>CM062516.1:31645687-32851937 GCA_031439585.1 Pterocarpus macrocarpus
AGCAATTGATTAGAAGCAAGTCTTAATCTTTAAGGAATTGTTTTCTCATTCTTCTTTAAGTTCTTTTGGGCATTGAATGGAATCAAATCTTAGTCTAAAAGGAGTTGCTTTCTCATTCTTCTGTAAGTTCTTTTGGGCATTGAATGGAATCAAGTCTTAATCCAAAAGGAATTGCTTTCTCATTCTTCGTTATGTTCTTTTGGGCATTGAATGGAATCAAATCTTAGTCCAAAAGGAATTAGTTTCTCATTCTTCTTTAAGTTCTTTTGGGCATTGAATGGAATCAAGTCTTAATCCAAAAGGAATTTGATACATGATCAGGGGGGTAATTTGGTCATTTCAACAAAAAAGAGCTTGTTTCTAGCAAGTTGGTTCTGCCTTGGAGATCAAGCAATCCAAAAGTTCATCTCAAGTTACTTAGAGATCAAGTAATCAAGTTTAATTAATGTAACTTGGAGAGAAAGCGATTTGATCATGTTGGAAATATATTTAGAATGTGTCTAGATTTGTTTTTAATTAGTTTTGACTTAGTCTATATTTGAATTGAATTCGTTTATCTTTTAAGATTTAAATCAAGTTTGATCTAATCTATAAAGGTCAAATCTGACTTAAAATTAGATAGGAATAAATCTTTTAGGGTAGAATCATATCTTTAATTTTTGAATTTTAGTTTCAAATCAAATCTTTTAGATAGGATTAGATAATTTCTATTTTTGGGATATATGCATAAATAGGCAACTTGGCCTATAGACGAGAGAATTTTTTTATGATATAGTTTTTATCATGGTTTGACTATTAATACAGTTGTGAGGTTTTCCTCATTTTGTTCTGTGTGATGCAGAATTTTCTACCTTTTTCCTGTTATCTACATTTCCAAGGACAAGTTTCTTGGGGGTTTAGTAGGGATTTCCCTATTATCTACGTTTCTAAGGGCAGGTTTCTTGGGGGTTTAGTAGGGAGGGTCTTTATTCTACATCTTGTTTTCTATCAAAGTGTTTGCCTAGGGTTTCTAGATCTTTATATCCATCGGATTCCATCATCATTTGGTATCAGAGCAAGGTCTAGATAAATTCCTATTTATCTTTGTCCTTTACGTTTCTATTTTATCTTCTTTTCTTGTCTATTAGCGTTCTTTTTTTTTTGTGTTTGTGCATTCTATCATTTTGTGTTGCTATCGCATCTTTATCTATCTCTATGTTTCTTCTTTATCTGACATTTGTCTTTTTGTTATTAGTTTAGATCCAAAAAAAAAGGAAAAAAAAGGAGAAGAAATTAGAAAAGGTGAGGATTATAAGTATAATTTTTTTTTCCTTTGATCTAGATTGTCAAGGACATGTTCTTTGAAGGTCTATTAGGGAAATTCATTCCTTTAATCTAGGTTGCTATGGATAGGTTTCATAAAGGTCTAGTAGGAAAATCCTTTTTCGGTGACCTAGGTTGCTAAGAACAGGTTTCTTAGAGGTCTAGTAGGAAAACCCTATGCTTACTATCTTTTGTTTCTATTTCGTTTCCGCTTTATTAATTTTATTTCCCTAGTTTTTTATTCTTTGCGTTTTGAGTCTCGTTTGCTTAATTGTTATGTCTACTTTGTCCACATTTTTTTTTTTTGTATTTGAGGTATATTCAGTCCAAAAAGAAAAAAAAAGCAAAAAAAAAAAAAGAAAGAAAGAAAAAGAAGGAAAAGAAAGTGGGAAAAAAAAAAAAGAAAAAGGAAGAAGGAAAAAAGAAGAGAAAAAAAAGGAAAAAAAAAAAGAGAGGAGAGAGTGTTAGTGAGATTCTTCAATTGTAGGTTCTTAGATGGCTTCATGGAGGAAAGGCAATGGTGGGGATGTCTTTGAAGATTACAAAGGCAAGATTCGAGGGCGAATCTTTTTGAAAAGGGGGAGAATGATACATGTTCAGGAGGGTAATTTGGTCATTTCAATAGAAAAGAGCTTGTTTCTAGCAAGTTGGTTCTACCTTGGAGATTAAGCCATCCAAGAGTTCATCTTAAGTTACTTGGAGATCAAGTAATCAAGATTAAGTAAAGTAACTTGGAGAGTAAGCAATCTGATCATGTTGGAAATATGTTTAGATTGTGTCTAAATTTTTTTTTTTTATTAGTTTTGACTTAGTCTGTAACACCCTAATAAACCCATACTACGCTTAAGTCGTATTACGGCATTTTATTAGTTGTTACTTATGCTCGTAGAAAACTAAACTTCACTTGAAATTAAGTTATGCGGAAAATACGATAAGATTTTTCTTTGAAATACGTCGTCGCTTAGCAGCGTTTTGGAAAAGTTAGCCTTGAATGAGAAGATAGCTAGAGAAAAAGCGTGTCGCATAAAATATATACTCCAATATCATAAAATAAGAAAAAGGTAAACAAATAATAATTCACAAATATATTGCATTACATAACTCATCATTACGTCCATATGGGTTCATAATATATATATATATATACATACATACATATTAGCATTACATCAAAGGAGGTTCATGGTCGGGCCATGATCCAAATACTAGATACTAAGTATAAATTTAAATGACAAAGCCCAAGTCAAAAAGAAATATGCGAAGGTGCAGAGCGATGGTCCCTACAAGTCCCAAACAGCTTCGTCTTGCATCCCACATCACACGTCCGCTCACAGTGTTAGGGATCCACGCTCCACTCCACCGGATGCGCCGTCGGAATCTGGTGACGATATGGAAGAATAACTAGGGTGAGAAATGGAATTTCTCTGTAGGACTCGAACCCAACACGAAAGTGTCATCGTCATCGTCCCAGCCACTTCGGTTTTATTAATGAAAATAGTGAGCATTCATAAGGTTCCATTCTTAGGTTTTCGAAAACATGAATATCCGAAGTGGATTCAATTTTAATGTATCCTCTAATAATTTATATCATAACATACATGGGCATAAGTATAATCATATAAAAATGCATGACTGTGCTATAAGTTTTTCTTAACTTCTTTCCTTCAAGAGCTTGGACCGAAGTCCCTTTCTTTTTTTAACTTGACTTTATCTTAAGTCTTATCTTTTCACCCACTAAACATAAGTGGTAATGAGCTCATACCATGGCCGTCGCCACCATAAAATTTCGGTACTTACACTAGCTGGGTCATGCCATGCCTCATGTAAGACCTATCCCCTATACTCACACTAGCTGGGTCATGCCATGCCTCATGTGAGTCGTGGGTGAGGGAAGTTTACTTTGGGTCACCTTCCCTTTTGAAGAATCACGCCCTTAGTTTACTGTCTCTTCTTATTAAGGCTTATGATGCAAAATTATTCTGATTCTTTTCCACATTTAGGCATTACGTATCGCCGTCCCCAAATGTGGTTCCTTTATCAATCACCTCTGGGCGTTACGTATTGCCGTCCCCAGGGTATTCATATTTATTAATCCTTTCATGTATATCATTAAGCATCATATTTTCAACATATCATATTCATATCATCATCATATCATTACCATAATCATCGTCATCATATCATATCATAATCATCGTCATCATGATCATCATCATATCATGTCATAATTCATCATCATCATATCATATCATAATCATCATCATCATAATCATATCATATCATAATCATCATCATCATGATCATCATCATATCATTGTCATCATATTGACACATAGAGGCATACATATCACACAAAGTCTTATGAGCTTAGCTTAGTAAATTTGGTGCAAGCTTTTAAAGTGATTTGCTTCTTATATAAATTCTTTTATTAGGCATAGGGCCAACTTCATCCATTATCCTTTTTGAAACTTTTAAGTTAAATTATGAGGGTCTTCCAATCTTTAATGTAGGGGTATTAGTGTTTTAGAGCTTATTTCTCCTTATTCCTTAACTTTTACCATAACCAGTTTTTACTTTTATAGTGGGGCAGTAACTTTGAAAATTCACCATAATTTCATCTTTTACTCTTTTATTTCGAATTTTTGTGTGGATGTACTTCTCTGAGTCTATTTTTAAACAAAATAAACCCCACTTAAAAATTCATTTTTTAGCTTGAGTTTTTATTTTATTATGACTGTTCAGGATTGAAAGTTCACCTCGGGCTAGTGGCTTGTCAACTCCACTGGGAACTCCTCACATGAAATCTGACAAAACTATTTTATGGGGGCGTTCCTCTATGTCTTAGCTTTCTAACAAACTTGGTCCCACTCAAAAATGTTATGTATAACTTGAGTTATGCACATTTTATTACATACTGCCCGAACAGAAACTCATATGGGGACAGCAGACTTTGAAAATTCATATCTCCCTCATTTTAAGGCCAAATCTCACATATTTTATATGTATAAAAAGCTCTATGAGTCTATTTTCACATAAAATTAGTTTCGTTCCATTTGGAGTTATATTGAAAGAGTTATTGGTCTATCAGAATTTTCTAGTTTTCACGGTTTTGGTTTCAAGGGGTTTTCTTGTAAGAACATTAAGTTTTTTTCTTCAAGTGACCATTTTACATTTCCAAACCACTTTTATACTTTGAGATCTTGGTAAAAATCAATACTTTGAGTTCTAAAAAGTTGGGTTCAACATAAAACAAAAGGTACATCCAAAGTCATTTTCCAAGAGAAAAGCAATAATCACACACAACTTATAACAAGAGCATAGCCATGAGGCCTTTAAAGCAAGTCCTAAAACCATCTAGCTATGGAGAGCTTAGGAGTTCTAGAGCTTGAAAAACATAGAAGAGAAAGGGGTTAGAGTCACTACCAAAGAGAGCTTCTTGAAGAGTTGAAGTGTGGAGAAAGTTGGAGAGAGCCTTCCTCCTTGAAAGCTTGGAAATGGAGCTTGTGTGTGTGTTATCTTGTTTATCCAAAGACCAAAAATTGTGGTCCTTGAAGGGATTGTAAGGATGGTGATGGAAATAGGGTGGGAGGTAGTGAGGAGGTTAGAAGAAGAACAAAGAAGGTTGGAAGAACAAGAGATGGGGATGAGACTTGGAGAGAAGAGAGAGCTTTGTGTGTCTTGAGAGAGAGAATGAAAAATGAAATGAGGGGGAGAGAGAGGGGCTGATTGGCGCACAAAGGGGAGGAAGAGAGTGATGTGATTTTGCTTCTTTTGCAAGCAAGGAGGCTAGGAACCATGGGGTAAAAGGGTGGGTTGTGTTTTCCTTGAGTCTTGGTGCATGCTATGGACTATTTTGTGTTTTCTCAAGTGGACAAAAGCAAGGACCCCTCTTGGGATTGGCTTGATTGAATAAGATCACTCCAAGTGGCATAATCCTAAGGGAGGAAGATACTTCTCTTGTCTTGACTAAAGAGATACTACTAACCTAGACTCTTGATCTAAGGGTGCATGATGAGAAGACAAATGGATGGTTGGATTTTTGCTCTTGCCCTTGGCCAAGATTTGGGGTATCAATTAAGAAAAATTTTTAAATCTTCAAAGCTATAAGAATTACTTAAGTTGTTAATTAAATTTGATTATTTAAATCGCTCTTTAACCGATTTCGGTTAATTACATCTTCAAGACGTTTTTTCCTCTTAAAAGAATTGATCTTATGAATTATGTAATTAGGGTGTAAGAATTAATCTATCTCAATTGGTAAGGTAGAACAATTATCTTGTACTTAATTAATAAGATTGGATTAGCTTAATTATATCTCTAAGTTATGAACTAAGGAGGTTCGAATAATTAGGTTTTAATTAAACCATTTAGTGCATTATGATTCAATTATTGACTTGACTCAATTCACTAAGCTCTTGCTCATCGAGATTAGCCGATTAATTCTCAATTAATCGTTAACCTCTCTAATTAGCTAGGATCATTGAACTAATTAGCTTAGACAAAAATTGGGGATGTTACATAGTCTATATTTGAATTGAATTAGTTTATCTTTTAAGATTTAAATCAAATCTGATCTAATCTATAAAGATCAAATCTGATTTAAAATTAGATAGGAATAAATCTTTTAACATAGAATCATATCTTTAATTTTTTAATTTTAGTTTCAAATCAGATCTTTAGATAGGATTATATAATTTCAATTTTTAGGATATATGTATAAATAGGCAACTTGGCCTATAGACGAGAGAATTTTTTTATGATATAGTTTTTATCATGGTTTGACTACCAATACAATTGTGAGGTTTTCCTCATTTTGTTCTGTGTGATGCAGAATTTTCTATCTTTTCCCTATTATTTAAGTTTCCAAGGATAGGTTTCTTAGGGGTTTAGTAGGGATTTCCCTATTATCTATGTTTCCAAGGACAGGTTTCTTGGGGGTTTAGTAGGGAGGGTCTTTATTCTACATCCTGTTTTCTATCAAAGTGTGTGCCTGGGGTTTCTGGATCTTCATATCCACGGGGTTTCATCATCATTGAGGACGGGTTCCCTAGTGATAGTACATGTTCAAGAGGGTAATTTGGTCATTTCAATAGAAAAGAGCTTATTTCTAGCAAGTTAGTTTTGCCTTGGAGATTAAGCAATACAAGAGTTCATCTCAAGTTACTTGGAGATCAAGTAATCAAGTTTAATTAAAGTAACTTGGAGAGTAAGCAAGATCATGTTGGAAATATATTTAGATTGTGTCTAGATTTGTTTTTGAATAGTTTTGACTTAGTCTATATTTGAATTGAATTAGTTTATCTTTTAAGATTTAAATTACCCTCCTGAACATGTATCAAATCCTTTTTCTAAAAGTTCTTCAATCTGTGATACGAGCTCAGGAGGGCAAATTGGACATTCTAGCACTAAAGGGCAAGATGGGAATTTCAACATGTCCGTGGGACCTATCACAAGGGCAAGAGCAAAGATGCTGAAAGAAAACTTTGAGAACTTAGCCAAGTCATTTATGGAAGAGATGCATCAAGAATGGGCTAAGGAAGAGAAGACAAAGCTAAATGGGCCACATAGTAAAAGCGGGCAGGCCAAATTTCTAAGTGTGACACAATGGGATTAAAATGTATTATATCCATAATTGGGCCAAGTTTTATTTTAATTAACTTTGTTAGTTTTTATTTGGAAGACATTTAGTTCCTTTGAGGTGTTTTATTTAGCCCAATTGTTTGTTTAGTAAGTTGGGCCTTTTTCTAGTGGGCTTAGGTTTGATTTAACCTAATGTAAGAGGTATAAATACCTAATAAACGAGTGCAACAGTTTTTTTTTTATTATTGAATTACATTTTCTGGTTTCTTCTAAGAAACTCTCAAGTGTGTGCAAGTAAGGAGTGATCGTCTTTACTTGTTGCATTAAGAAACTGAATAGACTATTACAAAGTGAAAATTCTCTTGTGATATTTGTTCAGCTTCATCTTTCTTATCCCGATTATCTACATTTCTAAGAACGAGTTTCTTAGGGGTTTAGTAAGGAGGGTGTTTATCCCATTGCTTGTCTCCTATCAAAGTGTGTGTTTGGGGTTTCGAGATCGTTATATCCTTGAGGTTCCGCATCATTTGGTATCAAGAGCAGGCTGTAGATAAATTCCTATTTATCTGCATTTTTGTTGGCTGCATTTTGTCATTTTTTTTTCTGTTTTGGGTTTTTCTCTATTGTCCCATTTTTCTGTTCTGCTGTTTCTATTGTTTCTATTTTGCTATTTTGTGTTTCAGATAAAAAAAAAAACATGAAAAGAAAAAGAAAAACGTGAAAAAAAAGAGTGTCTGCAGAATTCATTAGAAAACAAAAAAAAAAGATGAAAAAAAATGAAAAAAAAAGTGAAAAAAAAACTACAAAATTTCAAGATTTGTTTTAAACCACAATTGAAACCAGTTTTGGTGATACGAACTTAGGAGGGCAAATTGGACATTCCAGCACTAGAGGGCAAGATGGAAATTTCAACATGCTCGTGGGACCTATCATAAGGGCAAGGGCAAAGATGCTGAAAGAAAGCTTTGGGAACTTAGTCAAGTCATTTGTGGAAGAGATGCATCAAGAATGGGCTAAGGAAGAGAAGACAAAGCTAAATGGGCCACCTAGTGAAAGTGGGCAGCCATTTCTCTATGGCACAATGAGATTAAAATGTATTATGTCCATAATTGGGCCAAGTTTTATTTAATTATCTTTGTTAGTTTTCTTTAGAAGACATTTAGTTATTTTGAGGTGTTTTATTCATCCCAATTGTTTGTTTAGCAAGTTGGGCCTTTTCTAGGGGGCTAGGTTTAATTTAACCTAATGTAAGAGGTATAAATACCTCATAAACAAGAGCAGCAGTAGTTTTGGCTGATTAATGAAATTACATTTTCTGGTTTCTTCTAAGAAACTCTCAAGTGTGTGCAAGTGAGGAGTGATCATCTTTACTTGTTGCATCAAGAAACCGAATAGACTATTACAAAGGTAAATTCTCTTGTGATATTTGTTCAGTTTCATCTTTCTTATCCCAATTATCTACGTTTCTAAGAACGGGTTTCTTAGGGGTTTAGTAGGGAGGGTGTTTATCCTATTGCTTGTCTCCTATCAAAGTGTGTGTTTGGGGTTTCGGGATCATTATATCCTTGGGGTTCCTCATCATTTGGTATCAGAGCAGGCTGTAGATAAATTCCTATTTATCTGCATTTTGTTGGTTGCATTTTGTCATTTTTTTTTTCTGTTCTGGGTTTTTCTCTGCTGTCCCATTCTTCTGTTCTGCTATTTCTATTGTTTCTATTTTGCTATTTTGTATTTCAGATAAAAAAAAAAAACGTGAAAAAAAAAGAAAAACATGAAAAAAAAAGTGTCTACAAAATCCTTTAGAAAACAAAAAACGTCAAAAAAAAATGAAAAAAAAAGCGAAAAAAAAACTGTAGAATTTCAGAATTTGTTTTAATCCACAATTGAAACCAGTTTTGGTGTGCTTTTTGTCTTGTTTTCTACTGTCACCACTTTCTTTGGTTCCAATCTTGTGTTTTCTTGGCACATTATTGATCTAATTTGCACCAATTTTTCCTTCATTTGTTAGTGTCTATTTCTTTCTTGCTGGTTTTTGCATTTCCTTTGGTCCTAAACTAGAGTTTTCTTTTGCTGGTTTATCTTTCATTTTCTGTCCCAAATATTACTTGTGAATTTGAGTTTGTTTTGATTTGTTTAATTTCTGAAGTGCAACAACCAAAAGTGGTCAAAAGAGGTAAAAGGCAAGGTGTTGAGTTCAAAAGAGGGTAAAAGCCTAAATTGAGTGCAAACACGAGTGCACCCAAATTTCTGAGTGAAAACACGTGAGGGAGTGAACTGTGAGGTTGTTTTATTAACACTTTGTAGGTTGTTTCCAATGCCTGAAGAGGAAGCTCCCATGACACCAGACATGAAGGTAATGTACCAAGCTTTTGTTTCCCAATTTCAGAAATTGAATAGTAGACTTGATGATATGGATGAATGGAGAAGGGAAGTGACACAAGCTATCTCCGAGAGTAGCAGACGGGGTGATCCGAGGCATAGACGAAATCACAATGATTTCAATCGTGAGCCATATGAGGAGGAATCTGATGGAGTTGAATCATTTAGAAATAGGAGAGCTAGGAATCGAAGAAGACAAGATAGCAACATTAATGCTATCAGGATGCAAATTCCTCCATTCAAGGGAAAAAATGATGCTGAAGCTTACTTAGAATGGGAAAGGAAAGTTGAGATGATCTTTTCATGCCATGATTATACTAAAGAGAAGAAAGTGAGATTGGCTGCAGTGGAGTTTTCAGATTATGCACTAGTTTGGTGGGATGAGCTAATGAAGTCTAGAAGGAGGAATGGTGAGCGACCTATTGAGACTTGGGAAGAGATGAAGCAAGTGATGAAGAAGAGATTTGTACCTTCTTATTATTACAGGGACATGCACCAGAAATTACATAGGCTCACACAAGGTTCTAAATCAGTGGAGGATTATCATAAAGAGATGGAGATGCTCATGATCAAGGCCAACATAGAGGAGGACATGGAAGTGACTATGGCACGATTTATGGGTGGTCTAAACAAAGAAATTATAGATGTGGTGGAACTACAGCATTATGTGGAGATAGATGATTTGGTTAACATGGCAATGAAGGTGGAGAAGCAACAAAATCAAAGGAGGGTAGCTAAAGCATTTTCTAATTCCAACTCAAAGTGGAGTTCTAAATGGCCAAAATATGAGGACACCAAGAAGAATAAAGGTTCAGATTCCAAGGAAAAGGGGCTAGATACAACCAAGAAGAAAGGTATTTCTAACTCACCTTCTTCTATTGCTAATTCTAGACATAGAGATATCAAATGCTTCAAATGTCGAGGTTTGGGTCATTATGCATCTGATTGCCTAAACAAGAGGATGATGGTAATTAGGGGTGGAGAAGTTGTCTCTGAATCTGATGATGGTAATGAGCCTGATGCGAGTGATAGTATGCCACCTTTGGAGGATTGTTCTGATGCTGATGAACATGTGGAGTATGCTGTGCATGGTGAGTCTCTTATTGCTAGGCGTGCATTGAATTTGCAGGTTAAGGAAGACAGCTTGGAGCAAAGGGAAAATATATTCCACACCAGGTGCTTAGTTAGTGGAAAGGTATGTAGCTTGATCATTGATGGTGGAAGTTGTACTATTGTTGCAAGTACTACTTTAGTTGAGAAGCTCGGGTTGAAGTGATAAGCATCCTAATCCATATAGGTTGTAGTGGTTGAATGATAGTGGAGAAGTGAAAGTTACTAGAGAGGTTGTTATTGCATTTTCTATTGGGAAATATTGTGATGAAGTGGTGTATGATGTAGTACCCATGCAAGCTAGTCATTTGCTGTTGGGGAGACCATGGCAATTTGATAGGTGTGTGCAACATGATGGGTACAAGAACAGGTATTCCTTTGAGCATAATGGTCACAAGTTCACACTTGCTCCATTATTGCCCAAAGAGGTGTATCTTAATCAAGTCAAACTTCAACAATCTTCTCTTGGGAATTCAGAAAGTAAGGCAAAAGAAAAAGAAGAGAGAAAAGAGGCCATGAGAGAAAAGAAAGAAGATAAGGGCCTAATGGTGAGTGAAAAGCAAGGAAAGAATCTAAATAGTGAAAAGAAAGAGATGAGTAAAAGAAAAGAAAAGAGTGAGAAAAATGAAGACAGTGAAAGAATTGAGAGAAAATCATGTTTCTATGCAAAAGAGAGGAATTTGAAAGGTGCTTTTCTAGGTAAGAGAGCAATGGTTATGACAAGGTTTAGGGAGGTTTTTCTTACTAAAACTAACCTTAACCCAAATTTGCCTAGTAGATTTGTTTCTTTGTTACAGGAATTTGAGGATATTTTCCCTAATGAGGTGCCAAGTGGATTACTACCATTGGGAGGGACTTTATTGTGTGCAATTGTTGGTAAGAATTTGAAAACATGGGAAGATTCTTTGCCTTTTATTAAGTTTGCTTATAATAGGACTATACATTCTTCTCCAGGTTTTTCTCCATTTGAGATTGTGTATGCTTTTAATCCTTTAACTGTTTTGGATTTAATGCCTTTGTCTTTGAGTGATATTATTAGTTTAGATGGTGAAAGCAAGGCTGAAAAGGTTAAAGAGATGCACATGAAGGCACATGAGATGATTGAGAAAAGAAATAGGTTGACAGCCCAAAGAGTGACTAAGGGCCATAAAAAAATTGTGTTTGAACCTGGTGATTGGGTTTGGGTTCATTTGAGAAAGGAGAGGTTTCCTACTCAAAGGAAATCCAAGCTTCATGCTAGGGGAGATGGTCCATTTCAAGTGCTAGAAAGGATCAATGACAATGCATATAAGATTGACCTCCCAGGTGAGTACAATGTTTCAGCTACTTTTAATGTTTCTGACCTTTCTCCATTTGACATGGATGCAGATTCAAGGGCGAATCTTTTTGAGGAAGGAGGGAATGATACAAACTTAGGAGGGCAAATTGGACATTCCAGCACTAAAGGGCAAGATGGGAATTTCAACATGCCCGTGGGACCTATCACAAGGGCATGGGCAAAGATGCTGAAAGAAAGTTTTGGGAACTTAGCCAAGTCATTTGTGGAAGAGATGCATCAAGAATGGGCTAAGGAAGAGGAGACAAAGCTAAATGGGCCACCTAGTGAAAGCGGGCAACCCATATCTCTAAGTATGGCACAATGACATTAAAATGTATTATGTCCATAATTGGGCCAAGTTTTATTTAATTATCTTTGTTAGTTTTCTTTAGAAGACATTTAGTTATTTTGAGGTGTTTTATTCAACCCAATTGTTTGTTTAGCAAGTTGGGCCTTTTCTAATGGGCTAGGTTTAATTTAACCTAATGTAAGAGGTATAAATACCTCATAAACAAGAGCAGCAGCAGTTTTGGCTAATTAATGAAATTACATTTTCTGGTTTCTTCTAAGAAACTCTCAAGTGTGTGCAAGTGAGGAGTGATCATCTTTACTTGTTGCATCAAGAAATCGAAGAGACTATTACAAAGGTAAATTCTCTTGTGATATTTGTTCAGTTTCATCTTTCTTATCCCAATTATCTATGTTTCTAAGAACGGGTTTCTTAGGGGTTTAGTAGGGAAGGTGTTTATCCTATTGCTTGTCTCCTATCAAAGTGTGTGTTTGGGGTTTCGGGATCATTATATCCTTGGGGTTCCTCATCATTTGGTGTGCTTCTTGTCTTGTTTTTCTGTTGTCACCACTTTCTTTGGTTCTAATCTTGTGTTTTCTTGGCACATTCTTGATCTTAATTTGCACCAGTTTTCCTTCATTTGTTAGTGTCTATTTCTTTCTTGCTGGTTTTTTTGCATTTCCTTTGCTCCTAAACTAGAGTTTTCTTTTGCTGGTTTATCATTCATTTTCTGTCCCAAATATTACATGTACAGTATGCTATGCATGGTGAGTCTCTTGTTGCTAGGCGTGCATTGAGTTTGCAAGTTAAAGAAGACAGCTTGGAGCAAAAGGAAAACATACTCCACACTAGGTGCTTAGTTGGTGGAAAGGTATGTAGCTTGATCATTGATGGTGGAAGTTGTACTAGTGCTGCGAGTACTACTGTAGTTGAGAAGCTAGGGTTGAAGTGTGATAAGCATCCTAATATATATAGGTTGCAGTGGTTGAATGATAATGGAGAAGTGAAAGTTACTAGACAGGTTGTGGTTGTATTTTCTATTGGAAAATATTGTGATGAAGTGGTGTGTGATGTAGTACCCATGCAAGCTAGTCATTTGTTGTTGGGGAGACCATGGCAATTTGATAGTCGTGTACAACATGATGGGTACAAGAACAGGTATTCCTTTGAGCATAATGGTCACAAGTTCACACTTGCTCCATTATCGCCCAAAGAGGTGTATCTTGATAAAGTAAAACTTCAACAATCTTCTCTTGGGAATTCAGAAAGTAAGGCAAAAGAAAAAGAAGAGCGAAAAAGGCCATGAGAGAAAAGAAAAAAGATAAGGGTCCAATGGTGAGTGAAAAGAAAGGAAAGAATCTGAATAGTGAAAAGAAAGAGATGAGTGAAAGAAAAGAAAAGAGTGAGAAAAATGAAGACAGTGAAAGAATTGAGAGAAAATCATGTTTCTATGCAAAAGAAAGGGATTTGAAAGGTGCTTTTTTAGGCGAGAGAGCATTGGTTATGATAAGGTTTAGGGAGGTTTTTCTTACTAAAACTAACCTTAACCCAAATTTGCCTAGTAGATTTGTTTCTTTGTTACAGCAATTTGAGGATATTTTCCCTAATGAAGTGCCAAGTGGATTACCACCATTGAGAGGGACTTTATTACGTGCAGTTGTTGGTAAGAATTTGAAAACATGGAATGATTGTTTGCCTTTTATTGAGTTTGCTTATAATAGGACTATACATTCTTGTACAGGTTTTTCTCCATATGAGATTGTGTATGGTTTTAATCCTTTAACTGTTTTGGATTTAATGCCTTTGCCTTTGAGTGATATTGTTAGTTTAGATGGCGAAAGCAAGGCTGAAAAGGTTAAAGAGATGCACATGAAGACACATGAGATGATTAAGAAGAGAAGCAGGTTGACAGCCCAAAGAGTGAATAAAGGCCATAAACAAATTGTGTTTGAACCTGGTGATTAGGTTTGGGTTTATTTACGAAAGGAGAGGTTTCCTACTCAAAGGAAATCCAAGCTTGATGCTAGGGAAGATAGTCCATTTCAAGTGCTAAAGAGCATCAATGACAATGCATATAAGATTGACCTCCCAGGTGAGTACAATGTTTTAGCTACTTTTAATATTTCTGACCTTTCTCTATTTGATATGGATGCAGATTCGAGGACGAATCTTTTTGAGGAGGGAGGGAATGATACGAGCTCAAGAGGGCAAATTGGACATTCCAGCACTAAAGGGCAAGATGCGAATTTCAACATGCCCGTGGGACCTATCACAAGGGCAAGAGCAAAGATGCTGAAAGAAAGCTTTGGAAACTTAGCCAAGTCATTTTGTGGAAGAGATGCATCAAGAATGGGCTAAGGAAGAGAAGACAAAGCTAAGTGGCCCACATAGTAAAAGCGGGCAGCCCAAATCTCTAAGTGTGGCACACCGGGATTAAAATGTATTATGTCCATAATTGGGCCAAGTTTTATTTTAATTAACTTTGTTAGTTTTTATTTGGAAGACATTTAGTTACTTTGAGGTGTTTTATTCAGCCCAATTGTTTGTTTAGTAAGTTGGGGCCTTTTTCTAGTGGGCTTAGGTTTGATTTAACCTAATGTAAGAGGTATAAATATCTCATAAACAAGTGCAGCAGTTTTTTTTCGGATTATTGAATTATATTTTCTAGTTTCTTCAAAGAAACTCTCAAGTGTGTGCAAGTGAGGAGTGATCGTCTTTACTTGTTGCATCAAGAAACTGAATAGACTATTACAAAGGTAAAATTCTCTTATGATATTTGGTCAGTTTTATCTTTCTTATCCCGATTATCTACGTTTCTAAGAACCGGTTTCTTAGGGGTTTAGTAGGGAGGGTGTTTATCCTATTGATTGTCTCTTATCAAAGTGTGTGTTTGGGGTTTCGGGATCGTTATGTCCTTGGGGTTCCGCATCATTTAGTATCAAGAGCAGGCTGTAAATTCCTATTTATCTGCGTTTTTGTTGGCTGCATTTTGTCATTTTTTTTTTCTGCTCGGGGTTTTTCTCTGTTGTCCAATTTTTCTGTTCTGTTGTTTCTATTGTTTTTATTTTGCTATTTTGTGTTTCAGATTAAAAAAAAACGTGAAAAAAAAGAAATATGTGAAAAAAAAGAGTGTTTGCAGAATTCATTAGAAAACAAAAAAAAAACGCAAAAAAAAAAACTGCAAAATTTCAAGATTTGTTTTAATCCACAATTGAAACCAGTTTTGGTGTGCTTCTTGTCTTGTTTTTCTGTTGTCACCACTTTCTTTGGTTCCAATCTTGTGTTTTCTTGGCATATTCTTGATCTTAATTTGCACCAGTTATCCTTTATTTGTTAGTGTCTATTTCTTTCTTGCTGGTTTTTTTGCATTTCCTTTGGTCCTAAACTAGAGTTTTCTTCTGCTAGTTTATCTTTCATTTTCTATCCTAAGTATTACTTGTGAATTTGAGTTTGTTTTGGTTTGTTTAATTTTTGAAGTGCAACAACCAAAAGTGGTCAAAAGAGGTAAAAGGCAAGAGTGTTGAGTTCAAAAGAGGGTAAAAGCCTGAATTGAGTGCAAACACGAGTGCACCCAAATTTCTGAGTGAAAACACGTGAGAGAGTGAACTGTGAGGTTGTTTTATTAATACTTTGCAGGTTGTTCCAATGGCTAAAGAGGAAGCTCCCATGACACCAGGCATGAAGGTGATGTACCAGGCCTTTGTTTCTCAATTTCAGAAATTGAATAGTAGACTTGATGATATGGATGAATGGAGAAGGGAAGTGACACAAGCTATCTCCGAGAGTAGCAGACCGGGTGATCAAAGGCATAGACGAAATCACAATGATTTCAATCGTGAGCCATATGAGGAGGAATCTGATGGAGCTGAGTCAGTTAGAAATAGGAGAGCTAGGAGCCGAGCAAGACAAGATACTAACATTAATGCTATCAGAATGCAAATTCCTCCATTCAAGGGAAGAAACGATGCTGAAACCTACTTAGAATGGGAAAGGAAAGTTG
Organism: Pterocarpus macrocarpus; assembly: GCA_031439585.1. NCBI lineage: Eukaryota > Viridiplantae > Streptophyta > Magnoliopsida > Fabales > Fabaceae > Pterocarpus > Pterocarpus macrocarpus. The sequence continues at coordinate 31,661,666 of CM062516.1, forward strand.
AGATGATCTTTGCATGCCATGATTATACTGAAGAGAAGAAAGTGAGATTGGCTGCAGTAGAGTTTTCAGATTATGCACTAGTTTGGTGGGATGAGCTAATGAAGTCTAGAAGGAGGAATGGTGAGCGACCTATTGAGACTTGAGAAGAGATAAAGCAAGTGATGAAGAAGAGATTTGTCCCTTCTTATTATTACAGGGAGGTGCACCGGAAATTACATAGGCTCACACAAGGTTCTAAATCAGTGGAGGATTACCACAAAGAAATAGAGATGCTCATGATCAAGACCAACATAGAGGAGAACATGGAAGTGACAATGGCACGATTTATGGGTGGTCTAAACAAAGAAATTGCAGATGTGTTGGAATTACAGCATTATGTGGAGATAGATGATTTGGTTAGCATGGCAATGAAGGTGGAGAAGCAACAAAATCAAAGGATGGTAGCCAAAGCATTTTCTAATTCCAACTCAAAGTGGAGTTCTAAATGGCCAAAATATGAGGACACCAAGAAGAATAAAGGTTCAGATTCCAAGGAAAAGGGGGTATATACAACCAAGAAGAAAGGTATTCTAACTCATCTTCTTCTATTGCTAATTCTAGACATAGAGATATTAAATGCTTCAAATGTCAAGGTTTGGGTCATTATGCATCTGATTGCTCAAACAAGAGGATGATGGTAATTAAGGGTGGAGAAGTTGTATCTGAATCTGATTATGGTAATGTGTCTGATGCGAGTGATAGTATGCCACCTTTGGTGGATTGTTCTGATGCTGATGAACATGTGGAGCATGCTATGCATGGTGAGTCTCTTGTTGCTAGGCGTGCATTGAGTTTGCAAGTTAAAGAAGGCAGCTTGGAGCAAAGGGAAAACATATTCCACACTAGGTGCTTAGTTGGTGGAAAGGTATGTGGCTTGATCATTGATGGTGGAAGTTGTACTAGTGTTGCGAGTACTACTGTAGTTGAGAAGCTAGGGTTGAAGTGTGATAAGCATCCTAATCCATATAGGTTGCAGTGGTTGAATGATAGTGGAGAAGTGAAAGTTACTAGACAAGTTGTGGTTGTATTTTCTATTGGAAAATATTGTGATGAAGTAGTGTGTGATGTAGTACCCATGCAAGCTAGTCATTTGTTGTTGGGGAGACCATGGCAATTTGATAGGTGTGTACAACATGATCGGTACAAGAACAGGTATTCCTTTGAGCATAATGGCCACAAGTTCACACTTGCTCCATTATCGCCCAAAGAGGTGTATCTTGATAAAGTAAAACTTCATCAATCTTCTCTTGGGAATTCAGAAAGTAAGGCAAAAGAAAAAGAAGAGCGAAAAGAGGCCATGAGAGAAAAGAAAAAAGATAAGGGTCCAATGGTGAGTGAAAAGAAAGGAAAGAATCTGAATAGTGAAAAGAAAAAGATGAGTGAAAGAAAAGAAAAGAGTGAGAAAAATGAAGAAAGTGAAAGAATTGAGAGAAAATCATGTTTCTATGCAAAAGAAAGGGATTTGAAAGGTGCTTTTCTAGGCGAGAGAGCAATGGTTATGATAAGGTTTAGGGAGGTTTTTCTTCCTGAAACTAACCTTAACCCAAATTTGCCTAGTAGATTTATTTCTTTGTTGTAGGAATTTTAGGATATTTTCCCTAATGAGGTGCCAAGTGGATTACCACCATTGAGAGGGACTTTATTGCATGCAGTTGTTGGTAAGAATTTGAAAACATGGGAAGATTGTTTGCCTTTTATTGAGTTTGCTTATAATAGGACTATACATTCTTGTACAGGTTTTTCTCCATTTGAGATTGTGTATGGTTTTAATCCTTTAACTGTTTTGGATTTAATGCCTTTGCCTTTGAGTGATATTGTTAGTTTAGATGGCGAAAGCAAGGCTGAAAAGGTTAAAGAGATGCACATGAAGGCACATGTAATGCCCGGGTCAAGAGTCACACGAATTGTGGCACTTTGTTCTGTCAGACCCTGTGAAAGCTCTAAGTTTGGACCCTATACCCCCTTGGAGGGCTATAGGATTGAGAAATTTTCATGGGATCAAAAGTCCCAGTAATTGTCAATTGAAAAGCGACTTTTAACGAATTTTTGGAAGTTATTAACTCTTTCATTTTCAAGCTTGAAGTTTAAAAAAATGTAAGTTTTCGGAAGTTTGTACTAAAATCCAAAAGTTGGATTTTGATTCTTAAGGAGTTTGATATTTCTAATATTTTTATTGGATTCAAATGGGAGGTATTCTCTTATTTACATTTATGTTTTAAAGTTAATGGAGCATTAACTTAAAATTAAGAAATGTAAATAAGTATATGATGATAGTTGAGAAGTGTAGATGAAGGAAAAAAAAAAAGAGAGACTGGGCGCCTAGGTCGCGGCTCCCAAGCGCCCGCTGGACGAAATTTAAAAGAAGGATTCCATTCCTTCTTCTTCATTCTTCCTCAACTCCTCTCTCTCTTCTTTTTATCTCTTCTCTCTCTCTCTCTCTCCTCATGGATGCCATGACTCCTTCACCATTTTTCTACTCAAATCCTCCACAAATCCCTCATCATCATCATCATCATCATTAATCTTCTTCCTTGAAGCTCTCTCTCTCATCTCTTTTGGAGAGAGAAACGAAGGTGGAGAAGACCCAAGTCCTCCATCAAGTTTCTTCCTTCTTTTTTGCAATCCAAGGTAACTTTCTAAGCTCAAATCTTCTTCTATTTCATGGGTAGGGAAGGATTTTCTTGGAGGATTAAGTTTAAGATTTAGGTTTAGGAACCTAGGATTCCAATTTGGGGGTTTTTATGCTTTGAAAATATTTCAAGTTAATCTTTGGTTCTATAGGCTAATTAGTGTTTGGATAATGATAATTTTGATGCTAGATAACTTATGTGGTGACCGTAGCTCCATGGTTCAATATGCTAAGGCTGTTCTTTCCCTTGGATTAGCACAGTGAGTGATAGTATACCTATAGCTTATTCTTATCTTTAATTTCCTAAGTACATGCCTAAAATGTATTCTAGTGAAGTTTTATGAAATAGTTGATTCAATGTGTTTTACTCTATATTTATGGAATTCTTGAAGTGATGATGTTAGTTATGTGCATATGTGTATATATATATATATATATATAAGTGGGACAAGCTCTTATAGAAATTGATTTCTGACATTGAGTAATTTGATAGAAAAAGACAGAGTTTCACGTGTATAAAAATTGCAATGTTTTGAGAAAGAACTTTAGATACTTTAAGCTTGAAATATCTGAATTATGCCTTTAACCTATCGTTAATAGCACAGTTAAATTTCACATAAATTGATATAAAGAAGAATCTTAATGACAAGAACTTAGAAAAGATGAAGTTTCATATTTTTAGAAATTGTGATGTTTTAAAACTAGTTTAAAGCTAGAAATGTTTGAAAGGAAGAAAATGTGTTTCAAAGGAGTTTTAACCAAGGGCTCACATGAGGCATGGCGAAGATCCAGCAAGTGTGAGTGCCTTTTTGAGGGGAGGAAACTGTAACAGAATTGTTTACTAATGGCAACAGCATTAGCCTTGGTGCACCTCGAATAACCCAGCTAGCAGGGTGATTGCTAACCCGGCATATCGGCCAACATGTCTGGAATATATAGACACGCACAAGCGTGAAGTTATCTTTTACTGCTGGAGTTAGGCCACAGGGCCACCCAATCAGGCAGCTATTTCTGAAATAGGATCCTCCCTTAAGATTTATGATGATTTGAAACAAGTATTTACTTTTCATGCTATGAGAAAGTATTTCTATCTCTAAGCCTAGATCTTATATCCTTATTATGCATATGATTTGTTACATCTAGTTGTAAAAGCGTTATGTATGTATATATATATATATGGATGTTTTAAGGACAGATTATACTTCAAGTATGTTTTGCCCGAAAGTTTATAGTATGTTAACATATAGACAAAGCCTTTCCTTAAGGGATGAGGTATAAGTTTTTCAAACAGCTTATGAGTTATACTTTTGTTAAAAGTTAATGTTAAAACTTGTTCCACTATTGTTATAGATATATTATCCTTCACTGAGTTTGTATGACTCACTCTTTTCTCTCTCTCTATATTTTTAGACAGGTGCGGGACCGTGCTCAAGCTTCCATAGTTAACTAGAAGATTCAGCATTTAGGCTTAATTATAATCTCTAGAAGTGCTCCATTAGTCCACAGGCAGGGTCCTCCCTATATTAGCTTTAATTTGTAATTAAAAACATGTTGTTTTTAGTTAAGTCAACTTACTTTTTAATGATTATGGGTTAATGTTCATGATGGATACGTATGTATATATTTTCATAAGTATGATAATGTTTTAAATTTTTATATTGTGTGCTGTGGGGTGCATTCGGAGAATGCCTGGATCCCCAATGATTTTGTGTGTTTGGATTGTTGTGCAGGTGGAGGATCCGTATTTGGGAATAGTTCTAAATACAAGGGAGACTCTGCCCAATTTTTTTAGAAAAGGTCTAGTGTAGGCTTGCTAGGGGACGTGTCCCCTATGCGCCGGTCATGTCCTGAGTTGGGTCGTGATAGCACATGAGATGATTGAGAAGAGAAGCAGGTTGACAGCACAAAGAGTGAATAATAAGCTCCATAAACAAATTGTGTTTGAACCTGGTGATTGGGTTTGGGTTCATTTGCGAAAGGAGAGGTTTCCTACTCAAAGGAAATCCAAGCTTGATGCCAGGGAAGATGGTCTATTTCAAGTGCTAAAAAGGATCAATGACAATGCATATAAGATTGACCTCCCAGGTGAGCACAATGTTTTAGCTACTTTTAATGTTTCTGACCTTTCTCTATTTGATATGGATGCAGATTCGAGGATGAATCTTTTTGAGGAGGGAGGGAATGACACGAGCTCAGGAGGGCAAATTGGACATTCCAGCACTAAAGGGCAAGATGCGAATTTCAACATGCCCGTGGGACCTATCACAAGGGCAAGAGCAAAGATGCTGAAAGAAAGCTTTGGGAACTTAGCCAAGTCATTTGTGGAAGAGATGCATCAAGAATGGGCTAAGGAAGAGAAGACAAAGCTAAATGGGCCACATAGTAAAAGCAGGCAGCCCAAATCTCTAAGTGTAGCACAATGGGATTAAAATATATTATGTCCATAATTGGGCCAAGTTTTATTTTAATTAACTTTGTTAGTTTTTATTTGGAAGACATTTAGTTACTTTGAGGTGTTTTATTCAGCCCAATTGTTTGTTTAGTAAGTTGGGCCTTTTTCTAGTGGGCTTAGGTTTGATTTAACCTAATGTAAGAGGTATAAATACCTCATAAACAAGTGCAACAGTTTTTTTTTTTATTATTGAATTATATTTTCTGGTTTCTTCTAAGAAACTCTCAAGTGTGTGCAAGTGAGGAGTAATCGTCTTAACTTGTTGCATCAAGAAACTGAATAGACTATTACAAAGGTAAAATTCTCTTGTGATATTTATTCAGTTTCATCTTTCTTATCCTGATTATGTACGTTTCTAAGAACGGGATTCTTAGGGATTTAGTAGAGAGGGTGTTTATCCCATTGCTTGTCTCCTATCAAAGTGTGTGTTTGGGGTTTCGGGATCGTTATATCCTTGTAGTTCCGCATCATTTGGTATCAAGAGCATGCTGTAGATAAATTTCTATTTATCTGCATTTTTGTTGGCTGCATTTTGTCATTTTTTTTTTCTGTTCTGGGTTTTTCTCTGTTGTCCCATTTTTCTGTTCTGCTATTTCTATTGTTTCTATTTTGCTATTTCGTATTTTAGATAAAAAAAAAGTGAAAAAAAAAAAGAAAAACGTGAAAAAAAAGAGTGTCTGCAGAATTCATTAAAAAACAAAAAAAAAAAGTGAAAAAAAATGATAAAAATGCAAAAAAAAAAAAAAAAACTGCAGAATTTCAGGATTTGTTTTAATCCACAATTGAAACCAGTTTTGGTATGCTTCTTGTCTTGTTTTTCTGCTGCCACAACTTTTTTTGGTTCCAATCTTGTGTTTTCTTGGTACATTCTTGATCTTAATTTGCACCAGTTTTCCTTCATTTGTTAGTGTCTATTTTTTTCTTGCTAGTTTTTTTTCATTTCCTTTGGTCCTAATGTTATCAGAATGCAAATTCCTCCATTCAAGGGAAGAAATGATGTTGAAGCCTACGTAGAATGGGAAAGGAAAGTTGAGATAATCTTTGCATGCCATGATTATACTAAAGAGAAGAAAGTGAGATTGGCTATAGTGGAGTTTTCAGATTATGCACTAGTTTGGTGGGATAAGCTAATGAAGTCTAGAAGGAGGAATGGTGAGCGACCTATTGAGACTTGGGAAGAGATGAAGCAAGTGATGAAGAAGAGATTTGTCCTTTCTTATTATTACAGGGAGGTGCACCAGAAATTATATAGGCTCACACAAGGTTCTAAATCCGTGGAAGATTACCACAAAGAAATGGAGATGCTCATGATCAAGGCCAACATAGAGGAGGACATGGAAGTGACTATGGCACGATTTATGGGTGGTCTAAACAAAGAAATTGCAGATATGGTGGAATTACAGCATTATGTGGAGATAGATGATTTGGTTAGCATGGCAATGATGGTGGAGAAGCAACAAAATCAAAGGAGGGTAGCCAAAACTTTTTCCAATTCCAACTCAAAGTGGAGTTCTAAATGGCCAAAATATGAGGACACCAAGAAGAATAAAGGTTCAGATTCCAAGGAAAAGGGGCTAGATATAACAAAGAAGAAAGGTATTCTAACTCATCTTCTTCTATTGCTAACTGTAGACATAGAGATATCAAATGCTTCAAATGTCAAGATTTGGGTCATTATGCATCTGATTGCTCAAACAAGAGGATGATGGTAATTAGGGGTGGAAAAGTTGTATTTGAATCTGATGATGGTAATGAGTCTGATGCGAGTGATAGTATGCCACCTTTGGTGGATTGTTCTGATGCTGATGAACATGTGGAGTATGCTATGCATGGTGAGTCTCTTGTTGCTAGGCATACATTGAGTTTGCAAGTTAAAGAAGACAGCTTAGAGCAAAGGAAAAACATATTCCACACCAGGTGCTTAGTTAGTGGAAAGGTATGTAACTTGATCATTGATGGTGAAAGTTGTACTAGTGTTGCGAGTACTACTTTAGTTGAGAAGCTAGGGTTGAAGTGTGATAAGCATCCTAATCCATATAGATTGCAGTGGTTGAATGATAGTGGAGAAGTGAAAGTTACTAGACAGGTTGTGGTTGCATTTTCTATTGGAAAATATTGTGATGAAGTGGTGTGTGATATAGTACCCATGCAAGCTAGTCATTTGTTGTTGGGGAGATCATGGCAATTTGATAGGCGTGTACAACATGATGGGTACAAGAACAGGTATTCCTTTGAGCATAATGGTCACAAGTTCACACTTGCTCCATTATCACCCAAAGAGGTGTATCTTGATAAAGTAAAACTTCATCAATATTCTCTTGGGAATTCAGAAAGTAAGGCAAAAGAAAAAGAAGAGTGAAAAGAGGCCATGAGAGAAAAGAAAAAAGATAAGGGTCCAATGGTGAGTGAAAAGTGTAACGTCCCAATTTCCAACCTTTTTTCGACTTCCGACCTCATCTCAGCAAGTTGGTTATATTTCCGATCTCCGGCTTCATCCCAACTCCCAAATGAAGTGGCATTGTTTACTATTTCCGACCTTACGCTTCAAATACAAAGGATCCGAGTTCCGACCTCATGATTGATTGTTCAACCAAAATAGGACACGATTCCCGAACCACGAGTTAATGGACGTAAGATCGGATCTCTGAGTTGGTCTCCAAGTTCGACCAAATTCATACGGGTTCCGACCTCACACTTTATTTCGAAGCTCCACATAAGAACGGACACGATTCCTGATCTCCAAACTTATGTCCAGGTCTCCAATGAGGTAAGCACGAGGTCATACATCCGATTTCACCTTCAAGTTTGATCAATTCCCATTTCCGACTTCATCATCTAATTTCAAATAATATGGATAATTTCTGATTTTTGAGTTCGGCTCACGTCAGTCTACGACTTACGATATCATCTGGATTATTTCCACAACTTCCGAGTTTAACCTTTGAGTCCGAACAACGTGTAGTGATTCCCGATGTCCGATTTCATGCCTCAAAGGAAAACGGACCCAATTTCCGATCTCATAATTTATCTCCAAGTTTCAAGCAAGATCTACGCGAGCTTCGACTTCATACCTCATGGATCAAAATACTGTACATAGTTTCCGACTTCCTAGATTTGGGCATAAGGTTTCCTATTCGGGTACCGATTTCCACTTTTATGTTTAAAACCTTGACTTCCGGATTCAAGCATTTGGGTTTGGTGTTGTGATTCTGAATTCTCGAGTTCTGACCTTAAACATTCCTAGCATCCTCATTTCGACTTCCGACTTGATTCCAAGTTGATACTTTAACACAATAATACAAGTACCGACTTCAACGAGTTTCGGCCTTTTCCGACATCCAATTTAATCTCCGAGTCTCAAATAAGATGGGACAAGTTCCGATATTCAACTTCAGCTCAAAGCTCCAGTAAAGTGGATGCGGGTTCCGACTTTACATAGAATAGAGACGAGTTCCGAGTTCAGATAGAATGGAAGCGAGTCTAACTTCTGGGACGATGTGGAGAGCGATTTGGCCACAAAAGCGAGAGACTTGGCCGAACTTCACTCACAAAATCTCAACCAATCAACACTCATAATCCCAACTACCCCCATCTATTTAAGTCAGACTTTCCCCCTATTTCTGACTGATCTATGCCACTCTCCCTCTCCCTCTTATTCTAGCCTCCTTCTTCCCTTCTCTCAATCAACTCCGTCACCCCTTCAAGCTTGGCAAGGTTCTAACACTTCAAGTTTCAGCACTTAGCTCAAATCATACTCCAAAGAGGTAGGATTCTATTCTATTCTTGAATTCTTTGCAATATGATTGTATGAAATTTTACTTTTCTTCATGTGTTTGATGATATACTAAATATATATGATGGATTATGATAGGATTAATATGAAATCTTGAGTTGGAATTAGAATTAGAAGAAGAAAACTAGGGGAAATGGATGGATTAGGATGTTGTCTTAGTGAAGATTCCACGGCAGTCTGGATGGCGGAGTGTACGGCACCGCCTACAATCGGTTAAATTTGATGAAACCATTTTTAGATGAAAGTAGACATCCAGGGCTTTCATACATATACATATCAGGTCATTGGATTAGTATTGAGAGAGATATGAATTTTTGAAGTTTGACCTAGGAATCAGGGTTTTCATCCGGGCAGGGTAATTTGAGGAGGGAATATCTCACCCTATATAACTCCAAATTGAGTGAAACTAATTTTGTTAGAAAGCTTACACATAGGGGAACATCCTAATATGAAATTCTGAGTTTGTTATGGTCCCAATTGTTCCCAGTGATTCGAGGAAGTTGCCCTATGTCCAATCCAGGCCAAAACAGGGTAGTTCAGGAAGGTCAATCTTCAGGACTTATATCTCGAGGTATACTTAAGCAAATCAAGTGAAACTTCTTGCAAATGAAAGGTTGTCCTGTTAGCTTTGATATGGAAACAATTTTGTAAAATTTGAGGTTAATTTCGATTTTTAGTGAATTTATACTTCCAGGAGTGTAATTCGGGTTAGTGACTGAACAGGCTGAGACAAAATTTGAATATCTTGAGTTATATAAATCAAAATGATATGGGACCAAAGAGGTTAGAAAGTGGACGTATAGAGCTATGACATATCCAAAATTCAGATTTAAATGAATTGAATAGAAGTAAAGGTGGTTTATACAATATTTCGGGCAGAATTGAATAGAATTGGTAGAAGTGACCCAATTGATGATTTTACAAGTGTTAGTGAAACATATAAGGTTTGAGTTAGTGGACATATAAGGTTTGAGTTGAGGATTGCCAGTTTGACGTTGATATAAATGTTAGATTGATTATATTGCTATGACTGGTTTGTCTATGAGAACTAGCACTATTCATGGGGAAACGGAACTGATCCGTTATGCTGCCGGATTTACGGCAGAAGTCTATGAAACTAGGAATGTTTGTATGCAAGAATGATATAAGTATGATATGAGGTATATGAGAATAAACCAAGAAGCAGTATGATATGAGGTATATGAAAATAAGTGATGAAGCATATGTAAGAGTACATTTAGCATGCCTATGCATGACCATGTATGAGAAAGAAAAAACATGAGTATATTAAATATGAATCCCTTGTGGGTGAGTCGGTGTGACAGCGATCACGGGTGGAGCTGACAAGCTCACTCCAAGGCCAAGCTACCCAAGGGCAGTAAAGGCTAAAGACTAAAGACTAAAGACCAAGATTAAAGCATATGCAAGCACCTCGCACACATGAGGCATGGCATCGACCCAGCTAGTGTGAGTATAGGGGATAGAACTTACATGAGGCATGGCATGACCCAGCTAGTGTAAGTACCGAATGAAGGTCCCATATTCCTAAGGAACGTGACATGGCGATCACGCTCTGGTGGGGTATGACATGGTGATCATACTTTGGAATATGGCATGTAAAGATATGATGATGAGTCTATATTCCTAAGCAACGTGACATGGCAATCACGCTCTGACGAGGCATGACATGGCGATCATACTCTGGACTATAGCATGATGAATCCACACCCTAAGGAATGTGACATGGCGATCACATTCTGATGGAGTATGACATGGCGATTATACTCTGGGACGTGCCAGAAAGAACATATTCCTAAGGAATGTGACATGGCGATCACATCCCGATGGGGTATGACATGGCGATCATACTCTGGAATATGTGTAACAAGTAAAGGAAGATAAAGAAAGAGAAGCAAATTTTATGTATATGCATAAGTTCAAGTACAAGTAAAGGCATGTGCAGATGCTATGTGTATTTTAATATGTTGCAATTATTATTCATGGTATCGTTCATGAATTGATTTTTTTATGGGTTCCCCCAAATGCCAAGTGTATGATTAAAATAAGCTTTGCTTCGGACATTATATTTTCAAAATATATAAAATTAAACTGTTTGTATACCATGTTCACCTTTTTCATAATAAACCGAAGCAAACTGGAGATGACAACGATGACATTATGTGTGTTATAGAGAATCCTACTGAGAATTTGTAATTCTCACTCCTATTTTTGTGTTATCTCCAGATAGTTCAAAAAGTTTCGAAGACGACTGAAGTTGCTGTCAGAAGAGGTCCATTCAGGTAATAGTAACAACTCCAGGGTGTGGTACTATGACTTAAGCATAGTACTATACTTGGGAGGGTATTACATTTATGGTATCAGAGCAGTTTAATCCTCCCCGGACCTGAGGATTTGGACTGATTATGTTTCCAGTGCACTCTGGAATTCTTAGAAAATGTCATGTAATAAATCTTATCCGCTCGGATAAGATATAAGGAATTAGACATGCATGACCGCCTAACTGTGATTGATATTAGTTGCTATCACACTTAACTTATTATTGAGCTTGATGAACTCAATCTTTTGTTGTGTGTGATTAGGAACTAATGGCTTCCAGGGGGCGTGGTAGGCCACAAATTGCACCCACTTCAGAAGACCCTGCTAACTTCATGGACACTCTACGAGAGATGGCATATGCCATGCGCGAACAAGCTGTTGCAGTACACCAAATGATGGGCTAGCTGGGAAGACAACCTGGAGCCGGTCACGGTGGAAACTCCAATGGCCTAGGATTGGACCTAGAATGCCTCAAGTTCATGGAATTCAGAAAAGTAAACCTACCTAGCTTTAGAGGAGCTTTCAACCCTAACAAGGCTGACGAATGGATTAAGGCAACGGAAAAGGTTTTCTCTGTTTTAGATTGTACAAATCGCCAGAAAGTAGCCTTTGCCACCTATATACTAGAAGCAGACGCGGAATTCTAGTGGAATGGAGTGAAACGGCTATTAGAAGAGTCCCAAATAGAAATCACTTGGATTGTGTTTAAGGACGCTTTTTACCAAAAATACTTTCCTCCATCAATTCGGAACACCAAGGAGTTGAAATTTATGCAACTCTGCCAAGGAAGTAGTAGCATGTCAGAGTACATCGCTAAGTTTGAGGAGTTATGCAAGTTTTCTACAATCTATTAGCAGAATCCAGATGAGGCGTGGAAGTGTGTCAAATTTGAAGACGGATTGAGGGAGGATATTCTTGCAGCAATAGGCCCAATGAAAATCAGGGATTTTTCTACCTTGGTAAATAAGTGTAGACTTGTGGAAGACTATAACAAGAAATTGGAGAATTCCCAATCTAATACTTATGGAAAGAGGCTTGCACTTGAAAGCCAGGAACCCGAATATGCCTCACCACCAAAGAAGCGATTTCACCATAATAAGTATGAGGGCAAACAGCTGCAAGAATCGGTGGTTGAACCACGATGTCCGAAGTGTGGAAAGAATTATGGAAATAAGCCTTGCCTGGTTAAACGGTATGTGTGTTTTAAATGTGGCAAGCCAGGACAAATGATTAGAGAATGCCTTGAAAATTGACCGCCGACTCCTAAACCGCAACGTTCAGGAAGAACCATCGCGAGAATTAAGGATAACCCAGGACAAAATTCACTTTTTGCTAATTGTGCTATGTTGAGTTATATATCTGGGTTTGCTGTATTTTCTCCGATTATGCTTATTGACTTTCTATGGGTGTATATACAGACTCTTTTATTAAACTCTTACGGCAGTAAATAGTTAGCTTTATGATTGAATTTTGAGGACAAAATTATTTTAAGAAGGGTAGTAATGTAATGTCCTGATTTACGACCTTTTTCCGACTTTCGACCTCATCTCAGCAAGTTGGTTATATTTCTGATCTTCGGCTTCATCCCAAGTCCCAAATGAAGTGGCATTGTTTACTATGTCAAATACAAAGGATCCGAGTTCCGACCTCATGATTCATTGTTCAACCAGAATAGGACACGATTCCCGACCCACGAGTTAATGGATGCAAGATCGGATCTTTGAGTTAGTCTCCAAGTTCGACCAAATTCATATGGGTTCCAACCTTACACTTTATTCCGAAGCTTCACATAAGAACAGACATGATTTCTGATCTCCAAACTTATGTCCAGGTCTCCAATGAGGTAAGCACGAGGTCATACAACCGATTTCACCTTCAAGTTTGATCAATTCCCATTTCTGACTTCATCATCTAATTTCAAATAATATGGATAATTTTCAATTTCCGAGTTCAGCTCACGTTAGTCTATGACTTGCGATTTCATCTGGATTATTTCCACAACTTCCGAGTTTAACCTTTGAGTCCGAACAACATGTAGTGATTCCCGATGTCCGATTTCATGCCTCAAAGGAAAACGGACCCAATTTCCGATCTCATAATTTATCTCCAAGTTTCAAGCAAGATGTATGCGAGCTCTGACTTCATACCTCATGGATCAAAATACTGTACATAGTTTCCGACTTCCTAGATTCGGGCATAAGGTTTCCTATTCGGGTACCAATTTCCACTTTAATGTTTAAAACCCCGACTTCCAGATTCAAGCATTTGGGTTTGGTGTTGTGATTCTGAATTCCCGAGTTCTGACCTTAAACATTCCCAGCATCCTCATTCCGACTTCCGACTTGACTCCAAGTTGATACTTTAACACAATAATACAAGTACTGACTTCAACGAGTTCCGGCCTTTTCCGATATCCGATTTAATCTCCGAGTCTCAAATAAGATGGGACGAGTTCCGATATCCAGCTTCAGCTCCAAGCTCCAGTAAAGTGGATGCGGGTTCCGACTTTACACAGAATAGAGACGAGTTCCGAGTTCAGATAGAATGGAAGCGAGTCTTACTTCTGGGACGACGTGGAGAGCGATTTGGCCACAAAAGTGAGAGACTTGGCCGAACTTCAATCACAAAATCTCAACCAATTAACACTCATAATCCTAACTATCCCCATCTATTTAAGTCAGACTTTCCCCCCATTTCTGACTGATCTATGTCACTCTCCCTCTCCTTCTTATTCCAGCCTCCTTCTTCCTTTCTCTCAATTAACTCCATCACTCCTTCAAGCTTGGCAAGGTTCTAACACTTCAAGTTTCAGCACTTAGCTCAAATCATACTCCAAAGAGGTAGGATTCTATTCTATTCTTGAATTCTTTGCAATATGATTGTATGAAATTTTACTTTTCTTCATGTGTTTGATGATATACTAAATATATATGATGGATTATGATAGGATTAATATGAAATTTTGAGTTGGAATTAGAATTAGAAGAAGAAAACTAGGGGAAATGGATGGATTAGGATGCTATCTTGGTGAAGATTCCATGGCAGTCTGGATGGCGGAGTGTACGGCACCGCCTACAATCGGTTAAATTCGATGAAACCATTTTTAGATGAAAGTAGACATCCAGAGCTTTCCATACATACATATAAGGTCATTGGATTAGTATTGAGAGAGATATGAATTTTTGAAGTTTGACCTAGGAATCAAGGTTTTTATCCGGGCAGGGTGACTTGAGGAGGGTATATCTCACCCTATACAACTCCAAATTGAGTGAAACTAATTTTGTTAGAAAGCTTACACATAGGGGAACATCCTAATATGAAATTCCGAGTTTGTTATGGTCCCTCCCAGTTATTCGAGGAAGTTGCCCTATGTCCAATCCAGGCCAAAACAGGGTAGTTCAAGAAGGTTGACCTTCAGGACTTATATCTCGAGGTATACTTAAGCAAATCAAGTGAAACTTGTTGCAAATGAAAGGTTGTCCTGTTATCTTTAATATGGTCCCAATTTCGTATGATTTGAGTTTAATTTCGATTTTTAGTGAATTTATAATTCCAAGAGTGTAATTCGGGCCAACGACTGAACAGGCTGAGGCAAAATTTGAATATCTTGAGTTATATAAATCAAAATGATATGGGACCAAAGAGGTTAGAAAGTAGACATATAGAGCTATGACATATCCAAAATTCAGATTTAAATGAGTTGAATAAAAGTAAAGGTGGTTTATACAAGATTCGAGCATAATTGAATAGAATTGGCAGAAGTGACCCAATTGATGATTTCACAAGTGTTAGTGAAACATATAAGGTTTGAGTTAGTGGACATATAAGGTTTGAGTTGAGGATTGCTAGTTTGACGTTGATATATATGTTAGATTGATTATATTGCTATGACTGGTTTGTCTGTGAGAACTGGCACTATTCATGGGGAAACAGAATCGATTCAGATTATCTTTGCCGGATTTACGGCAGAAGTCTATGAAACTAGGAATGTTTGTATGTAAGAATGATATAAGCATGATATGAGGTATATGAGAATAAACCAAGAAGCAGTATGATATGAGGTATATGAAAATAAGTGATGAAGCATTTGTAAGAGTACATTTAGCATGCCTATGCATGACCATGTATGAGAAAGAAAAGACATGAGTATATTAAATGTGAATCCCTTGTGGGTGAGTCGGTGTGACAACGATCACGGGTGGAGCTGACAAGCTCACTCCAAGGCCAGGCTACCCAAGGGCAGTAAAGGCTAAAGACTAAAGACTAAAGACCAAGATTAAAGCATATGCAAGCACCCCGCTCACATGAGGCATGGCATCGACCCAACTAGTGTGAGTATAGGGGATAGAACTTACATGAGGCATGGCATGACCCAGCTAGTGTAAGTACCAAATGAAGGTCCCATATTCCTAAGGAACGTGACATGACGATCACGCTCTAATGGGGTATGACATGGCGATCATACTCTGGAATATGGCATGTAAAGATATGATGATGAGTCTATATTCCTAAGCAACGTGACATGGTGATCACGCTCTGACGGGGCATGACATGGCGATCATACTCTGGAATATAGCATGATGAATCCACACCCTAAGGAATGTGACATGGCGATCACATTCTGATGGAGTATGACATGGCAATCATACTTTGGGATGTGGCAGAAAAAACATATTCCTAAGGAATGTGACATGGCAATCACATCCCGATGGGGTATGACATGGCGATCATACTCTGGAATATGTGTAACAAGTAAAGGAAGATAAAGAAAGAGAAGCAAATTTTATGTATATGCATAAGTTCAAGTACAAGTAAAGGCATGTGCAGATGCTATGTGTATTTTAATATGTTGCAGTTATTATTCATGGTATCGTTCATGAATTGATTTTTTTATGGGTTCCCCCAAATGCCAAGTGTATGATTAAAATAAGCTTTGCTTCGGACATTATATTTTCGAACTATATAAAATTAAATTGTTTATATACCATGTTCACCTTTTTCATAATAAACCGAAGCAAACTGGAGATGACAATGATGACATTATGTGTGTTATAGAGCATCCTACTGAGAATTTGTAATTCTCTCTCCTATTTCCGTGTTATCTCCAGATAGTTCAAGAAGTTCCGAAGACGGCTGAAGTTGCTGTTAGAAGAGGTCCATTCAGGTAATAGTAACAACTCCAGGGTATGGTACTATGACTTAAGCATAGTACTATACTTTGGAGGGTGTTACAAAAAGAAAGGAAAGAATCTGAATAGTGAAAAGAAAAAGATAAGTGAAAGAAAAGAAAAGAGTGAGAAAAATGAAGAAAGTGAAAGAATTGAGAGAAAATCATGTTTCTATGCAAAAGAGAGGGATTTGAAAGGTGCTTTTCTAGACGAGAGAGCAATGGTTATGATAAGGTTTAGGGAGGTTTTTCTTACTGAAACTAACCTTAACCCAAATTTGCCTAGTAGATTTGTTTCTTTGTTGCAGGAATTTGAGGATATTTTCCCTAATGAGGTGCCAAGTGGATTACCACCATTGAGAGGGACTTTATTGCGTGCAGTTGTTGGTAAGAATTTGAAAATATGGGAAGATTGTTTGCCTTTTATTGAGTTTGCTTATAATAGGACTATACATTCTTGTATAGGTTTTTCTCCATTTGAGATTGTGTATGGTTTTAATCTTTTAACTGTTTTGGATTTAATGCCTTTGCCTTTGAGTGATATTGTTAGTTTAGATGGTGAAAGCAAGGCTGAAAAGGTTAAAGAGATGCATATGAAGGCACATGAGATGATTAAGAAGAGAAGCAGGTTGACAGCCCAAAGAGTGAATAAGGGCCATAAACAAATTGTGTTTGAACCTGGTGATTGGGTTTGGGTTCATTTGCGAAAGGAGAGGTTTCCTACTCAAAGGAAATCCAAGCTTGATGCCAGGGAAGATGGTCCATTTCAAGTGCTAAAGAGGATCAATGACAATGCATATAAGATTGACCTCCCAGGTGAGTACAATGTTTTAGCTACTTTTAATGTTTCTGACCTTTCTCTATTTGATATGGATGCAGATTCGAGGATGAATCTTTTTGAGGAGGGAGGGAATGATACGAGCTCAGGAGGGCAAATTGGACATTCCAGCACTAAAGTGCAAGATGGGAATTTCAACATGCCCGTGGGACCTATCACAAGGGCAAGAGCAAAGAGGCTGAAAGAAAGCTTTGGGAACTTAGCCAAGTCATTTGTGGAAGAGATGTATCAAGAATGGGCTAAGGAAGAGAAGACAAATCTAAATGGGCCACATAGTAAAAGTGGGCAGCCCAAATCTCTAAGTGTGGCACAACGGGATTAAAATGTATTATGTTCATGATTGGGCCAAGTTTTATTTTAATTAACTTTGTTAGTTTTTATTTGGAAGACATTTAGTTACTTTGAGGTGTTTTATTCAGCCAAATTGTTTGTTTAGTAAGTTGGGCCTTTTTATAGTGGGCTTAGGTTTGATTTAACCTAATGTAAGAGGTATAAATACCTCATAAACAAGTGCAGCAGTTTTTTTTTTTCTGATTATTGAATTACATTTTCTGGTTTCTTCTAAGAAACTCTCAAGTGTGTGCAAGTGAGGAGTGATCGTCTTTACTTGTTGCATCAAGAAACTGAATAGACTATTACAAAGGTAAAATTTTCTTGTGATATTTGTTGAGTTTCATCTTTCTTATCCCCATTATCTACGTTTCTAAGAATGGGTTTCTTTGGGGTTTAGTAGGGAGGGTGTTTATCCTATTGCTTGTCTCCTATCAAAGTGTGTGTTTGGGGTTTTGGGATTATTATATCCTTGGGGTTCCGCATCATTTGATATCAGGAGCAGGCTGTAGATAAATTCCTATTTATCTACGTTTTTGTTGGCTACATTTTGTCATTTTTTTTTTCTGTTCTGGGTTTTTCTCTATTGTCCCATTTTTCTGTTTTGCTGTTTCTATTATTTCTATTTTGCTATTTTGTGTTTCAGATAAAAAAAAATGTGAGAAAAAAAGAAAAACGTGAAAAAAAAAGAGTGCCTGCAAAATTCATTAGAAAACAAAAAAAAAATGCAAAAAAAAAAAATGAAAAAAAATGCAAAAAAAAAACTGCAGAATTTCAGGATTTGTTTTAATCCACAATTGAAACCAGTTTTGGTGTGCTTCTTGTGTTGTTTTTCTGCTATCACCACTTTCTTTGGTTCCAATCTTGTGTTTTCTTGGCACATTCTTGATTTAATTTGCACCAGTTTTCCTTCATTTGTTAGTGTCTATTTCTTTCTTGCTGGTTTTTTTGCATTTCCTTTGGTCCTAAACTAGAGTTTTCTTTTGCTGGTTCATCATTCATTTTCTGTCCCAAATATTACTTGTGAATTTGAGTTTGTTTTGGTTTGTTTAATTTGCTGAAGTGCAACAACCAAAAGTGATCAAAAGAGGTAAAAGGCAAGAGTGTTGAGTTCAAAATAGGGTAAAAGCCTGAATTGAGTGCAAACACGAGTGCGCCCAAATTTCTGAGTGAAGACACGTGAGAGAGTAAACTGTGAGGTTGTTTTATTAATACTTTGCAGGTTGTTCCAATGGCTGAAGAGGAAGCTCTCGTGATACCAGGCATGAAGGTGATGTACCTGGCCTTTGTTTCTCAATTTCAGAAATTGAATAGTAGACTTGATGATATGGATGAATGGAGAAGGGAAGTGACACAAGCTATCTCCAAGAGTAGCAGACGGGGTGATCAGAGGCATAGACAAAATCACAATGATTTCAATCGTGAATCATATGAGGAGGAATCTGATGGAGCTAAGTTAGTTAGAAATAGGAGAGCTAGGAACCAAGGAAGACAAGATAACAATATTAATGTTATCAGAATGCAAATTCCTCCATTCAAGGGAAGAAACGATGCTGAAGCCTACTTAGAATGGGAAAGGAAAGTTGAGATGATCTTTGCATGCCATGATTATACTGAAGAGAAGAAAGTGAGATTGGATGCAGTAGAGTTTTCAAATTATGCACTAGTTTGGTGGGATGAGCTAATGAAATCTAGAAGGAGGAATGGTGAGCGACCTATTGAGACTTAGGAAGAGATGAAGCAAGTGATGAAGAAGAGATTTGTCCCTTCTTATTATTACAGGGAGGTGCACCAGAAATTACATAGGCTCGCACAAGGTTCTAAATCAGTGGAGGATTACCACAAAGAAATGGAGATGCTCATGATCAAGGCCAACATAGAGGAGGACATAGAAGTGACTATGGCACGATTTATGGGTGGTCTAAACAAAGAAATTGCAAATGTGGTGGAATTACAGCATTATGTGGAGATAGATGATTTGGTTAGCATGGCAATAAAGGTGGAGAAGCAACAAAATCAAAGGAGGGTAGCCAAAGCATTTTCCAATTCCAACTCAAAGTGGAGTTCTAAATGGCCAAAATATGAGGGTGCCAAGAAGAGTAAAGGTTCAGCTTCCAAGGAAAAGGGGCTAGATACAACAAAGAAGAAAGGTATTTCTAACTCCTCTTCTTCTATTGCTAATTCTAGACATAGAGATATCAAATGCTTCAAATGTCAAGGTTTGGGTCATTATGCATCTGATTGCTCAAACAAGAGGATAATGGTAATTAGGGGTGGAGAAATTGTGATATGTCGTTAAACTACCAAATTAAAACCTTTGCTTGGTTTAGAAAAAATTAGTATAGTAATTAGCAAAGGGTCGATCCACAAGGAATTGAATTAATTTAATTATTTAGCTTATTTTAGATTCTGATTCTAATAAACTCTAAAAAGACAAAGTAACACAAAATGGGGGGGTTTTGTTGTTTCTATAATTCAAAAAAAAATTATATGAAAAAATTACACGAAAATAAAAAAAATAAACAAGAGCAAATGATGCTATTTTATTGAAATCAATTGAAACTGATTATGGGATCCCTTTTTCCCACCAAATTATATCATGCAATTAGTTCTCAATTTCAGCTTCCAATTCTCATTCTATAGTTACCAATCTTAGGCAATGAAACATTCTATTACCTACCTTCTTTTAAATAGATTAAGGAACATCCATTAACCTATTCTAATCACTAATTGACATAGGGAAGATTCGCTAAGTTCAATTAACAATTGCAACTAGAAGGATAAATTGATCTAAGTGTTGGTCTCTAACATAGGATTAAGTGACTTAGGTTATATTCTCCCTTGCATACAATCAAAACTTGACCATTAAGTTTGTACACAAGTTACTACATATGGATAAAGGATAATGAACATCATAATCCTAAATCTAGCAATCAGCCATAACATGAAATATAAGGGTGGCCAATCCAAACATGTCGCATTACTACCATAATCATGAAGTGAGTAGGAGAATATAATCGACTCTCAAGAAAATGGAGGTCTGAAAATCAATTTAATTACATGATAATTTAGTGTTCAAAGTTCACCCATAACCATAAAAATAACTTAGCCTAACATTCTAAAGAAAACCATATCACAAATTGAAGAATACATGACATAAGTTAAGAAAGAAAGAAAACATGTGCAGACTAAAGGGTGAAAGCAAAGTTGCCCAAACTCTAATCTTCAGTGCCTATGTCTTCTTCTTGTCCTCAATTAAATCCCTAAAGAGCAGCAAAAAGTGATGTCCACAGCTACAAGCTTGATGAAAATGTCACTTTTCTAACTCCAATATTGTAACTATGGTTTCTAAGGATGAGTGGCTGAAGCCTCCTTCTCTCTCCACGAAAATTTCTCTCTCTAGCAAGAGCCAAAATGCTCATCTGTCTCTCCTCCCCCTTCTGGCTGCTAGTCTTTTGTCAAAATGTAATCTCAGCCTTCCAAATTGTAACTGCTCCAAGTGTAACTCCACATTAAACTAGCTTCATAGGTTACATTCTCACAAAGCATTGGTGATTATCAGAAATAATTCTGATAAATAAGTTGTTAACAGCCTATAATCAGACAATGAAAACCCACAAATGAATTGAACTCAATTGGCCCACCATTCATTAATTAAAATGGACAATTTCAGTTTTTTTTTGGCAGCTCTGCTTCACATGTAAATTTCATTGACCAAATGGACTTGGATGAGAGTAATTCGACCACCATTGGAAAGGTAACATCTTGGGCTTCATTTTTGGCTCTGGAATCATCCCATTTGAGCTTATATCAAGGGAGAACTGAATTGAGCAAAACTGCATTGAATGTAGTGATGGGTCAACATCAAGCCCAACTTTGGTAGCTTCAATCTTTCGGTCCCTTGGACTTTTTGAGTGATCTTGGTGTCAAATTAAAGGTTTTGATGTCTACTTTCATATCCAAGTGGAATCATGTCATTTTGACTTCGGACCAAAAAGTTATGCCCTTCGAAAGACACACTGCTCATGCTGTCCAGCACTCAATTCTTGGCATTTTCTTGAATTAGCTCTAAATTGAGTCATTTTACTCTTGTTCAGCTCAAAAATCATCCTTAAGCTTTATTTTCCTACAAAACACAAATAGTAAAATAAAAGCATTATATTTACAAGATTAAAGCTATGAACAAGCATAGAAAAGAATATAAAATAAGTGAATAAAATGCACTTATCAATTTTCTCTACACTTGAACTTTGCTTGTCCTCAAGCAAGACTAAGATAAAACCTAAGCTAATCCACTTTCATAGGAAAGCACGATTGCATTTAGCATATGCAACAAGCCTTTAAACCTCTAGGTGGCCCATAGAGGACGAGTTATAGTCTCGTGAGGGCTTCCAGTGATGATACCCACAAACACCTATTCTTTCTAGCATTTTTCAGAGAACTAGAAATACACAACTTTGAAATCAAACAAGAAAAATGTTATCATCAACCATTCTCAAGATAATGCATCCAATGAACATCATACTCAAGTAAATGAGACAACTAAGCTAATGGTGAAAAAAAAAAACTATGCAACACTTTAAACATGCCTCACTTTTTCCATCTCCACAATTCAAGCTTTCAATTTTCATGCAATCATGTCAAGCATCAAATTCTCTTAATTCATGCAAATGTCAAATCATCATCAAAACACCATAGTGGAATCAAAAGGTCTTTTCTTTGGTTGTAATGGGGTTAATGGGGGTTGTAATGTATCTTAAGAAACAAAGGGACAAGGAAATACACAAGAGTTTCTTTGAATTCCTAGAAACAGAGACATGAAAATGATAATGCAAGCATGTTTAAGGCAAAACTCCATAGAACAAACATGAGGGTCAATTTTTTTAGTGTGGACCCTTCCTTCACCTTTCTCTACTCTTGTAAGACTGTAACATGCTTTGAACTTCAACTGAGTTTATTGAACACTTTTTTTTTTCTTTTCTTCTTTTTTTTTTTTTTCTTTCATTCCACTAATTATTGAAAGATAACAAATTCCTCCACACTTCTCATCTTTACCGTACTTGAATTACCAATATGTTGCACATCAATCAAGTCTCTAACTCTATTCCATCAAAGAAACAAAGGTTAGGACAAAAATTTATATCAAGCTAGGTAAAGAAGATAAGGGTGCCAAAGAAATTAAGACTAAATTCTATGAAGGCTCAAATTGGCTCACTAAGGATTTATGTTCACTTTGGAACATCAAAATGTAGGGAACAGGTCCATTTGGCCATGGTGTTAGACAACAAAATGCCTTAATCATTTTCCAAAGTAGCAGAAATCAGTTTCAAATCCAAAAGCACTTCAAAAGAGAATTTTCAGCCCAATAATCAAACAATTAAATCTAATGACTATCCAAGTGTAAATTTCAAAATGCAAGCAAGGTTAAAGTATGCATTATAACTGTACCAAAAGCAAAGTAATTAACATTTAAAAGAGTATAACATCCAAAAAATGCATTAACAAGAGAATGAAGTCAAATCCAACTCTAAACTTGTCATCAATCAAAGCTATGAATTAAAGCTCAAAATCTCATCATTTTTCTAGAAAGAATAAAAAAAAAACTATAACTAGACTTAAAAACAAAATTATGAAGAAAAGAAAAATACAACCAGAATTGTTTTTTTAAGTTTGATTTTTTTTTTTTATAAACAACAAATTATCCTAAACCATTCCCCCCACACTTAATCCTTACATTGTCCTCAATGTAAGACAAAAATATGAATTAAAGTGAAAGGAAAAAAGAAAAATAACAAACTACAAAAGCAAACAAAATAAAGGAGTAAAATGATAAAGAATAAGAGAGATCAAATCTGATTTCCAAAGCTCTCCATCCATTAGGTTGCCTCCCAAAAGCGCTTGGTTTATTGTCCTCAGCCTGACTTTTCCTCAGAAGATCAAAGATGGTCATAAGAAGGCTTTTCCAACTTTATCTCCTCAATCTCATCAAAACTAGAAGATGTAAATCATAATAAGGCTTTAATCTATGGGGAAATATGTTAGTGACAACAAAAGGACCAATCCACCTTGATCTTAACTTACCAGGAAACAGTTTTAGCTTTGAATGAAAAAGAAGAACTTTTTGACCAATGGAAAAATCCTTCCTCAAAATCATCTTGTCATGGAACATCTTTGTCTTCTCCTTGTAGATTCTTGCATTATCATATGCATTGTTCCTGATTTCTTCAAGTTCTTGCAATTGTAACTTTCTATGAATTCCAGCTTCATCTAAATTCATGTTACATTGCTTAACAGCCCAATAAGCTTTATGTTCAAGCTCCACAAGTGCCTTAACAATGGATGGGGAAAGCTTTTCTTTAAGTGTAGGGAGCTCAAGGTATGACACCATGTGTAGAAGAATCGGAGACATGGCTTTTAAGGCAGCAACCTCTTCAATGATGTCATCTTGCAATTCTAGCTCCAATTTGGGTCATTAAGCTTCTTTAACTCAAGATTGTTGACAAGAGCCACTTCCAAACTATATTCCTTACCTAATTCAAACACTTGCTGCACTAATAAGTCAATTGCATCAATAACTTCAATAGAACATAAAGAAGATGAATCACAAGGGTATTTCATTGTATCAAATAAACTAAATTTAATGACATGCCCATCAAATTCCATAGAAAGAGTTCCTTCACACACATCAATCTTAGTTCTAGCAGTCATTAAAAATGGTCTTCCAAGCAAAATAGGAATAGGATTAAGTGCACCCTCATCCTCCATATCTAGAACATAAAAATCAACAGGAAAAACAAGTTCATTCACTTTCACAAGAACATCTTCAACAACTCCTTTAGGATATGCATGAGATCTATCAGCTAACTGAATTATGATGCCAGTTTCTTCTAATGGACCAAGATTCAAAGATTTGTAAATAAAAAAAGGCATTACACTAATAGAAGCACCTAGATCTAACATGCATCTCTCAAAAATTTTATCACCAATGATGCAAGGAATTGTAAATGAACCAGGATCTTTACATTTTGGAGGAAATTTCTTTTGAAAAATAGCAGAAACTTGTTCTCCCATGCAAGCCTTTTCATTACCTTTTAACTTCCTCTTGTTTGTGCACAAATCCTTCAAAAATTTGGCATACCTAGGAACTTGCTTAATAGCCTCAAGCAATGGAATATTGATCTGCACCTTCTTGAAAGTGTCCAAAATCTCCTTTTCTTGTTCCTCTTTTTTGGACTTTGCAAGCCTTTGAGGGAAAGGTGGTGGATGCACATAAGTGTCAAGTGTTGGAGATGTATGCTTCCTTGGAGATTGGGTGGAATCATGAGTTTCTTTGGCAACCACCACTTCCTGTTCTTCATCATTCCTCAATGTTTTGGGTTCTAGATTTGTAAGCTCTTTTCCACTCCTCAAAGTGATGGCACTAGCATTCTGAACATTAGGATTCACTATAGTTTGAGAAGGAATTTTGTTTGACACTTTAGCCTCCAAATTAATGTTATCATCCATTATCCATGAACCCTAATTTCTGGTGTATTTCGTTTGTAATTCAATCAAGGAGAAATAAAAACGCAAAAAGATGGAAGAGATAAGGAATGGAATTGGTTGGAGAGCCCCACAATCAAGGATGATTGATAAGCCAAGGGTGATCGCTACAAGAGCAATTGGAAACTCTTGATAAGACCTAGGGTTCCAAGCAAGAACCAAAGAGACACCTTTACTAAAAGTATTCTGATTTCAATTTGCCAAAAGTTCCCTTTAAAAGGTGTTTACAAGGTTTATAAAAGAAACTAAAGTTTAGCAAATGGGCTGCAACACTTAGCCCAATATTAAGAATGAGTAAAAGACTAAATAGCTAAAAACAAGTGATGGGCTATATGAAATTACAAGCCCAATTACATTATTACTAAATTAAAATTAACAAGCCCAAAGATATAACTAAGCTTGTTCAGCCACGTGAATGCAATGGACTAGTGTTGGGTCTTCATCTTCTTGAATGGGCTTTCCCTCAAACAAACTTGAAATCATTTGGCCCAAAGCTTCCTTGGCTCTCTTTGATTTGGATCTAGTCATTGGTCCACCAAGTCCTTCCAAAGGATCTCCTCCTTGCCTTTGCTTTCGTGAGTCTACTTTATCTTCCTTGATCACATCATCCCCTCCTTCTTCAAGAGAATTCGTCCTCGAATTTAGCTCCTCATTACCTACATCAAATAAGGACAAGTCAGCAACATTAAAAGTAGCACTTATCCCATACTCGCCAGGTAAGTCGATCTTGTAGGCATTGTCATTTATTCTTTCCAGGACTTGGAAGGGTCTATCACCCCTAGGTTGGAGTTTGGATTTCCTTTGAGATGGAAACCTCTCCTTTCTCATGTGTACCCAAACCCAGTCACCGGGTTCAAATACAACCTTCTTTCTGCCCTTATTGGCTTGCTTTGCATAACTCTCCATTTTCTTCTCAATTTGGGCTTTTACTTGCTCATGCAACTTCTTTACAAAGTCAGCCTTAGCCTGCGCATCTTTATGCTTAAAAACAGAAATGTTAGGCATAGGCAGTAAATCAAGAGGAGTCAAGGGGTTAAATCCATACACTATCTCAAAAGGAGAACAATTAGTAGTGCTATGGATAGCCCTATTATATGCAAACTCTACATGAGGCAAACACTCTTCCCATGACTTAATATTTTTCTTTATAATAGCCCTAAGGAGAGTAGAAAGAGTCCAATTAACTACCTTAGTTTGCCCATCAGTTTGGGGGTGACAAGTAGTTGAGAATAGCAATTTAGTACCAATCTTACCCCATAGTGTCCTCCAAAAGTGACTTAGGAACTTGGTGTCCCTATCACTCACAATGCTCTTAGGTAATCCATGAAGCCTCACTACCTCTTTGAAAAACAAGTTAGCCACGTGACAAGCATCATCCACCTTCTTGCATGGTATGAAATGAGCCATCTTGGAGAACCTATCCACCACCACTAAAATGGAATCCTTGCCATTCTTTGTCCGAGGCAGTCCTAAAACAAAGTCCATAGATAAATCAATCCAAGGAAAATCAGGAATTGGCAAAGGAGTATAGAGTCCATGAGGCATTACCTTTGACTTAGACTTCTTACAAACAATACATCTTTCACAAAATTTATGCACATCATGTTTCATGTGTGGCCAAAAAAAATGTTCATGCAGTATGTCTAAAGTCTTTTGGACCCCAAAATGCCCCATTAAACCCCCTTCATGTGCCTCTCTCACAAGCAACTCTCGAATGGAACATTTAGGCACACATAACCTTTTCTCTTTAAACAAATAATCCTTATGCCTAAAGTACCCATTTTGGACAGCATGCACACGATTCTTATAAATTTGAGAAAAGTTTGGATCATGCTCATACAATTCCTTTATATGCTCAAAACCAATGAATTTAGTTTCAAGAGTAGAGAATAGAGCATACCTTCTTGAAAGCGCATCAACAACCACATTAGCCTTACCTTTCTTATGCTTGATCACATAGGGAAATTGCTCAAGGAACTTAACCCACTTGGCATGCCTCTTATTCAGCTTACCTTGTCCTTTTAAATACTTCAAGGACTCATGGTCACTATGAATCACAAATTCCTTGGGTAAAAGGTAATGTTGCCATGTTTGTAATGCCCTTACCAATGCATACAACTCTTTATCATATGTGGGATAGTTAAGAGCAGCACCATTTAATTTTTCACTAAAATAAGCAATTGGGTACCCATCTTGCATTAAAACAGCCCTTATTCCCACACCAGATGCATCACATTCAATCTCAAAAGATTTTGCAAAATTAGGCAATGCAAGTATAGGTGCATAAGTTAATTTATCTTTGAGGACAGCAAAAGCTTGCTCTTGTTTTTCACCCCATTTAAATCCCACATGCCTTTTAATTACTTCATTCAAAGGTGCAGCCAATGTACTAAAATCTTTAACAAACCTCCTATAGAAACTAGCTAAACCATAAAAGCTTCTTACCTCACTAACATTCTTAAGAGTTGGCCACTCTTGAATAGCTTTCACCTTCTCTTGATCAATCTGCACTCCTTGTGAGCTAACAACAAAACCAAGAAAAACCACATGATCTGTACAAAAAGTACATTTTTCCATGTTGGTATACAATTTCTCATGCCTAAGAGCTTCCAAAACACTCCTCAAATGCACATGATGATCATGATAGGATTTGCTATAAATCAAAATGTCATCAAAATAAACCACAACAAACTTTCCTAGGAATTCCCTTAGCACATGATTCATCAATCTCATGAAGGTACTAGAAGCATTTGTTAATCCAAAGGGCATGACCAACCATTCATACAATCCATATTTGGTTTTGAAAGCAGTTTTCCATTCATCCCCTTCTCTAATCCTAATCTGATGATATCCACTTTTAAGATCAATTTTAGAAAACACACAGGCACCATGCAATTCATCCAACAAATCATCTAATCTAGGAATGGGATGTCTATACTTTATCGTGATGTTATTGATGGCTCTACAATCAGTGCACATCCTCCAAGTTCCATCTTTCTTAGGCACTAGAATGACTGGAACTGCACATGGACTTAAGCTTTCTTGCACCCACCCTTTTTGCATCAAGTCTTCAACTTGCTTTTGAATCTCCTTCGTCTCTTGAGGATTACTCTTATAGGCTAGCCTATTAGGCAATGAAGCTCCTAGAATGAGATCAATTTGATGTTCTATGCCTCTTAGAGGGGGTAGATCGTGAGGTACCTCCTTGGGAAAGACATCTCCAAATTCCTGCAACAAAGAAGAAACTTCACAAGGAAGAGAGTTAGTAGCACCTGCTTCATTTAATTTACTTTCTTTACTCAAAAGTAAAAGCATTGGCTTTTTCATGAGCACAGCCTTTTTCACCTCTTTTTCTTTAATAATAAACAGATTTTGCAATTTTGCCTCTATTTTTCCACTCTCTTTTTCCTTTTTCTTTTCACTCCCTTTTTCCTTTTTCTTTTCACTCTCTTTTTCTTTTCTTTCATGTTTTCTTTTATCTCTCATTTTGGATTGATCCTCACCAACCTCTCTTGGAGACAAAGGGGCAAGAATAGTCTTGCGCTCTTTATGTACAAATGAAAACTTATTTGTGAACCCATCATGAAGAGCCTTCTTATCATATTGCCAAGGCCTACCAAGAAGTAAATGGCAAGCCTCCATAGGCACCACATCACACAAAACTGCATCATCATACTTCCCTATGGAGAATTCCACCTCCACTTGCTTACTTACAATCATTTCACCATCCTCACTAAGCCATTGAAGCTTATATGACCGTGGGTGTGGTTTAGTCTCCAAATTCAGTTTTGAGACCATCCTTGCACTAGCAACATTAGTGCAGCTCCTTCCATCAATAATTAAAGAACAAACCTTCCCTTGGATGATACACCTTGTGTGGAAAATATTTTCCCTTTGGCTTTCATCCAAATCCGTTGCTTGGCTGCCCAACAACCTCCTCACCATGAACAAATCTCCTTCGGGTGCAATTTCCTCATCATACTCATCCTCACTAGTTGGGGCAAATTCGAATGAGGACTCACTAGTGATTTCTCCATTGTCTTTGAGAAGCATAGTCTTCTTGGTTGGGCATTCGGATGCTATGTGTCCTCTCCCCAAACACTTGAAGCATTTTATCTCACTACTTCTTGTCTTTTTAGAGGTCTCATTGGACTTGAGTTGAGTTCTTTGAGGTGCAGCATTGGTGTTGGTAGAAGAGGTACCTCCCTCCTTCTTATTTCTTTCCTTCCAATTTGAAGAATTTAAATTAGAAGAGCTCCTCCTCAATGTACCTTTTCTCTTAAGTTGCTGCTCCACTTTGGTAGCTTGATGTACCAATTCCTCTAACTCCACATAATTTTGTAGCTCAACCACATCTCTAATGTCATTATTCAGCCCATTTAGAAAGCGTGCCATAGTAGCCTCCCTATCTTCATGCACATTAGCTCTAATCAAAGACACCTCCATCTCTTTGTAATATTCATTAACACTCCTACTACCTTGTGTGAGTCTTTGGAGCTTGTTATGAAGGTCCCTATGATAATAGGAAGGGACAAATCTCCTCCTCATTAACCTCTTCATTTCAACCCAAGTATCCACCAAAGGTTCTTCATATCTAAGTCGCTCCTTTTGCAATTGATCCCACCAAATGAGAGCATAATCTATGAACTCCATGGCTGCCACCTTCACCTTTTTATCTTCAGTATAGTTGTGGCAAGCAAAAAGTTGCTCAATCTTCATCTCCCATCCTAAGTATGCCTCTGGATC
Source organism: Pterocarpus macrocarpus (assembly GCA_031439585.1). Taxonomy (NCBI): domain Eukaryota; kingdom Viridiplantae; phylum Streptophyta; class Magnoliopsida; order Fabales; family Fabaceae; genus Pterocarpus; species Pterocarpus macrocarpus. The sequence goes on from CM062516.1 coordinate 31,691,539, forward strand.
ACTTTTCCTTTTAAAAGAGGGAATGTTGAGTTTTACTCCCTCAATTCTGTCCTCCCTAGCATCACCCTCATTATCTCTTCTCCTGCTTCTATCAAGCCTCCTTCTACCTTGGTAAGCATTATGATGATCTTGATTTTCTAACCGCTCAATTCTCACATATAACTCCTCTGTATGCTCCCTCATCATCCTTTCCATTTGAGCTGTAATAGCCTTTACTAACAATCTGTTGTTTCCTTCAGGAGGAGGGCTACCACTACCACCTGTTCCTGCCATCATTCAAGTAAAAGAAAACAAAAGTGAAAGTAATGGGTCCTCACTACACTTCTCACGTGTTTACACTCTTAGAGATGTATTACTCGTGTTTGTTGCTCTTTAATAGGCTTTTGTGTAAGGTGCTCTCTTGCCTTTTACCACTCAAGTGTTCTTGTAGGCTCTTAAATGGAATCACAAGTCAACTCAAAGAGAAACTCCAAAAACACTTATGCCAAATCACAAAACAAACAAGATGTCAAACAAAAGAAAACTCTAAGACAAAACTTTTAAGATCCAAAGAGACAAGCAAGAAAAACTAAACAAGGACAAGCACACTCAAATCAGAGGCCAAACAAGACAAGAACAAGCCAAATGTTTGAAGAACAATAAGAAACAAGCCAATGTTTTGACTTTTTTTTTTTTTCAAATTCTGCGTTTTTTTTTTCAATTCTATTTTTTTTTTTTAATCTGCTCTTGATGATTGTAGATGAACAGACCAACTGGAATCACATCAAAACAAGCACATATTTAACAACTAAACATCAAACTAACAAAGCTTAGAAAGATTAGAATGAAACAATTCCCAAGAACATCAAGAACATATGATGAACATTCTACACCTTTTTTTTTGTTTTTTTTTTTCTAGCCCACTGATCCAATGTAATATCAACAAAGACAGAATTGGAAGTTAGAATAACATCAAGAAATTAAGCAAAGTAAAAAGGATGAATCAAACAAGAACACAGAAAACAAATCACAAAAATCGCACTAGACTAAGTTCAGAATAAAAACTCGCTGTATCTCGAGCTACAAAATTCCGATTTCAATGATTCAAAAGCGAGATGAAAGATGAGATTCTGAACTTTAGAAAAGACCAAAGAAACACCGAAATATGATGTAGAAAACTCAAGATATGAAACAAAGAAAATTGACCAATTCTGTAACTCGAAGACGCTGGCTCTGATACCAAATGTTATGATCCATTATCCATGAACACTAATTTTTGGTGTGTTTCGTTTGTAATTCAATCAAGGAGAAATAAAAATGCAAAAAGATGGAAGAGATAAGGAATGGAATTGGTTGGAGAGTGCCACAATCAAGGATGATTGATAAGCTAAGGGTGATCGCCACAAGAGCAATTGGAAACTCTTGATAAGACCTAGGGTTCCAAGCAAGAACCAAAGAGACACTTTTACTAAAAGTATTCTGATTTCAATTTGCCAAAAGTTCCCTTCAAAAGGTGTTTACAAGGTTTATAAAAGAAACTAAAGTTTAGAAAATGGGCTGCAACACTTAGCCTAATATTAAGAATGAGTAAAAGACTAAATAGCTAAAAACAAGTGATGGGCTATATGAAATTACAAGCCCAATTACATTATTACTAACTTAAAATTAACAAGCCCAAAGATATAACTAAGCTTGTTCAGCCACGTGAATGCAATGGACTAGTGTTGGGTCTTCATCTTCTTGAATGGGCTTTGCCTCAAACAAACTTGAAATCATTTGGCCCAAAGCTTCCTTGGCTCTCTTTGATTTGGATCTAGTCATTGGTCCACCAAGTCCTTCCAAAGGATCTCCTCCTTGCCTTTACTTTCGTGAGTCTACTTTATCTTCCTTGATCACATCAAAATTGCTTAAAGATGTTGCAAGTTGTCCAATCTAATTCTCCATATTCTTCATGCCAGACTGCATTTGAGAAATAGTTTGTTGCAATTGGATTATATTTGAAGCAAGAGTCTTCATCATCTCCTTCATTTCATCATTAGAACCTTGTTGCTCTTGAGGTCTTTGTTGGAAATGTGTTGACTTTTGAAAAAAACCAGGTGGTTTGTTAAATATTGCATAAGGTTGTTGACTTCCTCTAGAACTAAAATCTTGCTGATTATTCCGACCTCCATATTGAGGGCATTGTGGCTGCCCTTGAAATCCTCCAATTGCATTGCAATCTTCTTCTTGAAGTGTGGGGCACATATCAGTAGGATGCCCAAAATTCAAACAAATTCCACAAGCCTTCACTTGCTACACATTACCAACTATGAGTTGTTTGCATTAAGGTTGCCAAATTTGAAATCTATTGAGTGTTGGCAGAAATTTGTTGCTCCAAGGAAGATGATGACACTTCATTGACCCTCCTCATATATTGTCTAGTGCCAAATTGTTGAGTATTGGCTGCCATGTTGGTAATCAAATCTTTTGCTTCTTGAGGAGTCTTGTTCATCAAAGCACCGCCACTTGCTGCATCAATCATACACCTATCCATTGGCGTGAGTCCCTCATAAAAATATTGAATAAGCAGTTGCTCACTAATTTGATGATTAGGACAACTAGCACAGAGACGTTTAAACCTCTCCCAATATTCATGTAACGTTTCTCCATTCATCTGTCTAATACCATAGATTTCCTTCCTTATGTTGGCAGCCTTGGATGCAGGGAAATATCTTTCAAGGAAGCTTCTTTTCAATTCAACCCAAGAACCAATTGAGCCTGGAGGTAAGTAGTAGAGCCAATCTTTTGCAGCACCATCCAAAGAGAATGGAAATGATCTCAGCTTCACTTGTTCTTTTGAGATGTTTGAAGGTCTCATGGTAGAGCAAACAACTTGAAATTCCTTAAGGTGCTTGTTTGGGTCTTCTCCTGCAAGGCCATTAAACTTTGGAAACAAATGGATCATCCCAGACTTCAACTCAAATCCACCTTCAATGACTAGAAATTCTATGCACAAGGGTTGTTGATCAAGATTAGGAGCAGAAAGCTCCCTCAAGGTTTGATTTCCGGCCATCACCTCTTCTTCTTCTGAAAATTGAGATGTTGAACTTGAAAGGGCAGTATTGATGGCTTGTTCAATTTGGGATGGTGAAAAGCCTAAAGATGATGAGGATGGATAATGTAGCGATGATGGTGGTATTGGTGCAAAAATATGTCTTCTAGCTTCAAAGAAATTGTTGAGTCTTCTATTTCTCATTGTAAAAATTGTTCTCCGACATGCACCTATAGAACACCAAGAAAGCAAAACTCCAACCAAATGATTAGACAAATACAACTTTAAGAACAATCTAAGCAAAACTTAATGAAGCAAAGAAAAACACAAAAACAAACAAGACTAAACTAAAACTTAAAAATACTGAAGAACACCAACAAAATAGAATAGAACCTAAATGAACAAAATAATCCAATTAATGTCAATTCCCCGGCAATGGCGCCAAAATTTGATATGTCATTAAACTACCAAATTAAAACCTTTGCTTGGTTTAGGAAAAATTAGTATAGTAATTAACAAAGGGTCGATTCACAAGGAATTGAATTAATTTAATTATTTAGCTTATTTTAGATTCTGATTCTAATAAACTCTAAAAAGACAAAGTAACACAAAATGGGGGGGGGTTTTGTTGTTTCTATAATTCAAACAAAAATTATATGAAAAAATTACACGAAAATAAAAAAAATAAACAAAAGCAAATGATGCTATTTTGTTGAAATCAATTGAAACTGGTTATGGGATCCCTTTTCCCCACCAAATTTTATCATGCAATTAGTTCTCAATTTCAGCTTCCAATTCTCCTTCTATAGTTACCAATCTTAGGCAATGAAACATTCTATTACCTACCTTCTTTTAAATAGATTAAGGAACATCCATTAACCTATTCTAATCACTAATTGACATAGGGAACATCCACTAAGTTCAATTAACAATTGCAACTAGAAGGATAGATTGATCTAAGTGTTGGTCTCTAATATAGGACTAAGTGACTTAGGTTATATTCTCCCTTGCATACAATCAAAACTTGACCATTAAGTTTGCACACAAGTTACTACATATGGATAAAGGATAATGAACATCATAATCCTAAATCTAGCAATCAGCCATAACATGAAATATAAGGGTGGCCAATCCAAACATGTCACATTACTACCATAATCATGAAATGAGTAGGAGAATATAATCAACTCTCAAGAAAATGGATGTCTGAAAATCAATTTAATTACATGATAATTTAGGGTTCAAAGTTCACCCATAACCATAAAAATAACTTAGCCTAACATTCTAAAGAAAACCATATCACAAATTGAAGAATACATGACATGAGTTAAGAAAGAAAGAAAACATGTGCAGACTAAAGGGTGAAAGCAAAGTTGCCCAAACTCTAATCTTCAACACCTATGTCTTCTTCTTGTCCTCAATTAAATCCCTAAAGAGCAGCAAAAAGTGATGTCCACAGCTACAAGCTTGATGAAAATGTCACCTCGCCAACTCCAATATTGTAACTATGGTTTCTAAGGATGAGTGGCTGAAACCTCCTTCTCTCTCCACGAAAATTTCTCTCTCTAGCAAGAGCCAAAATGCTCATCTGTCTTTCCTCCCCCTTCTGGCTGCTGGTCTCTTATCAAAATGTAATCTCAGCCTTCCAAATTATAACTGCTCCAAGTGTAACTCATATTAAACTAGCTTCATAGGTTACTGATATATGCTCAGGAGGGTATTTTGGTTATTCCAACACTGGAAAAGAGCTTGTTTCTAGCAAGTTGGATCTACCTTGGAGATCAAGGAATCCGAGAGCTCATTTCAAGTTACTTGGAGATCAAGGAATCAAGCTTAATTAAAGTAACTTGGAGAGCAAGCAATCTGATCATGTTCAAGATATATTTAGATTGTGGCTAGATTCTTTTTTGATGTGTTTTGACTTAGTCTAGATTCTCACAAAGCATTGGTGATTATCAAAAATAATTCTGATAATTAAGTTCTTAACAGCCTATAATCAGACAATGAAAATCCACAAATGAATTGAACTCAATTAGCCCACCATTCATTAATTAAAATGGACAGTTTCAATTTTTTTTTTTGCAGCTCTGCTTCACATGTAAATTTCATTGACCAAATGGACTTGGATGAGAGTAATTCGACCACCATTGGAAAGTTAACATCTTGGGCTTCATTTTTGGCTCTGGAATCATCCCATTTGAGCTTATATCAAGGGAGAACTGAATTGAGCAAAACTACATTGAATGTAGTGATGAGTCAGCATCAGGTCCAACTTTGGCAGCTTCAATCTTTCTGGTCCCTTGGACTTTTTGAGTGATCTTGGTGTCAAATTAAAGCTTTGGATGTCTACTTTCATATCCAAGTGGAATCATGTCATTTTGACTTCGGACCAAAAAGTTATGCCCTTCAAAAGACACACTGCTCATGCTGTCCAACACTCATTTCTTGGCATTTTCTTGAATTAGCTCTAAATTTAGTCATTTTACTCTTGTTCAGCTCAAAAATCATCCTTAAGCTTTATTTTCCTACAAAACACAAATAGTAAAATAAAAGCATTATATTTACAAGATTAAAGCTATGAACAAGCATAGAAAAGAATATAAAATAAGTGAATAAAATGCACTTATCAAGTTGTATCTGAATCTGATGATGGTAATGAGTCTAATGCGAGTGATAGTATGCCACCTTTGGAGGATTGTTCTGATGCTGATGAACATGTGGAGTATGCTATGCATGGTGAATCTCTTGTTGCTAGGCGTGCATTGAGTTTGCACGTTAAAGAAGATAGCTTGGAGCAAAGGGAAAACATATTCCACACCAGGTGCTTAGTTGGTGGAAAAGTATGTAGCTTGATCATTGATGGTGGAAGTTGTACTAGTGTTGCGAGTACTACTTTAGTTGAGAAGCTAGGGTTGAAGTGTGATAAGCATCCTAATCCATATAGGTTGCAGTGGTTGAATGATAGTGGAGAAGTGAAAGTTATTAGACAGGTTGTGGTTGCATTTTCTATTGGAAAATATTGTGATGAAGTGGTGTATAATGTAGTACCCATGCAAGCTAGTCATTTGTTGTTGGGAAGACCATGGCAATTTGATAGGCGTGTACAACGTGATGGGTACAAGAACAGGTATTCCTTTGAGCATAATGGTCACAAGTTCACACTTGCTCCATTATCGCCCAAAGAGGTGTATCTTGATCAAGTAAAACTTCAACAATCTTCTCTTGGGAAATCAGAAAGTAAGGCAAATGAAAAAGAAGAGCGAAAAGAGGCCATGAGAAAAAAGAAAAAAGATAAGGGTCCAATGGTGAGTGAAAAGAAAGGAAAGAATCTAAATAGTGAAAAGAAAAAGATGAGTGAAAGAAAAGAAAAGAGTGAGAAAAATGAAGAAAGTGAAAGAATTGAGGAAAAATCATGTTTCTATGCAAAAGAGAGGGATTTGAAAGGTGCTTTTCTAGGCAGGAGAGCAATGGCTATGATAAGGTTTAGGGATGTTTTTCTTACTGAAACTAACCTTAACCCAAATTTGCCTAGTAGATTTATTTCTTTGTTGCAGGAATTTGAGGATATTTTCCCTAATGAGGTGCCAAGTGGATTACCACCATTGAAAGGGACTTTATTGTGTGCAGTAGTTGGTAAGAATTTGAAAACATGGGAAGATTGTTTGCCTTTTATTGAGTTTGCTTATAATAGGACTATACATTCTTTTACAGGTTTTTCTCCATATGAGATTGTCTATGGTTTTAATCCTTTAACTGTTTTGGATTTAATGGCTTTGCCTTTGTGTGATATTGTTAGTTTAGATAGTGAAAGCAAGGCTGAAAAGGTTAAAGAGATGCACATGAAGGCACATGAGATGATTAAGAAGAGAAGCAGGTTGACAGCCCAAAGAGTGAATAAGGGCCATAAACAAATTGTGTTTGAACCTGGTGATTGGGTTTGGGTTCATTTGCGAAAGAAGAGGTTTCCTACTCAAAGGAAATCCAAGCTTGATGCTAGGGAAGATAGCCTATTTCAAGTGCTAAGGAGGATCAATGACAATGCATATAAGATTGACCTCCCAGGTGAGTACAATGTTTTAGCTACTTTTAATGTTTCTGACCTTTCTCTATTTGATATGGATGCAGATTCGAGGATGAATCTTTTTGAGGAGGGAGGGAATGATACGAGCTCAGGAGGGCAAATTGGACATTCCAGCACTAAAGGGCAAGATGGAAATTTCAACATGCCCGTGGGACCTATCATAAGGGCAAGGGCAAAGATGCTGAAAGAAAGCTTTGGGAACTTAGCCAAGTCATTTGTGGAAGAGATGCATCAAGAATGGGCTAAGGAAGAGAAGATAAAGCTAAATGGGCCACATAGTAAAAGCGGGTAGCCCAAATCTCTAAGTGTGGCACAACGGGATTAAAATGTATTATGTCCATAATTGAGCCATGTTTTATCTTAATTAACTTTGTTAGTTTTTATTTGGAAGACATTTAGTTACTTTGAGATGTTTTATTCAGCCCAATTGTTTGTTTAGTAAGTTGGGCCTTTTCCTAGTGGGCTTAGGTTTGATTTAACCTAATGTAAGAGGTATAAATACCTCATAAACAAGTGCAGCAGTTTTTTTTCTGATTATTGAATTACATTTTCTGGTTTCTTCTAAGAAACTCTCAAGTGTGTGCAAGTGAGGAGTGATCGTCTTTACTTGTTGCATCAAGAAACTGAATAGACTATTACAAAAGTAAAATTCTCTTGTGATATTTGTTCAGTTTCATCTTTCTTATCCCGATTATCTATGTTTCTAAGAATGGGGTTCTTAGGGGTTTAGTAGGGAGGGTGTTTATCCTATTGCTTGTCTCCTATCAAAGTGTGTGTTTGGGGTTTTGGGATCGTTATATCCTTGGGGTTCCGCATCAATCTGCCTCTTTAATTCTGTTAGCTCCAGAGGTGGCATCCGATACGAAGCTATAGATATTGGTCCCGTCCCTAGGACCAATTCAATGGTGAACTCAATTTCCATCTCAAAAGGGAATTCAGGAATAACTTCCAGGAAAACATCGGGATATTCCTTAACAACTGGGATCTCTTCCAATTTCTGTTCAACTTCTGTCACATCAGCTGATAGGAGAATGTATCATTGACTCTTCGATCCATTATAGTTTACTAAGAAAGAGTTTAGATAAAAGTGGTTTGAGGCTTGGGGTTCAAAAGACAAGACAGAGGAGAATATCACCGTTTTATCGGAACAATTGAGTATGACTCGATTGGCAGAAAGCCAATGCATGTCCAGAATTATATCAAGTCCAGATAGAGGGAGACAAAGCAAATTGGCTGCAAAGGTCCTACCCCCAATTTGAAGAGGAAAATTGATGCAAACTTGACTTGTTTTGACAGGTTCATTGGTAGGAGTAGAAACCAGTAGATCATAAGGTAATTCGGAAATTGATAATTGCAAAACAGCCACACAATCATGAGAAATAAACGAATTTGAGACACCCAAATCATAGAGTACAGTTAGAGTCTCACCGTCCACTTCATAGGTACCTTGGATTAGTCCTTCAGACTTGTCGGCTTCTTCTGCATTCATCATGAAGACTCGTCCTTGATGTTGAGGTCTAAAATTTTATGGCAGATTCTTGGTTGGGCACTCATAAATTTTGTGGCCTGGTTTGCCACACCCACAGTAGATATTCTGGCATGCTAAATACGGCCGATCACCATGACTTTTGTCGCATTTCATCCAAGTTGAATTTAGAAAAGGCCTTTGGGGCTGTTTGCCTTTGTTGCCCACTAGTGGAAATTTTCTCTGCTGTTGAAAGTTGGGCTTGAATCTTGGGCCTTGCGGTGCCAACCCCTTCTTGAAGCTACCACTAGATACCTTGGCTGCAGCCAGTTTTAAGTTACAATCTTCCACAAGTCGGCATTTATTTACCAACATGGGGAAATATCTAATTTCCATTAGCTCTACGACTGCAAGAATATCTTCTCATAATCTTCCCTCGAGTTTGATGTACTTCCAAGCTTCATCAGGTTTCCTCTGGTAAATTGTAGAAAACTTACACAGTTCTTCAAACCTAGCAATATACTCGGATACCGTCCAGTTTCCTTGACGAAGCTGCATAAATTCTAATTCCCTAGTATTTTGAACTGAGGGAGGAAAGTACTTTTGGTAGAAGACATCTCCAAACACCATCCAGGTGACTGCTATATGAAATTCTTTGAATAGTCTTCGTATGTCGTTCCACCAAAACTCTGCGTCTGCTTTGAGCATGTAGGTGGCAAAAGTCACCTTTTGATGATCTGAACAATCCAAGATAGAAAAAATCTTCTCCATATCCTTAATCCATTCATCAGCCTTATCTAGGTCATACGCTCCTCAAAAGTTGGGCAGATTTGCTTTCTTGAACTCAGCAAATTTAAGGTAGTCCATGTCAACTCCTGGGCCATGTGGATTTCCTCCATGGTTGGCCTCAGGTTGCCTACCTAATTGTTCCATCATCCAATGGGCTGCCGCGGCTTGTTCCCACATCGCATGAGCCATCTCTCACATTGTGTCTATAAAGTCAGCTAGGTCCTCTTGTGCAGGTTCTGTGCATGGCCTACCTCGCCTTCCGGAAGCTATTAAGTTCTGAGCACATAAAACAAAAGTTATTGAATTGATCAGACTCAATACTAAGTCTAATATGCCAGTAAATAATAGCTCACATAGTCAGGCACCTCATATAATAAATGCGGCGCTTGGTATACAATAAATGTGGTCGGTATCGCAGAATAGTAAAAATTAATAAAAAGTATAATAGAAAATAAAAAGATAAGTAGTATATCATCACCTATATATACATATATATATATCGGAAGCTAACGTTTCAGTTTATGTATAGATTCAAAAAAGGATACATATGTGGGGCCAGTATACACCAAAAAGACATAAGGCCTGTGTCAATGAAAAGCAATCCTACAAGGTCCTCAGAGGACATTTCAAACTAGCTGGTCTAAGAAACTACGTACACCTAGCTAAGTCTATGGCCCAATGCTGCACACCGCCAAAAGAGAGTCATTATACAATGTACCCTGCAGGCTGAAACCTACTCGATCATATAGCCGTTGGCCATACCAGGCCCAGCTGGGGAGTAGCCAGCATCAGATCCAGAGGAGAAGGAGGATGAACTGGAGGTCTTAGACGGGTCACTCTCAGGATTGAGCGGGATGTCCGAGACTACCTGCGGAGGTGACGCTAGTGGAACACCCTCCCAAGTACAATACTATGCTTAAGTCATAGTACCATACTTAGGAGTTGTTACTATTACCTGAGCGGACATCTTCTGATAGCAACTTCAGCCGTCTTTGAAACTTCTCGAGCTAATTGGAGATAACACGGAAATAGAAGTGAGAATTTTAAATTCTCAGTAGGATTCACTAAGAAATATCATACCGTATCATCGTTATTATCTCCAGCTGCTTCGGTTTATTATAAAAAAAAATTAACATATTATACAAACTGTTCCGTTTTATAGTTTGAAAACATATGGTCTGAAGCAGAGCTCATTTCATTCACGCACTTGAGTCACATTGGCAATATTTTATATTTAGAATAATAATCACAGCATAAGTAGATGGAACAGTCTCATCATCAATAAAACATGGGATATAATTATGCAAATACTCATACTTGAATTTATGCAAATGCACTAGTGCTTTTCTTTAAGTTTCTTTACTTTCTTTTCTTGGCGTACCTAGGCGTTACGTGTCGCCATCCCTAGGGTGCTTTCATGGATCTGCACTTAAGCGTTACGTATTGCCATCCTCAAGTGCTTTCTTTACTTATCTTTCTTTTGGCTTTCGTCACCTTCTTTAGCTTTCTTTAATTTTTACTGCCCTTGGATAGCCTGATCTAGGAGTGAGCTCAACTCATGACCGTCGTCATACAGTACTGACCCGCAAAGGGACCCACATGCCTTTAGGTTGGAGGGACTCAGATGGCCAACTGCCTCCAACGTAAAGGGACCCAAAAGTTTTAGCTGCCTTCATAGGGAGGAACCCAATGTACAACTGCCTCCGAATGAAGGGACCCACATCTTTATCTTTTAGCTGCCTTCACTTGGAGGGATCCAAATAACTGCCTCCAAATGAAAGGATCTCAATATTACATAATCATATCATCATACAATATTCATATTAATATCATAAATCTTCATAATATAAGCTATTATAATTTCATATGCTTCTGCCGAAAATTCAGCAGCATAATGGATCAGGTCCGTTTCCCCATGAATAGTGCTAGTTTCAATAGACAGTCAATTAGAGTAACAGATCAAGTATAATACATTAATCTTTCAAAACATCAACATGGAATTGCAAAACTTAGACTTTAATTGAACTCATATATGCATTAGGGTGTCAAATCCTTTAATCTTGGAAATCCTGCTCATATTCTCCAACTCTAATCGATATTGTAAATTCAGCCATAAATTATATTTAACTCATTTGGACCTAAATTTTGGATATGTTAGATTTTTATATGTCTAGTTTCTAATTTCTTTAGTCCCATCAAGTTTTGATATATATAACTCAAGTTATTAATATTTACCCTAAGTCTGTCCTGTTACTAGGCAAATTTGGACACTTAGATGTAAAACTCTACCAAAAATAGAAATCCTAATGGATTTGTGTGAAGCTTTTATCGTTTTAAACCTAACTAACCCATATTTCATTTTCGATAAGTTTCATCTCATTTCACTAAGTATAGCTCGAGTTACAAGCTATAAAGTTGGGTGTTTTAGGTTGCTCTATTCCAGCCCAATTCGGACTTAGGGAAACTTCATTGAATTACTGGGAGCTATTGGAATAGAATATGACTCTGAAATTTTTATTTTATCTATGTCTTAGATTTCTAATAAAATTGGTTTCACTCAATTTGAAGGAGTATAAGGCAAGATATACCCCTCGAAATCTATTCTGCTTAGAATCAGGGTCAAAATCCTAGGGTAAATTTCAAAAATTCATATCTCTCTCAATACTAATCCAATGACCTTATAATTTATATGCTTGGAACGCCCTAGATGTATAGTTTCACATAAAATTAGTTTCATTAAGTTTAAACAGCTGTAGGTAGAGCCTACACTCCGCCATATGGACTCCCGTAGGGTTTCTTGGTTAACCTCACTCTAGTTGCTTCCATTCTTGATCCTTTCACTAATTAACCAATCAAAACTCAATAAAAACCCAATAATCCAGCCATGGACAATCATATAAACCTAACATAATATCAGGTACATGAATATAAATATGTTGCTAATAGCCACCAACTCACAAGAAATTAGTTAAAGAAGCTGATTCCTGATACGTGCTCAAGAAGTTAATTTGATTATTCCAAGACTGGAAAAGAGCTTGTTTCTAACAAGTTGGTTTTACCTTGGAGATCAAGCAAACTAAGAGTTTGTTTCAAGTTACTTGGAGGTCAAAGAATCAAGCATAATTAAAATAATTTGAAGAGCAAGCAATTTGATTATGTTGGAGATATATTTAGATTATATCTAGATTCATTTTTTAATTTCTTTTGACTTAGTATAGATTTGTTTAGAGTAAAATTGAATCAGTTTATCTTTTAAGATTTAAATCAAATCTGTAAAGATCAAATCTGATTTAATTTTGTTAGGAATAATTTTTTATGATAGAATTATATCTTTAATTTTAAATTTTAATTTCAAATCAGATTTTTTAGATAGGATTAGATAATTTCTATTTTTAGGATTTATGTATAAATAGGCAACTTGGCCTATAGACAAGAGAGAATTTTATCATATAGTTTTGATCATGGTTTGACTACCAATACAGTTGTGAGGTTTTCCTCACAATTCTATGTGATGCAGAATTTTCTATCTATTCCCGATTATCTACGTTTCCAAGGACAGGTTTCTTGGGGGTTTAGTAGGGAGGGTCTTTATTCTACATCTTATTTTCTATCAAAGTGTATGTCTGGGGTTTCTGGATCTTTATATCCACGGGGTTCCGCATCATTTGGTATCAGAGCAAGGTCTAGATAAATTCTTATGTATCTTTGTCTTTTATGTTTCTCTTTTATCTTCTTTTCTTGTCCGTTAGCGTTCTTGTTTTTTTGTGTTTGTGCATTCTATCCTTTTGTGTTGCTGTCGTATCTTTATCTATCTCTATGTTTTTTCTCTAACTGACATTTGTCTTTTTATTGTTAGTTTAGATCCAAAAAAAAAAAAAAGGAGAAGAAATCAGAAAAGGTGAGGATTATAAGCATAATTTTTTTTTTCCCTTTGATCTAGGTTGTCAAGGACAGGTTCTTTGAAGGTCTAGTAGGGAAATTTTTTCCTTTGATCTAGGTTGCTAAGAACAGGTTTCTTAGAGGTCTAGTAGGAAAACCTTATGTTTACTATCCTTGTTTCTATTTGGTTTCAGTTTTGTTAATTTTATTTCCCTAGTTTTTTTTTCCTTTGCGTTTTGAGTCTCGTTTTCTTAATTGTTGTGTCTACTTTGTCCACATTTTTTTTTTTTTTTGCATTTGAGGTATATTCAATTCAAAAAGAAAAAAAAAGCAAAAAGAAAAAAGAAAAAAAAAAGAAGGAAAAAAAAAAGAGAGAAAAAGGAAGGAAAAAGAAAAGAGAGAGAAAAAAAAAAGGAAAAAAAAAAGAGAGTAGAGTGTTAGTGAGGTTCTTCATTTTCAGGTTCTTAGATGGCTTCACGAAGGGAAGATAATGGTGGAGATGACTTTGAAGATTACAAAGGCAAGATTCAAGGACGAATCTTTTTGAAGAGGGGAGAATGATACGTGCTCAAGAGGTTAATTTGGTTATTCCAAGACTGGAAAAGAGCTTGTTTCTAGCAAGTTGGTTTTGCCTTGGAGATCAAGCAAACTAAGAGTTTATTTCAAGTTACTTGGAGGTCAAAGAATCAAGCATAATTAAAATAATTTGAAGAGCAAGCAATTTGATTATGTTGGAGATATATTTAGATTATATCTAGATTCATTTTTTAATTTCTTTTGACTTAGTACAAATTTGTTTAGATTAAAATTGAATCAGTTTATCTTTTAAGATTTAAATCAAATTTGTAAAGATCAAATCTGATTTAATTTTGTTAGGAATAAATCTTTTATGATAGAATTATATCTTTAATTTTAAATTTTAATTTCAAATCAGATTTTTTAGATAGGATTAAATAATTTCTATTTTTAGGATTTATGTATAAATAGGGAACTTGGCCTATAGACAAGAGAGAATTTTATCATATAGTTTTGATCATGGTTTGACTACCAATACAGTTGTGAGATTTTTCTCACTTTTTTCTGTGTGATGCAGAATTTTCTATCTATTCCCGATTATCTACGTTTCCAAGAATAGGTTTCTTGAGGGTTTAGTAGGGAGGGTCTTTATTCTATATCTTGTTTTCTATCAAAGTGTGTGCCTGGGGTTTCTAGATCTTTATATCCACGGGGTTCCGCATCAATTCTTACCTCTAGTAAGAGAGTTTCTTGATTAAGATTGATGTTTGTAGGTAAGGAAGTGGATGAGAGCTTGAGAGGAATTGAAATGAAGGAGGAGAAGAAGAACATGGAGGAGGAGAGGCAAGAGAGAGAGATCTAAAAATTGAAGGACCAAGGGGTATTTATTGAAGTTAAAATTGAAGGTGGTAGTTGGTTAGGAGGCATAGGATTGGTTGGCCCATTGAGTGGCTATGCTTCAACCAACCCTCCCCTCCTTGTGTGGCTAGTTTGGACGCCACTTAAGGGAATAAGGTGGCCAAGCTTTTGGCCACAAATCTTAGGGTTTCCAATATGTAATTCTATTGATTTGGCTTTGAAAATTTAAAATACCGAATATTTACCGATTTCTTTCAAATCGATAACATAGTTTGGAAAATTTTTGTGAAGCTTTCTATATGTGTATTCTAATTTATTCAACTCTAATCTTTTTAATTAATATCTAATTAATTTCCAATTAGCCTTTAATTGGCTTCTGATTAAATATCGGATTAATTTCTAATTAATTTCCCTGATTAGTTAAAATTGATCAATTCGGTTAAAATAATAAAATTTTTTGGACGTTACATTACTACCCTCTTAAAAAAAAATTTTGTCCTCAAAATTTAGTCACTAAACTAACTATTTATTGCCATAAGAGTTTAATAAAAGAGTTCATATATAAGCACATAGAAAGTCGATAAGCATATTCAAAGAAAATACAATAAACTTAGTTATATAATTTAACACAACACAATCGGTAAAGAGTAAGTCCTTATTCCCAAGTTAGTTCTAATTTTTCTTCAACGTCTTTGGGAAGGTAGCTCTTCCAGCATTCAAGGTGAAAACCCTTCTTGGATATTATGGCTTAGGAGTAGGTAGCTGATGCCCAGGGCATTCTCTAATCATGTGTCCTGGCTTTCCACACTTAAAGCATACCTTCCACATTTTGAACATTCTTGCTTCATAGTTGACCTTTGCGGTTGCTTACCTTCATTTCCATTAGGTTGAAACGGCTTCTTTGGTGGTGGAATATGCTGAAACTCCTGGTCTTCAGGTGCCATCCTCTTTCCACAAATATCCATCCTAGTGTCAGCGAGCTTCTTGTTATATTCTTCAACTAATCGGCTTTTGTTCGCCAATGCAGCAAAATCTCTTATCTCCATTGGTACCACTAAGGCCAAAATGTCTGCTTTTAGTCCTCCTTTAAATTTGATGCATTTCCAATTTTCGTCAGGGTTACACTGATAGATGGTGGAAAATTTAGAGAGTTCTTCGAACTTAGCAATATACTCCGAAACACTCATGTTTCCTTGTTGAAGCTTCATTAACTCCAATTCCTTAGCGTTTCGCACAGATGCAGAGAAATACTTATGATAAAATACCTCCTTGAACATTTCCCAAGTAATATCAACTTGGGTTTCTTCCAACAACCTCTTCGTGTCGTTCCACCAAAACTCAGGATCTGCTTCCAACATATAAGTGGCAAAGGCCATTTTTTGTTGATCAGTGCAGGCCAAGACAAAAAAGACTTTCTCCATTGCCTTGACCTACTCCTTAGCTTTATCTGGGTCAAAAGCTCCTCAGAAACTAGGCAGATTCACTTTTTTGAACTCAACAAATTTAAGGTAGTCCAGGTCTGCTCCTGGGCCATGTAGATTTCCCCCATGGCCAACCTTGGGCCGCCTACCCAGCCGGTCCATCATCTGATGAGCTACAGTGGTCTGTTCTCGTATTGCATGAGCCATTTCATGCATCGTGTCCATAAAATTAATAGGCTCTTCTGGAATGGGTACAGTTCATGGCCTACCACGCCCCCTGGAAGCCATTAGTTCCTAGTCATACACAACAAAACATTGAGTTGATCAGGCTTAATAATAAGTTAAGTGTGATAGCAACTAATAACAATCACAGTTGGGTAGTCATGCATATCTAATTCCTATATCTTATCTGAGCAGATAAGATTTATGGCGTGACATTTTCTAAAGATTCAAAAGTGCAATGGAAACGTAGTTAGTCCAAATCCTTAGGTCCGGGGAGGATTGAACTGCTCTGATACCATTTAATATAACACCCTCCCGAGTACAATACTATGCTTAACTCATAGTACCATACTCAGGAGTTGTTACTATTACCTGAGCGGACCACTTCTGACAGCAACTTCAGCCGTCTTCGAAACTTCTCAAGCTATCTGGAGATAACACGAAAATAGGAGTGAGAATTTTAAATTCTTAGTAGGATTCACTAAGAAATTTCATACCATGTCATCGTTATTATCTCCAGCTGCTTCGGTTTATTACAAAAAGCATGAACATGTTATACAAACTGTTCCATTTTATAGTTTGAAAACATATGGTCCAAAGCAGAGTTCATTTTATTCATGCACTTGAGTCACATTTGCAATATTCCATATTTAGAATAATAATCACAGCATAAGTAGATAGAACAGCCTCAGCATTAATAAAACATGAGATATAATTATGCAAATACTCATATTTGAATTCATGCAAATGCATTGGTGTTTTTCTTTAACTTTCTAATGTAACATCCATAGAATTTTATCGTTTTTAGCCTAGTTGTTCGGTTTTTATCAAATAATTGAGGTTAGTTAGAATTCGACTAAGTATTTATTTAAAGGTTAATTAATTATCATTTAGAAAGATTAGATGTGAGGGAATTAAATTAGAAAACTAGAAAATTCATAGAATTTTTCCTAAACCGATTTACCGATTTTCTTTAAATCGGTAAGATTTCGGTATTTTAAGCTGTCAGAACCGAATTAATAGAATTACACACCCAAATTCTATAATTCCATGGCTGAATACTCAGCCACTTATTCATCCATTGGCGGTGCAACAAAAGCTACAAAATGGGGAGATATCGCTGAAATTTAACTACAAAATTTTATCCAATCAAAACTTACATCTCTAGCTACCTCATTAAGGCTTTTATAACATATTTCTTTCCTTTTCCCTTCAGTAGATTTTGCCCCTCTCTTTTCTTGTTCTAGTCTCCTTCTTCTTTTCTCCTTTCAACCTACTCCATCAAACCTTCAAGTTTTGATAAGGTTCCATCAATCTAAACTCAAATCTAGTAAGATTACACTCAAAGGAAGTAGAGATTCACTTCTTTTCTTGTCTTCTTCGTTATAGAAGCTGTTTGGGGTTTTAATCTTTTTCACTTCCAGATGTGGTATTTGGTTATATATGATGATTATTGGCTAGTTTGATGGCTATCTTTGTGTTTAAATTGAAGTTGAAGTAAAAAGGGATGAGAATAGAAAGAAGTGAGAAGTTGGGTGATCAAAAACCCTATGGCGGTCTGTACGGTGGAGTGTACGGCTCTGCTTACAACTGTTTAAATTTAACAAAATATTTTTATTTGAAACTAAACATCTAAGGCTTTCTAAACATATAAATTATAAGGCCATTGGATTAGTATTGAGAGAGATATGAATTTTTGAATTTTGGCCTAGGTTTTTGAGTTTGATTTTGGGCAGACGAGGTTGTTCAGGGTAAAAGTTACCCTATACAACTTGGAATTAAATGAAATCAACTTTGTTGGAAAACTTACACATAGGAGAACACCCCATAAAAATTTTAGAGTTAGATTCAATCCCAATTGCTACTAGTGATCAAGGAAATTTCTCTAAGTCCAAACCAGGTGAGAACAAAGCAACACAAAAGGGCCAAATTTCGGAGCCTATAACTCAAGATATATTTAAGGAAATGATATGGGACTTCTGTAAATGAAAGCTGTTACGTTATATTTAACACAATGCAAATTTCATATGATTTCATTTAGTGTTTGATTTTTAGTGCATTTTTACTTTTAAGTGTATAATCCTGGCCAACTACAGGGTAGGCCAAGATAGAACTTAAATAAATTGAGCTAATTTATCAAAATTAGATGGGACTAAAAAGGTTAGAAAATAGACACCCAACACTCCAACATATCCAAAATTTAGGTCTAAATGAGTTAAATAGAAATTATGACTTATTTTACAAAAATCAGGTAGAGTGAAGTTACTAAGGCAGCAGCTATACTTCAAATGCAACTAATATTTCCATGAGTTTGATCTTGAATTATGAATGAAATGTTCTGGTTTTTCTGTAAAATTGGTTGTCTGAGTACTGGCACTATTTATGGGGAAGCGGAAGTGATACCATTAAATGTAACACCCTCCCACGTACAGTACTATGCTTAAGTTATAGCACCATACTCAAGAGTTGTTACTATTTCCTGAACGGACCTTGTCTAATAGCAACCTCTGCCTATCCCCAATATTTCTTGAACTATCTGGAGATAATACGAAAGTATAGTGAGAATTATAAATTCTCAGTAGGATTCAATTAACTAGCACATACGGTGTCATCATTATTATCTCTAGCTACTTCAGTTTATTATGAAAAAGGTGAACATGTTAATAGACATTTCAGTTTCATAGTTTGAAAACGTATTATTCTATGCAGAGTTCATTTTATTCCTACACTTGTTAATTAAAGAAAGAATCTAAACATAAATGTAGCAGAATAATTAATGTTTGCAATATAGATATAATTAGCCTCTTGATAAGCAGGGAAAAGAATTGAAGCATAAGCAAAGCAGATCAAAGAACAACTAAAGAATACGCATTTATGATTGCAACAATACATTTGATGCAATTGATTATGTCTCTTGTTAACTTTCTTTACTTTATTTTTTTGGCATACCTAGGCGTTACGTATCACCGTCCCTAGGGTGCTTACTAGGTCTACACTTGAGCATTACGTATTGTGTAACACCCTAGTAGTTCCATTCTATGCTTAAGTCATATTGTGGAATTACTAGTTGCTACTTTTGCTTGCGGAACTATCATTACATTTTAGAAATTACTTTATACCGAAAATAGGGGTAAATTTTTTTCTACAAAACAAGTAAACCATTTTTGAAATCGAGAGCCATGAGCGCATCGTGAACATATAAAGTAACACCGCTATCCCATACATATATCGCATTTAACAAGCATAGAGACCATAAGAGTAACCACAATTCTTAGAATAATGTAACATTCATTCCACGACCAACCATGATAATACAATAAGAGTCGTACCAGTTCATACATAAGATAATAATGGGTCCGATATCTATCGTCGGCCCTACACAAAAGCCTACCAATACATAATAAAAGGAAATACATCAGAGAATCCTACTACCCAAGCATGCCACATAACAGAATGATAACCCTATAACTACTACCAAAAGGGGGCTATCCTCGTGCTTGGCTCCGCATGCAGTCGTCACATCAAGCATCTGGCGGGAGGAAACCGTTCCCATATCCACCAGGAGAAGTACTACCACGTCCTCCTCCTCGAGCACGTCCTCGCCCACGGGGCACAGCGCGGGTACGAATGAACCCACGCCCACGAACCGGGGGTGAAAATGGGCCAGCAGATGAAGCAGAAGAATCAGAAGATAGACGAATCATTGAAGGCTGCGATGAACCCGAACGGTGAGAACCCCCAGAATGAGTCGGATAGAGGGGCTCGGACGGATCGGTCTCCACATGGAAGCTCGGATAAGACGGCTCCGAGGGATCGGAATCCAGTGAAACAGTCGGAGTCAAACGGGTATCCGAGTCAGTCTCATCATCATCAGTGGGGTATCTCGGTGGCTGAAAGTAGGGGTGAATGTCATCCATAGTAACCTCGCCAAATGGCTGATGCGGTCGGAAAAATAGGCTCATCACGGGAGTCTGGAACTGGCGGTCGTGGAAGATGTAGACCCTCATCATTGCGCGCCGACAAAGACTCGGCGTTCAAAGACCGGGTCAAAGCGCCAATGCCACATCAGGAACTCAATGTAGATCACCACCGTGCCCGACGTCGACATCCTCTGAAGACGACACGGAAACGTAGAAATGAGAAATACTAAATTTCTCAGTAGGATCGCGGCTAGACAAACACAGTGTCATCGTCATCGTCCCAGCCACTTCGGGTTTAATTACAAAAACAGTGGACTGATATAAGTTCAATTTTTAATGGTTTTGAAAACTTAAACCCCGAAGCGGGTTGCTTTTAAACTTAACATCATAAACACATCATCATGACTAACATCCGTACTAATACATAGAATAACATCCATAATGCAAATGGGCCATATACTTTCATGCAAAGACACGCATCATCACAGATGTAACCATGGTCATACTTAGACTTTACTTTCATTTTTAGCACGTGCTTAACATTCTTTACTTTCCTTTGAAATAGACTGCTTTTGGACATGAGCTCATTCCGTGACCGTCGTCACGCAGTACTAACCAAATCAGACTAAGCCGATATTGGTTACCTCTAAGTTGGAGGGTCCTCCAAAACACCCTTGCCTCCTTCATAGAGGTTCCTTGTGAATCGCCGTCTCTCACTTCCCTTACCGAAGTGATTGAAGGGTCACGTCCCATTGATTCTTTTCTTATCTTTATACTTTACATGCATAACTCCTTGACTAGACGCATGCAATGATATGACTAAGTCCATAATTTTGACGGAAATCCGGCAGCATAACGGCTAGACCGGAGCTTCCCAAAATGCCAATCATCAGCATTCAACCAATAGTTCATCATATCTATATCATATCATCACACTTATCATTCAATCATGAGACAAAGCTCAATCAATCTCATCATTCATCATGCCAAGTGGCATCACACATTCATACCCTAAAGGGGTTTATAGTTGTGTTGTTCTTTGTGAAGAATATTATGAATCATCACATGATTTCCCATGATAGAATCACATAGTTAGGATATGTGTTTATAGTCTTTTAGTTACTTGGTCCTTGGATGAAAGCATGCTTTACTTAAGTACATGTCTTATGAAACACTTGTTCAAGTTAATTAAATTATGTGATTGTTTCCTTTCCTTGAGATAGCGCACTTAGTGATTCCTAGGTTCATGGTATGCTTAGAGGCCCTAATCATACTTCTGTTCCTAAGGAGTTCGAGATCCCTCTAATCCTTGGGTCATGACAATGCATAACCACATCATGAACCCAACAACACCAATGTTCACTAATCACCAAGGGTGACTTTTAACTTAGTCAAGTTGCAAAGTTTTAAACTTTTACTAATAACATACCAAGGTTTTGCCTTAAACATTATTAAAGTTGTCATTCTTTATAAAGTAGTCATAAAGTCTTATTCTTTATGAAAGTAAGTGCCTTTGACATTAAGCTCTTATCTTAAGATTGGATCTTTATGAAATAATGATACAAGCTACTAGCTTTTTGAATAAAAAGTCTTGTTCTTTATAAAAGTTAACACCTTTTGCATTAGTTGGGTTCAAAGTCTAAACTTTATGAATGAAATGTTATAGAACAACATTTTTATAACTTAATGATCTCATTCTTGAATAAAGTTTGAAACTTTGTGAAAGGTCTTTTCTTTAAGGTTTGATTTCTAAAGCCTAAAGTGACAAGATATCGTTTTTTTCTAACTCAAAGAGTTTAGACTTTCACATGTATTCTTGTCTTCAAAACAAAACAAAATAAAACTTTATGGAAGCTTAAAAGTTAGCCACTTTGAAGAAATCATGAAGCAAACTTTTTAAAGTCTAAAACTTTGAGAAGGTTCATAGTCTTATCAAATCATGGAAACATAGAAAGGTGAAGCTTTTCTAATCATTCACTCATCATAAAGAGAAAGGAACAACTTTAAGCTAGAGATCAATAAGAACATAGGTTTCCAAAAGAAGAAACTTAAGAACACATGAAGAACATCAAGAACATATTTTACTAAAAGAGGAAACTTAAGAACACATGAAGAACATCAAGAACATATTTTTCTAAAAGAGGAAACTTAAGAACACATGAAGAACATCAAGAACATATTTTTCCAAAAGAGGAAACTTAAGAACACATGAAGAACATCAAGAACATATTTTTCCAAAAGAGGAAACTTAAGAACACATGAGAACACATGAAGAACATGAAGAACACATTTTTCCAAAAGAGGAAACTTAAGAACACATGAAGAACATCAAGAACATATTTTTCTAAAAGAGGAAACTTAAGAACACATGAAGAACATGAAGGATCTTCTCAAGTTTTCACTTAGAGATCTTGGTCATGAAAGACCCAAGCTCCAAGCTTTCTTGAGCAAACAAAATGAAAAAGATGAAGATCACTACCTTTCTTGAAGATGGCGCAAAAACAAGAGAAATGGAAGAAGAAGATGATGACTCCTCTTGATGATGAAGGTGGCGGTTTTGCAAGAAGGAAGGAGAAGCTCTTGAAATCTTGTGGAAATGGAGGTTGTAGTGTTTTGATCTTGTCTCCAAAGACCCAAAGATGAGGTCTTTGAAGGGCTAAGTGAGTGGTTTAGGGTGGTGGTGGTGGAGAAAGGAAGAGGAAGATGAAGAAGATGAAGAAGTGTTTAGAGAGAAGTTAGAGAATTTGGCTTGAAGAGAGAGAATAGGATGAGTGAAAATGAAAATGAATGAGGGAGGGAGAGAGAAAAAGTGGCGTCCACTTTAAGGAAGGAGGATGAGATATTTTTGCTTCACTTTGTGTTATCTTGTGTTAATTAGTGATTAAGGGGACAAATGGGATGATGGGGAGACAAAGCATAGTCAAACTCTTACATAAAGTAATCTTGTCTCATGCTTTTTGCTTTTATGACATCACTCTCTACTTTATTGTCTAATTGACTAAATTTGAATTTAATCATGTGATTAAGTGCTCATACAACTTAATTAAGGTGATTAAGCAAGAATTAGTGATTAACACACAAGAACAACATGATTAACAAAAATTAATCTCACGATTAAGCTTAATTAACCTTAATTAAACTCGAGTAAGCTAATTAAGGGCGATTAGTGCTTAAGTAAGCTATAGGGGCTCTAACTTGCTTAATTAGAGATTATCTAACCTCGATTAGGCATTCTCTTGACCCTTCTCGTCCGAGTCAACCCCTTAATTAAGCCCTAATCTCGAAATTCCTCATTAAGTGCCTAATTACTCAGGGTTACTACGGTAATTTAGCACGACATGAAATTGAGGATGTTACATATCGCCGTCCTCAAGTGTATCTTTTATCTGTATCTTGCCTTTCTTTAATCTTTACTACCCTTAGGTAGCCTGATCTAGGAGTGAGCTCAACTCGTGACTATCGTCATACAGAACTAACCTATAAGGGGATCCATATGCCCTTAGTCTTGGAAGGATCTCATTTTTGGCCATGTGCCTCCATGGTAGAGGGATCTCATAGTTTTATACTGCCTTCACAGGGAGGAACCCAATTAACTGCCTTCACAAGGAGGGATCCCATAACTGCCTCTAGGTAAAGGGATCCACATTTAATATGCTCATATCCTTTCATTCTC
The DNA here is from genome assembly GCA_031439585.1 of Pterocarpus macrocarpus. Lineage (NCBI taxonomy): Eukaryota > Viridiplantae > Streptophyta > Magnoliopsida > Fabales > Fabaceae > Pterocarpus > Pterocarpus macrocarpus. The sequence continues at coordinate 31,715,373 of CM062516.1, forward strand.
ATATATAATCATGCATAGATATGCTGAATGCATTCATGCATATGCTTCATCGCTTACTTTCATAAATCCTTGCACACATGATTTCCACATATATATATTCATAACATATAAATGCTTATAACCTTCTTACAATTCTACCGAAAATTCGGTAGCATAACGGATCAGATCTGTTTCTCCATGAATAATACCAAGTTCAACAAATAGTCAACCACAGTAATAGATCAAGTATAGTACATTAATCTTTCAAACATCAAGATGGAATTGTAACCCTTAGACTTTAATTGAACTCATATATGTATTAGGGTGCCTAGTCTTCAATTTGGAAATTCTGCTTATGTTCCTCAATTCTGCTCGAATTTGTAAAATCAGTCATAATTTCTATTTAACTCCTTCGTATTAAATTTTGGATATGTTAAAGTTTTATTTGTCTATTTTCTAACCTTTTTGGTCCCGTTAAGTTTTGATATATACAACTCAAGTTATTAATATTTTTCCTAGGTCTGTCTTGTTACTAGACAGATTTGCACACTAAGAAGTAAAAATTCACTAAAAATAAAAAACTTGCTGGAATTACACTAAACTTCTATCATATTAAATTTAACTGATCTAGATTTTATTTCCAATAAGTTTCACCTCATTTGAATATGTAGAACTTGAGTTATAAGCTTTTGAATTTGGGTAACCTATACTGTCCTGTTTTAGCCCAGTTAGGACTTAGGACAAATTTCATGAATTATTGGGAGCAACAACGACTAAATTAAATTCTAAAATTTTTATGGAACATTGATCTATGTCTTAGCTTTCTAATAAAATTGGTTGTACTCGATTTGAAGTTATGGAGGTTGAGTTATATCCCTTGAATTCCAGTCTATAAGGAATTAGGGATAGAATTCTAGGGTTAAATTAAAAAATTTATATCTTACTCAATACTAATCCAATGGCCTTATATTTTATATTGTTAGAAATCTATAAATGTCTAGTTTCACTAAAAATAAGTTCATCAAGTTTTGATGGCCGTAGGCAGAGCCGTACACCCCGCCAATATGGATGCCATAAGATTTTCTAGGTTTCAAATTCTAGTTTGCTATCTATCTTGTTTTTCATGCAAGATTCAATCTCAATCCCACCGAATACTTGATAAAACCAGCCATAAATCATCACAAAAGCATCATATATCATCAATTACATGTATATAGAAAAACTTCCCAATAGCCATCAACTCAATAAACTCAAGCAAAGAAGCTAAATCCTACCTCAAATTGGTGTAGAAACTAGCTAGATTTGAGTTTTTGGTGGAAGAAGTGGGTGGAGCTTGGAGATTTGAGGAAGAGGAAGTGAGGAGAAAGAAGAATGAAGGGAAAGAAGCCAGCTGAAGGGGGCAACACGAAAATGAAGGGATTTTGGAGCTTTTAGAAAGCATGGTAGTTAGGTTTGTGGCTTTTGATTGGTGGAGGCTTATATGGTTGTGGTTTGGTCAAGCTTTCCTCTCCTTATGGCTGCAAGTGGTGCTACCCACATGAGGTAAGTATGGCTGAAATTCAGCCACTTAAACTAGGGTTGTTAGTATAGAATTTTATTGATTTGGTTCTAACAGTTAAAAATACCGAATCTTTATCAATTTTCTTCAAATCAGTAAATCATTGCTAAATAGTTTTGTGGGAGTTCCTATGTATCTATCTTTATCTAAGTTTAATTCTTATAATTAACACTTAATTAACTTCTAATTAATCTCTAATTAACTTCTAATTAATCTTACTTATCCGATAAAATCGAATAAATCAATTAACGACGTAAATTAATCGTTTTACCAATTCAGGGCCATTCTGTTTTCTATTTTTCATAGCAAATGACATTTTTGCAATTTTGGCCAAGTCTAGGGGCATCTCACGTCATTTTACATGTGGACACCTTCGTGGCCCACTTGGCCAAGAATTTGGTTTCTATGTTTCCGCTACATGATACTGCTTTGTTTAAAACCTTATTCTACTAATTCTATTGAAGTAGGGATCTAAATGTTATTTTCTAAAAAATCTTGGGGTCATTGTGGAAATAATCCCTAGGGTCAAAGTGTAATTATTAAAGGTTCTAGGGCAACACTGCAAATAATAAAATTTTACATAGGCATTTTCGTCATTGTTTCAAACTAGCAAAACCTAACAATCATCTATAAGATTTGTCTTCAAAAAGATTCAAATTCCTCTAATCCTATTCAATGTATTTCAGTATCAGTTATTCAAAATTCTATAATATCTTTAAGGTTTTTAATTATATGACAAGGCTAGTTATGCGCAAAAATTCGGGATGTTACACTCCTCCCCCTTAAAATAAATTTTGCCCTCAAAATTCCTTATTCCTAGAAAGCCAGCTGAATGCCGTAGATTCCCACCTACACCAAACTTCATAATGAGGTGATCAATAGGGTTAGGTAGAGCCATTAAGGTCAAGAAGCTAAGTCCTCGCTTTATCAGTCCCTTCCAAATCTTGAAGTGAATTGGATCAGTTGCATATCGAATCACTTCACCTCCACATCTGTCAAACCTTCTGTAACGTCCCATTTCCAATTTCCGACTTCGTCAATGAATTTTCAAAATTTTCGATTTCCGATCTTACTAAGGCTCAAATGGATTGGCTTGGATTTTACGATTTCCGACCTTATGGTGAATTAGAATGTATACGATATCCGACTTCCGAGTTTATCTGAATTGGTCTCCAAGTTCGGCCAAATTTTCACGACTTCCGAATTTGAGGCTATTCCCAAGAGCTTTTCATTTCTATGATTTTTCCGATTTCCGAGATTAAGTTTTGAGTTCCGATCTCGAGTTTATTAGCAAGAGCTTTTCATTTCTCTAATTTCCCGAGTTCCGAGATCGAATTGGAGTGCCGAGATCCTATGAGTTCCGATTTCTTGGTACACAAGATTAATGTTTTGAATCCCGATATCCGGTGTTATCCTTAGAATCAATTCGAGTTTACATATGTCTCCCGACTTCTGGGTTCGAGTGTTTTGGTTTCACAATCTGGCCCTTGACCCTCGATTTTAGGGTGATTGTACCTTACGATTCCGACGTCCGACTTTACTCTCGAGTTTTGAATAAACCAAGACGATTATTCTAAGTTCCGACTTCATTGTGCACAAAGTCCGACTTTAGGAAGTACACGAGTTCTGATGTCATGTTCAGATACGCTGGAAGCGATTGTCATTTCTTAGGCGACGTGGAGAGCAATTTTGTCACAAAAGAGAGAAACCTGGCTGAACGTTACCCACAAAAATTGCAGCCAATCAACACCTCCAAAGCCAACTACCACTTCAAAGCCTCATCTATATATTCTCCTTCTTTCCCTTCAGCCCAGAGTCTACGCCACTTCTCCTCTCCCTTTCTCAGCTCTCTTCCTCTCCCCTTCACTCATTCAACTCCATCACAGCTCTAAGCTTAACAAGGTCTTGATAGCCCCAGCACCAAAAAACCAGCCAAATCATTCATAGTAAGAGGTAGAGGTTTTAATTCTTGTCTTGATTTTTCTGATTCTTGGATAATTATTGGCGGTTTAATTTTTCAATTTTGATATATTGACTGAGTGATCATGATGAATTATGGATGGTTTATTGGCTGTTTGTGAGATTAAAATTGAATTGGAAACAAGAAAGGATGAAGATATGAAGAAGTTGAGAGGCTGGAAAACTCAAAACCCTCGGTAGTTCGTATGGCGGAGTGTACGGCTCCGCCTCCTGCCATTCAAAATTAATAAAACCATTTTTATGTAAAACTAGACATCTAGGGCTTTCTACACATATATCATATAAGACCATTGGAATAATATTGAGAGAGATATGAATTTTTGAAGTTCAACCTAGGAATCAGGACATTCACACGGGCAGTATGGGTTAAAAAGGGTGTAACTCACCCTATACAACTCCAAATTAAGTAAAACTGGACCTTGCCTCAAACCAGACCTTTTTTCTCAGCCTTATTAAATATGAATAGTTAAGTTCAATCTCATGTTTTTATAATTAAATAAAACCCGAGGCAATTGAGAATGAACACGACGTCAGTTAAGCCCCACATGCAAACCCTACTGAGAATTTCTTCAAATTCTCACCTCATTTTACATTTTCGCCTCATTCTTAGACATGGGCGATGGACTCGATGGCTACCCTCTTCAGTCAGATTCCAGACCTGCAGCTTCACCAGGACCCGAGTTGGACTCGCTGTACCTAGCTGGCTTCCGCTATTTCTGTCTCTACTTTTTAACAATAGGAATTTTGTTGTCCCTTCTCTTCACTCTGTTTCTGATATGTGTATTTATAAACTGAAACTTTGGCTTCCAACTGGTATATGTATATATGCAACAAATGATATTTCTATGTTAATCACATTTATTATATAGAGCGCCCTGTTTCGTAGGTATGTACGTCAATCATATACATATACATATCAGAATATAAAATAATGAATACAGCTTTAGACAGAAGACTAATACGGTAACGCAACCTATCCAATTTCATGCTATGACTTAAGCATAACATTAAGTTGGTAGGGTGTTACACCTTCACAATGTTTTTCACGTTTCTCAACTTAGAAGATATCAACTTGACCCTATACACTTCCTAGAAACTGAGTCAATATAGTTAAAAAAGGACCTAACTTTCCGCGTATCGCCGACGTGGATAGTAGATAGGAGTAGTAGGCAACTTAGAAATAAAATTATGCAGTTAGTAAAGGTAGCATGGAGAAAAGAAGATACTAAGGACTACACTTGTGAACTAGAATCAGACATGAAGAAAGAGTATCTTGAACTATTCTCAGGCACTAAATTTTGAGGATAAAATTTTTTTTAGGAGGGTAATAATGTAACATCTAAAGAATTTTACCATTTTTAACCAAGTTGTTTGGTTTTTATTGAATAATTGACGCTAATTAAAATTCGACTAGATATTTATTTAAGGTCAATTAATTAGCATTTAGAGAGATTAGATATGAGGGAATTAGATTAGAAGTATAGAAGATTTCCTAAAGCAATTTACTGATTTAAAGGAAATCGGTAAGATTTCGGTATTTTAAGCTGTCAGAACCGAATCAATAGAATTACACACCCAAATTCTATAATTCTATGGCCGAATACTCAGCCACTTATTCATCCATTGGTGGTGCAACAAAAGCCACAAAATGGGGGAGATATGGCTGAAATTTAACCATAAAATTTTATCCAATCAAAACTCACATCTCCAACTACCTCATTAAGGCTTTTATAACATATTTCTTTCCTTTTCCCTTCAGCAGATTTCGCCCTCTCTCTTCTTGTTCTAGCCTCCTTTTTCTCTTCTCCTTTCAACCTACTCCATCACACCTTCAAGCTTTGATAAGGTTCCATCAATCTAAACTCAAATCTAGCAAGATTACACTGAAATGAGGTAAAGATTCACTTCTTTTCTTGTCTTTTTGGTTATAGAAGCTATTTGGGGTTTAAATTTTTTTCACTTCTTGATGTGGTATTTGGTTATATATGATGATTATTGGCTGGTTTGATGGATATTTTTGTGTTTAAATTGAAGTTGAAGTGAAAAGGGATGAGAATAGAAGGAAGTGAGAAGCTGGGTGATTAAAAACCCTACAGCAGTCCGTACGGCGGAGTATATGGCTCCGCCTACAACTGTTTAAATTTAACGAAACTATTTTTATGTGAAACTAGACATCTAGGCTTTCCAACCATATAAATTATAAGGCCATTGGATTAGTATTGAGAGAGATATGAATTTTGGAAGTTTGACCTAGGTTTTTGAGTTTAATTCTGGGCAGATGAGATTGTTAGGGCAAAACTTGCCCTATACAACTTGGAATTGAGTGTAACTAACTTTTTCAGAAAGCTTACATATAGTGGAACACCCCATAAAGATTTTAGAGTTAGATTCGCTCTCAATTGCTCCCAGTAGTTTAAGGAATTTGCCCTATGTCCAAATCGGGCTAAAATTGGGTAGTCCAAAAGGGCCAAATTTTAGAGCTTATAACTCAAGATCTATTTAAGAAAATGAAATGTGACTTGTTGAAAGTGAAATCTTCTGTTAGCTTTAATATGGTATAAATTTCGCATGATTTCGTCTAGTTTTCAATTTTTAATGAAATTTTACTTTTAAGTGTGTAATTCTGACCAGCTACAATATAGACTGAGATAGAACTTTAATAACTTGAGCTGCATTAATCAAAATTAGATAGGACTAAAGAGATTAGAAAATAGACACACAAAACTCCAATATATCCAAAATTTAGGTCCAAATGAGTTAAATTGAAATTATGACTTATTTTAACAAAATCGGGTAGAGTGAAGGTGCAAAGACAGTAGCCATACTTCAAATACAACTAATATTTCTATGAGTTTAATGTTGAATTGTGAACGAAATGTTGTGGTTTTTCTGTAAAACTGGTTGTTTGAGTACTAGCATTATTCATGGGGAAGTGGACATGTTCCATCATGCTACCGAAATTTCGGCAAAGCCTATGCATGAGTTATGAGATATAATTAGATACATGTGCATTTTGCACGAAATTCATAAAGGTTATGTTATGATAAAAGTTCCATAATACTTAGGCTAGCCCCATATTAAAGTTAAGGGAATAAATCGGTGGAAAGGCCGAGGAAAGTAAACCTAGTATTCTTATATAGGAACGAAGTCGATCCTGATAAGCAGACTATTACTCAGGAGTTGAATGGCCAAGAACTCCCAAGGGATCAAGTAACGGAAAAGTTTATGATATTGAGTTCAAGAATGAGTAAGAGTAAGAGAACTCATAAGTACCTGCATGACTGCATTACATAGTTATTGTTAGCGGTTTATAAATTGAATTACTGTTATCTATTTATTTGTTCTGCTCTTTATTCTATATATTGTCATATAATAGTTTATTCTATTTCTTTTCTGTCTTAAGTAAAAATGGACCTTGCTTCGGACTAGGCATTTTCTTAAGCTTAACGAATGTGGGTAGTTAACTTGATACTAATTTTTTTTATAATTGAACGAAAACTGAGGCAACTGAGAATGAAGGCCACGTCAATGTAAATACAGTACTCGAATCCTACTGAGAATTTCTTCAAATTCTCATCTCGCTTTATGTTTTCGCATCAATCTCAGACTCTAGTGATGGATATGATAGTTGCACTATTCATTGAGATTCCAGACATGCAGGTCCATTATAACCCTATGTTTGACTTGTTGTGCATAGTTGGCTCCTACCACTTTCATCTTTATCTCTTTAGTAATAGGAATTTTGCTGCTCCTCTGTTTCATCCTGCGTTCGACCCGGCTGTCCCCTACTTTGCTATTCCTTTACATGTAGCACACCCTGCAGCGCCCGGAGCTGCTGCAGCCCCTCCACTAGCGTCACCTCCACAGGTAGTCTGGGACATCCCACTCAGCCCTGAGAGTGACCCGTCTAAGGCCCCCAGTTCATCCTCCTCCTCTTCTGGATCTAATGTTGACTACTCCCCAGCCGAGCCTAGTATGGCCAATGGCTATATGACCAAGTAGGCTTCGGCCCACAGGTTGCATTGTACAGTATGGCCCTCTTTTGGTGGTGTGCAACATTGCACATAAACTTAGCCATATGTACATAGTTACTTAGACTAGCTAGTTTGAAATGTCCTCTGAGGCCCTTGTAGGAATGCTTTTCACTGACACGGGCCTTATGTCTTTTTGGTGTATATCAGCCCATTTATGTATCCACTTTTAAACCTGTACATAAATTGAAGCATTAGCTTTCTGTATATATGGCATCAACCCAGCTAGTGTGAGTATAGGAGATAGGGCTTACATGAGGCATGGCATGACACAGCTAGTGTAAGTACCAAAAATTTATGATGGCAACGGCCACGATATGAGCTCATTACCACTTATATTTAGTGGGTGAAAAGAAAAGGACTTAAGATAAAGTTAAGTTAAGAGAATAAAGGGACTTCGGTCCGACCCAAGTAAAGAATGAAACTCAAGATGTTCATGCATGATACGCATTGTCATATAAGCTCTTATATATACCATGATGTTGTTATTATAATGAGAATGTGTACTTAAAATTGAATCTGCTTCGGGTATTTATGTTTTTGAAAAACCCAATAATTGGACCTCATGCATGCTCACTATTTTCATTACTAAAACCGAAGTGGCTGGGATGATGACGAGGACACTTTAGTGTCGGGTTCAAGTCCTACTAAGAAATCTTATTTCTCACTCTAGTTATTTTTTCCTATCGTCACCAGAATCCAACAACGCATCCAGTGGAGTAGAGCACAAATCCCCTACAAGGAAAACATTGCGAAGGTTTGACAAATGGGGTGGTAATGCTATTTGGTAGGCAACTGTTCCTATTCATTTCAAGATTTGAAAAGGGCCAAGAAAACGAGGGCTCAACTTTTTGACTTTAATGGCTCTACCTATTCCCATTTTAGGAGTGATTTTCAAGAATACGTGTTCTCCCTCTTGGAATTCGATTGGCTTTCTCCTCTTATCCGCGTAACTCTTCTAATGACTCTAGGCAGTGAGAATCCTTTCCCTTATCCTCTTAATTTGTTCAGTGGTTTGTCTAACCAGGTCAGGTCCTAAGAGGTTTTGCTCACCCGGTTCATACTAGCAAAGTAGAGATTGGCACTTTCTACCATACAAGGCTTCATAAGGCCTCATCCGGATGTTAGCATGGAAGCTATTATTGTAGGCGAACTTTATGAGGGGTAGGTGTCTGTCCTAACTTCCGGGTTGATCCATTACACATGCTCTCAGCTTGTCCTCTAGGATTTGTATGATTCTTTCTGATTGTCCATCAGTTTGGGGGTGATATGCTATACTTAAACATAGTCTCATCCCAAAGGCCTTTTGCAAGGCTCCCTAGAACCTAGAAGTCAACCTTAGGTCTCTATCAGATACAATGGTTGCAGGTACTCCATGTAATCGTACAATCTCTTGGATGTATAGCTGGGCTAATTTATCCAAAGGATAATTCACTCTTATGGGTAAGAAATGAGCAAAGTTTGTCAATCAGTCCACTATGACCCAAATGGCGTCAAACTTAGCTTGTGTATGGGGTAAACCCATCACAAAGTCCATGGAGATTCCTTCCTATTTCCACTCGAGGATCTCCAAAGGTTGTAGCATACCTGAGGGCTTTTGGTGCTCAATCTTCATCTTTTGACAGACTAAGCACTTATTCACTAGGTTTGTCACATCCTTTTTCATGCCTAGCCACCAAAATATCCTTTTGAGGTCTTGGTACATTTTTGTCATGCCAGGATGCATGGTGAAATGACCTTTATGAGCTTCTTCTACAATCATATCCCTCAGGCTATCTGTAGAATATCCTCCTCAAATTCTTTTATCAAGTTTCCGCTCAATTGTTCGCTTTATCGAATAATTGAGATTAACCAAGATCTGTTAAACCATTATTTAGACTCAATTAATTATGCAATAACTTGAGTTTAGATAGAGAGAATTAAGTTAGGAGTATAGGAGATTTCATAAGAATTTTACGAACCGATTTACGATTTAAAGGAAATCGTAACTTTACTAAGCATTTTTAAACTGGTTTGAACCTGACCAATAGAATTTCAACCCATTAACCCTATTTTAAGTGGCTGAGAACTCAGCCACTTGTTCTCAAAGTGGCGCATAAAGGCCATTAAAGCCAATAGAGAGGGCGGCTGATTTTCAGTAAAAGCCAACCAATCAAAAACCAAGACAATTCAACACCAACCACTCAAATTGCAATCAGATTTTCAGCTCCTTTTCACCCAAATTCTGGACCCTCTTTCACGCCACTTTTCCTCTTCTCCTTTCAGCTCTCTTCTCTCTTTCTTTACACTCACAACTTCAGCCAACAACAAGCCACTTCAAGCCTGGCCTGCTCATCCAAACCTTCAAATTCTAGCAAAAACACTTGGATCAAAGGTAGGAATTATGATTTCTTGCATCAAATCCATGCACTTGGCTGGCTGGGCTGGAATTATTCTCATCCTATTTGATGTGTTAAATGAATGTTTATGATGATATATGATTGGTTTTGGGCTGTTTGATTGATTAAAACCGAAGTGGAAGCAAGAAACCATGAAAATAGGAATAGCTGATGGGTTAGAGAATCAAAACCCTCGGCAATCCGTACGGCGGGAGGTAATGGCTCCGCCTACAACCGATCAAATTGGATGAAACTATTTTTAGATGAAACTAGACATCTAGGGCTTTCCATAGATATATCATATAAGGCTTTTGGATTAGAAATGAGAGAGTTATGAATTTTTGAATTTCGACCTAGGGTTCTGACTCTGAATCTGGGCAGACTAGCTTGTTCAGGATAGAACTCGAGCCATACTACTTGAAAATGAGTGCAACCAATTTTGTTAGAGAGCTTACACATAGTAGAATGTCCCATAAAAATTTCAGAATTTGATAAGGTCCCAATTGCTCCCAGTGTTCCAAGTAATTTGCCCTATGTCCACACCGGGCTAGAACAGGGCAGTTTAGGAAGGTCAGAATACGAGGCTTATAACTCGAGTTATACTAAGCCAAATGAAATGAAACTTTGTTCTGTTAGCTTTAATAAGAGACCAATTTCGTATGATTCAACAAGTGTTTCGATTTTTAGTGGATTTTTACTTTTAGTTGCCTGATTCTGACTAGTCAATGGGCAGGCCGAGATAAAATCTAGATATCTTGAGTTAGAGAAACCAAAATTAGATGGGACCAAAAAGGTTAGAAAGTAGACACATAACACTTTAACATGCTTAAATTTGAGGTCCAAATGAGTTAAATAGAAATTATGGTTTGAATTATCAAAACCGGGTTGGTTGAACATGCTGGGGCAGGAATTCTGCTTTGATTAATTTGATATTGATATGAGTGTAATGTTGAAGTATAAATGTGATATTGTGTTCTTTGTGATAAAATGATGTCGTTGGCTGGCACTATTCACTGGGAATGGACACGCCCGTTATGCCGCCAAAATTTCGTAGAATCCATGCACAAGTTATGAATTCCATGATCTTACGTGTGCATTTCAAGAAATGTTATGAAAGTGTATTAAGAATCATGTTATTAAGAAAGTTCCATGCTACTTAAAGCCACCTGATAAGAAGTTAAGGGGAATAGATCGGTGGGATGAACGTCGGGAAAGAACCCTAAGTGCACTTCCTCAGAGCAGGAACGCAGCCTCCTATCTCCGATAGTTAGATCATTACCCAGGAGTCTAAATGGCCAAGAACTCAGGGGACCAAGAGATGGAAAATGATGAAAGGAAATGAAAAGTTTATGAAGGAAAGTTCAAGTATGAGTTTGCATAATTACATGAATGCATGATTATTTCCAGGATGTTTACAGTTTATCTATTATATTTACGCATTACTCTTGTATGTTTATTTGCTATGCCTCATTATTCTATGTTTTACTATTAGTAGCCTATTCTATTTTCTTATACTGCCTAAAGTAAATCAACTTTGCCTCTAATCTGCGGATGTTTTATTGAACTCATTAAATGGATATTTCAGTTTGAACACATGTTTTTATAATTAAATAAAACCCGAGGCAACCGAGAATGTATGTGACGCCGACAATCACTACGCACTAACCCTCGAGAATTTCTTGAAATTTCACCAGTGCTATATTTTCCACATCATTCTCAGACAATCGCGAGAGGCTCAACGACCACTCCTTTTATTGAGATCCCAAATCTGTAGCTTCACCAGGTTTCCATGTTGGACTCGTTGACGCAGCTCGACTCCTCTAGTTCCGGTCTCACTTTCTAGCAATAGGCATTTTGTCAGATCTTTACTTCATCCGCTTCTAATATATATATGTATAGATCAAGCATTGGCTTCCAAATTTACATATGTACATATACAGTTGGTAATATGCCACTTATTCGTATCTTTTCTGTTGTGTTATATTAAATTGTATTACGTTGTATAATGCTATTCATATCTATTATATAGCAGCGCGCCACTTCGATTGTTTGTAAAACAAATCACGAAATTTAAGCAGAACATTAACACTGCGAATACGCTTACCATTTAATCGAATGCTATGACTTAAGCATAACATTAAATTAGTAGGGTGTTACACTATCCTTAGCAGGCACACAAATCCTTCCTTGATGCTTCCACATGCCATCAACACCTTGAGTAAACCCTTTCAGCTTTCCCTCTTTCACTTGGGCTACTATCCTCAAGAACTCTTCATCCTCTGCCTGAGCCTGCATAATTTGTACTTTGAACTTGCTCGCCACCTTGATCAGATTCAACCTTATGCTATGAGGGGTTAGGGCAACTCCAAGGTTCAAGCCTTGACCATCATCCACGGCACATGTAATGACTTGTGGCTCAACACATCTGCCACCAAATTGGCCTTACTAGGGTGGTAGTTTAGTTGTAAGTCATAATCCTTCAAGAACTCCATCCACCTTCTCTACCTCATATTGAGCTCCTTCTGATCAAACAAGTACTTCAGACTCTTGTGATCTAAGAATACCTCAAACTTAACTCCATATAAATGTTGTCTCCATATCTTCAATGCAAACACTACAGCCGCTAGCTCTAGGTTGTGAGTTGGGTAATTAACTTCATGAAGTTTCAGTTGCCTAGAGGCATAAGCTACCATATTGCGATCTTGCATTAGAACACAACCTAAACCTCTTCCAGAGGCATCACAGTAAACCTCAAAGGCACCTATAGGGTCAAGGAGAACTAGTACAAGTGTGGAAGTCAACTTTGCCTTCAACTCTCGAAAACTTTTCTCACACTCTGCAGTCCAAACAAAGGCAACATTCTTCCTAGTGAGTTTAATCAAGGGTAAGGATATCTAAGAAAATCCCTTTATAAACCTCCAGTAGTATCCGGCTAGGCCAAGAAAACTTCAAATCTCCATCACCATCGTAGGTCTCTCCTAGTTCATTACAGCTTCCACCTTACTTGGGTCCACGGATATCCCCCTCCTAGACACGACGTGACCCAAGAACTTCATTTCTTCCAACCAAAACTCACACTTCGACAACTTTGCATAAAGCCTCTTGTCCCTAAGATTTCCAACACAATCCTAAGGTGCTCTTCATGTTCCTCCTTTGTCTTTGAATAGATGAGGATGTCATCTATAAAGACCACCACAAACTTATCCAGATACGGCCTAAAGATTCTGTTCATATAATCCATAAACATAGCCGGGGCATTGGTCAATCCAAACGACATTACTCTAAACTCATAATGCCCATACCTAGTCCTAAAGGTCGTCTTGGGAATATCTTCCTCCTTCACTTTAATATGATGGCATCTCGACCTCAAATCTATTTTTGAAAACACCTCTGCTCCTTTAAGTTGGTCCATCAGGTCATCTATCATTGGCAAGGAGTACTTGTTCTTCACTGTGACCTTGTTCAGCTACCGATAATCCACGAACAGTCTCATGCTTCTATCCTTCTTCTTGACAAATAGCACCGGGGCTCCCAAGGGTGAGGCACTTGGTCTCACAAACTTCTTTTCCAACAACTCCTCCAATTGGGTTTTTAGCTCCACCAACTCAAAAGGGGACATTCGGTAAGGTGTAATAGATATCGGTCCAGTTCTCGGCACCACTTCTATGGAAAACTCTATTTCTCTTTCAGGGGGAAACTCAGGGATATCCTCAGAAAAACTTCAAGGTATTCCTTTGCCACAGGAATCTAATTCAGAGCTTGCTCAAGTTCAACCTCACTAGCCGATAGAAGAACGTATTCTTGATTCTCAGTCTTACAATAGTATAACACAATGGGTTTTACACTTAAACTAACAAGTTCAGAAGGTACAGAAGGGAATACAATCGACTTGGCAGCACAGTCTAGCATAACATGGTTGGCAAAAACCAATCCATGCCTAAGATTAGATTTAAACCAGATAAAGGGAGACAGATCAAATCAAACTCATAGGTTTTATCTTCAATGCTAAATTGACATTTCAAACAACACGACAAGTTTTAACAGGTTTACCAATGGGGGTACAAACAATCAATGTATAAGGCATTTCAGAAGTAGATAGTCCTAGTCTACCTATCCAATCATGAGAAACGAAAGAGTGTGTTGCGCCAAAATCATACAGTACAGTTAAGGTGTTATCATCGATTTCGCACTTACCTCGAATGAGATCGTCAGATTTCGTGGTCTCTTCAGTGTTCATGGTGAAGACTCTCCATTGGCGCTGCAGTTTGGGGGCAGGTGCATCCTTAGTGCAATTCTTGGCGAAATGGCCAGGCTGTCCACAGGTAGGGTTTCTTTTGCAGAGTTGGTTCAGGTGTTGCCCTTGAGACACGTATCTTCTCTTATGGGCCTTCGACTTTTGGATGGCTAGCTTTCGATTGCATTCCTCTACTACGCGACTATTATTGATAAGGGCCGCATAGTTCTAAATCTCCAATGGGGCCATGGATGCTAGGATGTCAGCCTTCAAACCTCCTTCATACTTCATACACTTCCAATGCTCGTCAGGGTTCTGCTAATATAGTGTGGAGAACTTACACAGCTCCTCAAACTTCGCCGTGTATTCCGCAATGCTCACACCTCCTTAGTAGAGCCTCAGGAATTCCATTTCCTTCACATTCCTTACCGACATCAAAAAGTACTTCTCATAGAAAGCCATCTTGAAGGCATCCCAGGAAATTTCTCTTTGGTTGCTCTCCATCAAGCTTTTTGTTCTCTTCCACTAGAACTCGGCATCCGCCTTCAACATGTAAGTGGAAAAGGCCACCTTTGGGGTCTTTGAGCAAGCTAGCACGGAGTAGATCTTCTCAATCTCTTTGATCCACTCGTCGACCTTGTCAAGGATGAAAGCCCTTTTGAAACTGGGCGGGTTCTTCTTTCAGAACTCTGAGAACTTCTGATACTCGGTATCAGCTCCATTTCCTCCAACAGACTATTCGGACCTTCGGTTCAGCTGGTCCATCATGTGCTCAGTAGCTGTAGCTTGAGCTTGCATTGCGTTTGCCATCTGCTGGAAGGTTTGCATGAACTCAGCAAGGTTCGTTCTGTCGCTATTCTCGTTAGAGGTACATCTGTGAGTTGCCATTAGTTCCTGAACACACTAAACAAAGATATCGAGTTGATCAGGCCCAATATTAAGCATAACCATGGCAGCAACTAAAGGCAATCTCACATGACGGTCATGCATTCTAAATCCTATATCCCATCATACAAACAGGATTCACAGCATGACTTAACATAGCATACGTAGAGTTATGCTTGGAAGCATAGTCAATCCATCCTCAGGCTTTTAACAGGATGAACTGCTCTGATACCATAATGTAACACCCTAATAAACCCATACTAAGCTTAAGTCATATTACGGCATTTTATTAGATGTTACTTATGCTCGTGGAAAATTAAACTTTGTTTATAAATTAAGTTATGCAGAAAATACGGTAATTCATTTTTTTTTAATGCATCATCCCTTTGCAGCATTTTGGAAAGTAAAGCCCTGAGCGAGAAGATAGATAAAGAAAGAGCATGTCGCATAAAATACATACCCCAAAATCATAAAACATGAGAAAGGTAAATAAATAGTAATTCACAAATACATTGCATTACATAGCTAATCATTACATCCATATAGGTTCATAATATATGCATACATACATATATATATATATATATAAACATTATATCGAAAAGGCTCATGGTCATGCCATGACCCAAATACTAGATAATAAATACAAACTTAAAATGACATAGTTTGTCACAAAATGGAATATATAAAGGTATAGAGCATCGGTAGCTATAAGTCCAAGACAGCATCGTCTGGCATCCTCCATCATACGTCCACTCATAGTATAGAGGATCTGTACTCCACTCCACTGGATGCACCATTAGATTCTGGTGACGGTATAGAAAAATAACTAGAGTAAGAAATAAGATTTCTTGGTAGGACTCGAACCCAACACTAAAGTGTCCTCGTCATCATCCCTGCCACTTCGGTTTTAGTAATGAAAATAGTGAGCATGCATGAGATCCAATTATTGGGCTGTTCGAAAAACATAAATATCCGAAGTGGATTCAATTTTAAGTACCCATTCTCATTATAACAACAACATCATGGTATACATAAGAGCTTATATGATAATGCGTATCATGCATGAACATCTTGAGTTTCATTCTTTACTTGGGTCAGACCAAAGTCCCTTTCCTTTCATAACTTAATTTTATCTTAAGTATTTTTCTTTTCACCCACTAAACATAAGTGGTAATGAGCTCACACTATGACCGTCGTCACTATAAATATTCGATACTTACACTAGCTGGGTCATGCCATGCCTCATGTAAGCCCTATCCCCTATACTCACACTAGCTGGGTCGATGCCATGCCTAATGTGAGTCGTGGGTGAGGTGAGCTTCTTATTACGGGTCACCTTCCCTTTTGAAGGATCACACCCGTAATTCAATCTCTTCTCATATTAAGGCTTATAATGCAAAACTATTCTAAGTTCACAATTTTTGCAGAATTTCGGCAGCATAACGGCTGAACCGAAGCTTCCCAAAGTTTTGCCAACAGATATGCCAGTTACAGTCACTATCATGTATCAGTGAACATCATAAGCATCACATTCAACCATAACATACTCATCATCATTATCATATCATCATAGCATCATGCTTGCACATAAACATAGGTATATTCACAAGCAAAGTTTTATGAGCCTAGCTTAATAAATTTGGTGCAAGCTTTCAATTGAATTTCATATTATTCGATTCTTTCATTATTCATATGGCAAGCTTCATCTAATTTTCCTCTTTAAAGTTCTTAGGTTGAATTTTGAAGTTTCATTATCTTTAAATTAGAGGTTTTTTGTTCGCAAGTTTGTTTTCTATCCTTATTAAAATTTCACTTAACTAAACTTACTTTTTTATAGTAGGGCAATAACTTCAAAAATTCACCATAAATTCATATTTTATTATTTTGACTTGATTTTTTGTATGGTTAAGCTTCTCTGAGTCTAGTTTTAAACAAAAGATGTCCCACATAAAAATTCCTCCTAGAGCTTGAGATATACATGTTTTAATCTAACTGTCTAGTCTTCCTGCTTTTTACCGAGACAGTGACTGTAACCTCCACTAGGAACTGCTCTTAGCTTTCTACCAAACTTGGTCCACTCAAAAATAATTTTTGTAGCTTGAGTTATAAGGTTTTTAGTGCAAACTGCCCAAATAGAAATTCATCCGTGAACAGCCCACTTTGAAAACTCATATCTCCGTAATTTTAAATTCAATTTACACGTATTTTATATGTGTGGAAAGCTCTTTCAGTCTACTTTCACAGAAAATTAGTTTCATTACATTTTGAGTTTTGTAGAGTGAGTTATCTACTATGCATTATAGACTACCAGAGTTCTAGCTTAATTAGTTTTTGTGTTTTCCATTTCTAACTTGTAGAGATTTTGCTATCCCACTTCAAACCACCACTTTTATGATTTATCTCATCATCATATTCAAGGATTTAATCACCAAATCAATATTTTAGAGCAAAAATAAAGTAAGCTACATAAAAACCATCCACTACATAATCTCATTTTAAGACAACATTTTCAATAAGGCAAGAAAAACTCATAGAACAAGATATGGTCATGAGACCTTGAAGCAAGTCCTAAAACCACCTAGCTATAAGGAGCTTAGGGGTTCTAGTGCTTGAAAAATACATGAAAAAGAAGGGTTAGAGTCACTGCCAAAGAGAGCTTCTTGAAGAATTTGGAGTGGAGAAGTTTGGAGAGAGCCTTCCTCCTTGAAAGCTTGGAAATGGAGCTTGTGTGTGGGTTGTTTTGTTTCTCCAAACACCAAAAATGGTGGTCCTTGAAGGGGTTGTGAGGGTGGTGATAGAAATGAGGTAGAAGGTAGTAAGGAGATTGGAAGAAGAAAAAAGAGAATTGGAAGAACAAGAGAGTAGAGATGAGACTTGGAAAGAGAAGAGAACTTTGTGTCTTAAGAAAGGAAATGAAAAATGAAATGAGGGGGGAGAGAGAAAGTGGCTACCCAACTATGCCATGGGGTGGTTGGATTTTGTTTTTTTTACAAGCAAGGAGGCTAGGAACCTTGGGGTAAAAGAGGGAGTTATGTTTCTCTTGAGTTTTGGCACTTGGGTAAAGACCATTTAGTGTTTTTCAAGTGGTTAAAGACATGACCAGTCTTAGGATTGGCTTGGGTAAATATGATCACTCCAAGTGGCACAATCTTGATGGAGGGAAGTATATCTCTTGTCTTGATTCAAGGAATACTACTAACATAGACTCTTGATCTAAGGGTGCATGATGAGAAGGCAAAAGGATTGCTAGATATAGCTCTTGCCTTGACCAAACTTTCAAACAATAATTAAAGGAAAGTTTCTAAATTTTCACAATTGTTAAAATTATCTAAATGCTAATTAATTCAATTGGTTTAATTACACTTTAACACATTTTCATTGAAAAGAATTTTCCTCATTAACTATGTATAGAGGGTGTGAGGGTTAATTTGTCATATATGATTAAGATATAATACTTGTCATGCACTTAGTTAATAAGGTTAGATCACCTTGATTATATGTTCTAAATCATAAATTAACAAGAATTGGGCAATTAGGCTTTTAATTATAACCTTTAATGCATTATGCTTCAATTGTTGAATTTTCTTGTTATTCATTGACTTTCAATTATCTTGTTGACTTGCCTCTAATTTACTAAGCCCTTGTTGTCGAGATTAGTCGATTAGTTCTCAATTAATCGCTAGTCCCTCTAATTAGCCAGAGACACCGAGCTAATTAGCTTAGATAAAAATGGGGATGTTACACCTTCCCTTTATGTTGAGGACGCCACTTTCTCTCTCTCCTACCCTCATCCATTTTCATTTTCACTCATCTCATTCTCTCTCTTGAAACCAAATCCTCCAACTTCTCTCTAAACACTTCTTCATCTTCTTCTTCTTCCTTTCTTCACCACCACCACCAAAACCTCTCACATAGCCCTTCAAGGACCTCATCTTTGGGTCTTTGAAGTCAAGATCTAAATACTACCAACATCATTTTCAAGAGAACTCAAGAGCTTCTTCTTCCTCCTTGCAAAATCACGACCATCATCATTAAGAGGAGCCATCATCTTCTTCATTTTCTCCTTCAAGAACTCACCATTTTCAAGCTTAGGTAGTGATCTTCACTCTTTTATTTTGTTTACTCAAGAAAGCTTGAAGCTTGGTTCTTCTCATGACCAAGATTTTTAAGTGAAAACTTGAGAAAATCCTTCATGCTCTTCATGAGCAAAAGTTTCTATTTTTGGTTGAATATGTTCTTATTCTTCTTTAAGGGTTCTTGATGTTCCTACTTTTGGAAAAATATGTTCTTGTTCTTCTTCAAGTGCTCTTGATATTTCTACTTTTTCCTGTTCTTCTTCAAGTGTTCTTGATGTTTCTACTTTTGGAAAAATATCTTCATGTTCTTATTCTTGAATGTTCTTGATGCTCTTGGTGGTATCTTACTTAAAGTTGTTCTTTTTCTTATGATGAGTTTATGATTAGAAAAGTTTCATCTTTACATGTTTTTCATGATTTGATAAGACAATGAACATCCTTAAAGCTTAAAGCTTTAAAAAGTTTGCTTCTTGATGCATAAAAGTGGTGCAAGTTTGGTGCCTTCATAAAAGTCTAATTTTGTTTTGTTTTAAAGACAAGACTACATGTAAAAGTTTAAGCTTTTTGGAATATTAAGCCTCTTTGAGTTATAAAAATTGTATTTTGTCACTTTATGTTGTAAAGATTGATTCTTGGATGTAAATCCTTTCATAAAGTTTTCAACTTTAATCAAGAAGGTGACTTTAAGTCATAAAGTTATAAGCTTGCACACTAAGTCTTGTAAAGGTGGAATCTTGAGATGAATATATTAGTAAAGTTTCAAGCTTTAAAGCAAAAATAGAACTTTTGAGTCATAAAAGTGTTCTCAAGACTTTATAACTCTAAAGCTAATGTTTTATACCACTAGTTGATAAAGTAGGAATCTTTTAGACTTTAAGACAACTTTAAATCATAAAGTTTAAACCTTGATAGTCTTAGAATAAATAAAAGTGTCAACTTTCATAAAGAATAAGACTTTATGACTACTTTATAAAGAATGATAACTTTTATAATACTTAAAGCAAGATCTTGTTATGTTAGTGATAAAAGCTTGAAACTTTGTAACTTGATTAAGTTAAAAATCATCTTGGCGTTTAGTGAACATGGTGTTGTTGGGTTCATAATCTGGTTATGCGTTGTCATGACCCAAGGATTAGAGGGATCTCGAACTCCTTGGGAACAAAAGTATGATTAGGGCCTCTGAGCATACCATGAATCTAGGAATCACTAAGTGCACTATCTCAAGGAAAGGAAACAATCATCTAACTTAATTAATTTGAACAATGGTTCCCAAACACATGAACCAAAGTAAAGAATAATTTCATATGAGAACGAAGTAACTAAAAGACCACAAACATATATTTTAACTAAGTGATTCTCTCATCGGTAACCATGGGAAATCAAATGATGATTCATAAGATTCTTCACAAAGAATGACACAACTATAAACCCCTTTAGGGTATGAACATGTGATGCCATTCGGCATGATGAATGATGATTTTGATTGAGCTTTGTCTCATGAATGATTGACTGCTGTGATATGATAACTGTTGAATGAAGTTTATGATTGGCATTTTGGGGGAAGCTCCGGTCTAGCCATTATGCTGCCGAATTTCCATCAAAATTATGGACTTAGTCATATCATTGCATGTGTCTAATCAAAGAAGTATTATGCATGTAAAGTATAATAATAAGAAAAGAATTGATGGGACATGACCTTTCAATCACTTCGATATAGGAAGTGAGAGACGGTGATCCACAAAGACTCAAGGAATCTCTATGAGGGAGGCAAGGGTGACATGGAGGACCCTCCAACTTAGGGGTAACCAATATCATCTTAGTCTAATTTGGTTTAGTATTGCGTGGCGACAATCACGGAATGAGCTCATGTCCAAAAGCAGTCTATTTCAAAGGAAAAGTAGAGAATATGAAGCACGTGCTAAAAACAAAAGTAAAGTCAAGTATACCCATGGTTAAGTCTATGATGATACATGTCTTCGCATGTATTTATATTGTCCATTTGCATTATGAATGTTTATTCTATGCTTTAGTATGTATGCTTAGTTATGATGATGTAGTTATGATATTAAGTTTAAAAGCAACATGCTTCGGGGTTTAAGTTTTCAAAATCATTAAAATTGAACTTATATATATCCACTATTTTTATAATTAAACTCGAAGTGGCTGAGACGATGATGATAACACAGTGTTTGTTTAGTCGCGATCCTACTGAGAAATTTAGTATTTTTCACTCCTATGTTTCTATGTCGTCTTTAGAGGATGTCGATGTCAGGCACGGTGGTGATCTTCATTGAGTTCCCAGTATGGTGTTGGCACTTTGACTCGATGTTGAAGACCCTAATGATGTCTATGAGCGCAGCAATGAGGGTCTATATCTTCCACAATCATCCGTTTCAGACTCTAGTGATGAGCCCATTTTTCCAATCACATCAGCCATTTGGCGAGGTTACCTTGGATGACATCTGTCCTTACTTTCAGCCGCCAAGGTAACCCCATTGACGATGAGACTGACTCAGATACCCGTCTGACTCCGATCATTTCATTAGATTTCGACCCTTTGGAGCCTTCCCATCCAAGCTATTATGTGGAGACTAAACCATCTGAGCCCTCCTATCCATTTATGATACCTCTGACGTCTGACTCATCTTCTTCTTTAGCAGTTCCTCATCACACTCCACCCCCAGTTTGTGGTCGCGGGTTCATTCATACTTGTGCTATGCCTCGAGGGCATGGGCGTGCTCGAGGAGGAGGACGTGGTGATGTTACTCTTAGTGGGTTCGGGAATGGTTTCCTCCCACCTGACAAGTGATATGGTGATTGCATGCGAAGCCGAGCGCGAGGATAGCCTTTGTTGGTTGTAGTTATAGAGTTATCATTTTATTGTATGGCATGCTTGGGCTGTAGGGAGTTCTTTTGTATTTTCTTTTATCATGTATCTGGTAGGTTTCATGTGTAGAGCCGACAATAGGTATTTGACTCATCATTATCTATATGTATGACTTTTAGTAACACTATTAGCATTATATTAGCTATGAATGGTCGTGGAATGAATATTATGATTATCTAAGTTATTGTTATCCATGTTACTTCTGTTTATTGTTATTTGCATGGTATGTATGAGATAGCGTCGTTTATTATATGTGTTCACAGTGCGCTCATGGCTCTTGGCTTTTAAAACAGTTTATTTGTTATTGTTCAAAAAATATTTTACCACAAAAGTATTTTCCGATGGTAATGCTAGTTTCGCGAGCAAAAGTAATAACTAGTAATTCTATAATATGACTTAAGCATAGTATGGGACTATTAGGGTGTTACATTAATCGGCTAATCTCGATGAGCAAGAGCTTAGTAAATTGAGTCAAGTCAATAATTGAATTATAATGCACTAAACATTTTAATTAAAACTTAATTATTCGAACCTCATTAATTCATAACTTAGAAATATAGTTAAGCTAATCAAATCTTATTAATTAAGTACAAGACAATTGTTCTACCTTAATCAATTGAGATTAATTCTTATATGCTAATTACATAATTCATAAAATCAATTCTTTTAAGGGAAAAATTTCTTAAATGTGTAATTAACCGAAATCGGTTAAAGAACAAATAAACAAATCAAATTAATTAACAATTTGGGTAATTCTAATAGCTTTGAAAATTCAAAATTTCTCCTAATGGTTGCATAGAAATTTCGTCCAAGATAAGGGCAAATCCAACCATCCATTTGCCTTCTCATCATGCACTCTTAGATCAAGGGTCTATGGTAGCAGTATCTCTTTAGTCAAGACAAGAAAAGTACTTTCCTCCATTAGGATTATGTCACATGGAGTGATCTTATTCAATCAAGCCAATCCTAAGAGGGGTCCTTGCCTTTAACCACTTGAGAAAACACAAAATAGTCCATAGCATGCACCAAGACTCAAAGAAAACACAAACCCACCCTTTTATCCCAAGGTTCCTAGCCTTCTTACTTGAAAAAGAAGCTAAACTCACCTACTTCGCCTTGTTTGTTGAAGAAGCAAACCCTATCAGCCCCCTCACTCTCCCATTTGTGACTTTCATCCTCTCACTTCAAAGCAAAAGCTCTCACTTCTCTCTAAGTCTCATTCTAACTTTTCTATTATTCCAATTCCTCTTGTTCTTCTTCCCACTTTCACATCCCATCCAACCCTCTTTCCTTTCACCACCCTTACAAGCCCTTCAAGGACCACCCTCTTTGGTTCTTGAGGAAGCAAAATAAACACTTACTTAGCCCCATTATCAAGCTTAAGAAGAAAGAGGCAATCTCCAACACCTTTCTTTCCCTTCAAGCTTTCAAGAGGATCTTTGTGATAGTGACTCTAACCCTCCTCTTTTATATGTTCTTCAAGCCCTTGAACTCCTAAGCTCTCCATAGCTAGGTGGTTCTAGGACTTGTTTCCAAGGCCTCATGGCCATGCTTGTTGAATTGATGAGTTTTCATGTGTTGTGTCCTTCTCTTTGGCATGAAATTTTTGGTTGGTATGTCTATTGTTGTTGAACCAAATTTTTAGAATTTAAAACATTGAGTTAATATCAAGATCTCAAAGATTAAAAGTGGCTTGGAAGAGAAAAGTGATCACTTGAGGAAAGGACTTAATGTTTTTACAAGAAAACTCAATGAAACAAAAACTGGTGAAGCTAGAAATTCTGGCAGTCTGTATGGCGTGACTACAAACTCTTTCAATATAACTCCAAATACAACGAAACTAATTTTAAATGAAAATAGACTTGTAGAGCTTTTTATACATTTAAAATACATAAACTTTGGCCTTAAAAAGAGAGAGATATGAATTTTGAAAGTGTGCTATCCCCATGTGTTTCTATTTGGGCAGTATTTAATAAAATCTTAATAACTCAAGTTATACAGAATTTTTTGAGTGGGACCAAGTTTGTTAGAAAGCTAAGAAATTGAGGAACATCCCCTTAAAATAGTTTTGTCAAATTCCTTGTGAAGAACTCTCAGTAAAGTTTAAAAGTCACTGTACTGAAAATAAACTTAAAAGCTAAATAGTTAGAATAAAACGTGCATATCTCAAGTTACAAAATGAATTTTTGAGTGGGGTTTGTGTTTAAAAATAGACTCAGAGAAGTATAATCATGTCAAAATTAAAATCAAAAGAGTAAA
The DNA here is from genome assembly GCA_031439585.1 of Pterocarpus macrocarpus. Taxonomy (NCBI): domain Eukaryota; kingdom Viridiplantae; phylum Streptophyta; class Magnoliopsida; order Fabales; family Fabaceae; genus Pterocarpus; species Pterocarpus macrocarpus. The sequence goes on from CM062516.1 coordinate 31,739,643, forward strand.
GGATGAAATTATGGCGAATTTCTAAATTTACTGGCCCACTATAAAGGTAAATCTGGTTATGGTTAAGTTTAAAGGTTAATGAAAAACAAGTTTGAAGATATTAAGTCCCTCAATTTAAGATATGGGAAAACTTCATAATTCAACTTAAAAGCTTCAAAATGGATAATAGACAAAATTGGCCCTATATCTAATAAAAGAATCAACACAAGAGGCAAATTTAATTAAAAACTTATACCAAGTTTACTAAGTTAAGCTCATAAGACTATGTATGTTATGTATGCCTCAATGTGCCAACATGAGAATGATGATGATGATATGATGCTTAATGATATGTGATATTGGATTCTCTGTTTGACAAAATTTTGGGAAGCTTCGGTTTAGCTATTATGCTACCGAAATTCCGCAAAATTTATGGGCTTAGAATAAATTTTGCATCATAAGCTTTAATAAGAAGAGATTGAACTAAGGGTGTTATCCTTCAAAAGGGAAGGTGACCCGTAATAAGAAGCTCCCCTCACTCACGACTCACATGAGGCATGGCATCGACCCAACTAGTATGAGTATAGGGGATAGGGCTTACATGAGGTATGGTATAACCCAGCTAATGTAAGTACCGAAAAGTTATGGTGGTGACAGCCATGGTATGAGCTCATTACCACTTATGTTTAGTAGGTGAAAAGAAAAAGACTTAAGATAAAGTCAAGTTAAGAAAAGAAAGGGACTTCGGTTCGACCCAAGTCAAGAATGAAACTCTCAAGATGTTCATGCATGGTACGAATTGTTATATAAGCTCTTATGTATACCATGATGTTGTTATTATAATGAGAATACGTACTTAAAATTGAATCCGCTTCGGATATTTATGTTTTTTTCTAAGAATTGGACCTTATGAATGCTCATTGTTTTCATTTATAAAACCGAAGTGGCAAGGACGATGACGATGACACTTTAATGTCAGGTTCGAGTCCTATTGAGAAATCTTATTTATCACTCTAGTTACTTTTCTATATTGTCACCAGAATCCGATGGCGCATCCGGTGGAGTGGAACATGGATCCCCCACACTGTGAGTGGATGTATGATGTGGGATGCCAGACAATGCTGATTTGGACTTGTAGTTACCGTATCTCATGCATCTTCATACATTCCTTTTTGTGACGAACTATGTCAATTTAAGTTTGTATTTAGTATATAGTATTTGGGTCATGGCACGTCCATGAGCCTCCCTCGATATAATGTTTGTAGATATGTATGTATATATATATATATATTATGAACCCATATGGATGTAATGATTAGCTATGTAATGCAATGTATTTGTGAATTACTATTTATTTACCTTTCTCATAATTTATGATATTGTATTTCGGACTCTCTCGCGACACGCTCTTTTATATTTATCTTCTCGCTCAAGACTTTACTTTTCAAAACACTGCAAAACAACGATGTATATATATTTCAAAAAAATTTTACCATATTTTTCGCATAACTTAATTTATAAATGAAGCTTAGTTTTCCACAAGTATAAGTAACAACTAGTAAAATGTCATAATACAACTTAAGTATAGTATGAGTTTATTAGGGTGTTAGAATACTTGTTGGTGATGCAAGACCCATCTTTTTGAATGAGAAATGTTATTTGAACTCACATTTTCTCGACCACCAAGCCAATTTACTCCCATCCATATCCCATCTAATAGTGAATGGGAGTGAGTCAACACGGAGGCTAAGAGAATGTGAGTTTAAATAATATAACTTTGAATGAGAAAGGTTATTTGAATAACATAACTCTTTTTGAATAGATTCTGCTCCGCAGTACATTCCGATCCAGATTTAGCCTTCAAATTTGATGGCATTATTGTATGTAACTTCCAATGGAACTAACTGTCCTTTTTATATCCTTGAGAACAACATCACTCCCTTGTAAGTTCCGGAATTTCACATATGGTTAATGTTTGTTTATTCCTTCCAAATTTTCCCTGAATTATTCCTTTCAAACTCCTTGGTTATAGTTTTCCACTTCTTAATTACCTGACACAATTTACCTAGTCAAGGAAGGCAATATATACGAGCTTACGTCAAGATAGTATCCTTGCATTAGAGAAACAAATTCACGGGATCGTGTCTACATGACAAATGGATAGTCCTTGTTGGTTTATGCTCTGATTAGGAGATAGAAAGGTTGACTTGACATAATTAATACCCACATAAGTCACTTCAATACCAAAACTAAGCTCCAAATTAATAAGAAATGTGCTTAAGTAAAACTAGCAAATCAGTCACAAGTATGCTAAGCCGCCCGCTTGGCCTTGCATGCCGTCCATGCACAACCAATGAGGCTCAACTCAAGACGCTCTCAAAGAAACAAATAAAGAAAATTATTATTTTTATATTGAAGGTCGACATCTTTAAAGATAATATGCGAGTGTAAGTGAAAATAATTTAAAAGAAATTAAGAATTTTTTATACCATGTAAATGAAGCAGTCCCTTATATTTTTCATAACAAAGTGATCAAATAACAAGCCCCACAAATAAATTAGACCCTCTTTTCTGTAATGTACGTAAGCAGCAGAGACCCTTTACGTGTTAGTGTCTCGTTGAATCCGTTGTCCGGTTATGCTAGAAAACAGAGGCGGGCTCAGCGAAGTTGCTTGACACATTGGACTAATCTCTATGACTTTCTACAACTAATCACAAAGCTGAACCCTTGTTGTTTTCCTTTTCGCCATTTTATTCTTTCCTCTGCTGCTTCTTGTTCAAATCAACATCAAACATCAATCGCTGGCACCTAGCTAGCCATGGCTGATTCTTCCTTTGAGACTGAGTACCACACCCCAAACCACCAGAGACGATACTATCCAACGCCAGCAAGCTATCACAATGTGTCTGGTTCAGGCTCTTTCACGCTGTCCAGCTCTCGAAGCAAAGCCAGTTCCAGAAGATCTCGCCGCAACAGAATTCCTGCTACGCCTTTTGCTTCAGACGATAATCATTCATGGCAAGGAGAGATTTCATGGAAGTTCGAGACCAAAGGGTGGCGTGAGTATAGCACAAACTTGGGCTCGGTTCTGAATCCATGGCCACCCAGTTCCCCATCTGATCACAGCCGTGTGTTTCGTCAGTCAGCCAACGACTATTTCCTTTCTCGCACAAGTGGGTTCAGAGGCCTCACAAACTCACCTTATCACGAACGAAATTCAGGCTATGGAAGAGTTGAGCTTCAGAGCTATGTTGCTACGGACAGTGATCGTAGTTACTGCGGTCAGCATAGTGAGTCTCGTGGGATTTCAAAGATGGGGATCATTAAAGAGTGGGCCAGTGGAAAAGATAAGACTAGTCCACTGGCTGAGGAAGATGAGCTTAGTCGGATAGATTACAGCATATCAGATGAACCGGTCGGGCACGATCCTGATTTATCGTACATTAAACATGATCATGGTCACTACGGTGAGCATTATGTTGGTCATGGACTACCATCACACGATAACAAATTCGATGGCCACAGTCATGGCGGCTATAGTCACCATGACGTTGACAAGATTTCAGGATATGATGAAGAAGGTGAGGAAGATCTGGATGAGGAAGATGCAGGGCCTCCGAAGACAGTTGGGCTGTTTAGCTTGTTTAGGTACGCAACCAAGTGGGATTGGGTGCTTGTGTTGGTGGGTTGTTTAGGGGCGCTCCTAAATGGAGGATCACTGCCTTGGTATTCTTATCTTTTCGGGGACTTGGTCAATAAGATTTCACAAGAATCATCAAACGGGGGCAAAGCCCAGATGGTGAAGGATGTAGAGAAGGTACGGATTCTTCCTTACTCCCTTCTTGCTTTATACTAATTCAAATGTGTGCATATGGAGTTGGATCATATTTTCATTGCCAACCCTCTTGTTCGAATTTTAATTTTCAGATATGCATATTTATGACCGGGTTAGCTGCAGTTGTGTTAGTTGGAGCATATTTGGGTAAGGAGATTAAGTCTTTAGTCATATTTTCTTTTTCCTTTTTCCTTTTTTCATTTGGTGATTTTCAATTATTAGCCTTGAAGTCGAGTCTTGAGTATCCCAGACGTGTTGCAATAATTGATTGATCATTAATAAATTGACAGAGATCGCATGTTGGAGGTTAGTGGGGGAGCGATCAGCTCAAAGAATCAGAACAGAGTATTTAAGAGCAGTTCTACGACAGGACATTAGTTTCTTTGATACAGAGATCAACACAGGTGATATCATGCATGGAATTGCAAGTGACGTTGCACAAATTCAAGAAGTTATGGGAGAGAAGGTTGATTCTTATTTCTCTAATTTTGCTGCAAACAACTTGATAGCTACATTACACTAATATAATCAAAAATATCTTCTGACTTCTGATCTGGAGCTTTCACACACAGATAAACTAAAAAATTGTTTCCCCCAACCCCTTTCTTTCCTCTTCAATTTCGTTGCTATCATGAAAGCGTTGATAGGTACATGATTTGAATTCACTATTTGGGAAACTTAACCTGTTGAATTCAGTGTTGAGCATGCTTTATGTTGAAAGAGTTTATGTGTCGTCGGTGACAAAATATAGGTGCCTGATATTATTGAAGCTCGAAGCTTAAGAAGAAAATTAAAAGAGAATGAGGTACAAGATCGTTTTGATGTGCTTAATGGGAAAAAGTACTTTAAATATGTACTTGTAACCATTATAATCAGAAAATAATTAGATTTTTATTTGTTAGAAAAAATAGATAGAGATTTATTTCTAATTCTAAGAAAAATAGTAAAAGAGATGTGGCATAGAAAAAAGAAATAAATTATATTTTCCAAAATATCCTTGATATTTTTTTAAAATGACAAATAATAGCCTCGCCTCCCACTTAATACTAAAAACTATATATATATGAATTAGTATAATCTTTATCAATGAAATTTAAGACACTTTTATTAAAATAAGTTTTTTATTAACTTTGACTATATACTTATTCAAAATTTTTAATTTTAATAATAAAGAATAATAAATAATTGTAAATTTTCGAAAATATTTACTATGTATAAAAAAATATTTTTTTTATCTAAACAAATTTCCTAGAGAAGTGAATTTTATGTTAATAATTGTAATTATGTAAAAAAAAAGTACTTTTGCATCCATTACTTTCTAAAAACTTAACAACTTCTAATCATAATAAAAGTACTTTATATTTACTTCCAAATGTTAAACAGCTTCACGTTCTTTACTTCTATTTCTGTTTTTAATTTTGCTTTTGAAAGAATATTTTTTTAAAATTTATCCCAACTGACTCATTATTGATACTATTGGTATGTCTGATATTGGTATGCCATGGATTTAATCATCATAACATAATTTCAAGATATTTTTTAAATATTTCTTTTATAAATTTAATTAATATGTATTATTGCTGTAAAATAATTTTACACAAACTTTACATACCAATTAAATTCTTCTTTTATTTCCTTAAAGCCAAAACTACATTGTATGTATTGGAGTTCATTACTAATAAATGAAAAATATTTTCAGTCGTATTTCTTTTTCCCTTTTGTTTTTTTATTAATGTTACTCTGTGTTCAGCCAGTATTTTGACTTTTTTTCTTTGGGCAAAATTAGAAAGATTAACTTATGTATTACTAATAGTAATATAATTTACAGTTTTAAATAGAATAATACAACATTTTGAAGTAATAAACTCGTTTTGTTTTCCTCTCTTTTTAACAAGCTAGAACAGCATTTCCAAGTTTCCCATTAACGTAAGCCTTTCTCCTGATTCAAGTGTTTTATGACTAAACTAGCATTTTGGTTTCTCAGAGGTACACCTAACATTAGTTTAGTTCCTAAAATATTTTTTATATCTGATTAGTCTCTGAAAGATACATGTGAAATCAATTTAATTCTGAAAGATCTTTTATATCAATTTAATCCCTTAAAAATATAGAAGATGCAGGTGACATTTATTTGATAAACTTACTTGATATCACATATATCTTTCAGGAACTAAAATAATGTCACATATATCTTTTAGATATTAAACTAATATCAAAAATCTTTCAGTGACTAAGCATGCATTTGTTACAGTTTTTTTTTTCTATAAAAAGTGATTTTTAAATACTAAAATAATAACATTTTATAGAATCCACACATTTTACTTTTACTTAAAAGCTAAAATAATTTTTTTTTAGCTTTTGAGTAGAAGTTAAAATGAATAATTTTTATAACAATGATTTTTTTAGTTTAAAAAATCACCTTTTTTTTGTCAAAATAAGCTGAATCAAACATATCTTAAATTGATTCACATGAATCTTTCAGGAACTAAAATAATGTTATGTGTATTTTTGCTGGACCAAATTGTTAGTTTAGTCTATATTTATTTATTGCAATTTTCAGTGCCAGCGCATCCATTGCTTTATTTCTATAAATCTATAGATTGTCACTAACCGTTACTCAATATTTAAATACTATGTTTGAAACTCCATTACCGTTAATACAACTAGTTTCATAAGGTTTCTGAGCCTAGAGGTCTAAGCTAGTTAGTTCGTTGCTTCATATTTGGTTAATAATAATCCTTAAATGTGTTTTTTTCTGGTGTGTTGGGATATAAAGGAGCTAAGGTAGAACATACGAGAACAAAACATGTATGGGTGGAGAAATACTCACTGCTTATTTCACTTACATTTTCATAGTTATACATACAACAAGCGTTGTTTACTGCTATACGTTACCAGCTACTCATCTGACTTAATCCTTTAAAACAAGCATTGTGCATACATTTCAAAAGACTAAACTTAACTAATAACATAATGGATCAAAATTTTTGACATGTTACTAAAAGAGATACACATATTAATATAGGGGAATAGGAACTCAAAATATGTCATAGATATGGAATCAAGTCACTTTTATTTATCCTAAGTACCTCATTTTTATTAGTATTTATCCTAAGCATCTCACTTTTATTTGCTCTTAGATTCCTCTACATCTTTGTAATTGTATTCGTTTTTTTTTTGGCTAGATTCAATTAGTTTCTTGCGGTAATATAGGTCCTTATGTGCCTAACCGATTCAAGTATATCTCTAAAATTGTGGGTGTTACAATAATTAATATCTTCTGCCACTGGGCGTATACAACAACCATGCTTTTATGCACGAAAATATTTATACTGCCGTGAGTTTTGTTAGTCTGCTTCATCTTCTTTTGTTTTTTGTCTATGACACAACAGATGGCTCACTTCGTTCATCATGTATTTACATTCATATGTGGCTACATGGTTGGGTTTAAAAGGTCATGGAGAGTCTCTTTGGTGGTATTCTCAGTCACCCCATTGACAATGCTCTGTGGTATGGTTTACAAAGCAATTTATGGAGGTCTAACAGCAAAAGAAGAAGTAAGATAAAAATATAGACTTAAATATCGTTTACTAAATTTGATATCTTAGCATTTTGTTCATTCTTTTTTTTTTCGTAAAGGCTTCTTATAGGAAAGCTGGTAGCATTGCGGAGCAGGCCATTAGTTCAATTAGGACAGTCTTTTCTTTTGTTGCAGAAAGCCAATTGGCTGTAAAATATGCTGAATTACTGCAAAAATCAGCCCCAATAGGGGCAAAAATTGGTTTTGCTAAGGGTGCGGGCATGGGTATTATCTATTTAGTAACCTATTCAACATGGGCCTTGGCTTTCTGGTATGGCTCTATCTTAATTGCCGATGACAAACTTAATGGGGGTGCAGCTATTGCTTGTTTCTTTGGTGTCAATGTAGGAGGAAGGTGTGGTTTCTCTCTCTCTCTCTCTTTCTCTAACGTACTTGACTATGTTTTGATTTTGAAGCAAATATACAAAGAAATGAATCTTCAATTTGCAACTAAAGACTACGTAGACTTTCTATGTCCAACTGGGCTCTTAAAAAGTTTGTTTATTTGTTTGATAGAGGCTTGGCACTGGCACTGTCATATTTTGCACAATTTGCACAAGGTACTGTTGCAGCAAGCCGTGTATTCTCAATTATAGATAGACTTCCTGAGATTGATCCCTATAGCCCTGAGGGAAGGAAGCTTTCCATTATTCGTGGAAGCATTGAGTTAAAAAATGTCAGTTTTGCATACCCATCTCGTCCTGATTCGCTGATACTTCATTCCCTTAATTTAATATTTCCATCCTCAAAAACTTTGGCATTGGTTGGTGCTAGTGGAGGGGGCAAGTCCACTATCTTTGCTCTCATAGAGAGGTTTTATGACCCTATTGAAGGTAAGCATATATCAAAATAACGATATGATGATGGCTAAAGAGCTTCAGAAAGCTAAGGAAAACTTATTATACCCCTAACTTTGTTCATTGCAATATCCTTGCAGGGATAATAACCTTGGACGGCCATGATTTGAGGACACTGCAAGTCAAGTGGCTGAGAGATCAGATTGGGATGGTAGGTCAGGAGCCAATTCTCTTTGCCACATCTATACTTGAAAACGTGATGATGGGGAAAGATAATGCCACCAAGGAAGAGGCAATTGCTGCTTGCATTGCTGCAGATGCTCACAGCTTCATTTCTAACCTACCACTAGGCTATGACACTCAGGTGTAGTAACTAACCACATACGATATTTCACATTTTTCTATACTAATTTATTCAAACCAAATGTTACAAGGTAGTAATACAATTAACAACAATAAGCCTATGTAGTCTCACCAAGCCACATTTATATATGTACACAAAATGGAAATACTAAATTTATGGTTTGACTCTTACCTAGAAAGTACCATCTCTTATGCAGGCTGGAGACAGGGGCACAAAACTCTCAGGAGGTCAAAAGCAACGAATTGCACTAGCTCGAGCAATTATCAAAGATCCTAAAATCCTTCTTTTAGATGAGCCTACCAGTGCTCTTGACGCTGAGTCAGAGTCTGCAGTCCAACGAGCCATTGACAAGATTTCTGCTGGCCGAACAACCATTGTCATTGCTCACAGGATAGCAACAGTGAAGAATGCTTATGCCATTGTGGTTCTTGAAAATGGTACTGTCACTGAGATCGGTGACCATCACCAGCTTATGGGGAAAGCTGGAACCTATTATAACCTTGTCAAGCTTGCCACTGAAGCCATTTCAATGCCTCTCTCTGAAGAAAATGGCACGCAAAAAGCCAATTATCTTTCTACCTATGATAAATCCGTCGCTGATGTATCAAGATCAAGATATGCAGTAGATATATCAAGGGCTAAATACTTAAAATCTGCGCAGGAGGATAAACAAGCAGAGATAGAAGATGAGAAAAACAAAAAGCCAAGAAAATTCAAACTTTTTGAGATATTGAAATTGCAAAAACCAGAGCTTTGGATGCTATTTTTAGGATTCCTTCTAGGTATGTTTGCAGGCACTTTTCTGTCCCTCTTTCCATTGGTTTTAGGCATATCCCTTGGAGTATATTTTAATGATGACCATCACAAGATGAAAAAAGATGTTGGGAAGCTATGTTTATCACTTGTTGGCCTTGGATTTGGTTGCATACTTTCCATGACTGGACAGCAAGGTTTGTGTGGTTGGGCTGGAGCAAAGCTGACTCTAAGGGTTAGAGACCTCTTGTTCCAATCCATATTGAAACAAGAACCCGGGTGGTTTGATTTTGATGAAAACTCCACTGGAGCGTTAGTGTCAAGGCTCTCTATAGACTGTGTTAGTTTTCGTTCAGTACTTGGTGACCGATTCTCAGTCCTTCTCATGGGGTTGAGTTCAGCTGCTGTTGGTCTTGGTGTCTGCTTTTACTTCAATTGGAGACTAACCCTTTTGGCAGCTGCTGTAACACCCTTCACTCTTGGTGCAAGCTACATAAGCTTGCTCATAAACATTGGGCCACGGGTTGATAACAACTCTTATGCCAGAGCTAGTAACATTGCTTCTGGTGCCGTGTCAAACATAAGGACAGTCACTACGTTTTCTGCACAGAAACAAATAGTAAAGTCCTTTGATCAAGCCCTATCAGAACCTAGAAGAAAATCATTGAAAAGTTCACAAATTCAAGGTCTAACATTTGGGTTCTTTCAAGGTGCCATGTATGGAGCATACACCTTGGTTCTTTGGTTTGGTGCCAAGCTTGTAGAACACGACAACGCAAAATTTGGAGATGTGTATAAGATTTTTCTCATTCTTGTTTTGAGTTCATTTTCTGTGGGACAACTAGCTGGCTTAGCACCAGATACTTCTATGGCAGCGACAGCAATCCCTGCCGTTCAAGATATCATAAATCGTAGGCCACTAATAGGCAATGATAAAACAAAAAGTAAGAAAGTAGATCGATCAAAGTCATTCAAAATAGAATTCAAGATGGTTACATTTGCATACCCATCTAGGCCTGCGGTGATAGTGCTGAGGGATTTCTCTTTGAAAATCAAAGGTGGAAGCACGGTGGCCTTGGTGGGACCAAGTGGATCAGGAAAATCAACGGTCATATGGTTGACACAGAGGTTCTATGATCCAAATCAAGGAAAGGTGATGCTGAGTGGGGTAGATTTGAGGGAGATTGATGTGAAGTGGTTGAGGAAGCAAATAGCTTTGGTGGGTCAAGAACCGGCACTGTTTGCTGGGAGTATAAGGGAGAATATTGCCTTTGGAGATGCAAATGCCTCATGGGCTGAAATTGAAGCAGCTGCAAAGGAGGCTTACATCCACAAGTTCATCAGTGGCCTTCCTCAAGGTTATGAAACCCAGGTACATTGACACATTTCATTCTTTTGACAAATAAAAAAAAAATGTGTGTAACAAAAGATATGATTTTCATAACCTCTACATCCCACATAATAGAGACAATATTTTTGTTTTTACACAAACAATCAAAACTCTTGGCTAACAAATATTAAATAGTCATCCACCATAAGCAGCTATCTCTCTTTGTTTTTATATATTTATTTTGGTCGTCCTCTTTGTTCATTCTATCTGGTATTTGGAGAGCACTCGGTCTTGTGGACATCTATTTGTGCCAACATGTTTGCCATTATTTGGGCTGGAACCATATCATTAAAAAAGCCAGCTTATTTTGGTCAAGCTTTATAGGACATCATTTTTTGCCTCATTTAACCAATTTCTGACTTGGTACGTCACACAGACGTGCTTTTCAACAATCATATGTGCTGCATAACTTTTACCTATTTTTCCTTAATAGAACTTGCCCTTCCATAATCCATAAGTACAAAAACCACCTCATTTTGTGAATAGTATTTAGTGACATCACTCTAAATCATTACTCTTCATGCAGCATCACTCCAACATAATAATATTCCCGTCATCATTGTGGAGTTGTTTTAGGTAAGAATATGATTTATTACCCATGTTCTCTGCACTAGGTTGGTGAAAGCGGGGTCCAGTTATCAGGTGGTCAGAAACAAAGAATTGCAATAGCAAGGGCCATATTGAAGAAGTCAAGGGTTCTTCTGCTTGATGAAGCAAGTAGTGCCTTGGACTTGGAATCACAGAAACACATCCAAGTTGCTCTTAAGAAAGTTTCCAAAGAGGCAACAACCATAATAGTAGCCCACCGTCTTTCCACAATCAGAGAAGCTAACAGGATAGCAGTTATGAAAGACGGAGGAGTGGTAGAGTATGGGAGCCATGACACTCTAATCGCTTCCCTTCAAAATGGTTTGTATGCTAGCCTAGTTCGTGCTGAGACTGAAGCTAATGCTTTTGCTTTATCCTAATCACTCAAGCCTTTAATATTGTTCTGAACATGGAAATACTGACGCAGCACAAATGACCATTTGGCCAAAACCAACTGGACAAAAATTGGGGATTTCAATTTGGTAGGTTTGTTTTGGACTGTGGGTTATACAACATATTTCATTCTACATGTTGGATCAACAATCTATTTTTTTCCTAGTAAGCTAAAATGGTGTACGATGTAGAGTTTAATTTTGATTCATACTATAAATTTTTGTCTATTATCAATCAATTATATACTATTAAATTTTTAAAGTAATTATCATATAATTTAATTTTGATGCACCATCAATGTAAAAATATTTTATACAGATATCTTATCATATATCGCTACATAAATAAAATTATTTAATTTAACTACCCATTACCTCAAAAGTCTTACAAATAAAAACTTGTAATTAGATTAAAAAATAAAATTCTTTTACACTGATAATATATAAAAATTAATGTCATTATTATAAGAATTAAATAATTTAATAATTTTTTTGTTGATTATTGTTAGTTTTAATTTAACATGATGTTTGATTGATTTATTTTAAGAATTGAAAAGGTATGTCCTAAAAATGTGTTATGTTTTCAAGTCTTAAATGAACGGTCATGAAAATGTGTCACCTGTTCTCAAATGTCAATGTGTTTGTCATGGCTATAAAAAATAGGAGTTGTTCTTTCAGTCCTTCCAGCATCTAAGCCATTCATTCATTCTTCTTATCATTTTTTTTCTGTTTCATGCTTTAGGAATGTTTAATAATTGAGATTTATTTGGAGGAGGATAAAGTTCTTTCCAAGGAGTATATAAGTAAATTTTAAAAAAATAAAATAAAAGATTATATAAGCAAATTGTAATAGTAGAATGTTATAAACTAAGGGTGAGTTTTGTATGTGAATAAAAATGGAGGTGAAAGTTTTAAGGGTTAAGTTTTTATGTGTGTGTGTGTGTGTGTTTTTTTTTTTTTTTTTTTTTGGTACATAGTTTTTATGCATAAACTCATAAATTTAATGCATAAAATTTTTCTCTACAATTTTTACTCACATATCAAACTGACCTTAAAAGTAATTTAAGCTAATAAAATAAATAAATAAACAAAATAAAATAAAAGAGTAACTCATTTGTTATATATAATGATATTTAGGTAAAAATGTCACATAAATAAAAGAATTATATGATAAGTAAAAGTATAAATTTAATGATAAAAAATTATATTATATAATATTATGGATTGGATTATATCAGTTTTAAAATTTTTTTTAAAAAGTTGATTTAATCTAATGATACTTAAAAATTAAGAACCAATCCAATCCAAATTTTTTCGATTTTGTTCAATCTTCGATTTTTCTAATTAGTTTAGCATTTTGATTGAGTTGGATTTAATTACTTTTGGTAGATAGGATTCGAACACTTCTACTAAGGGAATTGGAAAACTAAAATTGATTGGATTTCCTAAGTAGCACCAACTGAGAACCCACCAAAAAGGAGGCAATGTTTGTTTGATTGGTTTAAGTGCTTCAACATTTGTTTCTCTTATGAAAGGTCTCAGGTTCGAGTCTTATAGATTTTAAAAAACTAGCATTACAAGAGCTTTACCCCTATAGTGAGTCAATTTGGCTTTAGATATTGTGATTTAGACAAAAAAAAAAAAAAAGACTAAACATGCAATATTTGTTGGAAACTAAAGTCTTGCAAAGAGAAACAAGCAAACAATTGTTAATATAACATCCCTATATAACGTAATAGGAAATAATGAAAACGTCATTGGGTAAATTTTTATTATTTACAGTCTCGCCTCTAAACTTTTTGAAAAATGACATTTAGGTCCCTATATCAATAGGATTAGTAGAATAAGATTTTAAATGAAGCAGAATCACATAGCAAAAACGTAGAAATCTAAACCTCGGCTGATTGAACCACGGAGGTATCCATATGTGAAATGATATGGGATGCCCCTAGACTTACCCATAATTACAAAAATGCCATTAGCTATAAAAATCAAAAAACAGAAAAGCCCTCAATTTGTAAAACGTTTAATTTACACCTTTAACCGATTAATTCGATTTTAGTGGATAAGTAAAGTTAAATAGAAATTAATTAGAGATTAATTAGGATTTAATTAAGTGTTAATTATAAGGATTAAGTTTAGAGAAGATTAAGATAGATATGTAGTAGTTCTTACAAAACTATTCAATAATAATTTACCGATTTGAAGGAAATCGGTAGAGATTCGGTATTTTAAACCACCAGAATCGAACCAATAGAATTCTACATTAGAAACTTTAGAAAGAGTGGCTAAAATTCAGCCACCATCCCCAACTAAGTGGCACCAAGTGGTTGCCCAAAGGGTGGAGAAACTTGGCTCAATGTACACCATCCAAGCTTCCACCAATCACCACTCACTTGTCATGCTTTAAGACTCCAAAACCACCTCCAACTCCCCTCAATTTCGTGCTTCTCCTTCATGCCTACTTCTCTCCCTTCATTCTTCTTCTTCCTCACTTCATCTTCCTCAAAACTCCAAGCCTCATCCACTTCCTCCACCAAGAGCTCAATTCTAGCTAGTTTCTACATCAATTGGAAGTAGGATTCCATTTCTATTCTTGATTTCTATGAACTGTGGCTGCATGAAGTTTCACTTTCCTTCATATATTTGATGATGTATTGGATGTATTTGATGGTATATGGTTGGATTAACATGAAATGTTGAGTTGGAATTAAAGTTAGAAGGAGAAAACTAGAAGAAGTGGAGAATTAGGATGCTGTATAGGTGAAGAACCTACAGCGGTTCGTACGGTGGAGTATACGGCTCTACCTACAGCCATTTAAAATTGATAAAACCATTTTTATATGAAACTAGACATTCAAGGCTTTCCATACATATATCATATAAGGCCATTGGATTAGTATTGAGAGAGATATGAATTTTAGAAATTCAACCTAGGTTTTTGATTTTGATTCTGGGCAGACTGGGTTGTTCAGTCGCCCTATAGTACTTGGAATTGAATGAAACCAACTTTTTAGAAAGCTTACACATAAGAGAATAGCCCATAAAAATTTCAGAGTTATATAAGGTCTCGTTTGCTCCCAATGGTTCGAGAAAGTTGCCCTATGTCCAAACCGGGCCAAAACAAGGCAGTTCAGGAAGGTCAGATTTCGGGGCTTATAACTCGAGCCCTACTAAGGCAAATGGAGTGAAACTTTTTGAAAATGAAAGATTGTCCTGTTAGCTTTAATATAAGACCAATTTCGTATGATTTTAACTAGTTTTGGATTTTTAGTGGATTTTTAGTTTTAAGTGTGTAATTCTAGCCAGCTACAGGGCATGTCGAGATAAAACTTAAATAACTTGAGTTATAGTTATCAAAATTAGGTGGGACCAAAGAGGTTAGAAAATAGACACATAAAACTTCAACATATTCAAAATTCAGGTCTAAATGAGTTAAAATGAATTTAAGGCTTCATTTCTAAAAATCGGGCAGAATTGATATGATGGGCAGAATTGAACATAAGGGTCCAATCCCTACATGATTGATAATATTATGATATATAAGGGTCCAATCCCTACATGATTGATGTTATTGTGATATGTTTGCTACTCTATGTTGAAATTTTGCTTGATTGGTTTTACTGGTAGCCTAGCACTATTCACGGGAAACGGATCTGATCCATTATGCCGCCGAATTTTTGGTAGAATTGTAAGAAGGTTATGAACACTTATATGTTGTGAATATGTATTTGAAAATCATGTATGCAAGGATATATGAAAGGAAGTGATGAAGCATATGCATGAGTGCATTCAGCATGTCTATGCATGATTATGTATGAGAATAAAAGAATATGAATATATAAAATGTGAATCCCTTCACCTTGAGGCAGTTATGAGATCCCTCCTTGTGAAGGCAATTAAATAAGATAAGATGTGGATCCCTTCACTTGGAGGCAGTTGGCCATTGAATCCCTCTCTGTGAAGGCAGTATAAAATTATCAAATCGCTCTACCATGGAGGCATGTGGTAAGATGAGATCCCTCTATTCTTGAGGCACGTGACCAGAAGAGATCCCTTCAATTAAGAGGCATGTGGCCAAAATGAGATCCCTCCAAGACTAGAGGCATGTGAATCCCCTTGTAGGTCAGTTCTGTGTGACGACGGTCATAAGTTGAGCTCACTCCTAGATCAGACTACCCAAGGGCAGTAAAGAATAAAGATTAAAGCATATGCAAGCATCCCACTCACATGAGGCATGGCATCGACCCAGCTAGTGTGAGTATAGGGGATAGAGCTTACATGAGGCATGGCATGACCCAGCTAGTGTAAGTACCGAAAATTTATGGCGGCATACAAATATTCACAATGAAGGATATGATGAAGGTCCCATATTCCTAAGGATTATGACATGGCGAGCACGCTTTGATAGGGTATAACATGGCACATACTCTAGAATATGGCATGATAAGCACATCCTAAGGAATGTGACATAATGTCACATCCCGATGGAGTATGACATGGTGATCATACTTTGAAATACGTGTAATAAGTAAAGGAAGATAAAGGAAGAAAAGAAAATTATATGTATTTGCATAAAGTCAAGTACAAGTAAAGGCGTGTGCAAATTTTATGTGTTCAGTATATTGGTGCTATTGTATTTTAATACGTTTCAATTATTATTCATAGTATAATTCATGAATTAACTTTGTATTGGCTCACCCAAATGACAAATGTATGAATAAAATGAACCTTGCTTCAGACAGCATATTTTCGAACTATAAAATTAAATAGTTTGTATAACATGTTCACCTTTTTCATAATAAACCGAAGCAACTGAAGATGATAATGATGACATTATGTATAATTGTTAAAGAATCCTACTGAGAATTTTAAATTCTCACTCCTGTTTCTGTGTTATCTCCAGATAGTTCGAGAGGTTATAAAGACGACAAAAGTTGTTGTCAGTTAAGATTCGTTCAAGTAATCGTAACAACTCCTGAGTGTGGTACTCTGACTTAAGCATAGTACTGTACTTGGGAGGGTATTACACTTAAGCCTAAGGCATGAATATTTGCCCTACCCTTTTGATTTTTTTTGTCACAATGCAAAAATCTCCTAGGGTACAACAGGTTCTTTTGGCTTAACTAGGAATCCAAGAATTGCAAGGTTATTATCATATAAAACCAAGAAGAATAGGTGGAACAAGAAGAAAGAGAGAAAGTAGTAGAAAGAGAAGCGCATAAAAAGGTAGAAAAGTTGTGTCTTCCAATTTGCTTATTCTAAAAACCATTTAAAAAAAAAATAAACATTAATACTTGAAATAATATAGAATAAACGATAGGTAATAAAGTAGTCGGTTTTTATTCTCTTGTAACGGCTATAAAATGTGTCACCTTTTACTTAAGCATACAAAACATGTGTAAAATATGCCTTTTTGGAAAACTTTGCTCTAAGTAATGTAGGATGTAACGTCCGATTTTTTTTTTAACGTTTAAATTGCGTTGCAAATCAATTTATTCAATTTTATTAAATGTGTGAAGGTAATTAGGAATGAATTATAAAGATATTAATGAATGAAGAATTTGAAATAGTTATGTAGAAAATTTTAGACAGTTACTAGTAATGTTTTACCGATTTGCGTTATTAATCGATTTATTCGATTTTAATGCATAAGTAAGGTTAAATGGAAGTTAATTAAGGACTAATTAGGAGTTAATTAGATATTAATTAGAGATATTAGGATTAGAAACAATTAAAATAGAAACATAGGAAACCTCATAAAATTCTTCAAAATCGTTTTGCCGATTTAAAGGAAATCGGTAAAATTTTGGTATTTTAAATGGCTAGAACCGAATTAATAGAATTACACAACCAAAAACCCTAAATCCTATGGCTCTTAACTTAGTCACCTTACCCCTAAAAGCGGCACAAACTAGCCACAAAAGAGAAGAGAGTTGGCTGAATTTTCAACCACAAACCCTCCACCAATTAGAATCACTTCTTCTAACCACCGCCTTTATATCAAATTCATCTAATTCCTTCTCTCTCCCATAAAAAATTTCAACCTAGCTTTCTCCCTTACAGAAATCTCATCATTTCCTCTCATCTTCCTTCATTTTCACTTCATTTCTCTTCCATTTTCAAGCTCCAAGCACCTCCAACAACAAAACTCTTCATATAATCAAGCTATCTTTCAATATAGAGGTAGGATTCACTTGTTTTGGTTGTTGTTCTTAAATCGGTGACTGTTTTTAATTCTCTTTCTACTCATGAAGATGATGCTGTATGATGTGTATGAGGTGGTTTAAGGTTGATTTGGTCTAGTTTTATTTGGTTTAGCTTGAAGTATCACTAGAAATACCCAAAATAGAATCAGGATTTTCAAGAAAACCCTATGTTGTTCGTACCTGTGAGGTATACGGACCATCATCCGGTCATTAAAATTTAAATAGACTATTTTTAAATGAAGACTTCCAAGGCTTTCTATACATATAAATTATAAGGTCATTGGATAGATATGGGAAATATGAATTTTTGATGTTTATCTACAAATCTTGTGTTCTGTTATGGGCAGTATGGGTTATGAAGGGTATAACTCACCCTATCAACTCCAAATTGAATGCAAACAATTATGATAGGAAGCTAACACATAGGGAAATATCCCATAAAAATTTCAGGTTAAGATTCCAACTGAGCTGCTCCTAGTAATTCATGAAACTTGCCCTAAGTCCTAGCTGGGCTAGAACAAGGCAGTGCAGGTTACCCACATTCGTGAGCTCATAACTAGAGCTCCACTTCCTCAAATAAGATAAAACTTGTTTGAAAAAAAAGCTGGATCAGTTAGATTACAACAATATTTTTTGTATAGTTTTAACCAGTTTTCTATTTTTAGTGAAATTTAGATTTTGGTAGGCAAATCTGTCTAGTAATAGGACATACCTGGGCAAAATGTTAATTACTTGAGTTATATATATCAAAACTTAATGGGATCAAAGATGTTAAAAACTAGATACATAACACTTCAACATGTTCAAAATTTAGGTCTAAATAAGTTATATAGAAATTATGATTTAATTTCTTAAAATGGGCATAATTAAAGAAATTGGCAGGAATTCAACTTAAGTGCAAGAGTTGCAAGTTTTGTATAATTATTGAAATGGTTGATACATTATATTCATTTTTTGTATAAATAATTGCCTGGTTGGTTGTGCTGCCAAATTTTCGGCAGAAGTTTCTAAAATTATGAGTGCTTATGTTATGAGAATTTTATGACATGATCGGTTATACAATTATGAATATTCAGCATGCAAGGATGATTGATAGTAAATGTACAAGAATTTCTATAAACATGTTGTGGTGATATGATCATGATTATTCTTATGAGAGAATGCATAATTGCATATGAATGAAAGAAGAATATATGAGATCCCCTCACTTGGAGGCAGTTATTTGGGTTCCTCCTTGTGAAAGTAGTTAAAGCTATGAGATCCCTCTACCTTGGAGGTATGTGGCCAAAATGAGATCCCTCTAAGACTAGAGGCATATGAATCTTCTTGTAGACACGAGTTGAGTTCACTCCTAGATCAGACTACCCAAGGGCAGTAAAGATTAAAGACAAAGACACATGCATGCAGACACCCTAGGGACATCAATACGTAACACCTAGGCATGTCAAGTAAAGGAAGAAAAGAAAGTATAAGTGCATTCGCATGAATTCATGATAAGCCATTGCACATGCATAAGTTATGTTCTTGTTACTATTATTATTATTATTGTTATTATTATGAAATTACTCACAATCTGCTATGCTTGTGCTTTAATTCTTTCTCTGTTTATTAAGTGTATAACTAAAATGAACTCTGCTTCGGACAATATGGCTTCAAACTATAAAGCTAGAAATATTTATATAACATGCTCATCTTTTCCATAATAAACCGAAGCAGCTGGAGGTAATGACGATGACACGAATTATGATGAACAAATGAATCCTATTGAGAATTTATAAGTCTCACTTCTATGTGTATTTCTGTGTTATCTCTAGATAGTTCAGGGAATACCAAAGGCGATCATTGTAGGCAGAGTTGACCAAAGCTATTGGTAACTACCGAAGAGCACTATTATACAAAGTCCATTGAAGCAACAGTAACAACTCTCGAGTGTAGTACTATTATGACTTAAGCATAATACTGTAACTAGAAAGGTGTTACAAAATGGTATCAGAGTTGTTCAATCCTCCCCGAACCTGAGGATTTGGACTGACCACATTCTCAGTGCACTCTGGAATCCTTAGAAAATGTCATGTAATAAATCTTATATGCTCAGATAAGATATAGGAATTAGATATGCATGACTGCCATGAATGTAATTAGTTGTTGTCACACTTAACTTATTATTGAGCCTGATTAACTCAACGTTTTATTTTGTGTGATTAAGAACTAATGGCTTCCAGGGGGCATGGTAGGCCACAAACTATACCCACTCCAGAAGACCCCGCTGATTTCATGGACACTCTGCGGAAGATGGCATATGCCATGTGTGAACAAGCTGCTGTAGCATACCAAATGATGGAGCAACTGGGAAGACAACCAGAAGGAGGTCGCAAAGAAAACCCAAATGAACCCGAGGTCAATTTGGAATACCTTAAATTTGCAGAATTTCAAAAAGTAAACCCGCCTAGTTTCAGAGGAACCTTTAATCCAGACAAAGCTGAAGAATGGATCAAGGCGATGGAGAAAGTCTTTTCAGTTTTGGCTTGCACTAATTATCAAAGGGCGGCATTTGCTACCTATATGCTAGAAGCGGATGCTAAATTTTGGTAGAATGCTGTGAGGAGACTATTAGAAGATTCCCAGGCAGAGATTACTTGGGATATGTTTAAGGAGGCATTTTACCAGAAATACTTTCCTGCTTCTATCCGAAATGCTAAGGAATTGGAATTCCTACAACTCCAGCTAAGGAATAAAAGTGTATCGGAGTATATCGCCAAATTTGAAGAGTTGTACAAATTTTCTACCATCTATCAACGTAATCCAGATGAGGTATGGAAATGTGTTAAGTTTGAGGGAGGATTAAGAGAGGATATTTTGGTGGTAATGGGATCCATGGAGATACAGAAATTTACTACTCTGATAAATAAATGCAGACTTGTTGAGGAATACAACAAGAAATTAAAGACTGCTCAGTCTGATGCTTCTAGAAAGAGACTGGCACCTGAGAGTCAGGAATTTCATCCTGCCTCACCACCAAAGAAGCTTAGTCAACTTAATAGACGTGAGGGTAAACAACTACAAAAGCTAAGCACAGGGCAAATATGCTCCAAGTGTGGAAAGAATCATGGAGGTAGACCTTGTTTAGCTGGACAAAATGTATGTTTCAAGTGTGGGAAGCCAAGTCATATGATCAGAGATTGCTTATATACGCAATCAATTGCCTACCCCTAGGCCACAACATCCAGGACGAGTCTTCACCTTGAATGTTGAAAAAGCTACTTCTCCAAAAGAGCTGAAGTGAAATTAGGAATAACCCAAGACAAAGACTCACTTTTGCTTACTATGTTATGTTGAATTATATAACTAGGTTTACTGTATTTTCTTTGACTATGTTTATTGAACTTCTGTGTGCTTATATGTGAACTCTTTTATCAAACTCTTATGGTAATAAATAGTTAGTTTTGTGACAAAATTTTGAGGACAAAATTTCTTTTTAGGAGGGTAGTAGTGTAACGTCTGAATTTTTTGAACGTTTAAATTGCGCTGCAAATCGATTTATTCAATTTTATTAAATGTGTGAATGTAATTAGGAATGAATTATACAGATATTAATGAATGCAAAATTTGAAATAGTTATGTTGAAAATTTTAGACGGCTACTAGCAACATTTTACTGATTTGTATTATTAATCGATTTATTCGATTTTAATACATAAGTAAGGTTAAATAGAAGTTAATTAAGGATTAATTAGGAATTAATTAGATATTAATTAGAGAGATTAGGATTAGAAACAATTAAAATAGAAACATAGAAAATCTCATGAAATTCTTCAAAATCGTTTTGCCGATTTGAAAGAAATCGGTAGAATTTCGATATTTTAAACGGCCAGAATCGAATCAACAGAATTACACAACCAAAATCCCTAAATCCTATGGTTCTTAACTTAGCCACCTTGCCCCTAAAAGTGGCACAAACTAAAGAGAAGACAGTTTGTAACACCCTAATAGTTCCATACTATGTTTAAGTCATATTATGCACTTATTAGTTATTACTTTTGCTCATGGAATTAACATTACCATTGGAAAATACTTTTGTACGAAAATAGGGGTAAATTTTTTTTGACCAATAACAATTAAACTATTTTGAAAGCCATGTGCCATGAACATATCATGAATGCATATAATAAACAATGCTATCTCATACATACTGTGCGAATAACAATAAACAAAAGCAACAAGAATAACAATAACTTAGATAATCATAAAATTTATTCCATGGCCATTCATAGCTAATATAATGCTAATAGTGTTACCAAAAGTCATACATATAGATAATGATGGGTCCGATACCTACTGTCGACCCTACACATGAAACCTACCAAGTACATCATAAGGAAAATACATAAAAAATCCCTACTACCTAAGCATGCCATATAATAAGATGATAACCCTATAACTACAACCAAAAAGGCTATCTTCATGCTCGGCTTCGCATGCAATCACCACATTGTAACACCCTAATAAGACCATACTACGCTTAAGTCGTATTACGGCGTATTATTAGTTGTTACTTATGCTCGTGGAAAACTAAACTTCACTTGAAATTAAATTACGCGGAAAATACGGTAAAATTTTTCTTTTTCTTTTGAAATATGTCGTCACTTTTTGGAAAGTAAAGCCTCGCGCGAGAAGGTAGCAATAGACGAGAGTATCGCAAAGATTTCGGTATAAATTGAAGGAACAAGGGATAGCTCAAAATACCATGCATTCAAATTACTACAACAACCATATAAATATAATTAGTCTCATAATATCTAACAAATACATAAGAAGGGAACTCATGGTCATGCCATGGCCCCAAGATCAAAGATACACAAGTCTGACAAAGTCCGATACATAATGAAATACAAAAGATAAGGAGCAATAATGGAGTAGGCCCATGTAGGCATAAGCTGGCTTCTCTGTCCCTCCCACGCCCTTCAATCGGATGGACTCAGGTTCTCGAGTGCCTGGTCCCCCTCGCTCCTCGGCCTCGGGGAACATGAGGAGTGCGGATGATGCAGGGGTGCCTGCTGATCACCTCAATGCGACGGAAACGACGACCAGGAGTATGGCTGGCCACAGAAGAACGTGCCTCGGAGGGATCCTCCTCAAACTCGGTAGGCTGATACTCGGGGAGCGGTGACGAAGCGGCCCTAGGAGTGGCCGTCGAACTCACATCTATCACAGGGATCTCTGGCGGTGGCATGGGCTCGGCTACAGGTAGACCCGGAGACATAGGCTCCATCTCGATTTCTGGCAATGGCTCAGGCAGGAAATCCCAAGGACCTAGCTGCGATCCAAGGTGTAACATCCTCAATTTCATGTCGTGCTAAATTACCATAGTAACCCTGAGTAATTAGGCACTTAATGAGGAATTTCGAGATTAGGGCTTAATTAAGGGGTTGACTCGGACAAGAAGGGTCAAGAGAATGCCTAATCGAGGTTAGATAATCTCTAATTAAGCAAGTTAGAGCCCTCAGAGCTTACTTAAGCACTAATCGCCCTTAATTAGCTTACTCGAGTTTAATTAAGGTTAATTAAGCTTAATCATGAGATTAATTTTTGTTAATCATGTTCTTGTGTGTTAATCACTAATTCTTGCTTAATCACCTTAATTAAGTTGAATGAGCACTTAATCACATGATTAAATTCAAATTTAGTCAACTAGACAATAAAGTAGAGAGTGATGTCATAAAAGCAAAAAGCATTAGACAAGATTACTTATGTAAGAGTTTGACCATGCTTGTCTCCCATCATCCCATTTGTCCCCTTAATCACTAATTAACACAAAATTAAGCAAAATATCTCACTCCCTCCCTTAATGTAGGACGCCACTTTTCACACACACACACATTCACTTCATTTTCACCTTCTCATTCTCTCTCTAAAGTTCTCAAACTCTCCTACCTCTCTCTACATTCCTTCTTCTTCTTCTTCTCTTCATCTTCTTCATCATTTTCCACCTCCATAACCAAACCTTCCTCACTAAGCCCTTCAAAGATCACATCTTTGGGTCTTTGGAGACAAGATCAAAACACTACAAGACTCATTTTCAAGAGAACTCAAGAGTTCTCTCCTTGCTCATTCAAAGCCGCCACCTTCATCATCAAGAGGAGTCATCATCTTCTTCTTCCATTTCTCTTGTTTTTGCCCATCTTCAAGAAAGGTAGTGATCTTCATCTTTTTCATTTTGTTTGCTCAAGAAAGCTTGGAGCTGGGTCTTTCATGACCAAGATCTCTAAGTGAAAACTTGAGAAGATCCTTCATATTCTTCATGTGTTCTTAAGTTTTCTTTTAGAAAAATATGTTCTTCATGTTCTTCATGTGTTCTTAAGTTTCCTCTTTAGAAAAAATATGTTCTTGATGTTCTTCATGTGTTCTTAAGTTTCCTCTTTGGAAAAAATATGTTCTTCTATGTTCTTCATGTGTTCTTAAGTTTTCTTTTAGAAAAATATGTTCTTGATGTTCTTCATGTGTTCTTAAGTTCTCTTTTGGAAAAAATATGTTCTTGATGTTCTTCATGTGTTCTTAAGTTTCCTCTTTTAGAAAAATATGTTCTTGATATTCTTCATGTGTTCTTAAGTTTCCTCTTTTGGAAAATGTGTTCTTCATGTTCTTCATGTGTTCTTAAGTTTCTCTTTGGAAAGAAAATATGTTCTTGATGTTCTTCATGTGTTCTTAAGTTTCTCTTTAGAAAAAATGTGTTCTTGATGTTCTTCATGTGTTCTTAAGTTTCTTTCTTTTAGTAAAATATGTTCTTGATGTTCTTCATGTGTTCTTAAGTTTCTTCTTTGGAAACCTATGTTCTCATTGATCTCTAGCTTAAAGTTGTTCCTTTCTCGTTATGATGAGTGAATGATTAGAAAAGCTTCACCTTCTATGTTTCCATGATTTGATAAAACTATGAACCTTTCTCAAAGTTTTAGACTTTTTATTCAAAAGCTAGTAGCTTGTATCATTATTTCATAAAGATCCAATCTTAAGATAAGAGCTTAATGTCAAAGGCACTTACTTTCATAAAGAATAAGACTTTATGACTACTTTATAAAGAATGACAACTTTAATAATGTTTAAGGCAAAACCTTGGTAGGTTATTAGTAAAAGTTTAAAACTTTGCAACTTGACTAAGTTAAAAGTCACCCTTGGTGATTAGTGAACATTGGTGTTGTTGGGTTCATGATGTGGTTATGTTATCATGACCCAAGGATTAGAGGGATCTCTAACTCCTTGGGAGCGAAGTATGATTAGGGCCTAAGCATACCATGAACCTAGGAATCACTAAGCGCTATCTCAAGGAAAGGAAACAATCACATAATTTAATTAATTTGAACAAGTGTTTCATAAGACATGTACTTAAGTAAAGCATACTTTCATCCAAGGACCAAGTAACTAAAAGACTATAAACACATATCCTAACTATGTGATTCTATCATGGGAAATCATGTGATGATTCATAATATTCTTCACAAAGAACAACACAACTATAAACCCCTTTAGGGTATGAATGTGTGATGCCACTTGGCATGATGAATGATGAGATTGATTGAGCTTTGTCTCATGATTGAATGATAAGTGTGATGATATGATATAGATATGATGAACTATTGGTTGAATGTTGATGATTGGCATTTTGGGGAAGCTCCGGTCTAGTCGTTATGCTGCCGGATTTCCATCAAAATTATGGACTTGGTCATTTCATTGCATGCGCCTAGTCAAGGAGTTATGCATGTAAAGTATAAAAGATAAGAAAAGAATCAATGGGACGCGTGACCTTCAATCACTTCTAAGGGAAGTGAGACGGCGATCCACAAGGAACCTCTCATGAGGGAGGCAAGGGTGTTTTGGAGGACCCTCCAATCCTTAGAGGTAACCAATATCGGCTTAGTCCGATTTGGTTAGTACTAGTGGATTTCCACGGTCACGAATGACTCATGTCCAAAAGCGCCTATTTCAAAGGAAAGTAAAGAATGTTAAGCACGTATAAAAATGAAAGTAAAGTCTAAGTATGACCATGGTTACATCCGTGATGATGCGGTCTTTGCATGAAAGTATATGGCCCATTTGCATTATGGATGTTATTCTATGTTTTAGTACGGATGTTAGTCATGATGATGTGTTTATGATGTTAAGTTTAAAAAGCAACCCGCTCGGGGTTTAAGTTTTCAAAACCATTAAAAATTGAACTTATATCTGTCCACCGCTTTTGTAATTAAACCCAAGTGGCTTTGATTTACGATCAAGACATCAGGTTTGTCTAGTCAGCTGATCCTACCGAAATTTAGCATTTCTCATTCCTACGCTTCGCGTCGCTCTTCGTGAGGATGTCGACGCCGGGCACCTGCAGGATCTACATTGAGTTCCCTGCGTGGCGTTACGCTTTGACCGGTCGAACGCCTCGGTCAGCCGGCGAAGAAAGCAATGAGTCTACATCTTCCACGACCGCCAGTTCCGCACTCCGTGATGAGCCCATTTTTCCGACCGCATCACCATTTGGCGAGGTTACTATGGATGACATTCGCTACTTTCAGCCACCGAGATACCCCATCGATGATGATGAGACCGACCGGATACCCGCTTGACTCGACTATTTCACCGGATTCCGATCCCCGGAGCCGCCTTATCCGAAGCCTATGTGGAGACCGATCCATCCGAGCCCATCTATCCGACTCATTCTGGGGTTCTCACCGTCGTTCGCCGCAGCCTTCGATTCGGTCTATCTTCTCGATTCTTCCGCTTCATCTGGCCCATTTTCACCCTGGTCAACAAGGTTCATTCGCACTGCCGTGCCCTGGGCGAGGACGTGCTCGAGGAGGGGGACGGGTAGTACTTTCTCCCTATGGATATGGGAACGGTTTCTCCCGCCAGATGCTTGATGACGATCGCATGAGCCGAGCACGCAGGATAGCCCTTTGGCAGTAGTTATAGGGTTATCATTCTTATGTGGCATGCTTAGGTAGTAGGATTCTCCATGCATTTCTTTTTATTATGTATTGGTAGGCTTTGTGTAGGGTCGAATGATAGATATCTAATTCATTATTATCTTATGTATGAACTGGTACGACTCTTATTGTATTATCATGGTTGGCCGTGGAATGAATGTTACATTATTCTAAGAATTGTGGTTACTCTTATGGTCTCTATGCTTGTTAAATGCGATATATGTATGGGATAGCGGTGTTACTTTATATGTTCACGATGCGCCCATGGCTCTCGATTTCAAAAATGGTTTACTTGTTTTGTAGAAAAATTTTACCCTTATTTTCTAAGATAAAGTAATTTCCAAAAGGTAATGATAGTTCCGCGAGCAAAAGTAGCAACTAGTAATTCCACAATATGACTTAAGCATAGAATGGAACTACTAGGGTGTTACACAAGGTGAGCCGATGAAACGTCTACAGGGGCAGGCGAGATCTCTAGCTCCTCTTGCTCAAAAACTCTACCCAAGTAGAAGTATGTGCGGACTACTGTGGTGGTCGTAGCCACAATAGCGTGAGCGTCCTCTTCATAGGCCCACTCATGGTGGGGAGGGTCCATGCTCCACTCCATGGGGTGTGCCATGAGTATCTGGTGACGAGACGGAAAAACAACTAGGGTGAGAAATAAGATTTCTCAGTAGGACTCAACCTTGACACATAAGTGTCATCGTCATCGTCCCAGCCACTTCGGTTTTATTAATGAAAATAGTGAGCATGCATAAGGTTCAATTCTTGGATTTTCTTACATGGGTCATGCCATGCCTCATGTAAGACTTATCCCCTATACTCACACTAGCTGGGTCATGCCATGCCACATGTGAGTCGTGGGTGAGGGGAGCTTAAATTAGGTCACCTTCCCCTTTTGAAGGATCACATACTTAAATTAAACTTCTTCTTATTAAAACTTATGATGCAAAATATTTCTAAGTCCATGATTTTAACAGAATTTCGGCAGCATAATGGCTAGACCGAAACTTCCCAAAATTTTGCCAAACAGAGAAATCCAATATCACATATCATTAAGCATCATATCATTATCATAATCACCATCATCATCATCATATCATATCATTATCATCATACCATATCATCATAGCATCATGCTTGCACATAAACATAGACATATTCTCAAGCAACATTTTATGAGCTTAGCTTAATAAATTTGGTGCAAGCTTTTAATTGAGATTGCCTCTTGTGTAAATTTCTTTTATTGGGCATAGTGCCAATTTTATCTATTATCCCTTTTGACACTTTTAAGTTGAATTATAAAGGTTTTCTAATACTTAATGTAAGGGTATTAATGTCTTAAAGCTTATTCCTCATTAACCTTTAACTTTTACCCTAACTAGTTTTACTTTTACAGTGGGGTAGTAACTTAAAAAATTCACCATAATTTCATCTTTTACTCTTTTATTTCGAATTTTGGTATGCTTATACTTCTCTGAGTCTATTTTTAAACAAAATAAGCCCCACTTAAAAATTCATTTTGTAGCTTGAGTTATGCACATTTTATTTTGACTGTTCAGACTTGAAAGTTCATTTCGGGTTAGTGACTTTTAAACATTACTGTGAATTCCTCACAAGGAATCTGCCAAAACTATTTTATGGGGATGTTCCTCTATGTCTTAGCTTTCTAAAAAACTTGGTCCCACTCAAAAATGTTATGTATATCTTGAGTTATGCACGTTTTATTACCCACTGCCCGGACAGAAACCCATCCAGGAGCAGTAAACTTTGAAAATTCATATCTCTCTCGTTTTAAGGCCAAATCTCACATATTTTATATGTATGAAAAGCTCTTTGAGTCTACTTTTACAGAAAATTAGTTTCATTGCATTTTGAGTTTTGCGGAGTGATTTATACTATACGCTTTACCGACTACCAGAATTCCAGCTTAACTCGTTTTTGAGTTTTTACATATCAAACTTATAGAGATGTTGTTATACCACTTCCAATCACCATTTTTATGTTTTATCTCATCATCATCTTCAATATTTTAGTTATCAAATCAGTACTTTAAAACAAAATAAAGCAAGATACATAACAAGCCATCATACCACAAAATTTCATTTCAAAACAACACTTTCAACAAGATAAGAAAACTCATAGAGAAAAGTGTGGTCATGAGACCTTGAAGCAAGCTTTAAAACCACCTAACCATGAAGAGCTTAGGGGTTCTAAAACTTGAAAAAATTACATAGAGAAGAAGGATAGAGTCACTACCAAATGAGGTTTCTCTTGGAAGTTTGAAAAATGAAGTGGTTGGAGATGGCCTCCTTCTCCTTGAGCTTGATATTGGGGCTTGTGTATGAGTGGCTTTGTTTCTCCAAGGACCAAAAATGGTAGTCCTTGAAGGGATTGTGAGTGTGGTGATAGGAGATGAGGGTGATGGTGGTAGAAAAGTGAGGACTTAGGGTAGGAAAACAAGAAGAAGAGTAGGAAGAACAAAGAGAGGTTTAGAGAGAGGTGAGAGCTTTGTGTGTATTCTTGAGAGAGGGAATGAAATGAATTGAGGAGAGAGGGAAGGCTGAAAGTGGCGCACAAATGAGGGGGAAAAGGTGATGTGATTTTTGCTTCTTACACAAGCTAGGGAGTGGGAAAAATCATAGGGCAAAAGAGAGTGTTGTGTTTACTTTGAGTCTTGGAAATTAGGTAAAGACTATGTAGTGTTTTTGTCAAGTGGTTAAAAGCATGAGCTCTCTTAGGATTTGGCTTGGATGGCTAGGATCACTCCAAGTGTCATTATCTTGATGAAGGAGAGTACAACTCTTGTCATGACTTAAGGAATCTACTAATATGGACTCTTGATCTTGTGGTGTATGATGAGAAAGCAAATGGATGGTTGGATATGGCTCTTACTTTGACCAAACTTTTCAAACAATAATTAAAGGGAAGTTTCTACATCTATATAATTGTTACAATTATCTAAATGTTAATTAATTCAATTGGTTTAAATTACTCATTAGCACATTTTAATTAAGAAGGATTTTCCTCATTAATTATATAAGAAGATGTGAGGGTTAATGTGATTAAGATTTTGAGACTTATATGCTCTCGGTTAACTAGGTTAGATCATCTTGATTTTATGTTCTAAATCATGGATTAATGAGGATTGGGCAATTAGGCTTTTAATTGTAATTTTTAATGCATTAAATCTCAATTGTCGACTTGCTTTTAATTTACTAAGCTCTTGCTCTCGAGATGAATCGATTAATTCTCAATTAATCGCTAACCCCTCTAATTAGTCGGGAACACCGAGCTAATTAACTTAGGTGAAAATGGGGATGTTACACACATCACTCATCAGGTAAGAGGAAACCATTCCCGAATCCACCAGGAGTAACATCACCACATCCCCCTCCTCGAGCACACCTACATCCTCGAGGCACAACACGAGTACGAATGAACCTGCGACCGCGAACCGGGGGTGGAGTGTGATGAGGAGCTGCTAAAGATAAAGATGAGTCAAATGTCAAATGTATCACAAACGGGTAGGAGGGCTCAGATGGGTCCATCTCCACATGGTAGCTCGAATAAGACGGCTCCGAAGGATCGGAATCCAATGATATGGTTGGTGTCAGACGGGTATCCGAGTCGGTCTCATCGTCAGTAGGGTACCTCGGCGGCTGAAAGTAAGGAAAATATCATCTAAGGTAACCTTGCCAAATGGCTTATGTGGTCGGAAAAATGGGCTCATCACTAGAGTCTGAAATGGACGATTGTGAAAGATGTAGACCCTAGTCGCTGTGCTTGCAGACATCACTGAGTCATTCAGCACTGCGTCGAAGCGCCAATGCCATACTGGGAACTCAATGAAGATCACCACTGTGCCCGACATCGACATCCTTTGAAGACGACACAGAAATGTAGGAGTGAGAAATACTAAATTTCTTAGTAGGATCGCGACTAGACAAACATTGTTTCATCGTCATCGTCCCAACCACTTTGGGTTTGATTATGAAAATAGTGGACATGTATAGGGTCAATTTTTAATGATTTTGAAAACTTAAACCCCGAAGCTGGTTGCTTTTAAATTTAACATCATAACTATATCATCATAACTAAACATACATACTAAAGCATAGAATAAACATTCATAATGCAAATGGACAACATAAATATGTGCAAAGACATGCATCATCATAGACTTAACTGTGGGTATACTTGACTTTACTTTCATTTAGCACATGCTTAACATTCTTTACTTTTCCTTTGAAATAGACTGCTTTTGGACATGAGCTCATTCCGTGACCGTCGTTACGTAGTACTAAACCAAATCAGACTAAACCGATATTGGTTACCCCTAAGTTGGAGGGTCTTCCATGTCACCTTTGCCTCCCTCATAGTGGTTCTTCGAGTCTTTGTAGATCACCATCTCTCACTTCCCTTATCGAAGTGATTGAAGGGTCATGTCCCATTATTCTTTTCTTATCATTATACTTTACACGCATGATACTTCTTTGATTAGACACATACAATGATATGAGTAAGTCCATAATTTTGACAGAAATTCGGCAGCATAATGGCTAGACCGGAGTTTTCCCCAAAATGCCATCATAAGCTTTCAACCAACAGTTTATCATATCACAATAATCAATCAATCATGAGACAAAGCTCAATCAAACTCATCATTCATGATGCCGAATGGCATCAACGTTCGTATCCTAAAGGGGTTTATAGTTGTGTTATTCTTTGTGAAAAATCTTATGAATCATCACATGATTTCTCGTGGTTACCCATGAGAGAATCACATAGTTAAGATATATGTACGTGGTCTTTTAGTTGCTTAGTTCTCATATGAAATTATTCTTTACTTGAGTTCATATCTTATGGAACACTTGTTCAAATTAATTAAGTTAAATGATCGTTTCCTTTCATTTCCTTGAGATAATGCACTTAGTGGTTCCTAAGTTCATGGTGTGCTTAAAGGCCCTAATCATACTTCTATTCCCAAGGAGTTCGAGATCCCTATAATCCTCAAGTCATGACAATGCATAACCACATCATGAACCCAATAACATCATATTCACTAAACACCAAGCGTGATTTTTAACTTAACCAAGTTACAAAGTTTCAAACTTTTATCACTAACATAACAAGACCTTACCTTAAGTATTATGAAAGTAATCATTCTTTATAAAGTAGTCATAAAGTCTTATTCTTTATGAAAGTTGACACTTTTATTTACTCTAAGACCATCAAGGTCTCAACTTTATGATTTAAAGTTGTCTTAAAGTCTAAAAGATTCCTACTTTATGAACTAGGAATATAAAACAATAGCTTTAGAGTTATGAAGTCTTGATCTTTATAAAAGTTAACACTTTTATGACTCAAAAGTGCTATTTTTGCTTAAAGCTTGGAACTTTACTAATATATTCATCTCAAGATTCCACTTTTACAAGACTTAGTGTGCAAGCTTATAACTTTATGACTTAAAGTCACCTTCTTGATTGAAGTGACAAAAAGTGACAAAATACCATTTTTATAACTCAAAGAGGCTTAATATTCCAAAAAACTTAAACTTTTACATGTAGTCTTGTCCTCAAAACAAAACAAAATAAGACTTTTATGAAGGCACCAAACTTGCGCCACTTTTTATGCATCAAGAAACAAACTTTTTAAAGCTTTAAGCTTTTAGGATGTTCATAGTCTTATCAAAACGCCACCAAGAACATCAAGAACATTCAAGACTAATAACATGAACATATTTTTCCAAAAGTAGAAACATCAAAAACACTTGAAGAAGAATAATAACATATTTAACCAAAAATAGAGACTTTTATTTTCTCAAGTTTTCACTCAAATATCTTGGTCATGAGAAGAACCAAGCTTCAAGCTTTCTTGAGTAAACAAAATAAAAGAGTAAAGATCACTACCTTTACTCAAAATGGCGCTACAACAAGAGAAGAAGAAGAAGATGATGATGGCTTCTTTTGATGATGATGGTGGCAGTTTGCAAGGAGGAAGGAGAAGCTCTTGAGTTCTCTTGAAAATGAAGCTTGTAGTGTTTGAATCTCTTCTTCAAAGATCAAAAGATGTGGTCCTTGAAGGGCTAAGTGAAAAAGGTTTGGTTATGGAGGTGGAGAACGGAAAAAGAAGAAGAAGAAGAAGAAGAGAGCTTTAGAGAGAAGTTGGCGGATTTGGTTTCAAGAGGGAGAATGAGATAGGTGAAAATGAAAATGGATGAGCGTGGGAGAGAGAGAAAGTGGCATCCCCAACATAAAGGGAAGAAGGGAGATATTTTCTTAATTTTGTACTAATTAAGGTTTAGGGGGACAAAGTGGATGATGAGGGAACAAATCAAGTACTTACTCTTATATAAAGCACTCTTGTCTAATGCTTTATACTTTAATGACATCACTCTTTTACTTTATTGTCTAGTTGACTAAATTTGAGTTTAATCATGTGATTAAGTACTCTTGCAACTTAATTAAGATGATTAAGCATTAATGATTAACACACAAGAACATGATTAACAAAAATTAATCTTGCAATTAAGCTTAATTAACCTTAATTAAACTCAATTAAGCTAATTAAGGGCAATTAGTGCTCATCTAAGCTATAAAGGCTCTGACTTGCTTGATTAGAGATTATCTAATCTCGATTAAGCATTCTCTTGACTTATATCACCTGAGTTGACTTATAAACTCTTCATTAATCCCCTTGATTAAGTCTTAATCTCATAATTTTTCATTAAGTGCCTAATTACTCAGGGTTACTGAGGTAATTTAGCACAACAAGAAATTGAGGATGTTACAGAGTTGGCTAAATTTTTAACCACAAACCCTTCAACAATTAGAATCACTTCTTTCAACCACTACCTTTATATCAAATTCATATAATTCCTTCTCCCTCCTATCAAAAATTTCAGCCTCCTTCTCTCCTTTACGGAACTTTCATCATTTCTTATCATCTTCCTTCCTTTTCACTTCATTTCTCTTCCATTTTCAAGCTCCAAGCTCCTCCAACATCAAAACTCTTCATCTAATCAAGCTATCTTTCAATATAGAGATAGGATTCACTTATTTTGGTTGTTGTTCTTAAATTGGTGACTGTTTTTAATTCTCCTTCTACTCATGAAGATAATGTTGTATGATGTGTATAAGGTAGTTTAAGGTTGATTTGGTATGGTTCTATTTGGTTTAGCTTGAAGTTTAAGTAAGAATCACTAGAAATACCCAAAACAAAATTAAGATTTTCAAGAAAACCCTATGCTGTCTATATCTACGAGGTGTAAGGACCATCATCCGGCTATTAAAATTTAAATAGACTATTTTTAGATGAAACTAGACTTCCAGGGATTTCTATACATATAAATTATGAGGCCATTGAATAGGTATTGAAGGAGATATGAATTTTTGAAGTTTACCTAGGAATCCTATGTTTTGTTCTGGGTAGTACGGGTTGTAAATGGTATAACTCACCCTATACAACCCCAAATTGAGTACAACCAATTTTGATAGGAAGCTAACACATAGGGAAATATTCCATAAAAATTTTAGGTTTAGATTCCAGTTGACCTGCTCCCAGTAATTTATGAAAGTTGCCTTAAGTCCCAGCCGAGCTAGAACAGAGCAATGCAGGATACCCAAATTTGTGAGCTCATAACTAGAGCTCCACTTGTCAAATAAAAGGAAACTTATTTGAAATAAAAGCTGGGTCAGTTAGATTTATAACAATATAGGTTTTGTATAGTTTCAACTAGTTTTCTATTTTTAGTGAAATTTAGTTTTTGGAAGACAAATCTATTTAGTTAAAGGACATACCTGGGTAAAATGTTAATTACTTGAGTTATATATATCAATACTTAATAGGAACAAAGTGGTTAAAAACTAGACACATATCCAAAATTAGATCTAAATGAGTTATACAAAAATTATGGCTTAATTTCTAAAAACTGGTAGAATTAAAGAAATTGGCAGGAACCCAACTTAAGTGCAAGAGTTGCAAGTTTTGTATAATTATTGAAATGGTTGATGCATTATATTGATTTTCTCTATAAATGCTTGTCTGGTTAGTTGGCAGTATTCATGGGGAAGCGGACTTGATCCGTTATGCTGCCAAATTTTCGGCAGAAGTTTTTGAAATTATGAGTGCTTATGTTATGAGAGATTTGTGATATGATCGGTTATACAATTATGAATATTCAGCATGCAAGGATGTTTAATAGTAAATGTACAAGAATGTCTGTGAACATGTTGTGGTGATATGATCTAATTATTCTTATGAGATAGTGCATAATTGCATATGAATGAAAGAAGAATATATGAGATCTCTTCACTTAGAGGCAGTTATTTGGGTCCCTCCTTGTAAAGGCAATTAAAGCTGTGAGGTCCCTCTACCTTAGAAGTACGTGGCCAAAATGAGATTTCTCCAAGACTAGAGGCACGAATCCCCTTGTAGGTTAGTCTTATGTGACGACAGTCACGAGTTGAGCTCACTCATAGATTAGACTACCCAAGGGTAGTAAAGATTAAAGACAAAGACATGCATACAGACACCCTAGGGCGGTGATACATAACACCTAGGCGCGTCAAGTAAGGAAGAAAAAGAAAGTATAAGTGCATTCGTATGAATTTATGATAAGTCATTGCACATGCATAAGTTATGTTCTTATTACTATTATTATGACAATCTGCTATGCTTATGCTTTAATTCTTACTTTGTTTACTAAGTGTATGACTAAAATGAACTCTGCTTCAGACAATATTGCTTCAAACTATAAAACTAAAAATATTTATATAACATGCTCACCTTTTTCATTATAAACCGAAGTAGCTGGAGGTAATGATGACAACATGGTTTATGATGAATTAATGAATCCTATTGAGAATATATAATTCTCACTTCTATGTATATTTCTGTGCTATCTCCAGATAGTTCAGGCAATACCGAAGGTGATCACTGTAGGCAGAGTTGACCAGAGATATTGGTAATGACTAGAGAGCATTATTATACAAGGTCTGTTGAAGCAACAGTAACAACTCTCAAGTGTGGTACTAAGACTTAAGTATAGTACTGTACCTAGGAGGGTGTTACATAGGACACAAACTTTTTGAAATATCTCAGAAGCTCTAAAATGCAACAATTTTGTTGACACCATGAACTATATATTATGTAAAATAGAAAAATGGCACCACTTAATACTGGTGTTCTGTTGAAGCTTCTCCAAATTATGAATTCTAGTGTCAAAGTTCATGGGAAATATCAATTTAGCCTTGAATAGGTGATTAGCATCTTACAATAACTGGGTTTGAATTATATTGTGTAACATCCCGAATTTTATTGTGTATAATTAGCACTGTTAAATAATTAAATTTTTAGATACATTATAGATATATAAGTGGGCAATAAGAAAATGCTAATTAGAGGGTAATCAATAATAATGAAACGTTAATTATAGGGTAATAGAATTTCAAATGTTCCTCGTAGAAAAATATATATGTTTTGCTAGCCAAAAAAGATTGTTTATTAATGGCGCCTCGTAATATAAGAACCGAATTAGTATGAGTCTATACAATTGGATGGCATGGGTATTAGTTAAAAAACTTAGGATGTGTGGCTAAAAAGTAGCCACACAAACCCTCTTGGTGGCTAAAGATGAGCCACTCAAATTTAAACTTAGTAGAATTTAAAATTTTTCTCACATCCACCAATAGGATTTAAGCTCCCAACTTAATGATTAAGGCAATAATTTTTCTGTTTTCTCTCCTTCATATTTTTAGCCACCATCACCACCTTACCTTCCTTGTTTTCTTCTCACCACCACCATAGCTATGAGCTTTAAGCTCATGGTTGATGGCCTTCTTACTCTCAAAATGTAACTTCCCGATGAACAGTACGTCTGATTAGCGCTAATAATTGATTTATTGCGATGCATTAAAAATATACGAGTTGTTAGTCTCGAGATGTTAATGTTAAGGTTAGGTAAATTCAAGGTTCTTTGTAGAAAAATTTCATGTGGACAATTAGCAATATTTAGCTAGTTTGAAAGGAATTGGTTTGTTTGCAGTACCTTGTAATGCAAGAATCGAGTTAATAAGAATTTATACTATAGGATGACATAAGTACCAGTTTAAAACTCTAAAATATGTGGCTAGAAACTAGCCATCTCACCCATGTTTATTGGCTAAATCATAGCCACATGATGAAGGAATTAACAAAATTTAAAATACCACGTAGGTCCACTAATCACATTCCTTTTCCTTTCTTCCAACTTAGGACATAAGTCATCAAATTCTTCCTTCCTTGTCCTCACCAAAATTCGGCCACCACCTTAAACCATTCACTTTTCATTTCTTTCTTTAACTTCACTCTTTTCTCCATTCTCTCCATCTTTGCCCAACTTCTAAGTAAATCTTGTCTTTTTCTTCTCAAAATTTCCACTCTTTCTTTGTGTTTCTTAAGAAAATTTAAAAACAACCTCATAAATTTCCTATCCATGAATCATATAGCTTTAGCCCCCAAAAGGAACAAGAGAAACTAGCACCATCTTGGAGCTTTATTAAAGAGACACCACCAAGAAACGCCAAGTTACAAGTCACAAGTGTTTAGGTAGGATTTCTTAGATTAAATTGATTCTTATGATTTATATGGCTGCTAGGGTTTCTCATGTTATCTTTTGTTTGATGATATTTGATATTAATATGACTTGTTTTGAGTGATTTAAGATGGGAATCATTGGTTTGGTTTGATGATTTGATCAAAAGACCAAAGGAAACTACAAATAGAAAAGCTAAGAGAAAAACCTAGGATAACTATCCATATAGTGAAAAGTTTTTCTCCATCCATGGGTATCAAATTTGAGTAAAACCAATAGACATTAGACTTCAGGATCTTTCCAACCAAATAAATTATAGGTCCATTGGATTAAAAATGAGAGACTTATGATTTTTAGAAATAAGGTGATAAAATCCACTCACTATCCTAACTAGTATGTGTTGCGAGGGCATAACTTGCCCTATACAACTTCAAATTAAGTGCAACAAATTTTGTTAGGAAGCTAACATATAAATAACCATGCCATAAGAATTTTATATTTACATATTAAGTATGTTATTCCCAGTAATTCACTAAATTTGACCCTGCATGTTTGTGTTGAAATAGGGCAGCCTACCTAAGAAGCTCATAACTTGAGCTCTACTTACCTAATTAGGATAAAATTTGTTAGGATATCCAATTAGATACAGTTTGATACAAAAAATATGGAATTTTAGAGATTTTGTAAAATTAGGTGCTAGAGTTTGTCCTGAAACAGGGCAATCTTGAGTAAAATTTTAATAACATAACTTAGACACCTCAAAACTTAATAGGATCAAGGAGATTTAAAAGTAGACTAATAAGACTACAACATACTAAATTTTCAGATTAATATGAATTCAAATGAAATTTTAGTGCAATTAATAAAACAGGGCAGATTTGAGACAAATAAGACATCTTGATAGCTTCAATGATTATAAGCCCCATTAGCCATAAGAAGCCAATGGCTGAATTATTGATGCAATTTTTTATTATATTGATGTGGTATTGATATGTAATTATAATGATTCTATTGTTTGTGATTGGTTGGTTGGAATTGTATTATTCGTATATTGGAAAGCTTCCTATTTTCAACTGTTATGCTGTTAGATTTCCGGCAAAATTGAAAATCATGCATAATGTATATGATTCCTCTAGTACATGCATTCATGATTATATGATTAAAGATATAATGATGGATCCGTATTACTTAGGCTAGCCCGAAATGAATTAAGGGGAATAGAGTGGTGGAAGTGTCAGGGAAAGTAAACCCGATGATCCTATATAAGAACGATCTCGATTATGAAAAGTAGACTATTACCCAATATTTATATGGCCAAAATACTCTCATGGAACCAAATATGGAAAAAGATAATGAAAGATAATGAAAGATAAGGAAAGAAAAGTCAAGTGCACTTGCATCAAGAGTCCAGTTGCTTTGTTTATATTTATCCTTTAGCCTACTATACTTATATGTAGATTCTTGCTCTGTTTATCAAATGTATGAATAAATGAACTTTGCTTCGAATAATATGGTTTCAAACTATAAAACTGGAATGTATGCTCTATCATTTATATTGTTCTCATTTTTTTAAAGTAAACTAAAGCAGCTGAGAATGAATATGATGTCACTGTATGGTAGTCTAGGAAATCCTATTAAGAATTTTCGAATTCTAACCCTTTCATGTTATCCTCAGATGGTAGTGATGGTGGCGGTAACACTCCTCACTGAGGTACCTGAATGGCAATGGCACTACGACCCTGCCTTGGACTCTTTACTTCTGTCAATGGCTTCTCGTATATGTTTGTACATATTTCTTCAGCATGTTCTTGCTGTTACTGTTTCAAGTCACTTTCCACCCTGCGACTCTGTCTAATGGAGCCTCACTATATGAGATTTTTCTCCTTTCTATACCACCTCAAGCCCATCTTCTAGCTCTTTTAGGAACTGATGCCATAGAGGCGAACACTTTAGCCTCCTCCCCTTTTCATGTTTCTAGAAGTAGTGATGGTTCACCTGATTGTTCAAAGTCTTTAGATCTTATGGAGAGTGGGTTCCTTTCTGTGGTGTTTGTTTAGGGAGTTTGACAGACTTTTTAGAGTGTAATGCTAGCTATATAGAATGGTACTCTTTTGAGTATCTCTATGAGAGCTTGGGCCACGAACTTAGTTTCCAGTTTCTTTTGGGTGTTTATGTATCCTTATTGACTCATTGTAGTTGTTACTAGAAGAACATGTACTAAGACTTACATATATATTGTGAGCGTTCTATAAATGTTACTTCTGCACTTTTATTTTCCCCACTTCCTAACGTACCACATTTTATATTGCCTAATTTATATTGTACGCTTATTTCATGGATAAGTAAAAACGTGAACTCTGCACTTTATGAAAGTTTGTCTGCGCTATGACCTATTTAAAGAATTTACAATAAAGGTAAAGTAGTAAAAGTGGCAGACTCCTAAGTATAATATTATAACTAAAGTATAGTATTATATTTGGGAGGGTGTTGCACAAAACACCTTGCTCATTTTATGAAAATCAATCCTCACCTTCTTCGCTACTGATAAGTGCATTTTATTCACTTATTTTATATTCTTTTCTATGCTTGTTCATAGCTTTAATCTTGTAAATATAATGCTTTTATTTACTATTTGTGTTTTGTAGGAAAATAAGCTTAAGGATGATTTTTGAGTTGAACAAGAGTAAAATGACTCAATTTGGAGCTAATTCAAGAAAATGCTAAGAATTGAGTGCTGGACAGCATGAGTAGTATGTCTTTGCAAGGGCATAACTTTTTGGTCCGAAGTCAAAATGACATGATTCCACTTGGAAATGAAAGTAGACATCCAGAGCTTTAATTTGACACCAAGATCACTCAAAAAGTCCAACGGACCAGAGAGATTGAAGCTGCCAAAGTTGGGCCTGGTGCTGACCCATTACTGCATTCAATGCAGTTTTGCTCAATTCAGTTCTCCCTTGATATAAGCCCAAATGGGATGATTCCAGAGCCAAAAATGAAGCCCAAGATGTTAACTTTCCAATGGTGGTCAAATTACTCTCATCCAAGTTCATTTGGCCAATAAAATTTATGTGTGAAGTAGAGCTGCCAGAAAAAATCGAAACTGTTAATTTTGATTAATGAATGGTGGGCCAATTGAGTTCAATTCATTTGTGGGTTTTCATTGTCTGATTATAAGCTGTTAGAAACTTAATTATCAGAATTATTTCTGATAATCACCAATGCTTTGTAAGAATGTAACCTATGAAGCTAGTTTAATGTGGAGTTACAAATGGAGCAGTTACAATTTGGATGGCTGAGATTACATTTTGACAAGAGACCAGCAGCCACAAGGGAGAGGAGCATTTTGGTTCTGGTTGGAGAGAGAAATTTTCATGGAGAGAGAAGGAGGTTTCAGCCACTCATCCTTAGAAACCATAG
This sequence comes from Pterocarpus macrocarpus, assembly GCA_031439585.1. Taxonomy (NCBI): domain Eukaryota; kingdom Viridiplantae; phylum Streptophyta; class Magnoliopsida; order Fabales; family Fabaceae; genus Pterocarpus; species Pterocarpus macrocarpus. The sequence goes on from CM062516.1 coordinate 31,780,489, forward strand.
TGACAATATTGGAGTTGGAGAAGTGACATTTTCATCAAGCTTGTAGCTATGGACATCACTTTTTGCTGCTCTTTAGAGATTTAATTGAGGACAAGAAGAAGATATAGGTGCTGAAAATTAGAGTTTGGGCAACTTTGCTTTCTCGCTTTAGTCTGCACATGTTTTCTTTCTTTCTTAACTCATGTCATGTATTCTTCAATTTGTGATATGGTTTTCTTTAGAATGTTAGGCTAAGTTATTTTTATGGTTATGGGTGAACTTTGAACCCTAAATTATCATGTAATTAAATTGATTTTCAGACCTCTATTTTCTTGAGAGTTGATTATATTCTCCTACCCACTTCATGATTATGGTAGTAATGTGACATATTTGGATTGGCCACCCTTATATTTCATGTTATGGCTGATTGCTAGATTTAGGATTATGATGTTCATTATCCTTTATCCATATGTAGTAACTTGTTTGCAAACTTAATGGTCAAGTTTTGATTGTATGCAAGGGAGAATATAACCTAAGTCACTTAATCCTATGTTAGAGACCAAAACTTAGATCAATCTGTCCTTCTAGTTGCAATTGTTAATTGAACTTAGTGGATGTTCCCTATGTCAATTAGTGATTAGAATAGGTTAATGGATGTTCCTTAATCTATTTAAAAGAAGGTAGGTAATAGAATGTTTCATTGCCTAAGATTGGTAACTTTAAAAGGAGAATTGGAGGCCGAAATTGAGAGCTAATTGCATGATATAATTTGGCTAGGAAAAGGGATCCCATAACCAGTTTTAATTGATTTCAACAAAACGCATCATTTGCTCTTGTTTATTTTTTTTATTTTCGTGTGATTTTTTTCATATAATTTTTGTTTGAATTATAGAAACAACAAAACCCCCCCTATTTTGTGTTACTTTGTCTTTTTAGAGTTTATTATAATCAAAATCTAAAATAAGCTAAATAATTAGATTAATTCAATTCCTTGTGGATCGACCCTTTGCTCATTACTAAACTAATTTTTTTTAAAACCAAGCAAAGGTTTTTAATTTGATAGTTTAAACGACATATCAAATTTTTGGCGCCGTTGCCGGGGAATTGACATTAATTGGATTATTTTGTTCATTTAGGTTCTGTTCTATTTTGTTGGTGTTCTTTAATATTTTTAAGTTCTGGTTTAGTCTTGTTTGTTTTTGAATTTTTCATTGTTTCATTAAGTTTTGTTCAGATTGTTCTTAAATTTGTATTTGTCTAATCATTTTGTTGGAGTTTGGCTTTCTTGGTGTTCTTTAGGTGCATGTCAGAGAACAATTTTTATATTGAGAGAAACAGAAGACTCAACAATTTCTTTGAAGCTAGAAGACACATTTTTGCACCAATACCACCACCATCACTACATTCTCCATCCTCATCATCTTTAGGCTTTTCACCATCCCAAATTGAACAAGCCATCAACACTACTCTTTCAAGTTCAACATTTGAATTTTCAGAAGAAGAAGAGATGATGGCTGGAAATCAAACCTTGAGGGAGCTTGCTGCTCCTAATCTTGATCAACAACCCTTGTGCATAGAATTTCCAGTTATTGAAGGTGGATTTGAGTTGAAGTCTGGGATGATCCATTTGCTTCCAAAGTTTAATGGTCTTGTTGGAGAAGACCCAAACAAGCACCTTAAGGAATTTCAAGTTGTTTGCTCTATCATGAGACCTTCAAACATCTCAGAAGAACAAGTGAAGCTGAGAGCATTTCCATTCTCTTTGGATGGTGTTGCAAAAGATTGGCTCTACTACTTACCTCCAGGCTCAATTGGTTCTTGGGTTGAATTGAAAAGAAGCTTCCTTGAAAGATATTTTCCTGCATCCAAGGCTGCCAACATAAGGAAGGAAATCTGTGGTATTAGACAGATGAATGGGGAAACATTACATGAATATTGGGAGAGGTTTAAACATCTCTGTGTTAGTTGTCCTAATCATCAAATTAGTGAGCAACTGCTTATTCAATATTTTTATGAGGGACTCACGCCAATGGATAGGAGTATGATTGATGCAGCTAGTGGCAGTGCTTTGATGAACAAGACTCCTCAAGAAGCAAAAGATTTGATTACCAACATAGCAGCCAATACTCAACAATTTGGCACTAGACAAGATATGAGGAGGGTTAATGAAGTGTCATCATCTTCCTTGGAGCAACAAATTTCTGCCAACACTCAACACATTTCAAATTTGGCAACCTTAATGCAACAACTCATGGTTGGTAATGTGCAGCAAGTGAAGGCTTGTGGAATTTGTTCAAATTTTGGGCATCCTACTGATATGTGCCCCACACTTCAAGAAGAAGATTGCAATGCACTTGGAGGATTTCAAGGGCAGCCACAACACCCTCAATATGGAGGTCGGAATAATCAGCAAGGTTTTAGTTTTGGTGGAAGTCAATAAGCTCATGCAATATTTAACAAACCACCTGGTTTTTTTCAAAAGCCAACACATTTCCAACAGACCTCAAGAGCAACAAGGTTCTAATGATGAAATGAAGGAGATGATGAAGACTCTTGCTTCAAATACAATCCAATTGCAACAAACTATTTCTCAAATGCAATTTGGCATGAAGAATATGGAGAATCAGATTGGACAACTTGCATCATCTTTAAGCAATTTGGAGGCTAAAGTGTCAAACAAAATTCCTTCTCAAACTATAGTGAATCCTAATGTTCAGAATGCTAGTGCCATCACTTTGAGGAGTGGAAAAGAGCTTACCAATCTAGCACCGAAAACATTGAGGAATGATGAAGAACAAGAAGTGGTGGTTGCCAAAGAAACTCATGATTCCACCCAATCTCCAAGGAAACATACATCTCCAACACTTGACACTTATGTGCATCCTCCACCTTTCCCTCAAAGGCTTGCTAAGTCCAAAAAAGAGGAACAAGAAAAGGAGATTTTGGACACTTTCAAGAAGGTGCAGATCAATATTCCATTGCTTGAGGCTATTAAGCAAGTTCCCAGGTATGCTAAATTTTTGAAGGATTTGTGCACAAACAAGAGGAAGTTAAAAGGTAATGAAAAGGTTTGCATGGGAGAACAAGTTTCTGCTGTTTTTCAAAAGAAATTTCCTCCAAAATGTAAAGATCCTGGTTCATTTACAATTCCTTGCATCATTGGTGATAAAATTTTTGAGAGATGCATGTTAGATCTAGGTGCTTCTATTAGTGTAATGCCTTTTTCTATTTACAAATCTTTGAATCTTGGTCCATTAGAAGAAACTGGCATCATAATTCAGTTAGCTGACAGATCTCATGCATATCCTAAAGGAGTTGTTGAAGATGTTCTTGTGAAAGTGAATGAACTTGTTTTTCCTGTTGATTTTTATGTTCTAGATATGGAGGATGAGGGTGCACTTAACCCTAATCCTATTTTGCTTGGAAGACCATTTTTAGTGACTGCTAGAACTAAGATTGATGTGTGTGAAAGAACTCTTTCTATGGAATTTGATGGGCATGTTATTAAATTTAGTTTGTTTGATACAATGAAATACCCTTGTGATTCATCTTCTTTGTGTTCCATTGAAGTTATTGATACAATTGACTTATTAGTGCAGCAAGTGTTTGAATTAGGGAAGGAAGATAGCTTGGAAGTGGCTCTTGTCAACAATCTTGAGTTAAAGAAGCTTAATGAGCCAAAGTGGGAGCTAGAATTGCAAGATGAGATCATTGAAGAGGTTGCTGCCTTGGAAGCCATGTCTCTCATTCTTCTACACATGGTGTCATACCTTGAGCTTCCAACACTTAAAGAGAAGCTTTCCCCATCCATTGTTAAGGCACTTGAGCTTGAATTGAAGCCTTTACCAAGTCATCTCAAATATGCATTCTTGGGAGAGAAAGAAACACTTCCTGTGATCATTGCTAACAATTTGACACCATCCCAAGAAGAAAGGCTTATTAGAGTCCTTAGAGACCACAAGACAGCCATGGCATGGTCAATTGCGGATATAAAAGGAATTATCCCTTCTGTGTGTATGCATAGGATCTTAATTGAAGATGGAGCAAAGCCAAGCAGAGAACCTCAAAGAAGACTTAATCCTAACATGATGGAGGTTGTGAAAAAGGAAATTCAGAAACTGCTTGATGCTGGTATCATCTATGCCATTTCTGATTCAAAATGGGTGAGCCCTGTGCAAGTGGTTCCTAAGAAATCTGGCATCACAGTGATCAAGAATGAAGACAATGAGTTGGTTCCAACTAGGTGCAAACTGGTTGGAGAATGTGTATTGACTATAGGAAGCTTAATTCAGCTACAAGGAAGGATCATTTTCCTCTTCCTTTCATGGATCAAATGCTGAAAAGATTGGCTGGACACTCTCACTTTTGCTTCCTTGGTGGTTATTCAGGATACAACCAAATTGTGATTGCTCCAGAAGATCAAGAAAAGACCACATTCACATGTCCTTATGGTGTCTATGCTTATAGAAGAATGCCCTTTGGTTTATGTAATGCCCCTTCTACTTTTCAAAGGTGCATGGTAAGTATCTTTTCTGATTACATTGAAAGCATTGTTGAGGTATTTATGGATGATTTCTCTGTTTATGGTAATTCTTTTGATAAATGCCTTGATAATTTGTCTCTTGTTTTGGACAGATGCTTAGAAACAAATCTTGTTTTAAATTGGGAAAAATGCCATTTTATGGTTGATCAAGGAATTGTTTTGGGACATGTGATTTCAGCTAAAGGAATTGAGGTAGATAAGGCTAAAGTAGACTTTGTTAAATCCTTACCATACCCCACTTCGGTGAGGGAGGTTCGTTCCTTTCTTGGACATGTAGGTTTCTATAGAAGATTTATCAAGGATTTCTCAAAGATTTCTCATCCTCTCTGCAAGTTGCTGCAAAAAGAAGTGGCATTTGATTTCAATGAAGAGTGCAAGATGGCATTCAACAAGCTTAAAGAGCTTCTCACCTCAGCTCCCATTATTCAGCCACCTGACTGGAGCTTACCTTTCGAGGTTATGTGTGATGCAAGTGATTTTGCTATTAGTGCTGTTTTGGGTCAGCAAAAAGGGAAGTTGCCTCATGTCATTTATTATGCTTCTCGCACTCTAAATGATGCACAACTAAGCTATTCTACCACTGAAAAAGAATTTCTTGCTGTAATCTTTGCTTTGGAGAAGTTTAGATCTTATTTGGTTGGATCTAAAGTTGTTGTTTATAGTGATCATGCAGCACTTAAGTATTTGCTTTCTAAGAAAGATGCCAAGCCTAGATTGATTAGGTGGATTCTTTTATTGCAGGAATTTGACATTAAGATCAAAGACAAGAAGGGAAGTGAAAACTTAGTGGCCGATCATCTTAGTCGCTTGGCTCTTGAAGAGGATGCCTTACCTTTGGAAGAGAAGTTCCCTGATGAGCAACTCTTTGCCATTAATGTCAGTGTTCCTTGGTATGCTGATATTGTCAATTTTAAGGTCACAAAGGAGCTACCAAAGGATTTAACTCGAGCTCAAAAGGACAAGATTAAGAGTGACTCCAAGTATTATATTTGGGATGATCCTTATCTATGGAAGCATTGTTCTGATCAGGTAATAAGAAGGTGTGTCCTTGAATATGAGTTTAACTCAATTTTAAGTTTCTGTCATGCTTATGCTTGTGGTGGCCATTTTGGACCAAAAAGAACAGCTCTTAAAGTGCTTGAATGTGGTTTTTATTGGCCTTCTTTGTTTAAGGATGCATATTTGTTTTGCAAAGCATGTGATAGATGCCAACGTGTTGGTAATTTAAGCCCTAAAAACCAAATTCCCCAATCACCCATACTTCTTGTTGAAATTTTTGATGTTTGGGGAATTGATTTTATGGGACCATTTGTTTCTTCCTTTGGTAATGTTTACATTCTTCTTGCAGTAGACTATGTCTCTAAGTGGATTGAGGCAAAGGCCACTAGGTTGAATGATGCTAAAACTGTTTGTAATTTTGTGAGAACTAATATCTTTGTAAGATTTGGCACTCCTAAAGCTATTATTAGCGATAGGGGCACTCATTTTTGTAACAGATCTTTTCAAGCTCTCTTGAAGAAGTATAATGTTGTCCATAGGATTTCCACTGCATATCATCCTCAAACAAGTGGACAAGCTGAATTGTCAAATAGAGAGGTGAAATCCATCTTGGAGAAAACAGTGAATCCAAATTTAAAAGATTGGAGCTTAAGGCTTGATGATGCATTGCGGGCTTATAGGACAGCTTATAAAACGCCTTTGGGAATGTCTCCATACAGGTTGCTTTATGGCAAACCTTGTCATTTACCTATGGAGTTTGAACATAAAGCTTATTGGGCTGTTAAGCAATGTAACATGAATTTAGATGAAGCTGGAATTCATAGAAAGTTACAATTGCAAGAACTTGAAGAAATCAGGAACAATGCATATGAGAATGCAAGAATCTATAAGGTGAAGACAAAGATGTTCCATGACAAGATGATTTTGAGGAAGGATTTTTCCATTGGTCAAAAAGTTCTTCTTTCCAATTCAAAGCTAAAACTGTTTCCTGGTAAGTTAAGATCAAGGTGGATTGGTCCTTTTGTTGTCACTAACATATTTCCCCATGGTGCAGTTGAAATTAAGGCTTTAGATATAAGGAAAATATTCAAGATTAATGGTCATAGATTGAAGCCTTATTATGATTTACCATCTTCTAGTTTTGATGAGATTGAGGAGATAAAGTTGGAAGAGCCTTCTTATGACCATCTCTGATTTTCTGAGGAAAAGTCAGGCTGAGGATAATAAACCAAGCACTTTTGGGAGGCAACCCAATGGATAGAGAGCTTTGGAAATCAGATTTGATCTCTCTTATTCTTTATCATTTTGCTCCTTTATTTTGTTTGCTTTTGTAGTTTGTTATTTTTCTTTTTCCCTTTCACTTTAATTCATATTTTTGTCTTACATTGAGGACAATGCAAGGATTAAGTGTGGGGGTAATGGTTTAGGATAATTTCTTGTTTTTAAAAAAAAAATCAAACTTAAAAAAAAAAAAATTTCTGGTTGTTTTTTTTTCATAATTTTGTTTTTAAGTCTAGTTTTAGGTTTTTTTCATTCTTTCCAGAAAAATGATGAGATTTTGAGCTTTAATTCATAGCTTTGATTGATGACAAGTTTAGAGTTGGATTTGACTTTATTCTCTTGTTAATGCATTTTTATGATGTTATAGTCTTTTAAATGTTACTTACTTTGCTTTTGGTACAATTATAATGCATACTTTAACCTTGCTTGCATTCTTGAAATTTACACTTGGATAGTCATTAGATTTAATTATTTGATTGTTGAGCTGAAAATTCTCTTTTGAAGTGCTTTTGGATTTGAAACTAATTTCTGCCACTTTGGAAAATGATTAAGGCATTTTGTTGTCTAACACCATGGCCAAATGGACCTGTTCCTTACATTTTGATGTTCCAAAGTGAACACAAATCCTTAGTGAGCCAATTTGAGCCTTCATAGAATTTAGTCTTATTTTCTTTGGCACCCTTATCTTCTTTACCTAGCTTGATATAAATTTTTGTCCTAACCTTTGTTTCTTTGATGGAATAGAGTTAGAGACTTGATTGATGTGCAACGTATTGGTAATTCAAGTATGGTAAAGATGAGAAGTATGGTGGAATTTGTTATCTTTCAACAATTAGGGGAATGAAAAAAAAAAAAAAGAAGAAAAGAAAAAAAAAGTGTTCAATAAACTCAATTGAAGTTCAAAGTATGTTACAATGTTATAACAGTAAAGAAAGGTGGAAGAAGGGTCCACACTAAACAAAATTGACCCTCATGTTTGTTCTATGCATGGTTGCATTATCATTTTCATGTCTCTGTTTCTAGGAATTCAAAGAAACTCTTGTGTATTTCCTTTTCCCTTTGTTTCTTAAGATACATTACAACCCCCATTGACCCCATTACAACCAAAGAAAAGACCTTTTGATTCCATTGTGGTGTTTTGATGATGATTTGACATTTGCATGAATTAAGAGAATTTGATGCTTGACATGATTGCATGAAAATTGAAAGCTTGAATTGTGGAGATAGAAAGAGTGAGGCCTGTTTAAAGTGTTGCATAGTTTTTTTTCACCATTAGCTTAGTTGTTCATTTACTTGAGTATGATGTTCATTGGATGCATTATCTTGAGAATGGTTGATGATAACATTTTTCTTGTTTGATTTCAAAGTTGTGTATTTCTAGTTCTCTGAAAAATGCTGGAAAGAATAGGTGTTTGTGGGTATCATCGCTGGAAGCCCTCACGAGACCATTACTCATCCTCTATGGGCCACCTAGAGGTTTAAAGGCTTGTTGCATATGCTAAATGCAATCGTGATTTCCGACGAAAGTGGATTAGCTTAGGTTTTATCTTAGTCTTGCTTGAGGACAAGCAAGGTTCAAGTGTGGGGGAAATTGATAAGTGCATTTTATTCACTTATTTTATATTCTTTTCTATGCTTGTTCATAGCTTTAATCTTGTAAATATAATGCTTTTATTTACTATTTGTGTTTTATAGGAAAATAAGCTTAAGGATGATTTTTGAGCTGAACAAGAGTAAAATGACTCAATTTGGAGCTAATTCAAGAAAATGCTAAGAATTGAGTGCTGGACAGCATGAGTAGTATGTCTTTCCAAGGGCATAACTTTTTGGTCCGTAGTCAAAATGACATGATTCCACTTCGAAATGAAAGTAGACATCCAGAGCTTTAATTTGACACCAAGATCACTCAAAAAGTCCAACGGACCAGAGAGATTGAAGCTGCCAAAGTTGGGCCTGGTGCTGACCCATCATTGCATTCAATGCAGTTTTGCTCAATTCAGTTCTCCCTTGATATAAGCCCAAATGGGATGATTCCAGAGCCAAAAATGAAGCCCAAGATGTTAACTTTCCAATGGTGGTCAAATTACTCTCATCCAAGTCCATTTGGTCAATGAAATTTACGTGTGAAGTAAAGCTGCCAGAAAAAACCGAAACTGTCAATTTTGATTAATGAATGGTGGGCCAATTGAGTTCAATTCATTTGTGGGTTTTCATTGTCTGATTATAAGCTGTTAGAAACTTAATTATCAGAATTATTTCTGATAATCACCAATGCTTTGTGAGAATGTAACCTGTGAAGCTAGTTTAATGTGGAGTTACAAATGGAGCAGTTACAATTTGGATGGCTGAGATTACATTTTGACAAGAGACCAGCAGCCACAAGGGAGAAGAGCATTTTGGTTTTGGCTGGAGAGAGAAATTTTCGTGGAGAGAGAAGGAGGTTTCAGCCACTCATCCTTAGAAACCATAGTGACAATATTGGAGTTGGAGAAGTCACATTTTCATCAAGCTTGTAGCTGTGGACATCACTTTTTGCTGCTCTTTAGAGATTTAATTGAGGACAAGAAGAAGACATAGGTGCTGAAGATTAGAGTTTGGGCAACTTTGCTTTCTCCCTTTAGTTTGCACATGTTTTCTTTCTTTCTTAACTCATGTCATGTATTCTTCAATTTGTGATATGGTTTTCTTTAGAATGTTGGGCTAAGTTATTTTTATGGTTATGGGTGAACTTTGAACCCTAAATTATCATGTAATTAAATTCATTTTCTGACCTCTATTTTCTTGAGAGTTGATTATATTCTCCTACCCACTTCATGATTATGGTAGTAATGTGACATATTTGGATTGGCCACCCTTATATTTCATGTTATGGCTGATTGCTAGATTTAAGATTATGATGTTCATTATCCTTTATCCATATGTAGTAACTTGTGTGCAAACTTAATGGTCAAGTTTTGATTGTATGCAAGGGAGAATATAACCTAAGTCACTTAGTCCTATGTTAGAGACCAAAACTTAGATCAATCTGTCCTTCTAGTTGTAATTGTTAATTGAACTTAGTGGATGTTCCCTATGTCAATTAGTGATTAGAATAGGTTAATGGATGTTCCTTAATCTATTTAAAAGAAGGTAGGTAATAGAATGTTTCATTGCCTAAGATTGGTAACTTTAAAAGGAGAATTGGAGGCTGAAATTGCGAGCTAATTGCATGATATAATTTGGCGGGGAAAAGGGAACCCATAACCAGTTTTAATTGATTTCAACAAAACAGCATCATTTGCTCTTGTTTATTTTTTTTTATTTTCGTGTAATTTTTTTCATATAATTTTTGTTTGAATTATAGAAACAACAAACCCCCCCCCCAATTTTGTGTTATTTTGTCTTTTTAGAGTTTATTAGAATCAGAATCTAAAATAAGCTAAATAATTAGATTAATTCAATTCCTTGTGGATCGACCCTTTGCTCATTACTAAACTAATTTTTTTTAAAACCAAGCAAAGGTTTTTAATTTGATAGTTTAAACGACATATCAGCTACAAAACCCCTCTATCAATTTGATGATCAAGCATCAAGTTGAATCTCACCATCTTTATATAGGTTGATGCCATGAGAGAAGAAGAAGGCTAGGAGTTGTTCTTGGCTTTCTTACTTCCATAACATCAAGAATCTTAAGGTAGATAGCTCAAATCCTTAGCTTTGTTGGCTTTTAGAGTTTTGTGGCTGATGTGGTTTCCTTGTGCCATCCTTGATTTGTTCTTATATGGTGGCATTATGGCTCTTTTCTAGTGATTTGAGATAGGAAAACTTGGTTTAACTTGAAGAATACATCAAAAGACCAAGAAAGACACAAAACAGAGAAAATTGTTAGAATAGCCTTAGTGATTTTCCTTATAATGGGCACTATTTCTCAACTTATAGAGCTCAAATTTGAGTGAAATTAATTTTAAATGAAAGTATATATATAAATTATAGGTTCATTAGACGTGAAACTTAATAGTTATGATTTTCAGAAATAGACTATTGGATTTCACTCTTTGTCTTAACCAGAATATGATATGAAGGGTATAACTCGCCCTATATAACTTCAAATTGAGTTCAACTAATTTTTTTAGAAATTTAACACATAGAGGAACATGTCCATAAAATTATAAAATCAGATCATATGTAGATTAGTTCTAGCAATTCTTGGAAGTTGACTTATGCTTTGTTTGGGTTAAAACAAGGCAGCACATTTGAGAAGTTCATAACTTGAGCTCTACCTACCCAATTGGAGTGAAATTTGTTGGGATTGAAAAGGGTCCAAATAGTTATATCCTAGTCAACTTTCGGATCAAAATAATGAAAAATGGATTTTTAATGATTTTCCAAGTTTAGGTGTTCAAGTTTACTCTGAAACAATGCAACCTTGAGTAAAACCCTAAAAACATAAGTTATACACCTCAAAATTTAATGAAACCAAAGACATTCAAAAGTAGACTAACAAGCATACAAAATATTAAATTTCTAGATTAAAATGAATTAAATGGAATTTTACTGAAATTTAGACATTTAGGATAGATTTAAGGAAAGTATAAACACATAAGATATTTATGACTTAGAAGTCCCTTAAACCATGAGAAATTCAATGATATGAGTATATATATAAATTCCATACAAAAGAAGTGTTATGTTAGTATCTTAATTACGATGAATATGATTGCTGTGTCTGGCTGGTTGATTGAATATGTTATCTATTCTGGGACTCTCCATGTTTTTGCTATCATGCTGCCAACTTTTCGGTAGAAGTACATAAAGCTATGAGTATTTATGTGTTATATACATGGAAATCATACATGCAAGAATGTAATTGAAGTATAATATGAAGCATGTGCATAAGTGCTGATAGCATCCTTAAGCATGACCATGTATGAAAATGAAAAAGGTAACAAGAACTTGCAAGACGTATGGAGCCTCCACCTAGTAATGGGCTAGGACGATATTGTCTAAGATGATCACTTAGGCCAGCCCCTAAACAGATTTAAGGGGAATAAGCCGATTTGAGAGTCGGGGAAAGTAAACCCGACAATTATGTCTAGGAATGAGCTCGGTCTTGAAAAACTGACTATTACCCAGATGTGAAAGAGGCCATTCACCTCTAGGGGACCAAGTATAAATGTTCAAGTTGCAAGTTAAAGAAAGAGATAAAAAAGTTAAGTGCACTTGCATAACTCAAGTATGTATATTAGTATATACATATTCAAGCATTTTATCATGTGCAATGCTACCATAATTATAGTTGAAAATTTTCTTATTACTGCCATTATACTTGTCATGAACCATACTAAGTGATTGTTAAAAGTAACCTGCTTTGAGAAATATATTTTCAAACTTAAAATTGAACCAGTGCCTATGTGTAGTTGTCCACATTTCACAAGAAATCGAAGCAATTGGAATGTTTATGATGACACTCTATGGACTTAGTGGATTTAGTATACCTATTGAGAATCTTAGATTCCCATTACTTGTTTGTATGTTTTTCATAAATATTCCAGTATATAGACTAGGCTTCAAGTCAACAACTGATACAAAACACAAGACCTAGACTTGTGCCCAGTTCGAGAAGTTAAAATGGTCAGCTAATAACCACGAAGTGATGATCGCAGGCCGAGACATGTCCTGTATATAATAGTAGTTAAGTTTCTCTTAAATTGTAATTCTTTTACTTTATATGTAGCGAATATTTGGGATTATAAATCCTTATTTAGTAAAGAAGTATGAAGTTTTATGGGCTATATAGTATATTTTGTTATTTAGAAGTCTTTCACAATACCTGTAGCAACCTCTAAATATAATTCCATGACTTGAGCATGGCATATGTGTTTGGAGGGTGTTGCATATGGTTTCTTCATTCAATCTATGTGTTTACTCTCAAATGAAGATAATGAGCTCATCTTGAATAACAAGTATCTTCATTAATAAAGGCTAGAGTACTGTAGAATGCACCAACCATCGGAGATTCTTAGAAACTTGTTCCACCCTTCAGACTCGAAAACTTCTACAAGTTGAGGAAGGAAGGAGAAGTCTCCAAGTCAAAACTCCTTCCAAAGGCAATGGGCCTGATGAAGAAGTTCCTGTGAATGTTTGTCTGCATTTCTTCACCATCGAACATGTAAGGAACGCTGTATTCTCCCTTTTTTCCCATGATGGTTTGAAATGGTAGTAAGTTGAAAGTAAAGGAGGGAAAGTGTATAGGCTAGGTGTATAAAGGGAAGAGTAAAGGTAAGATAGCTTGTGAACGAAGAAGATGAACAATGTGAGGTTTTTCTCTATAACTTAGGAAGTGAAAGGTTTGAGTAAGAAATTGATGTGATAGGTGAGGGTTAAGGAAGGAAACCGATAGTTAAAGCATGTGAACGGTTTTCAAAGTGCAAATGATATCGTTTTAGGATATGTGACCTTTTGGTTTTCTCGCTTCAATGGCAATGTGGCATAAGAAGTTATGTGCGAGACCTACGTTTTAGAACCATTTCAGTTCTTCAGAAGCTTGATGTATATGAGAAGCTTGAGTCACCATTTTGATGAGAGAAGATAATTTTCACAAATGAATTGAACAACTTTTTGAAATCTTCTCAACTTATATTGCACACCATTTTTTCTCAATCAAGTTAGCAACCTGTTCTGAGATAATTTTCTGAACCATCTGAGATAACTTTCTAAGCCAGTTCTTTAACCCTTTATTGATGTGATCTTTCTGAGGCACACTTTGACATTTAAGAACTTTATAGAGAAAGCAAATCCCATTGGGATGTAGCAATCTCAGCTTTAAACATTTTCTCAAGAGAGAGGAGGTACCATATGCAATATGAATGTATGTTCAAAAGCTAGTCATGTTCAAAAGATTCCTTATATGACAGAAGATCTTCAGCTAAGGGTTTAGTTTAGCAATCTGACTTTCAGTATTAGCAAATCTTAGCTCAATATCTCCTTTCTAAACATGATCTCTTATGAAATGATGCTTGACATCTTATCTCTAATAAAATGATGCTTGATGTCAATGTGCTTAGATCTAGAGTGCTGAATGGGATTCTTTGTAAGATTAATTGCACTAGTATTGTCACATAGGATAGGGATTTTGGTATACCTCAGATTGAAATCTTCTGGTTGTTGCTTAATTCACAAAATCTTTGTATTGCAATTTGCGTATTCAGCCTCTATAGTTGAAAGAGTAATAGTCTTTTGCTTCTTGATTGACCATGTTATTAATGACTTTTCAAGAAAGCAACAACAACCACTTGTGCTTTTTCTTTCAACTTTGTCTCTAGCAATATTAGCATCACAGTAACCTGTAACATTGCCAGTAGTACCTTTACCAGAGATCAAGATTAATAATACCAACTAGATATCTCAAAATTCTCTTAACAACATTCAAGTGTGATTATTTAGGAATAGATTGGAATCTAGTGCAAATTCCCACACTTAATAGCAAGTTAGGTCTACTAGTAATGAGATATAGTAGAGAGCCAATCATACCTCTGTAAAGTGTTTTAGAAACTTTTTCACCATTTTCGTCAGCTTCTAGAACTTGAGAAGGATGCATGAGAGTACTGATGCTCTTGGCCTTGTCCATATCAAACTTTCTAAGCAAATCTTTAGTATACTTTTCTTGATGAATCAGGATTCCATCCTTTTGCCAAAAAAGAATTTTAGCTCTCCTATCATACTCATCACAAATTCTCCTTACATAAGCTTAGAGAAATTCTTGCACAAATGTTGAATATTTGCTTCAAAAATAATATCATTAACATAAATTTGAACAAATAGAAAACCATTTTTGTCATGCAAAATCAAGAAAGTGGTATCAACTTTTCCTCTTACAAAACCATTTCTAATCAGAAAAGAGCTAGGCCTTTCATACCAAGCTCTAGGAGCTTGCTTTAAACCATATAGAGCTTTTGAAAGTTCAAAGACATAGTAAAGAAGGTTTTCATTTTCAAAACCAAGAGGTTGTTTTAACATAAACTTCCTCAAATATGAAACCATTTAAAAAGGCAGATTTTACATCCATTTGAAATAAAACAAACCCTTTGTAGGCAGTATAAGCAAGTAGCATTCGGATGGCTTCTGGTCTTGCTATAGGAGCAAATCTCTTGTCATAATCAATGCCTTCTTGTTGGTTGTAACCTTCAGCCACGAGTCTAGCTTTGTTTCTGATCACTTTTTCATCTTCATCAAGTTTGTTTCTGAACAACCACTTAGTTCGAATAGCAAAATGTTTGAATAGAAAAATGTCCTTTTGGTAAGGGAACTAGAGTCCAAACTTTGCTCTTTTCAAACTGATTTAGTTCCTTTTTCATTGCTTCAACCAAGTTTTGATCCATCAATGCTTCATCAATACTTTCTGGTTGAATTTCAAATATAAGAGCAAGATTGGATTCGCTTTTGAGTGAAGATCTTGCTCTGATTCCTTGAGAAGGTTCACCAATAATTTGGTTTTGAGAGACAGCTCTTAAGTCTCTTACACCTATGTATATCGCTTCAGAAGGGTACCTTCTGGATCTCTAAAAGTATCGTCAGAAACATGTTGATGAGAAGGAGGTTCAGAAACATCATCATCATCATTACTTGTGGCAATCTAAAGGTTCTATTGTTATTGCGTATTGTCATTCAATGACATATTTTTCATTTCTTCTTCCAAATCTGCAACTTTCTGATTCAGGTCATTTCTTCTTTCCATGAAGTTTATATGAACTACTTCTTCCACAATTTGAGTCTTCTTACTGTACACCCTATAAGCTTTTGAAATAGAAGAGTATCCTAGGAAGATTCCAAAATTAGATTTGGGATCAAACTTTGAAAGTTTGTCATTGGTGTTAAGTATAAAGACATGGAAATAAGAAATGTTGGGTTTTCTTCCTTTCCATAATTCATGGGGAGTTTTCTTGAGTATAGGCCTTAAGAAAACGCAATTTTGAATGTAGCAGGTATGTTAACTGCTTCTACCTAAAAATCTTTTAATAAACCATTTTTGAGAAGCATAGTTTTTGCCATTTCTTACAAAGATCTATTCTTCCTTCCCACTACCCGATTTTGCTAAGGAGTTCTAGGAGAAGGGAAGTTATGAGAAATGTCATTTTCATTACAAAAGGTTTCAAAGGAATGATTTTCAAGTTCTCCACCATGATTAGATTTGACGGAAGTAATGCAAAAGCCTTTTTCATTTTGAATTCCTTTTGAAAAAGATTTGAAGGCCACACATGCTTCATCCTTATGGATCAGGAATATAACCCATGTAAATCTTGAATAATCATCCACAATGATTAGACCATATTTCTTACTACCTAGATTGGCAATTCTAGTTCATCTAAAAAGATCAAGATGTAAAAGCTCAAGTGGTATAGTAGTTGAAACTACATTTTTACTATGGAAAGAATTTTTGGTTTGTTTGCCTAAGACAGAACTCACAAGATGAGTCATTTTCAAAACTGATTTTAGGCAAACCTTTGACTAGCTCCTTCTGAGAAATCTCATAAATGAACTTCATATGAGCAAGACCAAGCTTCTTATGCCATAGCCACTTTTCGTCCACAAAGAAAGTTAAGCATTTTGCATTTTGATCTAGAAAGTTATCTAGATATAATACATAAGTATTATTACGCCTTCTAGCAGTAAGAATGATTTTATCAGTAGTGGAATCCATAATGACACACTGCTAAGTAACATTTTGATACAAGGATTAACCCTCATATCTAGTTTATTGGACCTCTTTTGTGCTTAATTGATCAATATTAGACACATTTTATGAGTTTGGGCTCTAATTGGGCTTAATTATATTTTTTAGCATTATTACAAATTTATACTATTTCTATATTTTGAGTTGTCGACCTCTAAAAATTACAAATTTTATATTGTAGGAAAGTTGAGAGAAAGATCTACAACTTTGATGAAGAAGTCAAAAACCAATTCAGATATCAATTCAGACGAATAGGGCCACGAAGTTCGAACAGGGCTGTTGCACTGGAACCTGAGCAGTGTGCAGTAATTGGGCAATAACTTGAGTTGTAGACATTGGATTGAGGTAAAACTGGTGCCATTTGAAAGCTACGATATAAAGCTTCAATTCATATGAGAAAACTCTCGAAAATAATGACATCTTGATGGACTTATTGGCTGTTGAATTTGACTGACGTGAATAGAGGTACAACCTAGGTATGTTACAAAGATTGGGCCATAACTCTCTTATTTCGGGACCAAATTAAGAAAATTGGGTGTTCACTTAAAGCTAAGAGGCGAAGGATTAATTTGGTCTAAAGGGTAATGTTGAATATTCACATTTGAGGTCTGATAAGAAAAGAGAAAACAGAGATGCGAGGGCTCCTCTCCAATGTTTTTTTTTTCATTTTTCTCTCTTCTCTTCTCCTATCCTCTTCTTTTCTTTTCTTTTCCTTTCATTTTGTAAGACTTGTTTTGGGCTCTATTTTGTAACCTTCATTGCTATGGAGGAGTACAACTTCAAGCTAGTTCAAGGAGACTCCAAGAGCATTATGGTTGTAATCTTGAAACTCTATGCTTGAATCTCAATCATGTTTGTTTCTTGATTGCCCTCTTTAATTTGTATACTTGCATTGAATGGTATTGATATGTGGGTTTATGAATGTGGAATTAGTTAGGTGATTACTAATTGGTTAATTGGTATGAACATGATTAATTAAAGAATTAGAAATTGGATTTGGGTTTAAACCTAGGCTAAAGCAATTGGGGCTAGAAATCAACATAGGTTAATTAGAGTTGAGATCTCAATTATCTAATCAATTTTATGGTAGTTGGATTCCTAGAGTTCTCTAGGTAGAATTGTGGGATTGTTAGTAGAAGTCTCACTAATAGCTCAAATTAGCCACACTTCATGTGTTTGATATATTATGCGTTACTGATTGATTAACCTTATGCCTAAGGAAGTCTTCGAAATAGTTTTTTCGTTTTTACTTAATTTTCTTTTATAGCTTACTTACTGCATGTTTGCATAAACCCCCTTGTTACTTAACTAGATAGCAACAACATCCTTGTGAGACGACCTTGGTTGCACTATACTTCAAATTTAGTGTAATTAAGTATTTTAAAATTGTAATTTGGAGCTAGCTACAACATTTACTACCAAATTTTGGCACCATTGCCAGGGATGTTGATGCTATTTAGTTTGTAAATATATGTGTTTACTTGCTTTTGTTTGAGTTTTGCATGTTTTAGTCATTTTCAGTGTTTTTAGGCTAATTTTGGATGCTGTCCTATTCTATTCATGCTCAGATTACCTTGAAACTTTCTAGTCCAAAGGTTTTTGAAATCTAAGCAAGACTTGTAACATCCCTAATTTTGTCTAAGCTAATTAGCTCAGTAATCTTGGCTAATTAGAGAGGTTAATGATTAACTGAGGGCTAATCGGCTAATTTCGATGAGCAAGAGCTTAGTAAATTGAGTCAAGTCAATAATTGAATTATAACTGATGAGTTTTTTACCTTAAGCCTCTTGAAGAAGGATCTATCTAGGACTTGGACACAAGAAATATGATCAAATCAAAAACAAGTTTGCGCAGAAAATAGGGCTCCAGATGTCTTGTTAAAAAGGTTTCGTATCTCACTCTATAAACCTCGGAATTGAGCGATTAAAAAATGAAGTGAACGTTCACGTTCTGAAACACAATTTAGACCCAAGAATCACCAAAAAACAGTACGTATAACTCGAGATATGAGCAAGAGATAATTGAAACGAAATTCTGGAAAATTGATGTAAAATTGATGAAAAAGAAACCAGAAAACAATGGCGCCACAAACCTAGTTTGATAAGCCAAGAAGGATCGCCACAAGAATTGGAGGATTCTTGATAAGATCAAATGATGCAAGGAAGAACCCTAGCAGAGAAAAAACTCACAATTTCTGAAACATCAGTATTCTGCTGTCTATTGATCTCCAAATGTTTTAATACAAATCAGTTTAAGAGTTTGCCCTTGAGACTTAACAAAACTAAAATCAAAACCCCTTAACATAAACATTACTGATATGTTCTAGTGGTTTAGGAGACATATTCAGCCTCAAGTGCTTGGGTTCTAATCCTGCTACAGATAGTTTGTATTATTTTTTTTATCACAACATAACAATAGAAAAATAAAATAAACAACTAAAGTCTTGCTAATTCAGATTGACTCTTTGGGCTCTTTTCCTCTCATTCCAAGTGGGCTACGCATGTGTAAACTCTCAGATTCATGTGTTGGGCTTCATTTGGATATTGGGCTTCAAATTGTGTTTGGGCTTCCAACAAGGAGATAATCACATGTTTAACAGCTTCTTGGGCCTTCTTTGCTCTAGCTCTTGTCATGGATCCTCCTAGGCCTTGTATTGGATCTTGGGCTTCTTTTTGGACTTGAGTTTGGGCTTGGGCTTGGGCCTTTGTGTCCTCATCATTCCCTCCTTCTTGAGAAGCATTTGTCCTCAAATCTTTTAAGTCATCGCTTGCATCATAGAGGGACAAGTCAGCCACATTAAAAGTAGTACTCACACCATACTCACCTAGCAAATCAATCTTATAGGCATTATCCTTGATCTTCGCCAATACTTGGAAAGGTCCATCTCCTCTTGGCATCAGCTTAGACTTTCGTTGAGATGGAAATCTTTCCTTCCTGAAGTGTACCCATACCCAATCACCTTGTTCAAAAGTTACCTTCCTCCTTCCTTTGTTTGCATGTTTAGCATACCCTTCCATTTTCTTCTCAATTTGGGCCTTGATCTTCTCATGCAACTTCTTGACATAATCAGCTTTTTCCTGGTTAGACTTATCTTTCAATTGAGAAATGTTAGGTAAAGGCAATAAATCCAAAGGAGTTAAAGGATTAAAACCATAAACAATTTCAAATGGTGAAAGCTGAGTAGTGCTATGTACTACCCTATTATAAGCAAACTCAACATGTGGCAAACACTCTCCCAAGTTCTAAGATTTTTCTTAATAATAGCTCTAAGAAGAGTAGAAAGAGTTCTATTTACCACCTTTGTTTGCCCATCAGTTTGGGGGTGGCATGTAGTTGAAAACAAGAGTTTAGTGCCAATCTTTCCCCACAAGGTCCTCCAAAAATGACTAAGGAATTTAGAGTCTCGATCACTCACAATACTCCTAGGCAAACCATGCAATCTTACCACCTCTTTGAA
Organism: Pterocarpus macrocarpus; assembly: GCA_031439585.1. NCBI lineage: Eukaryota > Viridiplantae > Streptophyta > Magnoliopsida > Fabales > Fabaceae > Pterocarpus > Pterocarpus macrocarpus. Next base: position 31,800,457 of record CM062516.1, read on the forward strand.
GAATAAATCAGCTACATAACATGCATCATCCACCTTCTTGCAGGGTATAAAGTGAGCCATTTTAGAAAACCTGTCAACCACCACAAAAATTGAGTCCTTTCCTCCCTTGGACCGAGGTAAACCTAAAACCAAATCCATAGAAATATCAATCCAAGGGTGTTCAGGAATAGGCAATGGAGTGTACAAACCATATGGCATGACCTTAGACTTAGCCTTTTTACAAACAAGACACTTATCACACAACTTATGTACATCATGCTTCATGTGAGGCCAGTAGAAATGGTCATGCAAGATGTCATATATCTTTTGCACCCCAAGGTGCCCCATTAAGCCCCCTTCATGTGCCTCCTGAACAAGCATTTCCCTAATTGAACTCTTAGGCACACAAAGTCTCTTATCCTTTATTAAATAACCATCATGCTTAAAATACCCATCAAATGCAGTATGAGAACATGTTTGATAAATATGAGAAAAATCAGCATCATGCTCATATAATTCCTTAATGCACTCAAAACCAAGAAACTTAGTTTCAAGAGTAGACAATAAAGCATACCTGCATGACAAAGCATCAACTACCACATTGGACTTACCTTTCTTGTGCTTGATCATATATGGGAATTGTTCAAGGAATTCCACCCACTTGGCATGCCTCTTGTTCAACTTTCCCTGCCCTTTCAAATACTTCAAGGATTCATGATCACTATGAATGATAAATTCTTTAGGCAGAAGATAATGTTGCCAAGTTTGCAAAGCCCTAACTAAAGCATACAATTCCTTATCATATGTAAGGTAGTTAAGGGCAGCCCCATTCAATTTTTCACTAAAATATGCAATGGGATGTCCTTCTTGCATTAAAACAGCTCCTATGCCTACCCTAGATGCATCACACTCCAATTCAAAGGATTTTGCAAAGTTAGGCAAAGCAAGTATGGGTGCATGTGTTAATTTATCTTTTAGGGCAGCAAATGCTTTCTCTTGTTTCTCTCCCCATTTAAATTCCACATGCTTCTTGACTAGCTCATTTAGAGGTGCAGCAATGGTACTAAAATCCTTAACAAACCTCCTATAGAAACTAGCAAGCCCATGGAAACTTCTTATCTCACTCACACTTTTAGGAGTTGGCCATTCTTGGATTGCTTTTATTTTCTCTTTATCTACATGCACTCCACTAGAATTAACCACAAATCCTAAGAACACAACATGGTCCTTACAAAACGTGCACTTTTCCAAATTAGCATACAATCTTTCTTTTCTAAGCACATGCAAAACAGATTTCAAATGATGCAAATACTCATCCAAATTTTTACTATATATAAGAATATCATCAAAGTAAACAACCACAAATTTCCCTAAAAACTCTCTCAAAACATGGTTCATCAATCTCATGAAGGTACTAGGGGCATTTGTCAGACCAAATGGCATTACTTTCCACTCATACAAGCCATACTTGGTTTTAAAAGCTGTTTTCCACTCATCACCTTCTCTAATCCTAATCTGATTATATCCACTTTTCAAATCGATCTTAGAGAAATAACAAGAACCATACAGCTCATCAAGAAGATCATCTAACCTGGGAATGGGATGTCTGTACTTGATGGTGATGTTGTTGATGGCTCTGCAATCAGAACACATCCTCCAGCTCCCATCCCTTTTGGGCACTAATATCACAGGTACAGCACAAGGGCTCAAGCTCTCCTCAACCCAACCTTTGCTAATCAAGTCAGCAACTTGCCTTTGAATTTCCTGGGTCTCACAGGGATTACTCTGTATCTTTGGCCTATTAGGCAACACAGCTCCTGGAACCAAATCAATTTGATGTTCAATGCCTCTCAATGGTGGAAGTCCTGATGGTATCTCTTCAAGAAATACATCTTGAAAGTCCTGCAAAATAGATTCAACACCACTTGGCAGATTAAGGTTAGAAACAGAATTATGAGTAGGTGAAGTGACTTCCTTACTATATAGAATATACATGGATTTTCTTGCCAAAAGGACTCTCCTCACCTTTTCACTTTTCACAAACAGAGCATTTTTCCTCTCTTTCTTTTCTCTACTTTCTTTTCTCTCTTTCTTTTCTTTCTTTTTCTCTTTTAGCTCTCGGCCACTCTTTTCACCCTCTTTTTCATTTTCTTTTCTTTCTTTTCTCTCTTGCTCTCTTTTCTTTCTCATTGTATTTTGATTCTCACAAACCTCTCTAGGAGACAATGAAACATGAGTGACCTTGCGGTCATTATGCACAAAGGTGTACTTGTTGGTGTGTCCATCATGGTGAGCTTTCTTATCAAATTGCCATGGTCTCCCAAGCAACAAATGACTAACCTCCATAGGAACTACATCACAAATGATCTTATCCACATACCTTCCAATGGAAAACTCAATTTCTACTTGCTTATCCACCTTCATCTCACCTTGCTCACTTAACCATTGTAACTTATAAGGTCTAGGGTAGGGTTTGGTCTCCAAGTTCATCTTTGTCACCATCGTAGCACTAGCCACATTTGTGCAACTCCCTCCATCTATGATCAAAGAATACAACTTCCCTTGGATAAGGCATCTAGCATGGAAAATGTTCTCTCTTTGGCTTCCCTCATCTTCTTTAGCTATCCCTCCTAGCATCCTCCTCACAATGAATAAATCTCCCTCAAGAACCTCCTCCTCTTCCTCACTCTCTTCCTCACTAGATGGTTCAGATTGAGAACTCTCACTTGTGATTTCCCCATCATCTTTTAACATCATAACTTTCTTAGTAGGACACTCAGAAACTATGTGTCCTCTACCCAAACACTTAAAACAATTTATGTCTCTAGACCGAGACTTGTTGGCCACTTCTTTGCCCTTGTTTTGGGTTGGTTGTGAAGCTGCCCTTGGGATCCTATTAGATGACCTCCTTCTTAAACCTCTCCTTCCATCTAGAGTTATCATAGTTTGAAGCACTCTTCCTTACACTTTTTCTTTTTAATTGTTGCTCCACTTTCATGGCCTGATGGACTAGGTCCTTAATCTCAACATAATTTTGAAGCTCCACTACATCCCTTATTTCTTCATTCAATCCATTAAGAAACCTTGCCATAGTAGACTCCCTTTCCTCCTCAATATTGGCTCGGATCATGGCTATCTCTAGCTCCTTATAATACTCATCCACACTCCTATTACCTTAGGTAAGTCTTTGCAGCCTATTATGTAATTCCCTGTGGTAATGAGATGGCACATATCTCCTTCTCAAGACTCTTTTCAACTCCTCCCAAGTTTGCAACATAGGCTCTCCATACCTCCTTCTTTCCTTTTGAAATTGATCCCACCACACCAAGGCATAATTTGTGAACTCTAAGGTAGCCAATTTAATTTTTCTCTCTTCAGTCAGGGTATGACAAGAAAAAATTTGTTCTACCTTCATCTCCCACTCTACATAAGCTTCAGGATCACTTTTACCCCTAAATGGTGGAATGGTAACTCTTACTCTCTCATCTCGGTTTCCTCTTGGTTCTTCCTCATTTTCTCTCCTCCTTCCAATAAGCCTCCTTCTACCTCCATCATCATCATGATGTCCTTGATTTTCTAATCGGTCAATTCTCTCATATAACTCTTCTGTATGCTCCCTCATCATCCTTTCCATTTGAGCTGTAATAGCCTCCACTAACAATCTGTTGTTTCCCTCAGGATGAGGGTTGCTATCACCACCTGTTCCTGCCATAATTCAAGTAAAAAGAAAACAACAGTGAAAGCAATAGGACCTTACCACACGTCTCACGTGTTTACACTCTTAAAGATGTATCACTCGTGTTTGTTGCACTCAAAATTGGCTTTTATGTAATGTAACTCTCTTGCCTTTTTCCACTCTTCCTCTAGCTTAAGGTTCTTACTAGATCAAACAATCAATTATCAAGAATCACTTAAGGGCAGCAAACACAAGACAAGAAAGATCAACACAGACTCTATGGAAAACAAATATGAGACAAGACACAAGGCACAACTTAAGAAAATGACAAGAAAACAAACTCACAAATTTAAGACAGCAAAGGTATAAACTTCAACTAAGAAGAACAAAGGAACACAAATTACTACAAACAAAAGATTAACAACCAAAGGAACAAGGATATCAACTTAGAAACAAGAAATAGATCAAAGAAACTTAGTTAAAGAAATTCCAAGCCCTCTAAATCCAGAATTTCAAGATAGCTCAAGAACTCAATTTCTTTATTTTTTTACCAACTCAAGTTTCCCATGTCAACTTCAGCCACTTCCACTTTACTCATTTTTTTTTTCACTTCAATTCTATTTTCCTTCTTTTCCCTTTTTTTTTTTTTTAATATGAATGTAGAATTTTATCCTTCAAATCACTAACAATTGCTCAACAAATCCCAGCCACACATGATGTAAATTTCAGCACCAAATTAACCTCCAAACAGCTCCAATTCAGAATTTGAATTCCTTCAAATTAGGCTTCAAACAAGCAATTAAAATTAGGGTTTTATGAGTACTTACTTGCCAGCCAATGTAATGCCTCCTTGCAGCCTTCAAGCAATCAAATTTCTGTGATCACCCAAACAGCCCCTTTTTCCTCTGAATTCACTTCCACAACTAGCCCTAGTGACTAGCTCTGATTATCAAATGATGAGTTTTTTACCTTAAGCCTCTTAAAGTAGGATCTATCTAGGACTTGGACACAAGAAATATGATCAAATCAAAAACAAGTTTGCGCAAAAAATAGGGCTCCCAGACGTCTTGTTAAAAAGGTTTCGTATCTCACTCTACAGACCTCGGAATTGAGCGATTCAAAAACGAGGTGAACGCTCACGTTCTGAAACACAATTTAGACCCAAGAATCACCGAAAAATAGTACGTATAACTCGAGATATGAGCAAGAGATAATTGAGACGAAATTCTGGAAAATTGACGCAAAATTGATGAAAAAGAAACCAAAAAACAATGGCGCCACAAACCTAGTTTGATAAGCCAAGAAGGATCGCCACAAGAATTGGAGGATTCTTGATAAGATCAAATGATGCAAGGAAGAACCCTAGCAGAGAAAAAACTCACAATTTCTGAAACATCAGTATTCTCATTGCCTATTGATCTCCAAATGTTTTAATACAAATCAGTTTAAGAGTTTGCCCTTGAGACTTAACAAAACTAAAAGCAAAACCCCTTAACATAAACATTACTGATATGTTCTAGTGGTTAAGGAGACATATTCAGCCTCAAGTGCTTGGGTTCTAATCTTGCTGCAGATAATTTGTATTATTTTTTTTTATCACAACATAACAATAGAAAAATAAAATAAACAACTAAAGTCTTGCTAATTCAGATTGACTCTTTGGGCTCTTTTCCTCTCATTCCAAGTGGGCTACACATGTGTAAACTCTCAGATTCATGTGTTGGGCTTCATTTGGATATTGGGTTTCAAATTGTGTTTGGGCTTCCAACAAGGAGATAATCACATGTTTAACAGCTTCTTGGGCCTTCTTTGCTCTAGCTCTTGTCATGGATCCTCCTAGGCCTTATATTGGATCTTGGGCTTCTTTTTGGACTTGAGTCTGGACTTGGGCTTGGGCCTTTGTGTCCTCATCAATAACGCACTAAATGTTTCAATTAAAACCTAATTATTCAAACCTCATTAATTCGTAATTTAGCAATATAATTAAGCTAATCCAATCTTATTAATTAAGTACAAGACAATTGTTCTACCTTAATCAATTGAGATAGATTAATTCTTACACCCTAATTACATAATTCATAAGATCAATTCTTTTAAAGGAAAAAGTCTTCAAAGTGTAATTAATCGAAATCGGTTAAAGAGCAATTTAACTAATCAAATTGATTAACAACTTAGGTAATTCTAATAGTTTTGAAATTTTAAAAATTTCTCCTAATTGATGCACCAAATTTCAGCCAAGGACAAGAGCAAATCCAACCATCCATTGCTTCTTAATCATGCACTCTTAGACCAAAGGTCTATGGTTGTAGTATCTCTTTGGTCAAGACAAGAGAAGTACTTTCCTCCATTAGGATTATGCCACATGGAGTGATCTTATTCAATCAAGCCAATCCCAAGAGGGATCCTTGCCTTTAACCACTTGTGAAAACATAAAATAGTCCATAGCATGCACCAAGACACAAAGAAAACACAAACACACCTTTTTACCCCAAGGTTCCAAGCTTTCTTGCTTGAAAAAGAAGCTAAACTCACCTACTTCCTCTTACTTGTTGGAGAAGCAAAATGCATCAGCCCCCTCACCCCATTTTTGCGCCCCAAAATAGCCCCTCACTCTCTCATTTGTGATTTTCATCCTCTCACTACAAGCTTAAGCTCTCACTTCTCTCTAAGCCCCATTCTAACTCTTTTACTCTTCCAAATTTTCTTTGTTCTTCTTCCTACTTTCACACCCCATCCAACTCTCTTTCCCTTCACCACCCTCACAAGCCCTTCAAGGACCACCTTCTTTGGTCTTTGGAGAAGCAAAGTAAACACATATTAGCCACATTCTCTCAAGCTCTAAGGAAGGAGGCCATCTCCAACCATTTTCACTCTTCAAGCTTTCAAGAAACTCATTTGGTTGTGACTCTAACCCCTCTTTCTTCTATGTTTTTCAAGCTCTAGAACTCTTAAGCTTTCCATAGCTAGGTGGTTTTAGAGCTTGCTCTAAAGGCCTCATGGCCATGCTCTTATTATAAGAAGTTGTTTGTGATTTTTGCTCTTCTCTTGGAAAATGACTTTGTTGTGCATTTATTCTTATTTTGCACCAAAATTTTTATCAAAATATTGATTTTTACCAGGATCTCAAAGATTAAAAGTCATTTAGAAGAGAAAATTGGTCACTTGAGGAAAAGACTTAATGTTTATACAAGAAAATTCATTGAAACCAAAACTGTTGAAGCTAGAAATTCTAGCAGTCTATTTTACGTGACTATTAACTCATTCAATATCTCCAAATGCAACAAAAATAATTTTAAATGAAAATAGACTCATTGAGCTTTTTATACATATAAAATACGTAAAACTTTGGCCTTAAAACAAGAGAGATATGAATTTTCAAAGTGTGCTATCGCTATATGTGTTTCTGTTCAGGCAGTATGTAATAAAATCTTATAACTCAATTTATACAGAATATTTTTGAGTGGGACTAAGTTCGTTAGAAAGCTAAGACACAACGGAACATCCCCATAAAACAGTTTTATCAGATTCCTTGTGAGAAACTCCCAGTAAAGTTTAAAAGTCACTGTACCAAAAATAAACTTAAAAGTTGAGCAGTCAGATTAAAACATACATATCTCAAGTTACAAAATGAATTTTTTAGTGGGGTTTCTTTTGTTTAAGAATAGACTTAGAGAAGTATAATCATACCAAAATTCAAATCAAAAGAGTAAAAGATGAAATTATGGTGAATTTTTAAATTTACTACCCCACTGTAAAGTAAAAACTAGTCATGGTTAAGTTTAAAAGTTAATGAGAAATAAGCTTAAAGAGATTAAGATCCCCCAATTAAGATATTGGAACTTCACAATTCAACTTAAAAAGCTTCAAAAAGGATAATAGACAAAATTGACCCTATGCCTAATAAAAGAATTTACACAAGAGGCAATCTCAATTAAAAATTTGTACCAAATTTATTAAGCTTAGCTCATAAAACTTTATGTGATATGTATGCCTCTATATGTCAATATGTTGACAATGATATGATGATGATCATGATGATGATGATATGATAATGATGATGAGGATATGATATGATGATGATGAGGATAAGGATGATATGATAATGATATGATGACGATATGATGATGAATGATGATGATATGAATATGATATGTTGATGATATGATGCTTAATGACGTGTGATATTGGAATTTTCTGTTTTGCAAAATTTTGGGAAGCCTCAAGTCAGCCGTTATGCTGCCGAAATTCCGCAAAAATCGTGGACTTAGAATAATTTTGCATCATAAGCTTTAATAAAAAGAGATTGAACTAACGGATTGATTCTTCAAAAGGGAAGGTGACCTGTAATAAGAAGCTCCCCTTACCCACAACTCACATGAAGCATGGCATCAACCCAGCTAGTATGAGTATAGGGGACAGGGCTTACATGAGGCATGGCATGACCCAGCTAGTGTAAGTATTGAAAATTTATGGTGGCAACGGCTGCGATATGAGCTTATTACCATTTATGTTCAGTGGGTGAAAAGAAAAAGACTTAAAATAAAGTCAAGTCCTACTAAGAAATCTTATTTCTCACCCTAGTTACTCTTCTGTATTGTCACCAGATCTCGATGGGGTACTTTATGAAGTGGAGCATGGATCCATCCTATCATGAGTGGACATTCAACGAGGATGCTCAGACCATCATGGAGATGACCACCACGATGGTGTACACCTACTTTTACCCTGGTCGTATACATGAGGATGTGGGGCCTAATGTTCCGCCTGTCACAGCTGACATTCCTGCCACCTACCCTGGATAGCCACTGGGTCCTTGGGATTTCCTACCCGAGCCATTGCCAAATATTGAGATGGAGCCGATGTCTCCAGAGCAATCTGCAATCGAACCTCCGCCTCAACCGGCGATTCTTGTGATTGAGCTGAGCTCCACGGCCACCCCTAGTGCCACAGCCGCCTTGCCGCTATACCCTAAGTATCATCCGGATACTTCGGAGGAGGATTCTTCCGAGGAGCGGTCCTCAACAACCAGCTGTGACCCGAGTCGCCGCATTTGTCGAATTGAGGTGATTCGTAGGCACCCCCTCATCATATGCATGCATCATGTCCCCCAAGGGTGAGGAGCTAGGAGGAGCCGCATCTTTGGACTGCGACATCAATAAATTGGAGGGTGCATTGTTGGAAGCTGATCTTAGGATTTGGTGTGGAGCCAAGGCGTGTAGATTTTTGAGATTCCTGCTTTCTCATGTATCTTTTTTGCTTTAAAGCTTGTTGTGTTAATTTGCATTCAATATGTAATGATGACTTAATTATGAGTACCTTTATGTAATGATGGATATTATGAATCATATTTATGTGGTATGGGAATGTGAGAATTTCTATGTATTATGTATCTTGTATTGCTTTTATTCCATTTATGTTTCTGACTCTCATGCGTCACGCTCGTTTATATCTATCTTATCGCTCAAGGCTTTACTTTCCAAAACGCTTCAAAATGACTACGTATTTCAAAAAAAAAAAATGTATAGCATTTTCCATGTAACTTAATTTCAAAAGCAAAGTTTAGTTTTCCGCGAGTGTAACATCCCCACATAACGTAATAGGAAATAATAATAACAAATTTTTATTATTCACAACCTTGCCCCTAAACTTTTTAGAAAATGACATTTAGGTCCCTATATCAATAGAATTAGCATAATAAGGTGTTAAACGAAGTAGAATCACGTAGTGAAAACGTAGAAACCTAAATCTTGGCCAATTGAGCCACGGAGGTATCCATATGTGAACTGACATGGGATGCCCCTAGACTTACTCATAATTACGAAAATGCCATTAGCCTTGAAAAACAGAAACAGAAGGCCCCAAAATGTGCAAAATGTTTAATGTACACTGTTAATCAATTTACTCGATTTTATTAAGTTTGTAGGGTTAATTAAAAAGTTAATTAAAGGTTAACTAGGAGTTGATTAGAAGTTAAATTAAAGAAATTAGGATTAAGATAGAAACTTATAAAAACCTCACCAAATTCTTTTATCGTTTTCGTTCAATTGTTCGGTTTTTATCAAATAATTGAGATTAATTAACATTCGGTTAAATAATTATTTAGGGTCAATTGATTAGCAATTAATTGAGATTAGGTACAAGTTAATTAGGTTAGAAATATAGAAGATTTCATAAGAATTTTCACGAAACCGATTTACCGATTTAAAGGAAATCAGTAAGTTTACGGTATTTTAAACTGTCAGAACCGGACCAATAGAATTTCAACCCATCAACCCTACTGTAAGTGGCTGAGAACTCGGCCACTTGATCCCCCAAAATGGCGCAAACAAAGCCACACAAAAGGGAAGAGACTTGGCTGAATTTCAGCCATATAAGGAGCCACCAATCATAAGCCAAGAAGTCCACCTATATATACTACTTCAATTAGATTTTTCTTTCCCTTCTTCACTCATTCAGATTGCGCCTTCTCCTCCTCTCCTTTCAGCCCTCTTCTCCTCTCCTCTACTCACATAACTCCAGCCAACATCAAGCCAAATCAAGCTTTGCTCATCCAAGCCTTCAAAATCCAGCAAAATCACTTAGAACAAAGGTAGGAGTTCTATTCTTGCATCAATTCTGTGGTCTTGGCTGGCTGAGCTTGGATTATTTTCATGATCTTTGATGTGTTAAATGAATAATTATGATGATATGTGATTGGTTTTGGGCTGTTTGTTTGGTTAAAACCGAATTTAAAGCAAGAAAGAATGAAAATAGGAAGAGATGGAGAGCTGGAGAACCCAAAACCCCTCGGCAATCCGTACGGCGGAGTGTACGACTCCGCCTACAGCCAATTAAATTTGATGAAATCAATTTTAAATGAAACTAGACATCCAGGGATTTCCATAGATATATCATATAATGCTTTTGGATTAGTATTGAGAGAGATATGATTTTTTGAATTTTGACCTAGGGTTTTGACTCTGATTCTGGGCAGACTGGGTTGTTTAGGTTAGAACTCACCCTATACTACTCGAAAATGAGTGAAACTAACTTTGAGAAAGCCTACACATAGGATAATGTCCCATAAAAATTTCAGAATTAGATAAGGTCCCAGTTGCTCCCAGTGATCCAAGAAATTTACCCTATGTCCTAACCGGGTCAGAATAAGGCAATTTAGGAAGGTCAGAATTCGGGGCTTATAACTCGAGCCCTACCAAGCCAAATGGAATGGGACTTTTTGTAAATGAAACTTTACCCTATTAGCTTTAATATGAGTCCAATTTCGTATCATTTGAGTCATTTTTCGATTTTTAATGGATTTTTACTTTTAGGTGTCTGATTCTGGCTAGCCACTGGGCAAGCCGAGGAAAAATCTAAATATCTCAAGCTATAGATATCGAAATTAGATGGAACGAAAGAGGTTAGAAAATAGATACATAACATTTTAACATACTCAAATTTGAGGTCCAAATGAGTTAAATAGAAATTATGCCTTGAATTATAAGAACTGGGTTGGCTGACTATGCTGGAGCAGGAACTCTGCCTAAATGAATTTGATGTTGATATGAGTTCAATATTGGAATATGTATGTGATATTGTGTTCTTTGTGATAAATTGATGTTCTGGTATGCTGGCACTATTCATGGGGAAGCGGACTCATTCCATTATGCTGCCGAATTTTCGGTAGAATTGTAAGAAGGTTATAAACACTTGTATGTTATGAATAGGTATGTAGAAGACATATATGTAAGAATATATGAACGTAAGCGGTGAAGCATATGCACGAGTGCATTCAGTATGTCTATGCATGATTATGTATGCGAATGAAAGGATATAAATATATAAAATGAGATCCCTCCAAAACTGGAGGCACGTGAATTCCATTGTGGGTCAGTACTGTGTGACGAATCAGACTACCCAAGGATAGTAAAGAATAAAGATTAAAGCATGTGCAAGCATCCCACTTACATGAGGCATGGCATCGACCCAGCTAGTGTGAGTATCGAGGACAGAACTTACTTGAGGCATGGTATGACCCAGCTAGTGTAAGTACCGAATGAAGGTCCCACACCCTAAGGAATGTGACATGGCGATCACATTCTAATGGAGTATGACATGGCGATCATACTCTGGAACATGGCATGATGATTACATCCTAAGGAATGTGACATGGCGATCACACTCCGATGGAGTATGACATGGCGATCATACTCTGGAATGTGCATAACAAGTAAAGCAAGACCAAGAAAGAAAAGAAAATTATGTATATTTGCAGAAATTCAAGTACAAGTGAAGGCAGATGCTAATTTCAAGTTTCCCACATGTTAGTGTTATTATATTTTAATATGTTATAGTTATTATTCATAATATGCTTCATGACTTTTTCGCGTATTGGCTCTCCCAAATGACAAGTGCATGAATAAAACGAATTCTGCTTCGGAGAAGGTATTTTTCGAACTATAAAACTGAACAGTCTAGTTAACATGTTCACATTTTTCATAATAAATCGAAGCAGCTGGAGATAATAATGATGATACAGTACAAAATTTCTTGGCGAGCTCTACTGAGAATTTAAAATTCTCACTCTTGTTTCCGTGTCATCTCCAGATAGTTCGAGAAGATTCTAAGACGGCTGAAGTTGCTGTCAAGCAAGGTCCGTTCAAGTAACAGTAACAACTTCTGAGTGTGGTGCTATGACTTAAGAATAGTACTGTACTTGGGAGGGTGTTACAGCGAGCATAAGTAACAACTAATAAAACTCTGTAATACGACTTAAGCGCAGCATGGATTTATTAGGGTGTTACAAGACTCATTGCTTTTGCAGTGAGCCCCACCCTAATTTGACCACTTTTTCGAATTTTAATAATTTTTATCGCATTTTCGGGTTTCAATTAGGTGCAGTTTTATTTGTATAATGTTCAAAAACATCAAAAAAATCATTTCCTGTTGTTTTTACATTTTATAAGTCATTTTTGCTTTCTTATTTTTAATTTTTAGTGTTCATCTTAGAGTAATATCATTTTGTACATAGTTTCTTTCATTTGTTTCTTAGTTTCTTTTTCCATTTTTTTTTCATTACTTCCACTTTATCCATCATGTTTACTAAGATACCTCTTAGCTCCCAGATATATGGTACTTAGAATGTTGCAGGAATTGGAGCAGTTGATGATGGTTTTGGTGGTTATTACCAAAGAGTAGAGCACCGGTTAGATGAGTTGGCATATTTGGTTGGTGTAATTGGCTAGGAAGAAGCCCATCCAACAGCCGCAGTAGAGATGTCATTCTTACTCGTACCCACGTCATGTTGGGTGGAATGATAATCTCAACCTAGATTATGACAATGCACCCATGCCATTAACTCAGTATCACTAAAAACAATTCGAGTCATTGTAACATCCCCATATAACGTAATAGGAAATGATGAAAATATCCTTGGGCAAACTTTTATTATTTATAATCTTGCCCCTAAACTTTTTAGAAAATGATATTTAGGTCCCTATACCCCTTGAGTGATTATTATGCTGCATTCCCTTATCTAATCTTTGATGACTCTATTGATTTCATATGTACTGACTATGACAGTGTTAACATCTACCAAATATGTGCTAAGATTGAGGCATGCCGAAGAAGAGATCTTCTAGGGCCAAGAGATTGTGATGTTGCTTGTGCTGACAGTATGATTGATAATCTGGCTGTGGAGTATCATGATAGTGCCTTAGGAGGAGTTCCCTGATCCATTTAATACTGATAACTTTGGTGGTGACTTCTCTTATAACCATTGTGTTGGTCTTGAGCTGTGTACAAAAAGTGTAGCTGAGGTGAATGATTATCTGAGAGATGATAAGCTTGAGAATGAGAGGTTAACAAAGCAGATTCAAGCAACAGAGGCTCAGATAGAAGAGTTTATTCTCCCCACCCTATTACCTCCCCCCGTCACCTACCCATTTTCATTAGAGCTGGAGTTTCCCTCTCTTGAGCACTTTTTGGGCCAGAACGAATATGGATATTTAGAGAGCGATGCCTAACTCCGAGTTATCATTGAGATGCATGAAAAGGCAGTAGCTAACACTTTACGGGTACTTGATGGAGGTAGATCAAGGTCGAAGAATCCTTTTGGGGATACACATCCTTCCCCGCGAGGAGTTGTTTGCTTCTAGTGTAATGTCCAAAAATTTTTAAAACGTTTAATTTATGCCGTTAGTCGATCTATTCGATTTTATTAAATATGTAAGGATAATTAGAAATTAACTAAAGGCCAATTAGAAATTAATTGGATGTTAATTAGAGAAGTTACACTTAAGAGAATTAGAATAGATACATAGAAACTTTCACAAAAATTTTCCAAACTATATTGTCAATTTGAAGGACACCGGTAGAGATTTAGTATTTTTAACTGTCATAACCGAATTAATAGAATTACACACTCAAAACCCTATGTTTAGTGGCTGAAAACTCAACCACTTAGCCCCTTAGAGGTGGCACAAGACAGCCACACAAAGAGGGGAGACTTGGCTGAATTTTCAGCCAAGTGATTGTGGCGAATGAGAATTGAGTTTCTCAACTACCACCTTTACACAAATGGCCATAATTCCCTTTCAATTCCCACATGAATTTTGACCTCTTCTCTCTCTCTTTCAAACTTCTTTCTTCTTCCTTTCATCATCTTCTTCCACTTTCAACATTCATCAAGCTTCTTGCGCCCAAATCTTTCACTAAAACTCAAGACTAGCTAGTGGTGACACCAAAACAAGGGTAGGATTCAGCTTCTTTGCTTGAGTTTATTGAGTTGATGGCTGTTGGGAAGTTTTTCTATATTCATGTAATTGATGTATATGATGCTTATGTGATGATTTATGGCTGGTTTATCAAGTATTTGGTGGAATTGAGATTGAATCTTGCATGAAAAAGAAGATAGATAGCAAACTAGAATCTAAAACCTAGAAAATCTTACAGCGTCCGTACTGGCGGAGTGTACAGCTCCACCTATGGCCACCTAAAATTTATGAACCTATTTTTATGTGACACTAGACATCTGGGGCTTTCTAACCATATAAATTATAAGACCATTGGATTAGTATTGACGGAGATATGAATTTTGGAAGTTTTCACTAAGTTTTTGAATTTGATTCTGGGTAGGGAAGGATTTTCAGGGCATAACTCGCCTTATATAACTTGGATTTGGGTCCAATAAAATTCTTTAGAAAGCTAAGACATAGAGAAATATCCCATAAAAATTTCATCATCAGATTTTATCCTAATTGCTCCCAGTAATTCAATGAAATCGCCTTAAGTCTAAACCAGGCCAGAACAGGCCAATCCAGACGGGTCAACTTACGGAGCTTATAACTAAAGCTCTACTCATGAAAATGAGATGAAACTTCTTTCAAATAAAACCTTGTTTTGTTAGCTTTAATAAGTTTTGTATGATTTCAAGCATTTTTTGATTTTTAGTGAATTTATACTTCTAGGTGTACAATTCTGCCTAGTTACAAGACAGGTTGAGCTAAACTTTCAATAACTTGAGTTATGGGTATCAAAACGAGATGGAACCAAAGAGGTTAGAAAATAGACACATAACACTCCAACATATCCAAAATTAAAGTCTAATGGAGTTTACTATAATTTATGGCAGATTTTACAAAACGGAACAGCATTGAGGAACATAAGCAGAATTTCCAAATTGATGAACTAGGCACCCTAAGGCATATGTGATTTCAATTAAAACCTAAACATTGCTATACCATGTTGATGTTGAAGTTTAATGTGCTATAATGGTGCTGGTACTATTGGCTGATTATTTGCTCCAGAATGACACTATTCACGGGGAAGCAGACCTGATCGATTATGCTACCGAATTTCCGGCAAAAATTAGTGATAGTTCTAAATGTTGGTATGTTAATGATGTTATGCGACGTGTAGAAATACCATGCAAGTATTTTCATTTGAGAATAAGGTATGAAGCCTATGTATTTATGATTCTATGATGAAAGATATGATGATGAGTCTATATTCCGAAGGAACGTGACATGGCGATCACGCTCTGATGGGGTATAACATAGCGATCATACTCTGGAATGTGACATAATGATCCCACACCCTAAGGAATATGACATGGTGATCACACCCCGATGGAGTATGACATGGCAATCATACTCTAGGATGTGGCAGGATGAACATATTTCTAAGGAGTGTGACATGGTGATCACACCCGATGGAGTATGACATGGCGATCATACTCTGGAATATACATGATAAGTAAAGGAAGACAAAGAAAGAAAAGAAAAGTATGTGTATCTGCGTAAATTCAAGTACAAGTAAAAGCATGTGTAGATTTTATGTTTCTAGTATATTGGTGTTATTATCTTTTAATACGTTGCAGTTATTATTCATAGTATAATTCATGACTTTATTTTGTATTAGCTCTCCTAAATGACAAGTGTATAAATAAAATGGACTATGCTTCAACAATATGCTTTCAAACTATAAAATTAAATAGTTTATATAATATGTCCACCTTTTTCATAATAAATTGAAGCAGCTGGAGATAATAACAATGACACGATATGAAATTTCTTTGTGAATCCTACTGAGAATTTAAAATTCTCACTCTTGTTTCCATGTTATCTCTAGATAGTTCAAGTTTCAAAAATAGCTGAAGTTGCTGTCAGATAAGGTCCGCTCAAGTAATAGTAATAACTCCTCAGTGTAGTACTATGACTTAAGCATAGTATTATACCAAGGAGGACGTTACATCTAGGATGTGCAGACCAGGTGGAGCTTCACGGTTTCAAGGGATGGGCCACAACCATCAACATTGGGGTCCAAGGAGAAAAATAGTTTTAAGGCCCAAGACATGGTCAACACTTTGTGGAATCCTGGTGGCGACAAAAGATGCAAACCTTGGTGGGAATTCCTGGACCAATTCAAGCATAAACCACCATGAGGGAGTTCTCACTACTTTTTACCTTTTTAATTTTCTGTCTTGCATTCTACTTTTAAAATAAAGTATGTTTAGTGTTAGTTTTCATATGCTAGTTATGTGTTACTTAGTTGTGTCTTTCTTATGGTGACTCTTGAGTTGTTAGTTTCAGAGATTTGACATTTGACATTCATGGCTTGAGACTTCAACAAGCTTGACTTTTCATCCATTCTTTATGTTTTGCATGCTTGGTAGCTTGATCTTTAATTGCTTGGATTGAGTATGTTGGACGTGACCCATGTGAGCTTTTGAGCTATATTTGGATAGCTATATCATATGTCATTCTTTTCTTTCTTATGTGTTTTGTTCCCTCATAGGATTTGCCACTCTAGAACTTGCTTTGATTCTTTTTTAGGCTACACCATTCTTTTGCAAACATGAATATGATTGAGGCATTTATTTCATGATTAGCCACTTAGCCAAATAGCCACTCTTCCATTTTTCCCCTTGTATAGCCCCTTTGAGCCTTTTTAACTATTCTTTGTTTTTAGTACATTACAAGCCTAAAGCGAAAACCATGATTCTACCTAGCCTTAGTGATTAGGAGACTATTGGTTACCATTAGCAATGTGCATTCACATAAGTGTGGGGGTTTGCATAAGAACATGCAAGACTTTAAGTGTGGGGGGTGCAAAGTGGTGAAAAGAGACAAAGGAAAGAAATGAAAAGATTAAAAGAAAGAAGCAAAGAAAATGTATAAGAAAAAACAAATAGAAAAAGAAAAAGTCAATAAATTGGGACAATTTTGATGAAAAAAGAAAATAAAGAAGTGGGATAAAAAATAGTTGTTTGTTGCATTGCTTAGATTTGAGGAGGGCCCTCACATTTGTGACCTCATGTCTTTGCCAATATTTTTCTATTCTCCTTGATTTTTACCTTGCATATCTTTACTGTTTCCCTTACCTTGAATAAAGTCCTCTTGATTTGTGCGTGTATGTGTTTGAGTGGTGGAGAATTAGGTGATAAGCAAGCTTATGGTAGTACTTTTCCTTTTGAGATAATTTGAATGGTATAATTGAGCCTCAAACACTTGAGAGTAGTGCTAAACACGTTATCTTGTGAGATCCTCGATGCTTGATCCATACTTTTTAGAGTGATTTTTGCCTTGCTTGCACCTTTGTAAAGATGTGTCTTGATTGTTGAATTTCTTGATGCCTTGGGTGTGCTTTTTGCCTATATGCTTGACACTCTTGAGGATCCATTGGGAATTTGTTTTTCATGGTATTTGGTCATTTTTTGTTTCTAAAACTTGTGTGTTTGTTTTACATTTTGATGTTTTATTTTCAAAGCCCTTGAGTATATTTTGGATTTTGCATGAGGACATACAAAAAGCTAAGTGTGGGGGAATTTGATAAATAATATTTTGATACATGGATCAACCCTCATTCATATTTAGTTTATTGGACCTTTTTTGTACTTAATTGATCAATATTAGACACATTTTATGAGTTTGGGCTCTAATTTATATTATTTCTATATTTTGAGCATATATTGAGTTTTTGACCTCTAAAAATACAAATTTTATATTATAGAAAAGCTGAGGGAAAGATCTACAACTTTGATGAAGAAGTCAAAAACTAATTTAGATGACTATTAGGACAAATTAGGCCACGAAATCAGAACAGGGCTGTTGCGCTGGAACGTGAGCAGTGTGCACTAATTGGGCCATAACTTGAGTTGTAGATATTGGATTAAGGTAAAACTGGTGTTATTTGAAAGCTAAGATATAAAGCTTCAATTCATATGAGAAAACTCTCCAAAATAATGACATCTTGATGGACTTATTAGCTGTTGAATTTGACTGACGCGAATAGAGGTATAACCTAGACATGTTACAAAGATTGGGCCATAACTCTCTCATTTCAGGACCAAATTAAGTAAATTGGGTGTCTACTTAAAGTTAAGGGGCAAAGGATTAATTTCGGCTAAAGCGCAATGTTGGATATTCACATTTGAGGTATGATAAGAAGAGAGAAAATAGAGGCACAAGGACTCCTCTCCAACATTTTTTTCATTTTTCTTTCTTCTCTTCTCCTCTCCTCTTCTTTTCTTTTCCTTTCATTTTGTAAGACTTGTTTTGGGTTCTATTTTGTAACCTTCATTGCTATGGAGGAGTATGGCTTCAAGCTAGTTCAAGGAGACTCCAAGTGCATTATAGTTGTAATCTTGAAACCCTATGCTTGAATCTCAATCATGTTTGTTTTCTTGATTCTTTGCCCTCTTTAATTTATATACTTACATTGAATGGTATTAATATATGGGTTTATGAATGCGAAATTAGTTGGGTGATTACTAATTGGTTAATTGATCTGAACTTGATTAATTAAAGAATTAGAAATTGGGTTTGGGTTCAAACCTAGGCTAAAGTGTAACATTCCCAATTTTGTCTAAGCTAATTAGCTCAGTGTCCCTGACTAATTAGAGGAGTTAGCGATTAACTGAGAACTAATCGGCTAATCTCGATGAGTAAAAGTTTAGTAAATTGAGTCAAGTCAACAATTGAATCATAACGCACTAAACGTTTTAATTAAAGCCTAATTATTCGAACCTCATTAATTCGTAACTTAGAAATATAATTAAGGTAATATACTCTTATTAATTAAGTACATGATAATTGTTTTACCTTAATCAATTGAGATAAATTAATTCTTACACTCTAAATACATAATTCATGAGAATAATTCTTTTAGAGGAAAAACGCCTTAAAAGTGTAATTAACCGAAATTGACTAAAGAGGAATTAAACTAGTCAAATTAATTAATAACTTAGATAATTCTAATAGCTTTGAAAATTCAAACATTTTTCCTAATTGTTGCATGAAAAATTTGACCAAGAAAGAGCCAAATCCAACCCTTCATTTATCTCCTAAATCTTGCACCCTTGGATCTAAGCTTGTGTTAGTGGCATCACCTTAGGCAAGACCAAAGAAAGGCTATCCACCACTTGGATCATGCCACATGGGTAAATTATACTCCATCAAGTAAATCCCAAGAGTAGTGCCTTCCTTTAACCCCTTGAGAAAACACAAAATGGTCCTTGCTATGCACCAAGACTCAAAGGAAAAACAACCACCTCTTTTACCCCAAGGTTCTTAACTCTCTTGCTTGTTGAAGGAGGCAAAAATCACCTCCCACCTACCCCTTGTAAGGTGCCATTCGCCCCCCTCTTTCTCCTCATTTGTAAGTTTTCATCCTCTCACTACAAACCTAGACTCTCATCTTTCTCTAAACTTCATCCTAGCTCTTTTGTTCTTCCAACCTTTCTTGTTATTCTTCTCACTTTCTCACCTTATTCAACCCTCTTTCCTTTCACCACCATCACAAACCCTTCAAGGACCACCTTCTTTAATCTTTGGAGAAGCAAAGTATACACACATTTGCCGCATTCTTCCAAGAGGAGGGAGGTCATCTTCCACCACTTCCACCCTTCAAGCTTTCATAAAAATCTTTGTCATAGTGACTCTAATCCTTTTCTTTTTATGTGTTCTTGAGCTCTAGAACTCCTAAGCTCTCCATAGCTAGGTGGTTCTAGAACTTTCTCTAAGGCTTCATGGCTGTGCTCCTTGATATGAAGTGTTTTCTTGTGATATGGCTCTTTGCTTGTAAAATATTTCTAGTTATGTACATGTATTAGTTGATGGTTTTTGCAAGATGTTACAGGCGACATTTTAGCAAGGAGGTAATAGGATGATGGCGGCACGTTGGCTAGTGGCAACTGGGAGACGGAGCGGCAGAGCAATTTTATGTCGCGACGGTGATGCAGTTTTTTGATGAGATGGAGGTCCGTGGTGGTGTTGAGATGATGGCTATGACATGGGTTCAAGGTTGCAGAGGGTCAAGTGTCTAGGGATAGAGCTTTGGTGTAACATCCCCAATTTTTGTCTAAGCTAATTAGTTCAGTGATCCTGACTAATTAGAGAGGTTAACGATTAACTGAGAATTAATCGGCTAATCTCGATGAGCAAGAGCTTAGTAAATTAAAGGCAAGTCAACAATTGAAACATAATGCATTAAAAGTTATAATTAAAAGCCTAATTGCCCAATCCTTATTAATCCATGATTTAGAACATAAAATCAAGGTGATCCAATTTAATTAACTAAGAGTACATAAGTCTCAAAACTTAATCACATTAACCCTCACGTCTTCTTACATAATTAATGCGGAAAATCCTTCTTAATTAAAATGAACTAAGGTGTAATTTGAACTAATTGAATTAATTAACATTTAGATAATTACAACAATTATAAAGATAAAACTTCCTTTAATTATGGATTAAAAGTTTGGTCAAAGCAAGAAGCCACATCCAACCATTCAATTACTTTCTCATCATGCACCCAGATCAAGAGTCCATATTAGTAGTAGCTTCCTTAAGTCATGACAAGAGTTGTACTTCTTCACCAAGATCATGACACTTGGTGTGATCCTAGCCATCCAATCTTAATCCTAAGAGAAATTTCACGCTTTAACCACTTGACAAAACACTACATAGTCTTTACCCAATTGCCAAGACTAAATGAAACACACACTCTCTTTGCCCTATGGTTTCCATTCCCTTGTGTAGCAAAAAATCACATCACCTTTCTCCCCATTTGTGCGCCACTTTCAGCCCTCCATCTCTCCTCAATTCATTTTCATTTCCTCTCTCAAGAATACACACAAAAGCTCTCACCTCTCTCTAAACCTCTCTTTGTTCTTCCTACTCTTCTTCTTGTTCTTCTTGTTTTCCTACCCTAAGTCCTCACTTTTCTACCACCATCACCCTCATCTCCTATCACCACCATCACCATCCCTTCAAGGACCACCATTTTTGGTCTTTGGAGAAACAAGATCACTCATACACAAGCCCCATTTCCAAGCACTCAAGGAGGAAGGCTCTCTCCAACCTTCTCCACCTTCAAAATCCTTCAAGAAAACTCTCTTTGGTAGTGACTCTAACCCTTCCTCTCCATATATTTTTCAAGAACTAGAACCCCTAAGCTCTTCATAGCTAGGTGGTTTTAGGACTTGCTTCAAGGTCTCATGACCACATCTTGCCTTATGAGTGTTCTTGCTTTGATGAAAATGTTGTTTTGAAAAGAGATTTTGTGGTATGATGGTTTTTATGTATCTTGCTTTATTTTGGTTCAAAATACTGATTTGGTGACTCAAACTTTGAATATGATGATGAGTTAAAACATGAAAATGGTGATTTAGTGATATAACAATTTCTTCATAAGCTTGAAGTGAAAAACTTAAAAACTAGTGAATCTGGAATTCTGGCAGTCTGTAAAGCGTGCGGTATGTTTATTGCTACAAAACTCAGAATGGAACGAAACTATTTTTCTATGAAAGTAGACTCAAAGAGCTTTCCATACATATAAAATACATAAGATTCGGAGTTAAAATGAGTGAGATATGATTTTTCAAAGTAGACTGTTCTCAGTTGGTTTCTGTCTGGGCAGTCTACACTAAAATGTGTATAACTCGAGCTACAAAATGATTTTTGAGTGAGACCAAGTTTAATTGAAAGCTAAGACATAGAGAGGAACAAACCCATAAAACAGTTTTCTCAGATTCCTTCTGAGTAATTATAATGAGAAGTAACAATCCACTGTACCGGGAGTGAACTTAGAAACTGAACAGTCAGAATAAAATATGCATAACTCAAGCTACAAAATGAATTTTTAAGTGGGGTTTGTTTTGTTTAAAAATAGACTCAGAGAAGTATATCCACACAAAAATTCGAAATAAAAGAGTAAAAGATGAAATTATGGTGAATTTTCAAAGTTACTGCCCCACTGTAAAAGTAAAACTGGTTAGGTAAAAGTTAAAGAATAAGGAGAAATAAGCTTTAAGACATTAATACCCTTACATTAAGTATTAGAAAACCTTCATAATTCAACTTAAAAGTGTCAAAAAGGATAATAGATGAAATTGGCACTACGCCCAATAAAGTTTACACAAGAGACAATCTCGATTAAAACTTGAATTCTAGTAGTTCGTAAAACTTTCTTGAGAATATGCCTTAATAGTGTTTATGTGCAAGCATGATGCTATGATGATGATGAGTAATGATGATGATATGATATGATGATGATGATTATGATATGATGTGATGATGATATAATATGATGATGATTATGATAGTGTTGTGATGATAAGGATGATAATGATATGATAACGATATTATGATCGTCATGATGACGATACGAATGTGATATGTTGATAATATGACGCTTAATGATAAACATGAAGGGATTAATAAATATGAACACCACGGGACGCGATCATGCTTGAGAGGGTGATTAATAAAGGAACCACATTTTAGGGGCGTCATGCAACGCTAAATGTGGAAGAGATTTAGAATAACCTCATCATGTTCTTTAAAAGAAAAGATAAACTAAGGGTATGATCCTTCAAAAGGGAAGGTGACCTAATTTAAGCTCCTCACCCACTCGCATTTATGCATGGCATGACCCAATAAGTGTGAGTATAGGGATATGGAGTCTTACATGAGGCATGGCATGACGAATTAGTGTAATGCACGAAATTCTATGGTGGCGGACTGGCCCGCGGTACTTTATGAGCTCATTACCACTTATGTTTATGGGTGAAAGGATAAAGTTAAGTTAAGAAAAGAAAAGGACCTCGGTCTAAACCTAGCAAGGGAAGAAGTTAAGAGAAAACTTATAGCACGCCATGCATTTTTATGATTATACTTGTGCCCATATATGTTGGTGATGTAAATGATTAGAGATTATGTTAAAAATTGAATCCACTTCGGATATTCATGTTTTCGAAAACCTAAGAACAAAACCTTATGAGAGTTCACTATTTTCATTAATAAACCAAAGTGGGGGACGATAGATGACACTTTAGGTCGGGTTCGAGTCCTCCCAGGAAATTCCATTTCTCACCCTAGTTGTTCTTCGTATCGTCACCAGATCTCGACAACAGCATCCGTGGAGTGGAGCGTGGATCCCAACACGGTGAGCTGTGGCGTGGGGTGCAAGGACGGTCGTTTTGGGACTTGTAGCGACCATCGCTCTCACCTCCATATTTCTTTTTTGAAATGACATTGTCATTCAAATTTGTACTTAGTATCTAGTATTTGGACCATGGCCCTACGACCTCCTTTGATGTAATGTTGATATATATGTATGTATATATATTATGAACCCATATCGATGTAATGACTTTGCTATATAATGCAATGTACTTGAGAATTACTATTCATTTATCTTTCTCTGATTTTATGATATTGGAGTACGTATAATCTGACCTAATCGCCAGTTCTCTGTAAACTTCGTTTTACTTTCAAAAGTGACAGCGTATTTCAAAAGAAAAGAAAAATTTTACCGTATTTTCCGCGTAATTTAATTTCAAGTGCGCTTTAGTTTTCCTGACGGCATAAAGTAACAACTAATAAAACACTGTCTGAAACTTAAGCGTAGTATGGGTTTATTAGGGTGTTACATTTGGCAGTGGTTGACGGCATCAAAAGTGCGGCTGGTGGTTCTATGTAGAGGATGAAGGATGGGGTGTCTCATTGGGGGAGTGGATCCTCTCAGTTGAAAATTTAACATGACAAGGTCATGTTAAATTTTCACCATTAGTTAGATGCTTTTGTGGGTCCCATACTTGACCCCACATTTTTAATCAATAATGAAAATCAACATATAACCTTATCATGTGAAATTTTCAATTGAGAGGATTCATTCTCATCTCACTAGTGTTGTTATTATTATTATTTTTTAATTTGGATTTGGTTTGATTTAAAGTTACTGATTCTGTTTCAATGGATTGAAATAGTTGGATTTGGTTATCAAGTTTCTTAGTTATTGAAAGATGGAAAGAATGGGGTAGGGAGGACGAAATAATGGTCCGAAAATCTCCCCTAGTGTGTTGTTGTGTGTTCCTTTTTATTCACATCTTATCTGTACTTGGTCAAAGATGAGATGCTTTGGTTGTTTCCTTGATTTCCCTTACTAGCTTCAGCTTATTCACTCCTTTTCTTTACAGTTTTGAGCTTCTTCATTTTGATGATAGTCTTGTATCAAAGAGTGCAAGATTTGCATTGGATGTTGTCCTCCTTACTCTTGTTGTGTTAACATTTTTGAAGAGAACTAAACTGAAACTTTTGTCTTGTTCCACTTGTAAGCTCTCAACTCGGTTGTTTTTCTCCTATTCTCTTGGAAACCAACTTGAATCCTCTTTCTTTCTTTCTTTCTTTCTTTCTTTTTTTTAAATCCTCATTTGGTGTAAGGCTCCCTGCAATCTTGTTTTGCATTTCATTTTTTTCTTTTATTTTTATAATTTTTATTTAGTTTTTGTTTTGTTTTTATAAGATTGGCTAAACTTGGGCTAAGAATGAGCTATTAATGTTTTTTTTTTTTTCTGATTTACGGGTTAAAAAAAAAAAGAACGGAGTGACAAATTCTTTTAATTCTTATTTTTTTATTTTTTTTTATGAATTCACCTTAAACACTAAAGGAAGGGAAATAAATAAAATGTAAAATAAAACATGTAAGAAGTGACATGGATCAAGAAAATTTCGGATAAAAATATGATGTGCACAATATTCATAATAGAAGAAAAAGATAAAATAAAGTTGATTTATTATTATTTACTTTTAGCTCAATCAAAAAATTGGTTGCTAACAATTTTTGTGTACTTTTATAATTATAACTTATAGCCCCCTTTAATGTCACATTATTGCCTAATAAAATGCATTATAATCTTAACCTATTAAATAATTTATTTGTCCAATTTTAAAATGAATTTAATTTTTCATTTTAAAAAAAATTTTAAGCAAATTACTCAATATTAGAGTCACAAAAATTATGTTATTATGAACTATAGCAAATTAATGTAATTGTTTAAATTTTAACCTTATAAAATTTGTAGTTAAAGAATAATGTTATTATGTGAAGAGAACTGATAGGGGGATACACAAATAGTGGACATATACTAAAAAGTGAGAAAAATAACAAAAATACTTAGATGATGGATCTCACATAATCATTGCTACTTTTACTCAATTTTTTATTATTCAGAAATTTACCAGCACAAATAGTGCAAATGTTGGTAAGTTTTGTTTAAAAATAATAATAATAAAGCTTACCAAAGTGTATACTATTCACACTGGTAAATTTTGTAAAAAAACAAAATTTATCAGCGTCTTGAACAATACGTTGGTAAGTTTGTATACAAAATGCAAAATTTACCAGCGTATTGTTCAATGCACTGATAAGTTTTGCATTTTGTATGTATATACAAAACTTACCAGCCTCTTGAACAATACGCTAGTAAATTGTGTATAAAATACAAAACTTACTAACGTATTATTAAAAAATGTTGGTAAATTTTTGGATTAAAAAAAAAAAACAAAAGTAACAATTTTTTGTCATTTTATTCACTTTTTCCGTATGCGTCTCGTATTACGTCACTAAAAGATGCGTCCCCCAATTATTTTTATTATGTGAAAATTAAAAAAAAAACAACACGTCAAACCATTTTTTTTTTTTTTCGGTTAGAATGCTAAGATTGCTTCTTCCTTTAAACTTTAATATTAAATAATTGTAAAGTATAAAAACTTTATTATCCATTGTAAAAATAAATTTAAAATTTACAATTCATAAAAGTTTCTAGCAAATTGATTCTCGGAATAAAAATTACAGAGCCACAAAAATAATGTATCATGAGCTAGCAAATTAATGTAATTATTTAAATTCTAACGTTATGAAATGCATAGATAAAACAAATTATATTATTTAAATCATATAATAATTGTAAAGTGTAATGAATTTTACTCAATTTAGTTGAGACACTAATCTTTTATATTATTATGCAATTAAAATCTTTTATTTACATAACCATTCAAATAGTGAATGTAAAATTCAACAATAGTTGATATAGCAAAACATTGAAAACATTATTGAATGTTTTTTAACATTGTTAGTGTATTATAAATAAATCCTTTTATTTATACATAGATTTTGGTCTCCGCGCCTAATTATCATGACAAAACAATCAGCCGTCAAGAGGCTTATATTTTATACTTTTTCGCTTTTTGTTTTTAATGTTACATTTTTAAAATTTGCGTCTTTATTGAATGGATGGTTTAAACTACAAATTAGCAATGGTAAGTCAATATAGTAGTAGAGAAAAACTATCAAATACCTAGTTCTTTTATATGCATCCCCCACATACCTATTATTTGCAGGATCCAGCGGATCTTGGTTATTTTATTATTTGTAAGTACCATGAGAAGCACAAAACTGAATTGAAACAAGGAAAATTTACTAGTCTAGGAACAAGCATTCCACACTATTCTCATTATACTACTCACATAAATGTAATTCTAATTCATCTGCAACTTCAATGGAGACATCTAAATCGAATGGAGCAATTTAACTCATCAACGCAATAATCCTGAAAATAATTGGGTAGTTCGAAAGAAATGTCTATATGCGTCCCCAACATCAAGTTTTTTTCATATCTTGGCTCCTTAATATAAAGCTAAAAGGTTCGTATTCCAGAAAAGCCTGATCCAGCCATGCTCATGTAACAGAGGATAGTGTTTTTTTGTTTTTCCTAAACCAATGGTGTCCACATAAAGTAGTCATCATCCACGCATATATGTTTCTCAGCAATCTGTGCAAGTCTTGATAGTCATGTGTGAAAAGCATGAAGCCACAGCAGCAAAATACAGATTTTAAACGTAATATCCGGTGGTCGATCACCAAAGTTTATTTTTGAGCCAGAAAAGTACGAAGACAACTCCAAAAACAATAGCAACAGGGGCCCACTTCCGAATCAGAGCCTACAGCAAAGATTTGATTTCAAATTATTTATCCGCAATGCTAGTATAACGAGAATCCAAATATAAGCCAGAAGCTTGGAAGGACCTCATCACTTCCAAAAACACTAGGCAGGGATATATTAGCTCCATCAACTTATCACCGAACAATAATAGAAGGCTACCATTCTTTCTCTATATGAAATATATACATATTAAAAAAAGGTGGTCCAGTGTATAAGACTCACATCTGGTGGAGTCTAAGGATGGTAGATGAATACAACCTTATTTCTGCAAGCAGAGAGGCTGTTTCTAAGATTTGAACCCATGACCTCCAAGTCACAAGGCAGCAACTTTACCGTTGTGCCAAAGTCACCCTCCATATATATATCACAAAATTTATTAGAACTAGATACAAATGGCAAACAGGATATAGGATATCGCAAACAGTGATAAAATTGGTAGAACAGTGTACTGAACAGGAGCAATAATGAGAAGAAATATCCTAACGTGCATCTAGAAACCTCAGAAACTTCACATATTGACCTCTATACATTATTTGCAGGCATGGGCTGTCCATGTTCATGAATTTTTGCAAATAAAAAGTCCATAAATTGATCCCATGTATGTCATTTGATGATAGCTCATCTAGTTATAATTCTATCTGAATACTGAATGCTACAAATTAACCATAGGGGAGAGATAAATCGAAACCAGCACATAAAAAAAAGTTTGCATAATCAAAGGCAACAGAATTGAATAGCAGTTTAAACTAACACAAAGTTCCAAATTTATAACATAGAACAATTTAAAATCTGTATATCCTAGCTAATGGAAAGGGTCATGTTTCTGATCTGAATAATGATATTTCAGCAAATGCCAATATAAAATGCACTAATTATTATTACATAGCTCTACGACAAAATCCACACAGTGCATACTTCTATATAATTTATAGAAGTCTCAGCACAAAACCCTTTACAACTACAGCAAGATAGTTTCAGCAAGGCCAAACCAAAATTAACATGCATCAAAGTCCAACCAAGAAAAGAAGATTGGCTGCAATACCAAAATCATCAAATATGGCATGCATGATGCAGTAAAACAAAAAATGACTAACCTGTCGATTTAAATCTCTAGCCTTATCAGCATATATGCGAGATTCTGATGATAAGCGACTGGACATTTGGCTGACCTCTGCATGATGAAACTTGGAATCAAATATAGAACATAAATTTTCATACTTCGCAAGAAATTAAAACAGCACATATATCATAACATACAAACAGAAATTGAAACTACATGTGAAGTGAAAATAAGAAGAAAGCATCTATGATGAAGGTGGAAGAGTAGTACCATGAAATTTTAGCAAAATTTCTGAGAAAATCACAAGCATTTGAAGCTGATATTGTCCAGATAAAACTGACATCCTAATTGAGAGTCATTTTATTTCCATCTAACACTAACTTGGAAGTTGGATACACATTGGTTGTTTTTTCCCTATAGCAGCCTTTCATAAATGATCAGAAGGGCATCCCTAGCATTTATGAATGTGGTAATTATCCGTAAGTTGAAGATCAAAGCCACAATTAGGGAGATGACTAATAAAGATTTCTATCCGAAATTTCAGATCTTGTTAACTATGGCATCTTTGTTTCTTTCATAGCGTCTGACAAGGCAATCTGATATAAATCTAACAACTCTGAACTAAGCTTAACTTACCAATAAGACCAACCAAGCATAGAGACAAATATGTGCCACATGCCAATCACTTGGACATTCCAAATGAGTGCTACATCTCTATGTATTTGAATTTTCTATGGCAATTAGGCCAACCTAACTACAGTTGACAAACCCATAATAAAGGCCTCAATTTTCATAACCTATTCCAATTAACAAGGCTAGCAACCATAAATGTATTTAGTTAGACGTAGCAGCCCAAGCAATCAGCAGAAAAAAAGCTGAAAATAAAACTATTCAAAAAATACAGGAAATATCTTACGGTCCAACTGCTCGCCAACACCAAGAACTTCCTGCACATTTCGAGTCATTATCTGGTGGACTTCATACAGTTCATCATTCAACTTTGCAATATTGCGCTGTGTATGGGTATCCTGGTAAAGTTTCTTTGTTTTCTGTATAAATGTGTCTTTTAACATTTAAAAGGGAAAAAAAAAAAAAAAAAAAGGCAGATTAAACATCGGAGGAAAAAAGGGAAAGGAAGTACAATTGGTATATGATAGTATAGAAACAGATATCTACCGAACTTAATGAAGGCATAAGGTCTGGCAGCAGTTTCAATTTGAGACCCATTAACACGCTCAAACTCATTCCTGAGCTCTTCAAGATATTGAAAAGCTAGTTTCTTAGGGTATGCACGATCACACATTGTCAAGTAACAGACACGTCCTTCTATAATATAACTGAAGTTCTGTCAAGGCTGCTTTAAGCTATAAAAAATCTTCCAAATAAAGTTAATGAAAAAAAAAATCATAAATGTAACTAATCAAATATCACAGATCCTAAAATTCGAAAATAGTTGAACACCGGGAACTAACTAATCAACTGGCTAAGAAGACAAGGTTGGGGAGCAAAAAAATAAAGTCCCAATTTTTATGTGCATACATTATTAAAATTACCATCTAAATTGTGATTCAACAAAGAAGGGGATACCCAAAATCAAAGAAAACAGACTGCAGGTTATTCCAAAGCTCGGAACCAAACGATTTGCAGCTATAAAGATAAAAGGAAACATGTGAATAAACAAAATAGTGCCCAGCCAAGCATATAAATTGTGTATAGGATGCCTAAAATTAACTCTATAATAACAGGACATTAAATGTCCGTAAACTAAAGACATTTTAATGGTTCTAATCATAGTTGTCAAACGCGGAGAGCGGCGTGTAGTGGATAGCGGATAGCATTCCGGCCGCTATTTGATAAAAATGCATATAATTATTATGCAAATTATATAACATATATACATGTCCAAAAATAAGAATCCATTCCATATTCTAAAAACATGCAATCACCGTCAATCAAATACATAAACATCAAGTTCTAAGGGCAACAAAACCAAAAAATCACAAGAAGAGGGTTGCCACAAAAATCACATGTTACACTCTTCCTATTATTGATATCTTTTAAGCTATTTCATTGTCATGCTATATCAATGTTGTCACCAGTGGGCTTCACCAAACCACAAAAAGAGGGAGCAACACTAGAAACTTGAGTTGATGATGTTGCCATTTGCTGAACTAGAAAACAGAAAAAAAAAAAAAAAAAAAAAAAAAAAAAAAAAAAAGAGGGGAAAATAGAGGGACGAAAAAATAGGGAACAGAAAGGAAAAAGAGATGGACGAAGGAAGCAAGTGGAAAGAAGGAAAAAAGATGAACAAGCAAAAAATAAAAAGAAAACAGAAAAACGTTGAATGAGAAACAAACAAACAAACAAACAGAATAGGAGAGAAAGAAAGAAACACGCAGAACAATGAGATGGAGGAAGGAGAGGGACCAACCACTGCTGTCGGCATAGTTGTCAAACGCGGATAATGCGCCAGTAGCGACCCCAAATACGCTATAGCGGGATAGCGGATTGCGTTCCGGCCGCTATTTGATAAAAATGTATATAATTGTTATACAAATTATATAACATATATGCATACGCCAAAAATAATAAATTATTCATAATTAAACTCATTCACATCAATAATAAAAATTCATAATCTATTCCATATTCTAAAAATATGCCATCACCATCAATCAAATACATAAACATCAAGTTCTAAGGGCAATAAAACCATAATAAAGCACCATCAAGTCGTGAAGAACAACAAAATATAAAAGACAACAATCTTAGCTCTAAAACTAATAACATTCTACAAATCATTCATCATTCATCATCATCATCATCGTCATCATCATCAGCATCCTCCTCCACCACCGCCAAATTGTTCTCTCCATCACTTTCTTCACTACTAGACTTATATATCTCTTCTTGCCCCTCCTCTGAGTCTTCCTCATCATCAAATTCTTCTTCCTCTTGAATAGGTTCGTTCCCTCTTCTTGAGCTAGAGTGCTTTAATACTTTCTTCTTCAATCCCTGTAGCAAGTCTAGTGTGTCTTGGAGGCTCCTCATTCAACCGCAAATATAAACATCTCCCCAAGTCAATCCATCATCACAAAAAATGAATTCTTCTTCAAAGATCTTTGTGTTAGCACCCATTTCTCCCAGCAACCACTTAATGCTATCATCAATACCATTTAGGAGAATAGGATCAATCATATCTTGGCTGTCAAAGCGTTCTATATGAGTTTGGTTATACTTAATGAATACTAAGTCTTGCAACTTTTGATGCTCAAGCTTGCTCCTTTTCTTAGAATGAATCTATGATATTCATATCATAAATTAGACAAAAATGTTAGTTTTAAAATTATTAAATAAAAGCATAAAACTATGCAAAGGAAAATTATTTTCATATGCTTACATGCTCAAAAGTGCTCCAATTACGTTCACATCCCGTTGAGCTACAAGTTAAGCTCAACACTTTGACTGCAAATTGTTGCAAGTTAGGAGTGGATGCTCCATACTTCCTCCACCATTCAGCTATGATTCAATAATCAAGAAATCACCATTACTAAGAAACATTATGAAACTAAATTTATCAAGAATTAAGTGCATATTTCTTAATTTACCAGAGAACCCATCAGATTCCTTTGTTTGATTGCTATCCTGTTTCCAAATATACCTCCAGCCCTCTTAAATATTTCAATTTCATTTGTAATCTTCTCAGCCAAGTCTTCATCTAGAATCAACCTATCAATAGTCTTATAAAGTCCATCCATTACTTCATGATCACTCTCAATCTTTGTTGCATTGGGATAGTAAAACTGTGATTCGTGAAATAGCCAGGAATTTGCATGCAATGGATGATGAAGTTGTGAGTCCCATCTCCTATCAATAATAGCAAAAGCATCCTTGTACTTGGCTTCATTATGTTTGAAGGAATTTTGAATGGCTTCCTTAGCTCTATCCATTACTTCATAAATGTATCCCATTGCAGGCTTTTTCTCATTATCAACAAGCCTAAGGACATGCACAAGAGGCCCCATAAGTTTAATAGAGCACACAACATCATTCCAAAATGTTGTCTTGAGCACAATATCACCAAATTTTTCCCTTAGGTTCTTTAGCCGTCTTGGAGCTCAACCACTCATTTGAAGTGAACATCCTTCTAAGGTTATTCTTTTGTTTGTACAACCTTTGCAATGTAAGGAAGGTCAGTAGCAAACCTTGTCACTCCATGCCTAACCAACTCCATTTTGTTGGTAAATTTTCTCATTGTATTCAATGCCAAAGTGTGGTTGTAGATAAAGCCCACAAGACTAATGCCTTTCTGTATTGCCTTCTTAACTCGAGGAAGCTTCCAATGTCCTCCAACATTAAATCTACACAATGTGCAGCACATGGAGTCCAAAAGAGGTTATTCCTCTTAGCTTGAAGTAGTTTGCCCAAGAGAGCCAAATTAAATAAAATTGGGATGAGTAGCCAAATATTAAAGGAAGTAATAAGAAATTTAAGCAGCTCATAGTTTCTTACCAGCCAAGACATAATTACTTCCATTGTCAACCACTTGAACAACATTTTGTTCTCCAATCTCCTCTACAAAACTATCCAATAGCTCATATACTTTCTCCCTGCTCTTCATATGCGAAGCATCAACACTTTTCACAAACATTGTCCCAAACTGGACAATTTACCATGAAATTAATCAATGTCCTATTCTTCCCATTCTGTCAACCATCCGACATTATTGAGCATCCATATCTCACCCTTTCCTCCTCATGACCCTTCAACATATCTTTTTATTAACTCCAACTCTTTTTAAGAAGTGGAACTCTTAACTCATGATAACTTGGAGCTTTAAGGTGCGGACCTATAATTTCCAACTTTCAAGCATCAACTTAAAGCTTTTGATTTAGCAACGTTGAAAGCAATCCCATTCATATAAAAGAATCGGGCTATGTATTGAATGGTTCTAGCCCTTGCTTCCTTATCACAAGCATCATTAATGCTTGTTTGCCGGTGAGGCTTCCACTAATTTAATAGTTTCAGGATTTTTCAAGAACATCAAATCCAAAGGACCTTTTATGTTCTTTGCTTTCTTCAAGTGCAGAACAGTTGAAGGAATAGAGTTACTCCCACTTGATGTTGATGAAGCGCTTTTCCCTCTTCTCATTTGTAGGATTTCTTCCAACTCTTCTTGCTCATCATCATCTTCTCCAATTGCACCAAAATTTAATTCCTTCTCCGCATTTTTCTTCTCAAAAGCTTCCTTGAGAAGTTGCTTAACTTCATGTGGGACTCTTGTACAAGATTTTGCATCTCCTGTCACACCCATTTGATGTCTCTTTGCTCTAGTTATTCCACCATTGGTTGTTTTGCCACAAAAATCACATGTTACACTTTTTCTATTATTGATATCTTTTAAGCTATTCCATTGCCATGCTATATCAATGTTATTTGTCACCAGTCAGGCCTTCACCAAACCACAAGAAGAGGGAGCAATACTAGAAGCTTGAGTTGATGATGTTGCCATTTGTTGAACTAGAAAACAGAAAAAAAAAAAGAGAAAACAGAGGGACGAATAAAAGATGGAGCAAGGAAGCAAGGAAGAACATCTACTCAAAAGAAGTTATTTTGTCCTGATGGAGCAAGGAAGCAAGTGAAAAGGAAAAAAAATAAAACAAGCCAAAAATTCAAAAGAGATTATTTTGTCTTGATTGAATCCCATATACAGCCAAAAAGCACTCTCAATTTTTAACTAAAAATATTAAAAAGGCTTGTCTTTTTCAAAATCAGTGAAATGTTAAAGCCTACCCCCTAAAATGCGCCTCAGATCTATCAAATTCAATTTGCAAAATAAGAAAGTTAAAAAGATGGAGCCGAAGCAAGTGCAAAGAAGGAAAAAGATAAAAGCCAACAACAAAAAAAACAGAAAAATATTAAATGAGGAAATAAAGAAAGAAAGAAACAGTAATATAAAAGAAGGAAAGAACGCGCAGACAAGTTGAGACGGGGAAGGAGAGGGACCAACCGCGAACCCACGGAGCTATCGCTGCCATGCCTCTCGGAAAGCAAGCCGCCACGCCACGGAGGTTGAACCACCAGAGAGTCAAAGGGGTGGTGGAGACTCGGTTGAGAGGAAGCGAAGCAGGATGAAAATCCCCTAACAAATCGAGGCAGACATCAAGAAAGCGAGGGAAGGATCGAAATGACCTTCCAGCCCCTCCACTGTGTTTAAAACGGTCCAAAACAGGGGGTTTATTGTCTTTTTGGACGCCACGGCAATAGCGGCCGCAACAACCGCGATAGCGGCCGCGACGAGCCGCGATAGCGGCCGCGACAGCCGCGACGACGAAACGCGACGCTCCTGCCTTGTCCGTCGCGCTCCCCGTCCGCTCACTTCTCCGCTCGCGCGCGATATAGCGCTTATTGCATCGCGATTAACAAGTCGTCAATCGAATCGACACGCCGCTGCCGTGTCTCTGAATGCTGGTGCCACCACCATCGCCGGTTGAATGACTGCAGGAGAGTCAAAGGGGTGGTGGGGGAGAGAGATCGATCGAGAGGGAAAGAAACGGGATGAAAATCCCTAACTGATCAAAGCAAAAATCGAAGAAAGGAGGGGGAAGGATCGAAATGACTTTCCAGCCCCCTTCACTGTGTTCCAAACGGTCCAAAAGTAGGGGTTTTTTTTGTCTTTTTGGACGTGATGAATAATAGCGGCCGCGACGCAGCTGCAACGACGAAACGCGACGCTCCTGCCTTGTCCGTCGCACTCCCCCTCCTCTCTGCCACAATAGCGGCGCTATCGCACACGATTAACAAGTATGGTTCTAATGAATTACATTTCGCTTATTATTGTGTCTGATATCATTATTGATGCTCATGAAAATTATTTTTGCAGACGAATATTATTAGACTCAGTTACTAGATGCATCTGAGAATATAAAAGCAGAAAAAAGCAGGATAACCAACAATTCTTATACTATTAGCACGGTGCAATTATGAAACATATACATAGAAGGATACTGGAAAACATAAGGGCCAGTTTCAATTGACATCCTTGATGCCTCATTATGGCCTCTTGAGAGATTCTTAAATAAAGCCTTAACTTGCTGTTTATAAAATTCAGCATCTTTAAGATCACGACCATCATCCAGTCCTTCAGCTAGCGGAAGGCCATCAGTAACTCGAGCAATCATGGTCAACTTCACCATCTTTTACAGTCTATAACTTTGCAACTAA
Source organism: Pterocarpus macrocarpus (assembly GCA_031439585.1). Classification (NCBI taxonomy): domain Eukaryota; kingdom Viridiplantae; phylum Streptophyta; class Magnoliopsida; order Fabales; family Fabaceae; genus Pterocarpus; species Pterocarpus macrocarpus. Next base: position 31,836,160 of record CM062516.1, read on the forward strand.
ACCAAAATACACTGCAGCACCAATACAAAGGCAGTGACAAACCAGAATTGGTTATAGTTAAGACCATGAGAAAAATTAAAATCACAAAACACAGACATACTTTCCCTTTCGCTCAGTCGATAATTAACAAAGTTACTAAACTTACTTCATAATTAAGGAATTAATCCCTCATATACTAGCACCTAACAGCATCCCAATTATGATACCACAGCTTTTAGCCTAGTTAGATCAGTCACTAGCAAAAAAAACAAAAAATGCAACTTTGAACAACTCAAAATTCTTTCTGTTTTTTTATGGCAGAAATTCACAGTTCAAATGTTACTCTTCAAAACCCACAACGGGTCAATGCATAGGAGAACTCATGGACATACGAAAGTGACTGATGTGCAAGATCAGTCAATTTAGCTAACACATCACCATTGCTTCTTAGGATTAATTAACTAGATGCGATAGATCTGACAAATCGCGACTGTAAAAATACCGGCGAGAGGAAACCTAATATGTGCCCGTTCAGATCCTGCACGCTTAAATCATCTAATTTGGCAGTAGGTACAAAAGAGGCATTAGGGTTTATTTATCTTATTTTATTTTATTTTATTTTAAATTTCGAGAAACAACTAAAAAAAAAAAACAGAGAATTTGGATAGGAGTAAAGAGAAGGGGATGATAAAGAGCGAGGGAAAAGAGACCTGACCTGAAGAAATGGTAGAATGGCGATGAGAGGGTGGCGTGAGCTGAAGCAGCTATTACCGGCGGCGTGGATGGAGCCGCAACTGGTCCAGCCGAGCCGATCGATGGGATGAGCAAGAGCAGGTGTCGTAATAGCCTCAACACGATGCTTTCGTCGGGTTGAACGAAAAATGGAAACGGTGTGAGGGAAAAATTTTCGGGCCAAGCGCCACGTCCTTTTGAACCAAAAGGGCAGCAAATCAGGGAAAATTAGCAATGTACTACTCTCGGCTTACCTTTTACTTGCAAGAGTTTAACTTGGCAATCACCGAAAAAAGTGTAGTTTACAGTGTAAAATTGTTTTGTATTATTATTTAATTATATTTTTTAATTTTTATAATTATTTAAGTATTATTTATAATATTTAATTATATTTATTAATATAATAAAATATAATTAGATGATAATAAAAAAATATTTTATATTATTCATTCAGCCAAATTAAATAGAATTTAATTTAAATATATTAATATTATAAAATAGTTTTATATTGTTATTTAATAGAAATAGTAAAAAATATCAACTTACATAAATAATTATTTATTATAATGAGGAATTCACCATAATTTCTTATTTTTTTCTATTTCTATTAATTGATAATATAAAATAATTTTATACTATCAGTGCATACCAATTAAATTCAATTAAATTTTACTTGTAATTAACTTTTTCTTTTTCAAATCCGTGGCATGTATAAGATATTAAGATTATTTAATAGACAATATAAATAATTTTACCATTAATTTATGAGTTTGATTATTATATATTGATAGTGTAAAACTCTTTTACACTATCATATAATTAAATATTTGTATTTATAAGACTTTCAGGTAATACATAGTTGAATTAAACACTTTTATTGATATAGTAATACATAATTAAATATTTATATAAATTTTTTTTATATTGATAGTATATAAAAGATTTTTAAGTTATTATAAAAATGGTCTAATGACAAGGAATTTTAAAAATATGCATAAGATTTAAACCTCATTGTTGTTAATTTACCAAAAAAAAAATGTAAAAGATTTGTATACAAACATATAACCCCGTATTATCATGTTATTAAAATATTTGGTTCTTCTTATAAATACTTCAAAAACTATACACACGCTATTATATAATTGATTGACCGTAAAAAATATTTTAAACAAATTATATATCCAAATTAATGGATAAAATATACCATAATGGTGGGCATTTTCATTTTCTTTTAACTATTAGATTTCTTAAATGTTTATCAAAATTGAGTTTTGAAGTGTCCATCTACTGTTTCACTATTTTCTTGTCCTAAATCTTCTTTTATTGTTCACCATCAATTTGATCTATTAAGGGATTCTTCGGGAAGAACAATGAAACAAAGATAGGATTAATTTATAGAATTAGATATTACTCTACTAAAAAAATCTGCTATTGTTGCTTTTCACCTTTTTCTCTATGGTAGTTTCAACACCAAATTAGACAATGTTAACTAAGAAGGATTGAAGTTGATTGAGTAAAATTTTTGGGGATTAGTCTTTCATTTTGTTTAATGATGATGAATGACTTGAATGAATTTAATGACTTTAACAACCACTTCATTTAATCCTTGTGGTTTAATTTATATATGTTCATGAATTGACCATTGTGCCTTTTATGATACTAGTCGTTATTTTTTCCTTATTTAGGCTTGTGTAAGTTTCTACTTTGTCAATCCATCAAGTAACCATAAATGGGAACTAGCTATTGGTGCTAGTTGTCCATTATGCTAACTGTCCATTATTCTATAAGAAATTTTATACTTTTCCCAATGTTTGAATTTCTTTTCAATCTTTGGTTTGCAATTTACTCTTTATGAAATGATCCTTTGAATAAATCCTTTCTAAGATGCTTCCTTTTTGATGATTTATCTTTCTGACAAAGGCAACGTTTCTAGATTGTTATCTTTCTAAATGATAATTTCTCCATTCTTCTAAGAATGTATAGGTTTTGAATTATTCAAGGTTCAACTTGTCTTCATCATGTTGAAGCATTTTTCTCATCATGGAATTTATTTCTTTACATAGATCAAACCATTTTTTAAGTACACGACATTCTTGAAGCTTTAGAATATCCAAAATGATGTGAGAAAGATCCTGTCTAAGTAGGCAATCACTCAACAAACATGTTAATACTACTAAGTTTTTGGATTATTTGTTATTCATCAAAACCATGTGCAATACGTGTTTACAGCAACATTTGGTGGTTTTTAAATAGTTGTGGAGCTAACACTAGACATCGTGAATATTTATCGGTTATTTGGGGCTATACCAGTCATAGAACAAAAAATGTTGAACAGGTAAAATAAGCGTTTGGAATAAGTTCTCAAATCTGAGATGTCGCTAAAAAGGTGATGAAGGAGATAAAAGTCAAAGAAGACATGGGCATGGACAAGGAAGATGACATGGCAAGTGCTAGGTGGAAGAGAAAGAGCGTAACACCCTAATAGTCCCATACAATGCTTAAATCTTATTATGATAATTATCAATTGTTACTTTTACTTTGCAGAAACATAACTCATTTGTAAAATACTTTATATGAAAATGGGGTAAAAATTTTTTTTTTGATCTGTTACCAAAATATCCTTTTGAATCATGCGCCATAAGCTCATAGTAATTGTTACGTAATTAACACGTCTCATACATACACATTTGTATCGTAGAAATAAATACAAACATGCTTACATAAACATCATATCATCATTGGCATACATCATATATATATATATATATAAAGCAAGTAGAAATAGGACTGGTAACCAACACCCAACCATACAAGTCAACCATAGTAGCGGAAGAAGTTAAAGTACCATATATGGCTTCCAACCATGCCAAAAGAAAAGAAAATACAACAAACAATATGACCTCCAAGATCTAAAGATAACATGCATGCCAAAAGTGTGTAGCCTAAAACTATATAACAAAAGAGGCCACAACTAGTAATCCGATCTTAGCATGCGCCACTGTACATCCTCCCTATCCTCACCTACGAGGAAACAAAATCGTTCCCTATTCCTCCAGAAGCATCTCCACATCCTTTGCCATGAGCACATCAATCCATGCAGTACCACCTGAGTCCATATCAAGCCTCGTCCCCACCTAAGTCCGAACACTCTGCTCTCTATGGAAGAAGACGACTAGGAATTCTGCCGAATCATGGATGGATAGGAAGGCTCTGTGGAGTCAAACTCAATGGTGTATGTTGGCATCAAACGAGTATCTCTACATCAAACGGGCATACAGGGGGATGAAATAGGGGATGCACAGCAGATAGAGTGATGTTATTAAAAGGATCATGGGGGCTGAAGAAAGGACTCGTCACTGAAGCACCAAACTGATGGTCATGAAAGATGTAGACTTGCATCACAGCACGTGTTGTCACCATGTTTGCATTAAGCATCGGGTCAAAATGCCAATACCAAGTAGGGAACTCCACAAAGATCACCACACTCTTGGAGCATATGCCTGGGCTTTCCACATCGAAAACACGCATTTTGACCAGCCAAGTAGGGATGTCCTCCATGGTTTTTGCCACACTTAGGGCACACTTGACTTGCAGCAAGCTTTGATGGATTCACAACTAACTTCTAGGATTGCTTGCCTTTAAAGCATCCACCTTGAAATGTAACACCCTCCAAACACATATGCCATGCTCGAGTCATGGGGTTAGATCTAGAGGTTGTTACGAGCGTTGTGAAAAACTTTAAAATAACAAAAATATAATATATGGCCCTTAAACCTTCCTATTTCTTTGCTGAATAAAGATTTATACTCCCAAATATTTGATACATATAAAATAAAAGAATTTCAATTTAAAATCACTTAACTAACATTATATATGTAGAACATGTCTCGGCCTTCGATCATCACTTCGAGGTTATTGGTCGTCCACTTTAGTCTCTCGAATTGGGCTTAAGTCTAGGTCCTGCATTTTGTACATATCCTAAGATATCTGTTACGGACTTGAAGTCTACTCTACATAATGGAATGTTTACAAAAACATACAAACAGGTAGTAAGAACTTTAAGTTCTTAGTGAGTATACTCAATTCACTAATCATACAGGGTGTCATCGTAAATATTCCAGCCGCTTCAGTTTGTTATAAAAATATATATACATACACATAGGCACTGGTTCAATTTTAAGTTTGAAAACATATTTCTCAAAGCAGGTTACTTTTGACAATCACTTGGCATATTTCATGACAAGTATAATAATAGTAACAATATAATATTTCAACCATAATTATAATAGCATTGCAACATATTAGGATAATTAATTATGCATATGCTCATGCACATACTTGACTTATGCAAATGCACTTGACTTTCTTATCCTTTTCTTTAACTTGCAACTTGAATATCTATACTTGGTCCCTTGGAGGTGAATGACCTTTCTCACCTCTGGGTAATAGCCTACTTCTTAGGACCAAGTTCATTCCTATACATGATTGCTGGGTTTACTTCCTCGACTCTCACACTAGCATATTCCTCTTAAATCTATTCAGGGGCTAGCTCAAGTGATTTTTTTGGACAATATCGCCTTGGTCCACTACTAGGTGGAGGCTCAATATATCTCTTTGTAAGTTCTTATTATCCTTTTTCATTCTTGTATATAGTCATGCATGAATATGCTATATGAACTTATGCACATGCTTTATATCTTACTTTTCAACATTCTTGCATGCATAATGACCATGTACAAAACAGATAAATACTCATAGCATTCATATACTTCCGCCAAAAATTCAGCAACATAATAGCTGAAACATGGAGAGTCCCAAAATAGACAGTGTATTCAATCAACCAGCTAGTCATATCAATCATAATCATCATGATTAAGATACTAACATAACATTTCTTTGGTATGAAATTTGCATAAATAGTTATGCCATTAAATTTGTCATAGCTTATGGAACCCTTAAATCAAGACACTTTCAAGTTATTCTACTTCTCTTAAATCTGCTTGTTCTTCTAAATTTGACCAAAATTCCATTTTAATTCATTTTAATATGGAAAATTTACTAGATTTTGGCCTTGTTAGTATACTTTTGAACCACTTTAGTTTCACTAAATTTGGAGGTATATAACTTAAGTTATTAAGGTTTTACTTAAGGCTACCTTGTTTTAAGACATACTTGCACATTTAAACTTACAAAATCACTAAAAATCCGTTTTTCATTATTTTGGTCCAAAATTTGTACTAACATGTACTCATTTGGACCCTCTTTCAATCCCAACAAGTTTCGTTCCAATTGCATAACTAGAGCTTAGGTTATGAGCTCCTCAAGTGAGCTACCTTCCCAATAGAGCATACGTCAACTTCAAAGAATTATTAGGATAAATCTCATGATTTGATTCGAAAATTTTATGGACATGATCCTCTATGTATTAACTCTCTAACAAAATTGGTCTCACTTAATTTGAAATTATATAGGGAGAGTTATGCCCTTAACCTCACACTTTGGTCAAGATAGAGAGTGAAATTAATGGCCAACTTCTAAAAATCATAAGTATTTCACTTTAAATCTAATGGTCTTATAATTTATATGGTTGGATTGATTTTCATAAAAGGAGTAAGGTGTTTTAAGGCCAAGAAAGCCATCAAGTATGAGCTTGAAGCTCATAGCCATCGAGGTCAAGAAGAAGAAGATGAAGATGAAGAGCATGGGGGGGGGGAAGATAGCTGAAATTTCAGAGGGGAAAAAAAAAGAAAGGAAATGTTGGCTTGTAACTTAAGTTGGGTTAGCTTGTTAGACAAGTTTGTGACTTAAATGCTATTGGTGGGTTTGAAACAAAATTAAATTCTCCTAAGCTTAAATTTGAGTGGCTCATCTTAGGCCATATATGTTGGCTACTCTTCAAACAAGTCTATTAAATCTTTGTAGAATTATTCCCTTGGATTTGTCATACCCAAAAATAATATAGGACTCTTGAAGATACATTCAAAATGTCTAGCTATCAATTCAGGTATTCTGAGTTACCCGAGATATTGTAACATTGTGTAAGTCATCCCACACTTTTATCTAATAAATGTGGGTAGCAAATCTTAATTTAAAGTTATTTTAGGTATTTTAGTTATCTACTAGTGTTGTGGGGCCCACAAAATCTCAAAAATCAAGATTTTCTATGGATGCCCCTCTTGGCAACGATAAAATCTAATTTACAGCCTTGCCATTATAATACTATAATTATGATTTCATCCTTTCTTTTTCTACAGTTTGCCTATTTACAAGTTTGCCCCTTACCTCAGGTCCGAGCTTCCTCCTAGGTTGGTCTACCCTCAAAGCTCAGGATGTTACATGACTACCACCTTAGAAAGAATTTTACCTTCAAAATTCCATAGTTGAGAGTAATTCAGGATAATCTTTCCTAAAAAATTTTGTATGTTCTAACCTATAGGGAAACTTCCTCTTCAAGTTTGTGTCCTGTTTCAAGGTTGCTTGCCGGTGGCTCCCTTCATTTTCTAGTTCACTTCTAACTACAGGTCTTCTAAATTACCAAGTGCCTTAGTTGAAGTTCCCATCACTATATTGGGGAATCACGAGGCATATAACAGAATCGATCAAAAGTATTGACCCCTTATTCTCAAGGGTCTGCTTGTCTATTCCTTCTTATTATTGAAGTTATATCCAGATTCCTTAATTGTAAAAGTGTATACTCGTCCGGAGACCTCATTTCTAATCTTGAGGGTCAGAGAAATTTATAAAGGAACCTGTTGTCTTTACTAATGTCTCTAAAATTTCCTCTTGTCTTATGTCTTACAAGGTCTTTCATAAGTGCGTGCAATTGTTTCTATTCCTACTCCCACTATACGGTTAAGTCCTAAGGCTTGTGGTCCTTCTTAATACCACTCATATGTCCTTGGAATTTGTATGTCATCTTGTATTTTGTCTCTTGCGAGGCTATTTCGTTAGTGACCTATAATTATCTTTAGCAGCAAATCTCTAAATGCTTTTCCTAGCATGGTAAATTCAGTGCACCCGCTTCTGTCTATTAACTCTTAAATGGCTCTTAGGGTGTGCCTTTTACTCCGTAATTGACATATGGCTAGGGAACATGGGATTATTTTGGAAGATTTCCTTGTAAAATCTTCCTAAAGTTGTCGATCAACCCAACTTATTGGATACAAGAGATCATGGGTGGAACATCAACCTGTCTGATGCTTCTTTATTACCCATCCTTAGGGAAAATCTTATGCTGACTAATAGGGAGTATATTATGTTAGTTGGTCTCCTTACTGCCATTCTGGTGAAGTTACATTAAGTCTATAATGCAGATATCTCTATTCTCTGGTTTGTTAGCGAATTCTCCTCCAATCTTCCTCCTAAGCTTTTGGGGCCAACTTCCAGGAATTCGGCTATATCTGGTGTTCCTACTTGACTTTGTTACTAATCTTAGATGTGCAACACTTGCAATGACATTATTGAGGTTCCCCTAGAAATCACCTCAACAACCTTTCCCTGACCTTTATTTACTTTACCATTTGTTGACCTAAGAGTGAATTTCCTTTCTTTTAAACATGGTTTGTCTTAGTCTTCTTCTTAGTCTACCTTCCCAAAATTTTGCTCACAAGTCTTTACATTGAAGTCTAATCCCTTAAGGAATTTACTTTACTTCATCACTGAATTCCTCAAGTTTTTATTTTCGATTTCTGGTTATTAGGGTATAGGTGTTGGATGAGATGACATAAGAAGGAGGGGTTGAATCGTGTCTTCACTAGTTAATTTTAACCTGTAAAATTTTTTTAAAACAACTTTCTAAAGTCCTAAACTTGGAGCGTAAAAGCAATGTGGTTAGAAATAACAGTTATTAACTTTGTTTAGTAATGTATTTGAAAGATTTTGAAGGCTACGAAAGTTTGAAGATCGAATGAAGACAACTAATAAAGAGAAAGAGATAGAATGATCACACAACAAGGTTTATCCTAGTTCAGCCAACCAAATTCCTACGTCCAGTACCTCACTCTTCGTTGAGATTTGTATATCATGAGTATTCTTTTCCCCAGCCTCTCCAAGCTTTTAAAGTTGAGTAGTCTTTTTCTATCCTCTCCAAGCTTTACAATCGAGTAATGATTATCTTAGCCTTTCCAAGCTCACTTTGACCATTAACGGGTCTGGATACAAGAGATTTTGTAGAAAGAGGTTTGTGTTTACTCTCACACTAAAAGCTCTTTACAGAGTATAGATCAAATGTGCACAATGTGTTACTTCTCTAAATTCTCAATGTGAGAATGTTATCTATTACAATCTAGTAGAGAAGATTTACAAATAGAAGTTACTATGAGTAACTTTCTAGAGTATCAGAAAGTAGAGAAAAGTTGAAGAATGAAAATAGTTGTAGCTTGAAAAAATTTGTGTAGCATCTCTGTCTTCTTCTTCATATTCCAGCTTTATACAGACTTCAAGATATTACCGTTGGAGCTTGTAGATTTTGAGCCTTGTGCTATTTCGTTCCACTGGTCTTTGGCTAGAAAGAGAAGATGTGGCTTTCTTCTTCAACAATTAGTGATAACACAGAAGAGGAAAAATAGCCATTTGAAGTCTTCACCCACTTTTTAGACTTGTCAGTGCTTCTTTTGCATTATGTCAAATCATATTTGACTTTTTGAATCTTTCAATGAAGCATATGGAAAAAGCTTTCAAGGTGAGATACTTCGTGAGTAGCAAGTTTCTGATGATCAACTTTCTGGACCGAGTCATCCTTCTGAATGCAGTGTGATATTTCTCATGGCATGTTTTTTCCTTTTTGATGTTGTATCACATCCTTCTGAACTTTCTTTCTTATTCATGAGTTAGTAAACATATAGAACACAAAGCGATTTTTCCAATATAATCATATTTTCGTGAAGTACCATGGATTTAGATGCTTTGATTTGTACAAAAATCATTTGACTCCAAAGTATACGCTTTTACTCACAGGTGAATGCATTTAGCTAAACTGAATCGTCTACTATCCAAGAGATTTACTTAAATCTTGATTTGATATTCATCAAAACCTTAAGGCTTGAAACGTCTAAGGATATGAGACTATTTCAATTGGGCATTGGAGTTTACAATTTCCCCCTTTTTGATGATGGCAAATCAATATTTAAGAAAAGATCTTGTTTATCAAAATATTATCTTAAAAGAATGCAAATTGTTATTTGAAATAAGTTGCCTTCTGAAGAGAGTTGACAAAGTCATGATATCCAGAAACTTCAGAAAATAAACTAGAGTGAGCATAGAGAAAATCTTTTGCAACCCAGATGGTTATGAGCATATTTTCAAGTATTAGTTACATAGGATTCCTATGACACATAAAATCACAATGTTTTCTAACATTTTTAGGCAAGTGTGAGTGTATCAGAGCAAGGATACTTATTTGTTCAGTTAATATAAGATAAATAGAGTAATCAAGTAGATAGTAACAACTATCAAAAAGAGAACTTAGTTATACAGATTTCTGAACAAGTAAGAGTGTTCAACCCAAAACAACCACATAAATATCACTTAGCAGAATTGACCAATTGATAAAAATAATCATGATATTAGAGCATTCAATAATACATAGATTACTTGAGTATCAGTGAGATATGATATCAAATATATAATGTATTGCTAGAGATAAAAGATTAGATCATGGGATATTAAAGCAAAATCATCAGAGAGATAGAGCATTAAAGTGATAATATAACTAAACTGCATTGATATCCACAATCACAAAATAAATTGTCCAGAAATGTATAAAGATAGCTAAAAAATAACGAAATGTTTCTTGTATGCCAAAAGATGAATATGCCAAAGAAAATGAGTACTAAGACTAATATGATATGCTCCCCCTAAAGATGTGCTTCCCCTCAGCATAAGATTTTCTTGAATATTTTACTTTTCTCCCTTTTAGTCATTGTAACACCCCAGCATGAGTTGCGGTTTCCTGTCGATACCGGAGCCTGAGAAATTCTGAGTCTGAACCCTATGCCTCCTTGGAGGGCTATAGGATTGAGGAATTTTCTTGAGATCAAAAGTTCTGGTAATGGTTCTCTAGGCATCAAGGAGTTGAAGAGGGATTTTTAATGAATTTTAGGGAATGGATAACCACTTCATTTTCGACCCTCAAGTTTGTAAAAACGCAAGTTTTCAGAGAATTGTACTAAAACCCAAAAGTTGGATTCTAATCTTTAAGGATTTTGAATTTTTAGATATTTTTATTAAATCCAAATGGGGGGTATTCCCTTATTTACATTTATGTTTTAAAGTTAATGGAGATTAACTTAAAATTAAGGAATGTAAATAAGTCTGTGCAATATTCTGTACCTGGGAAATGACTGCAGAAGGAGGGAACCAAGTTTTTGGAGTTGGTAATCGATTACAGATCTCTGTAATCGATTACAGTCCTTTTTGTATGCCCATAGGTTGAAATTTTTCGCGTGGTAATCGATTACCATATTTGGTAATCGATTACCAGCTTTTTGGCTGTGGTAACCGATTACCGCAGGTCAATATATAAGCCAAGACGCGTCCCTTCCCCTCATTTCGCAATTTTATTTCTCTCTCTACCCTCAAAACTCTCTCCCTTCTCTCTAAAACATCTCCCTTCCTTCTTAAACCCAATCCTTCACATCTTTCCATCAAATTACACCATTCCCATTCATTTAAACTCAATTTCTTTCTTCAATCTCAAATCATACCCTTATCCAAAATCAACACATTTGGTCTTGGAGCTTGGAGGAGGTGACACCAAGGCTCCTGAAGATTTCTTCTTCCATTCTCCCTTCAAAAAGGTAATCTTCAAACTCCTTTCCTCTTCCTTTCCAATGAATTATATAGATTATTTGCTCTATAGTGAATTCCTGAAGAACCCTAGGTTAGAAGAATTAGGAATTTTCATATCTGGGAGTATAGTAGATTAATCTAAGTGACTAACCTTCAATTTAATTTCCGTATTATTGATAGTATATACCACTGGAGGACTGGCTTTGGCTCTCAGAGTTCAGGGGATTAGGATTTCGCTTTTGGCATTAAGTCTGTGAGTAGATAGTTCATCCCTATCGTAGTTTTAACATATTTTTGTCTATATATATGCATATGCAAATGAGTTGGTATGTCTTAGCAATATACTTTAAGTTCTGGTAGCTTATTTATTCTTACTGGTTCACATGAGACAATGACTTGATTTCAAAATGAGAAATGTGGCAAATGTTTATTACCTGGGTTTCCTATTGGAAAATATTTCTTTATTTTGAAAGGTTTTTGAATAAAAGCTTTGGAATTTTGTTCGTTTTTTATTTATTAAAGTGTTAAAGCTTTATTCTTTTAGAAGTTACAATTTTATTGTTTATTATAAGTTATATTGGTATGTTTTATAAGAATATTTATTAAATGTTCTGTTTATGAAAAAGAATGAATTGGGAAAGTCTAGACCAGGATCTGTAGGCTAACGGCAGTAGGCGTTAGCCCTGGGTGCACCTAGGATGTTGGATTTCATGGCCACTCAAGGGAGTGGTGCGTGCCTGTTATTCATGGTCACACATATAGTGTGGTGCGTGTCTGTTATTCACGGCCACAGGAGGAGTGGTGCGTGCCTGATTACAGGATTCACACAAAGGAATGGCCACCTAAGTGTGTTTCCTGACGGATTTATCCTGGAATAGATGGACTCTATTTTGGAAAAGAAAACTTGGATAATATTTGATTAAGATTTCTATTTTGGTTTCGTTATACATATTATAGTATCACCTTAATATGTATAAATTTGTACATTGTCTCATGTGGGTTAGGGACATTCTATCTCTCACTGAGTTTCTCAAAACTCACCCCGTGGTTATTATATCCTTTCCAGATACAAGTTCAGGCTTGGGAGCCAACTCTTCTGCTCAGCTTCATTAGGTTCTTAGTATGGTGAGCCCTCCATAGTAAGGGTCTTGATTTGTAATTCTATTTCTGTTGTAATCTTAGTATGTGTAACACCCTAATAAACCCATACTACGCTTAAGTCGTATTACGGCATTTTATTAGCTGTTACTTATGCTCGTGGAAAACTAAACTTCATTTGAAATTAAATTACGCGGAAAATACGGTAAAATTTTTCTTTTTCTTTTGAAATACGTCGTCACTTTTTGAAAGTAAAGCCTCGCGCGAGAAAGTAGCAACAAACGAACGTATCGCAAAGATTTCAGTATAAATTAAAGGAACAAGGATAAAATCAAAATACCATGCATTCAATTACTACAACAATCATAAATATAATTAATCTCATAATATCCATACATAAAAGGGAACTCATGGTCATGCCATGGCCCCGAAGTCAAAGATACATAAGTCTGATACAGAATGAAATACAACAGATAAGGAACACAAATAAAAATAGACTCATGTGGACGTCTACTGGCCTCTCTGCCTTTTTCCATGCCTTCGATCAAGTGGGCTCAAGTCCTCGAATGCCTGGTTCCCCTCGCTCCTCGGCCTCGGGGAACGCGAGGAGTGCGGATGATGCGGGGGTGCCGACTTATCACCTCAAAGCGACGCACGCGACGACCCGGGGTATGGCTGGCCACAGACGGATGTGCCTCGGAGGGGTCCTCTTCGGACTCAGCAGGGTGATACTCAGGGGGCGGTGGCGAAGCGGCCCTAGGAGTGGCCGTCGAGCTCACCTCCATCACAGGGATCTCCGGCAGGGGTGCAAACTCGGCTGTGGGCAAACCCGGCGACATCGGCTCCATCTCGAAGTCGGGTAATGGCTCGGGCGGAAAGTCCCAAGGACCTAGAGGCTGTCCAAGAAGAGCTGAAGAGACGTCTACGGGGGCTGGCGGGTTTTCTGGCTCCTCTTCAAAAATTCGACCCAAATAAAAATGTGTACGCATTCATCGTGGTGGTCGTGGCCACAATAGCGTGTGTATCCCCGTCGTAAGCCCACTCATGGTGGGGAGGGTCCATGCTCCATTCCACGGGGTGAGCCATGAGTATCTGGTGACGAGACGGAAAAACAGCTAGGGTGAGAAATAAGATTTCTCAGTAGGACTCGACCCTGACACGTGGTGTCATCGTCATCGTCCCAGCCACTTCGGTTTTATTAATAAAAACAGTGAGCATGCATCAAATACAATTCTTAGACTTTCGAAAACATGAGTATCCGAAGCGGATTCAATTTTAACATACTTTCTAATCATTTGTATCATAATGACCATAAGCACAAGTGTAATCGTATGAAACATGCATGTTCAAGCTAGAAGGTTCTCTTAACTTCTTCTCTTTCTAGGGTTTTGGACCGAAGTCCCTTTTCTTTTCTTAACTTGACTTTATCTTTTCACCCACTAAACATAAGTGGTAATGAGCTCATCTTGTGGCCGTCGCCACCATAGAATTTCTGTGCTTACACTAGCCGGGTCATGCCATGCCTCATGTAAGACCTATCCCTATACTCACACTAGTGGGTCATGCCATGCCTCATGTGAGTTGTGGGTAGTGAAACTTAAATTAGATTACCTTCCCTTTTGAAGGATCACTTACTTGAATTAAACTTCTTCTTATTTAAGCATTATGATGCAAAATATTTCTAAGTCCATAATTCTTACAAAATTTCGAAGATAACTGGCTAAACCGTTTTCCCAAAATTTTGCCAAACAGAGAAACCAACATCATAGTATCATCAAGCATCATATCATATCATCATTATCATATCATCATCATAACATCATCATATCGTCATCATAACATCATCATATCATCATGATCATTATCATAACATCATGCTTGCACATAAACATAGGCATATTCACAAGCAACATTTTATGAGCTTAGCTTGATAAATTAGGTGCAAGCTTTTAATTGAGGTTGTCTCTTGTGTAAACTTCTCTTATTGAGCATAATGCCACTTTTGTCTAATGTCCTTTTTGACACTTTTTAAGTTGAATTATGAGGGTTCTCTAATGCTTAATATAAGGGTATTAATGTCTTAAAGCTTATTTCTCCTTATTCTTTAACTTTTACCATAACTAGTTTTTACTTTTACAGTGGGGCAGTAACTTTGAAAATTCACCATAATTTCATCTTTTACTCTTTTATTTCGAATTTTTGTGTGGATGTACTTCTCTGAGTCTATTTTTAAACAAAAGAAACCCCACTTAAAAATTCATTTTGTAGCTTGAGTTATGCATACTTTATTCTGACTGTTCAGTTTCTAAGTTCACTCCCGGTACAGTGGATTGTTACTTCTCATTATAATTACTCAGAAGGAATCTGAGAAAACTGTTTTATGGGTTTGTTCCTCTATGTCTTAGCTTTCAATTAAACTTAGTCTCACTCAAAAATCATTTTTGTAGCTCGAGTTATACACATTTTAGTGTAGACTGCCCAGACAGAAACTAATCCGAGAACAGTCCACTTTGAAAAATCATATCTCACTCATTTTAACTCCGAATCTTATGTATTTTATATGTATGGAAAGCTCTCTGAGTCTATTTTCATATAAAATTGGTTCCACTAATTTCTGAGTTCTCTGGAAAAAGTTATACCGTTCGGTTTACAGACTGCCAGAAAATCCAGATTTCACGTTTTGATTTTCCTCATGTTTTCTCCAAAACACTCAACCTCACTTTCAAGAAAACATTCTCAAGTTATAAAACACTCATATACCATGAAAGATTAGTGAAAAACTAACATGTTGGAGTTCAAAAATATTGAGTTCAACCATGCATCACACCAAACCGAAAACATGTTTTCAACAAACCACCATACAAGCAACAACATCTCATTTTATGACAAGAATGGCTATGATGCCCATAATCAATCTTTAAAACCACCTAGCTATGGAGAGCATAGGAGTTCTAAAGCTTGAAAAACAAGAGAGAAAAAGAGTTTAGAGCCACTACCAAAGAGAGTTTTCTTGAAGGATTTTGAAGGTGGAGAAGGTTGGAGAGAGCCTTCCTCCTTGAGTGCTTGGAAATGGGGCTTGTGTATGAGTGATCTTGTTTCTCCAAAGACCAAAAATGGTGGTCCTTGAAGGGATGGTGATGGTGGTGATAGGAGATGAGGGTGATGGTGGTAGAAGAGTGAGGACTTAGGGTAGGAAAACAAGAAGAACAAGAGGAAGAGTAGGAAGAACAAGAGAGGCTTAGAGAGAGGTGAGAGCTTTGTGTGTGTTCTTGAGAGAGGGAATGAAATGAATTGAGGAGAGAGGGAGGGCTGAAGTGGCGCAAATGAGGGAGAGAAAGTGAGGTGATTTTGCTTCTTACACAAGCTAGGGAGTGGGAAAAACCATAGGGCAAAAGGGAGTGTTGTGTTTTCTTTGAGTCTTGGCAATTGGGTAAAGGCTTGTAGTGTTTTTGTCAAGTGGTTAAAAGCATGAGCTCTCTTAGGATTGGGCATTGGATGGCTAGGATCACACCAAGTGTCATGATCTTGGTGAAGGAGAGTACAACTCTTGTCATGACTTAAGGAATCTACTAACATGGACTCTTGATCTAGTGGTGTATGATGAGAAGGCAAATGGATGGTTGGATATGGCTCTTGCTTTGACCAAACTTTCAAATAATAATTAAAGGGAAGTTTCTACATCTCTATAATTGTTATAATCATCTAAATGCTAATTAATTCAATTGGTTTAACTTACTCATTAGCACATTTTAATTAAGAAGGATTTTCCTCATTAATTATGTAAGAAGATGTGAGGGTTAATGTGATTAAGTTTTGAGACTTATATGCTCTTAGTTAATTAGATTAGATCACCTTGATTTTATGTTCTAAATCATGGATTAATAAGGATTGGGCAATTAGGCTTTTAATTATAACTTTTAATGCATTATGTTTCAATTGTTGACTTTTACTTATCTTGTTGACTTGCCTTTAATTTACTAAGCTCTTGCTCATCGAGATTAGCCGATTAACTCTCAGTTAATCGTTAACCTCTCTAATTAGTCAGGATCACTGAACTAATTAGCTTAGACAAAAATTGGGGATGTTACAGTATGTAGCTCCATAGTACTACAGGCAGGGTCCGGCCTTGTTCTGTTTTTGTTATTGTTATATATTCATTTATATATGTGTATATATATATTTCAACTTGTTGGAATTAAAGTTGTGAACATGATTTATTTTCTAAAGAACTTGAACTATGTATTTTTGGATATACGATTGTATTTATCTATTTTACTGTTATATTGTGTGCTGAGGGGTGTATTCTAAGAATACCTGGATCCC
Source organism: Pterocarpus macrocarpus (assembly GCA_031439585.1). Taxonomy (NCBI): domain Eukaryota; kingdom Viridiplantae; phylum Streptophyta; class Magnoliopsida; order Fabales; family Fabaceae; genus Pterocarpus; species Pterocarpus macrocarpus. The sequence goes on from CM062516.1 coordinate 31,853,080, forward strand.
CGATGAAATATTGTGGTTGTTTATCTGGCAGGGTATTCTTTTGTAATTGGGAAATATCTGGATTACAAAGGGGGCTCTGTCGAAATTTTTATAAAATTCTGTGATGGAAGGCTTGCGTAGGGACTTGTCCCTATGTGCCGGTCATGGCCCGGGTTTGGGTCGTGACAGTCATCATAAAAAATAAGAAGATATGGGATCATAGAAGAGCCATCATGGATTGCCTTTTCCTTTCTGAATTGTCTTCAGAATCTGCAGTAGAAGATTTTCCATCTTGTCCATCCTTCTCTCCAATCTTTGCTAATAATAGGGCTTTCAAACGAGCCGGGCTGGCTTGTTTAAGCCCGACCTATTTAGCCCGTGGACCAAAATTTTCCAACCTGGCCCGTTTAAGACTAGTCTGCTGTAACATCCCCACTTTCGTAAACAGAACATAATAGAAACGTTGAATTATTTCCCTTAGGCAGTGCGAGAATTTCTCAGGTAGTGCTATGCCATGACGATCCTTACACTTAGAATTATAGGCTAGTGTAACACTGTCATTGAAAATATGGCACTACCATATGTTAAAAATTAGGAAATGATAAAAGTACCTCTGTAAACTTTTGTTAATTGCAGTGATGCCTAGGATTTTTAGAAATTATATTTTGACCCCAAAGACTTATTCCCACAATAACCTTAGAACTTTTCATGAAATTACCTTCAGGTCCCCACATCTGTAGAATTAGTAGAATGGGATTTTAAATAGAGCAGAATCACGTGGTGAAACCATAGAAGTTTAAATCTCTGCCGAATGGGCCATGTAGGCAGTCTGGTGTGAAATGACGTAGGATGTCCCTGGACTTACTCAAAATTACGGATATGCTATTAGCTACGGAAAATAGAAAATAGAAAGGCTCTGGATTTGCGAAACGTTTAATCTACACTATTAATCGATTTATTTGATTTTATTGATTAGGTAAAGTTAATTAGAAATTAATTAAAGGATAGTTAGAAGTTAATTAGATGTTAATTAGAGAGATTAGGGTAGAATAGATGTACAACAAGTCTTATTGGATTTTTTAGCAACGTTTTGCCAGTTTGGAGGGAATCGGTAAAGATTCGGTAAATTATACCGCAAGAACCGAATCAGTAGAATTTTACACTGATAACGTTAGGTTGAATGGCTAAAATTCAGCCACCTCCACCATCATAGATGGTGCCATATTGCAGCCATATGATGGGGAGATTTGGCCAAATCATGACCACTAAAGCTAAACTACTTCAACCCACCCTTATTTATGTCATAAAGCTTAGAAAAATTCCACCTACCTCCTTTTATTTTTGTGCCCCACTAGCTACATCCCTATCCTCCATTTCTTCTTCTTCTTCTTCCTTTCTTTCCTTACCTCCATGACCAAGAGCTTCAAGCTCAACATTGGAGGCCTTTTTGGCCTCAAATCCTCTTGCTCCTTTTATAAAAATTGATCCTCACCTCCTTCTCTACAAAACCCCTCTAACAATTTCATGATTAAGCATCAAATAAAGCCTCCCCGAATTCATATGAGCTACTGCCATGGTGAAAGAAGAAGGCTAGGAGTTGGTTCTTAGCCTCCTTGCTTCCATAGTTTCAAGATAGGTAGCTCAAATCTTTAGTTATTTGATGTATCATGTGACTATGTGGCTACTGTGTTCCTCTTATGCTATGCTTGTGTGATGGTGTTTTGATGTTTTTCTAGTGATTTGAGATGAGGAAACTTAGTTTGGGTTGAGAACTTGATCAAACAACTCAAAAGGAAACTCAAACAGAATTGGCTGAGGATAAAATCCTAGATGTGTCTGTACTATGAAGTGTACAGACTCTTCTACAGACCTCAAAATGAGATGGATCTATTTTCATCTGAAAGTAGACATTTAGAGATTTTCATACATATAAATTATAAGACCATTGGATTAGTATTGAGTGAGTTATGAATTTTTGAAGTTTGACCTAGAAATCTAGATTCTCATCTGGCAATATAGGTTGAGAAGGGTGTAACTCACCCTACACAACTTTAAATTGAGTGCAACTAATGCTGTTTGAAAGCTAACAGGTAAGGAAACATCCCACAAAAATTTCAGAGTCAGATTTGTTGCTAATTACTCCCAACACATTAATGAATTTATCTTAAGTTCAAATTGAGCTAGAACAGGGTAGTCCTATAGGGTCAAGTTACAGGGCTTATATCTCAAAATATACTCATGAAAATGATATGAAGTTTCTTTCATTTGAAAGCCTGTTCTATTAGCTTTAAATTGATATAAATTTCGTATGATTCCACCTAGATTTCTATTTTTAGTGAAGTTTTACTTATAAAGGTGCATTTCTGGCTAAGTACAGGCAGTCTGAGATAAAATACTAATAACTTGAGTTATACAAATCAAAATGAGATGGGACTAAAAGGGTTGGAAACAAGACACATAGAGCTATGACATATCCAAAATTTAGATTTAAATGAGTTGAATTGTTCTAAAGGTGGATTATACGAAATTCAAGCAGAAAAGGATGAAGTAAGCAGAAAACTCTATTGAGGGTTGTATCGAATTTAATGAATGATATTATGAATATATAATCGCTGTCCCATATTGATTTGTATGTTTGAATGATTTTACTGGTAGTCTGGCACTATTTATAGGGAAGCGGACTCGATCCGTTATGCTGCCAAATTTTCGGCAGGAGTTTATGCTTTGGATATATTTACATTTACCTTTCATGTTCATGTATGTCATGCATGCAAGCATAATTAGAATATGTATGAGAAGTAAGGAGTGAAACATATCCATGAATGCACAAAGCATCCGAATGCATGATAAGATATGGAAAAGAAAAGATAATAAAAACTTGCAAGAGGGACATACTAAGTTAGCACGTGAGGCATGGTATAGACCCAGGTAACGTGGACTAGAGTGGTATTGTCTAAGACTTGGGCCAACCCTCGACTAGATTTAATGGGAATAGACCAGTGTGAGGGTCGGGGAAAGTAAACTCATCATTCATGTGTAGGTACGAACTCGAACCTAAAAAGTAGGCTATTACCCAGGGGTGAGAGAGGCCATTCACCGTCGGGGGACAAGTACAGAAGAGCAAGATCAAGTTGCAAGTTAAAGAAAGATACGAATTAAGTCAAGTGCACTTGCATACAATCAAGAATAAGCATCTATATATGCATCTTCAATTATTGTGTTAAGTCATAATGCTATTATGATTCTTGTTGAAGCATATTATACTATTCATATTTCTATGTCTGTCATATGATATGGCAAGTGGTTGTTAAAATATAACCTGCTTCGAGAAAGGTGTTTTCAACTTAAAATTGAACCACTATTCACGTATATGTGCTCATATTGTCATAATAAATCAAAGTGGCTGTAATATTTATGATGACACTGTGAGAGTGATGGTTTGAATTTACCTACTGAGGACCTTAGGTTTTCACTGCCTGCTTGTATGTTTTTCTTTTCCGTAAACAATCCAGCATCCAAGTTGGAAATCAAGTGAGAGGCGGAGTACAGGGATATTTATTGAGCAAGACTCGGGCGTAAACTAGACCAAGAGACTATTGAAGCTAGCTAACGACTAGTCGGAAGCAAATGCTATGTATTATGTTAGTCACAATTTCTTTTAAATTGTAATTATTTTATTCTCTATGTATCAGAGATGATGAAATTTATGAACTATTATTCAGTAATAAAGTGTGCAGTTAAAGAGCCATATATTATATTTTCCACATTTTAAAGCTTTCTTAGCATGGTGACAACCTTTTAATATAACCCCATGACTTGAGCATGGCTTATATGATAGAGGTTGTTAAATTTTTGGTATCAAAGCAGTTCGTCTTGTATACGCTCGTGGATGGACTGATTATGCTTCTAATGCATACTCTGAGAATCTAGATGCACCATGCTTTAGGTCCTCGCGTGAAGAGGGCATAGAAATGTTATGCATGGTAGCCTTGTTATGAGTGTTGTGGACTACCTGTTGCACTTGACTGAATGTTGAGCTTGATCACCTCAATATAAGGTTTTGTGTAAATAGAAACCTGAAACACTCAGCAGGCTTATTAGGAACCTTCTATACATAATTATTAAGGATAAAACTCCTAGAAAATAGCAATGGCAATAGGAGCAGATGATTGAGTGAGTTAAGAGGTGTAGAGAATTGGGGCTTCGATCAAAGGAATTGTGTCGGGCAATTTACTATAGACCTATTATATTAGGTCATAACGAAGAAGGATTGTTTCTTAAGTGTTACAGGGCAGTCGAAAATTTAAGTTATCAAAAGCATGATCTTAGTTGGAGACTAGCTGAGTACGAATCTTCTTTACCTGATGGGGCTTGTTTCAAGCTTTATTGCGATTACCAATCCAAAATATCTTCTCTAGCTTGAATCTAGGGGATTCTTCTACCTAGTTTTGTAACTTTAATACTCGATAGGAGTAAGGTGATTGATTACCCGCTGATAAGCTTATCTTATGTGGCATGGATAGTGCCCTTATTTTCTTCATAGATGAGATTACCCCGAAGTATCTTGCCAGCAAATTTAGTCAATGCTTTTTATGTTGGATTATGGTAATACTACATTATAAAGACCTGATCCTTCATTAAGAAACTTGTAGAGTGGATGGATGAAGCAGAGAATCAGTGAAAGAAGCTAAGGACAAAAGCTTCGGTTAGGTATACGAGAGACCTTTTTAAGTCCCCGTCCAGAGAATAGAGTGGCTTCTCCCTCAAGAGTACTAAGAACTAACATTGTAATGATTGAAAATTGGAAGAGTACTAAGTGGAATTTTGGCTTCGAAAGGGAAACAGTTGAGCAAACTATAAACAGACCCATCTAACTATACATTGAATCAAGATAGAGATACGGTTATACACAGTACGAAAAGCAGATGAACTTATAAGTATAACAAGAGAGAGAGACAATATATCTCCTACTAACCTGAAGTAGGAACACTTTCAGACTAGAGGTGGCATATGAACCAAGTGTAGTTTTTCCTACCTTTCAGAGATAAAGGAAGTGTTAGAAAATCTAGTTATGTTCAAATTCTATCGACCTCAGCCACCACAGGAACTGGATGATAGGATCATCTTCAATAGGTTATTAATAGAGGAATGAGGCTATTCAGAGAAGAAAGGAAAAGTCTAACAATTGCCTTTAGGTATCATTATATATATGCTATGGGTGGAGTAACTTGATAAAGGATGTATTCAGATTTAGGCAAGAGTAATAAAGACTTAAAGTATGCAACTAATCTCGATAGACCAAGGGAGCAACAACATGGTAGGTTCTAACAAATGGAAACAGACAAGTTTATGTAGGAACAATAGAACATAGCAAGAACGAAGTAGGAAAAGAGGAAGTTTGGATTTATGACTGGCCCATTAAAAAGAGAAAAGCTACCTAGTATGAAATTACGGTGCAAATAAGATTGTGTATGAAATACCAAACAGGGTTGCCTTGGCATCGGTCATAAGTGCAACAGACCCAATGCACCCCAAGCAAGACCGGATGATGCAACAATATAAGAACAAAAAGGGTTTGGAAGTGTGCCCCATGAGGGGCAAGGTTACGATGTCGGAATTAGAGGCAGTCAGAAGTGTAACATCCACTGGAATTTTCTTATCATTTTTCGTCTAATTGTTCGTTTTTTATCGAATAATTGAGATTAATTAAAATTCGGCTAAATATTTATTTAGGATCAATTAATTAGTAATTAATTGAGTTTAGATATGGGGGAATTAGGTTAAAAGTATAAGAGATTTCATAGGAATTTTTCAAACCGATTTACGGATTTAAAGGAAATCTGTAAGATTACGGTATTTTAAACTGTCGGAACTGAACCAATAGAATTTTACACCTTATAACCCTATATTAAGTGGCTGAGAACTCAGCCACTTAATCCATGAAAGTGGCGTAAAAAAGGCCATAAAGAATGAAGAGGCTTGGCTAAATTTTAGCCTCATGTGTTTCAACCAATCAACACCCATGAAGCCAACTACCCTCCTACTTCTTTAATCAGATTTTCCTCCCCCTTTTCATTCAGCCAAATGTGCGCCCTCTCTTCTCCATTGCTCTGGCTCTCTTCTTCTCTTCTCCACTCACCTAACTCCATCAAACCATCAAGCTTAACCAAGTTTTATTCATCCAAACTCTAAAATTAAGTTAAATCACATAAAAAGACGTAGAGGTTTAATTCTTGTCTTGCTATTCTGGTTGTGAATGGCTGGTGATGGCTCTATTTTCTTAATTTTTGATGTGGTAATTGAATGAATATGGTGATATTTGGCTAGTATATTGGCTGTTTGTGATGTTAAAATCGACTAGGAAGCAAGAAAGGATGAAAGTAGGAAGAGGTTAGGAGCTAGAACACCAAAAACCCTCAGTAGTCTGTATGGCGGAGTGTACGGCTTTGCCTAGCACCGTTTAAATTTAATGAAACCACTTTTATATGAAATTAGACATTTAGGGATTTCCATACATATATCATATAAGGCCATTGGATTAGTATTGAGAGAGATATGAATTTTCGAAGTTCGACCTAGGTTTTTGAGTTTGATTCTGGGCAGACTAGGTTGTTCAGGGTAAAACTCACCCTATACTACTTGGAATTGAATGAAACTAACTTTTTTAGAGAGTTTACACATAGGAGAATATCCTATAAAAATTTCAGAGTTAGATAAGGTCCTGTTTGCTCCCAGTGGTCTGAGACATTTGTCCTATGTCCAAACTAGGCCAAAACAGGGCAGTTTAGAAAGGTCAAGTTTCGGGGCTTATAACTCGAGCCCTACTAAGGAAAATGGAATGAAACTTTTTGCAAATAAAAGAATGTCTTGTTACTTTAATATGAGACCAATTTCATATGATTTGAGTCAGTTTTCGATTTTTACTGGATTTTTACTTTTAAGTGTGTAATTCTGGCTAGCTACAGGGCAGGCTAGGATAAAACTTGAATAACTTGAGCTATATTTATCAAAATTAGATGGGACTAAAGAGGTTGAAAAATAGACATATAAGACTTTAACATATCCAAAATTGAGGTCTAGATGAGTTAAATAGAAATTATGGCCTGATTTGCAAAAATTGGGTTGAATGTAAGTATTGAGACAGCAACCATGTTTTAATTGCAATAATTGTGCCATGAATTTGATGTTTAAAATATGAATGAAATGTGTTGATTTATGTGAGAAATTGGTATTCTGAGTACTGGCACTATTCATGGGGAAGCGGACACGTTCCATTATGCCGCCGAAATTTCGGTAAAGTCCATGCGTGAGTTATGATATATATTTAGATACATGTGCATTTTCAAGAAAGTTATGAATGTTATATTATGATGAACCTAAAGGTTATGTTATGATGAAAGTTCCATGATACTTGGTTCAGCCTTGGATTAAAGTTAAGGGGAATAGATCGGTGGGGAGGTCGGGGAAAGTAAACCCGACATTCCTGTATAAGAACAAGCTCGATCCTGAAAAGCAGACTATTACCAGGAGTCTAAATGGCCAAGAACTCCTAAGGGACCAAGTAATGGAAACGTTTATGAAGAAAAGCTCAAGAATGAGTTTTGCATGATTACATTGAATGCATGATTCCATTGAATAGTCATTTCAAGTTGTTTATAGTTTGTCTGTTATATTTACTTACTGTAACATCCTCCGAAATCCTTTTATCGTCTTCCGTTCAATTGTTCGGTTTTTATCGAATAATTGAGATTAATCAAGATTCGGTTAAACCATTATTTAGACTCAATTGATTAGCAATAACTTGAGTTTAGATAAGAGAGAATTAAGTTAGAATATAGAAGATTTCATAAGAATTTGCACGAAACCGATTTACCGATTTAAAGGAAATCGGTAAGTTTACGGTATTCCAAACTGTCGGAACCGGACCAATAGAATTTCAACCCATTAACCCTACTTTAAGTGGCTGAGAACTCAGCCACTTAAGCCCTCAAAATGGCGCAAAGAAGGCCACACAAAGGCAAGAGGGCTGGCTGATTTTCAGCCATGGAAAGCCAACCAATCACAAGCCAAAGTAAGCCAACCACTACCACTCAAACATGATCAGATTTTTCAGCTCCTTTTCACCCAAATTCTGACCCTCATTCACGCCACTTTTCCTCTTCTCTTTCAGCTCTCTTTCTCTCTTCTTCATACACCAAACTTCAGCCAAAAACTCAAGCCAATTCCAGCCTTATTCATCCAAGCTTCAAGAATCCAGCACAAACACTTGGATCAAAGGTAGGAATTCTGATTTCTTGCATCAAATCCATGCACTTGGCTGGTTGGGCTGGAATTATTCTCATCCTATTTGATGTGTTAAATGAATGTTTATGATGATATATGATTGGTTTTGGGCTGTTTGATTGATTAAAACCGAAAGTGGAAGCAAGAAACCATGAAAATAGAAATAGCTGATGGGTTAGAGAATCAAAACCCTCGGCAGTCCGTACAGCGGAGTGTACGGCTCCGCCTACAACCGATAAAATTGGATGAAACCATTTTTATATGAAACTAGACATCTAGGGCTTTCCATATATATATCATATAAGGCTTTTGGATTAGAAATGAGAGAGTTATGAATTTTTGAATTTCAACCTAGGGTTCTGACTCTGAATCTGGGCAGGCTAGCTTGTTTAGGATAGAACTCGACCCATACTACTTGAAAATGAGTGCAACTAAGTTTTTTAGAGAGCTTACAAATATTAGAATGTCCCATAAAAATTTCATAATTAGATAAGGTCCCAATTGCTCCCAGTACCCCAAGTAATTTGCCCTATGTCCACACCGGGCTAGAACAGGGCAGTTTAGGAAGGTCAGAATGCGAGGCTTATAACTCGAGTCCTACTAAGCCAAATGAAATGGAAATTATTGCAAATGAAACTTTGTTCTGTTAGCTTTAATAAGAGACCAATTTTGTATGATTTGAGTCATTTTTCGATTTTTAGTGGATTTTTACTTTTAGTTGCCTGATTCTAGCAAGCCACTGGGCATGCCGGGATAAAATCTAGATATCTTGAGTTAGAGAAACCAAAATTAGATGGGACCAAAAAGGTTAGAAAATAGACACATAACACTTTAACATGCTTAAATTTGAGGCCCAAATGAGTTAAATAGAAATTATGGTTTGAATTATCAAAACCGGGTTGGTTGAACATGCTGAGGCAGGAATTCTGCTTTGATTAATTTGATATTGATATGAGTTTAATGTTGAAGTATAAATGTGATATTGTGTTCTTTGTGATAAAATGATGTACTGGTTGGCTGGCACTATTCACGGGGAAGCAGACACGTTCTGTTATACCGCCAAAATTTCGGTAGAATCCATGAACAAGTTATGAATTCCATGATCTTACATGTGCATTTCAAGAAAAGTTATGAAAGTGTATTAAGAATCATGTTATTAAGAAAGTTCCATGCTACTTGGGCCAGCCCCGGATAAGAAGTTAAGGGGAATAGATCGGTGGGAACGTCGGGGAAAGTAAACCCGGCAATTCCTGTATAGGAATGAGCTCGATCCTGATAAGCAGACTATTACCCAGGAGTCTAAATGGCCAAGAACTCCCAGGGGACCAAGAGATGGAAAAATGATGAAAGGAAATGAAAAGTTTATGAAGGAAAGTTCAAGAATAAGTTTTGCATAATTACATGAATGCATGATTTCATGGCATGGTTATTTCAGGATGTTTACAGTTTGTCTGTTATATTTACGTACTACTGTATGTTTATTTGCTATGCTAGTTATTCTATGTTTTACTGTTAGTAGCCTATTCTGTTTCTTATGCTGTCTAAAGTAAAAGCGAACCTCGCTTCTAACCAGATATTTTATTGAACTCATTAAAATGGATATTTCAGTTTGAACACATGTTTTTATAATTAAATAAAACCCGAGGCAACTGAGAATGTATGTGACGTCAGACAATCACTATGCACCAACCCTACTGAGAATTTCTTGAAATTCTCACCCCGTGCTATATTTTCCGCATCATTCTCAGACGCTGGCGAAGGGCTCAACGACCACTCCTTTCATTGAGATCCCAGTCCTGTAGCTTCATCAGGTTTCCGACTTGGACTCGTTGGACGCAGTCGGCTCCTGCTAGTTCCGTCTCTGCTTTCTAGCAATAGGGATTTTGCTGTATCTTTATTTCATCTGCTTCTAATATATATATGTATAGACTGAAGCATTGGCTTCCAGCCTACATATGTACATATACAGTTGAGAATATACCACTTATTCGTATCTTTTATGTTGTGTTATATTAAACTTCATTACGTTGTATAATGCTATTCATATCTATTATATAACAGCGCGCCGTTTCAACTGTTTTGTGATACTAATCACGAGGTTCAAGCAGAATGTTAACACGGTAACACAGACTACCTAATTTCATGCTATGACTTAAGCATAACATTAAATTAGTAGGGTGTTACACTTACTGTTGTATGTTCATCTATTATGCTCATTATTCTGTCTATCATTATTAGTAATTTATTCTATTTCTTATACTGTCCTAAGTAAAACGAAACCTTGCCTCGGACCAAACATTTTCTTAAACTTATCAAAAGTGGATAGCTCAGTTTGAACCCATGTTTTCGTAATTAAATAAAAATCGAGACAACTGAGAATGAATGTGATGTTAGTTAAATACTGTATGCGAACCCTACCGAGAATTTCTTTAAATTCTCACCTCGTTTTGCATTTCCACATCATTCTTAGACGTTGGCGATGGACTTAACGGCCACTCTTTTTATTGAGATTCCAGACCTACAACTCCACCACGATCCCATAGTGGACTCATTGTATATAGCCGGCTTCTGCTATTTCCGTCTTTATCATTTTAGTAATAGGAATTTTGCCATCCCCTTATTTCTTCCTGCTTTTGACTGTGCTACCCCATACTTTGTGGTTCCGTTGCACATGGCACACCCTCCTCCAGCACCTCCAACACCCACAGCACCTTCAGCTCCTGTTGACCCTGCACCAGAGTCACCCCCATAGGTGGTTCCAGACATATCGCTCAGCTCTGAGAGTGACCTTTCTGAGGCCACTAGCTCATCACCCTCCTCCTCGGGACCCAGTACAGACTACTCTCCAGCCGAACCTGATATGGCCAACGACTATCTGGCTGAGTGAGTCAGCTGCAGATGACATTGTACAGCATGGCCCTTTTTTGGTAGTATGTAGCTTTAGGTCATAGACTTAGTAGTAGGTCTGAAATGTCCTCTGAGGACCCCCATAGGATCATTTTGATTGACATGAGCCCTGTCTTTTTGGTACACCGGCCCCACTTATGTATCCTGTTTTGAATTTGTATATAAACTGAAGCGTCGGCTTCTAACGTATATATATGCACGTATACAGTTGTTAGTATATTACTTATTCTAATCTTTTCTGTTGTGTTTTATTAAACTCTGTCACGTTCTGCAATATTGAACATGTTTGTTACATACAGCACGCCGTTTCTTCTGTTTAAAAAAAAAAGAAAAGAAAAGAGATGTGATACGATAAATGAAATATAAGCAAAGTATCAACGTGTTAACACAACCTACTTAATTTCATGCTATGACTTAAGCATAACATTAAATTGGTAGGATGTTACATTTTTGGTATCAGAGCCATTTGTCCTAGTTAAGGCCTGAGGATTGGACTGACTATGCTTCACGCATGTTCTGTATTTTTAGCTGATAACATGCACTAGATCTTGCCTGTACGGTTGAGATATAAGTATGCATGTGTAAGAAGTGTCTGACCGTATGAGCTGTTATTCACTAGCACATTAGACTTAGTTTTGAGCCTGATCAACTCAATAACTTTTGTTTTGTGTGCTCAGAACTTAATGGCTTCCGGAAGGCAAGATAGGCCACACACAGAACCTGCTCAAAGGGAACCCGCTGACCTTATGGACACGGTACGAGAAATGGCTCATGCGATGTGGTAACAGGCCACAGCAGCTCACTAGATGATGGATCAATTAGGCAGGTGACTTGAGGCAAGCTGTGGAGGAAACCTTCATGGCCTAAGAGTTGACCTAGACTACTTTAAGTTTGCTAAGTTCAGGAAGGCAAGTCCGCCCAGCTTTCGAGGGGTGTATGATCCTGACAAAGCTGATGAATGGATCAAAGCCATGGAGAAGATTTTTTCTATTTTGGATTGCTCAGATCATCAGAAGGTGACCTTTGCCACCTACATGCTCGAAGCAGATGCCGGGTTTTGGTGGAATGGTGTACGAAGGTTATTCAAAGAATCTCAGACAGCAGTCACTTGGACGTTGTTTAAAGATGTATTCTACCAAAAGTACTTTCCTGCCTCTGTTCGAAATACTAAAGAACTCAAATTTATGCTGCTGCGTTAAGGAAATCAGACGATATCCGAATATATTGCCAGATTTGAAGAGTTATGTAAATTTTCTACAATTTACCAGAGGAACTCAGATGAAGGGTAGAAGTCTGTCAAATTCGAAGGAGGGTTACAGGAAGATATTCTTACCGCAATAGGGCCAATGAGATTAGACATTTCCCTACATTGGTAAATAAATGCCGACTTGTGGAAGATTGCAATTTGGTGGTAGTTTCCAGAAGGGGTTGGCCTCGCAGGACCCAAGATTCAAGCCTAACTTACAACAGCAAAGGAGATTCCCGCCAATAGGCAACGAAGGCAAGTAGCCCCAAAGGCTTCTTCCGAATTCAACTTGCACGAAATGCGGTAAGAATCATGGCAATCGGCCTTGTTTGGCAGGCTAGAATATCTGCTATGGGTGTGGCAAGCTAGGTCATAAAATTTATGAGTGTCTAACCAGGAATCCAGCACAGCCGTCTAGACCACAACATCAAGGACGGGATTTTACGATGAATGCAGAAGAAGCTGACAAGTCCGAGGGACTAATTCAAGACACCTGTGAAATGGACGGTGAGACTCTAACTGTACTCTATGATTTGGATGCCTCACATTCGTTTATTTCTCATAATTGTGTGGCTGTTTTGCAATTACCAACTTCTGAATTGCCTTATGATTTACTAGTTTCTACTCCTACCAATAAACCCGTTAAAACTAGTCAAATTTGCATCAATGTTCCTCTTCGAATTGAGGGTAGAACCTTTGCAACCAATTTGATTTGTCTCCCTCTCTCTGGACTTGATATAATTCTCGGCATGGATTGGCTTTCCGCCATTTGAGTCATGCTCAATTGTTTCAATAAGACAGTGGTATTCCCCTCTGTCTCATCTTCTGAACCGCAAGCTTCAACACACTTTTATCTGAACTCTTTATTAGTAAACTATAGTGGGTCGAAGAGTCAAGGATACATCCTCTTGTCAGCTAATGTGACGGAAGTTGAATAGAAACTAGAGGAGATCCCAGTTGTTAAGGAATATCCTGATATTTTTCCAGAAGATATTCTTGAATTCCCTCTTGAGAGAGAAATTGAGTTCACTGTCGAGTTGGTTCCAGGTGCGGGACCAATATCTATAGCTCCGTATTGAATATCACTTTTGGAGCTAACAGAACTAAAGAGACAGATCGAAGAGCTTTTGGAAAAAGGATTCATATGGCCAAGCGCGTCACCATGGGGAGCTCCAGTCTTGTTGGTCAAAAAGAAATATGGAAGCATGTGCCTATGCGTGGTGTAACATCCTCAATTTCATGTCGTGCTAAATTACCTCAGTAACCCTGAGTAATTAGGCACTTAATGAGAAATTATGAGATTAAGGCTTAATTAAGGGGTTGACTCGGATGAGAAGAGTCAAGAGAATGCTTAATCGAGATTAGATAATCTCTAATTAAGCAAGTCAGAGCCTTATAGCTTAATTAAGCACTAATCGCCCTTAATTAGCTTACTCGAGTTTAATTAAGGTTAATTAAGCTTAATCGTAAGATTAAATTTTTGTTAATCGTGTTCTTGTGTGTTAATCACTAATCCTTGCTTAATCACCTTAATTAAGTTGTATGAGCACTTAATCACATGATTAAATTCAAATTTAGTCAACTAGACAATAAAGTAGAGAGTGATGTCATTAAAGCATAAAGTATTAGACAAGACTACTTTATGTAAGAGTTTGACCATGCTTTATCTCCCCATCATCCCATTTGTCCCCTTAATCACTAATTAACACAAGATGACAAAATTTAGCAAAATATCTCACCCTCCTCCCTTAATGATGGACGCCACTTTCTAACACACACACACACACTTACATTTTCATTTTCATTCATCCTATTTTCTCTCTTCAAGCCAAATTCTCCAACTTTTCTCTAAAACTCTCTTCATCTTCTTCATCTTCTTCTTCCTTTCTCCATCACCACCACCCTAAACCACTCACTTAGCCCTTCAAAGACCTCATCTTTGGGTCTTTGGAGACAAGATCTAAACACTACAACCTCCATTTTCACAAGATCTCAAGAGCTTCTCCTTCCTTCTTGCAAAACCGCCACCATCATCATCAAGAGGAGCCATCATCTTCTTCGTCCTCTTCTCTTGTTTTTGCGCCATATTCAAGAAAGGTAGTTATCTTTATCTTTTTCATTTTGTTTACTCAAGAAAGCTTGGAGCTTGGTTCTTTCATGACTGAGATTTCTAAGTGAAAGCTTGAGAAGATCCTTCATGCTCTTCAAGAGCCAAAGTTTCCATTTTTAGAAAAATATGTTCTTGTTGTTCTTCATGTGTTCTTAAGTTTCCCCTTTTGGAAAAATATGTTCTTGTCATTCTTCATGTGTTCTTAAGTTTCCTCTTTTGGAAAAAATATGTTTTTGTTATTCTTCATGTGTTCTTAAGTTTCCCCTTTTGGAAAAATATGTTCTTGTTGTTCTTCATGTGATCTTAAGTTTCCTCTTTTAAAAGAATATGTTCTTATTGGTATCTTGCTTAAAGTTGTTCCTTTCTTTTTATGATGAGTTAATGATTAGAAAAGCTTCACCTTTTTATGTTTTCATGATTTGATAAGACTATGAACATTCTAAAAGCTTTAAACTTTAAAAAGTTTGCTTCTTGATGCACAAAAAGTGGCGCAAGTTTTAGTGCCATCATAAAGTCTTCTTTTGTTTTATTTTGAAGACAAAGATACATGTAAAAGTCTAAGCTTTCTTGAATAACAAGCCTTTTTGAGTTATAAAATGATATCTTGTTACTTTATATCTTAAAAATCAAACCTTAAAGAAAAGACCTTTCATAAAGTTTCAAACTTTAATCAAGAATGAAACCTTTAAGTCATAAAAGTGTTGTTTTGTAGCACTTAATTCATAAAGTTTAGACTTTGAACCAAAACAACGCCAAAAGGTGTTAACTTTTATAAAGAATAAGACTTTTTATTTAAAAAACTCGTAATTTGTATCATTATTTCATAAAGATCCAATCTTAAGATAAGAACTTAATGTCAAAGGCACTCACTTTCATAAAGAATAAAATTTTATGACTACTTTATAAAGAATGATAACTTTAATAATGTTTAATGTAAAACCTTGGTATGTTATTAGTAAAGTTTAAAACTTTGTAACTTGAATAAGTTAAAAATCAACCTTGGTGATTAGTGAACATTGGTGTTGTTGGGTTCATGATGTGGTTATGCATTGTCATGACCCAAGGATTAGAGGGATCTCGAACTCCTTGGGAACAAAAGTATGATTAGGGCCTCTGAGCATACCATGAATATAGGAATCACTAAGTGCACTATCCCAAGGAAAGGAAACAATCACTTAATTAATTTGAACGAGTGTTCCATAAGACATGTACTCAAGTAAAGGATACTTTCATACGAGGACTAAGTAACTAAAAGGCCATAAACACATATCCTAACTATGTGATTCTATCATGGGTAACCACGAGAAATCATATAATCATTCATAATATTCTTCGTAAAGAAAAACACAACTATAAACCCCTTTAGGGTATGAATGGGTGATGCCATTCGGCATGATGAATGATGAGTTTGATTGAGCTTTGTCTCATGATTGAATGATGAGTGTGATGATATGATATAGATATGATGAACTGTTGGTTGAAAGTTTATGATTGGCATCTTGGGGAAGCTCTGGTCTAGCCGTTATGCTGCTGGATTTTCGTCAAAATTATGGACTTAGCCATATCCTTGCATGTGTCTAGTAAAAAAAAAAAAGGGAATTATGCATGTAAAGTATAATAATAAGCTAAGAATTAATAGGACATGACCCTTCAATCACTTCGGTAAGGGAAGTGAGAGACGGCGATCCACAAAGACTTGAGGAACCTCTATGAGGGAGGCAAGGGTGACATGGAGGACCCTCCAACTTAAAGGTAACCAATATTGGCTTAGTTTGATTTGGTTAGTATTACATGATGACGGTCATGGAATGAGCTCATGTCCAAAAGCAGTCTATTTCAAAGGAAAGTAAAGAATATTAAGCATGTGCTAAAAATGAAAGTAAGGTAAAAAGTATAACCATAGTTAAGTTTATGATGATACATGTCCTTGCATGTACTTTTGTTGCCCATTTGCATTATGAATGTCTACTCTATCTTTCAGTATGTATGTTAGATTATGATGATGTAGTTATGATGTTAAGTTTAAAAGCAACCCGCTTCGGAGTTTAAGTTTTCAAAATCATTAAAATTGAACGTATATCTGTCCACTGCTTTTATAATTAAACCTGAAGTGGCTGGGATGATGATGATGACACTGTATTTGTCTAGTTGCGATCCTACTGAGAAATTTAGTATTTCTCACTCCTACGTTTCCGTGTCGTCTTAGAGGATGCCGGCGTCAGGCACGGTAGTGATTTTCATTGAGTTTCCAGTGATGCATTGACACTTCGACCCGGTGCTGAATGCATCTGTGCTGACCGCTCAGGCAGCAATGCGGGTGTACATGTTCCATAGCTGCCAGTTCTGTGCACCCGTGATGAGTCCGTTTTTTTGCCTTCATGAGCCGTTCGAGGACATCACTATGGATGACGTTCGCCCGCCCTTCCATCCTCCGAGATACCCCACTAATGGAGATTCCGATTTGGACACCCGCCTGACACCGACAGTGTCATTAGATTCCGATCCTTCGGAGCCTTCTTATCCTAGCTATCATGTGGAGATGGACCCGTCTGAGCCTTCCTACCCGTCTGTGATCTGTCTGTCATCTAACTCGTCTTCTTCTGCAGCCCCTCGTCACACACCACCCCCAGTTCGCGATCGCGGGTTCATCTGTACTCGTGCTATGCCTTGTAGGCGTGGCCGTGCTCGAGGAGGAGGACGTAGTGATATTTCTCCCAGTGAATTTGGGAATGGCTACCTTTCGCCAGATGAGTGAGGTGTTGATTTACATGCAGAGCTGAGCATGGATAGCCCCTTTTGGTTGTAGCTAGGGTTATCATTTTTCTTGTGACATGTATGGGTGTATGGGATTGCTTATGTATTTCCTTTTATCATATATTTCGTTAGGTTATTTTGTAGGGCCGACAGTAGGTATCGAACCCATTGTTATCATTGTGTATGACTGCTACTATTACCACTATTATACTAACTATGTGATGGCTATGGAATGAATGTTATCTTTATCTAAGATTATGATTATTCTCAATGCTTTTAGTTATGTTAAATGCGAGGTATGTATGAGACAGCGACGTTTGTATTATATGTTCACGATGCGCTCATGGCTCTCGATTTCAAAAATTTACTTATTTTATTCAAAAAAAAATTTACCCCTATTTTCATTAAAAAAGATAATTTCTAAAAGGTAATATTAGTTCCGCGAGCAGAAGTAACAACTAATAATTCCACAATATGACTTAAGCATAGAATGGAACTTTTAGGGTGTTACACGTGGATTATAGACAGTTGAATAAAGTGACGATTAAGAACAAATATCCACTGCCAAGGATTGATGACCTCATGGACCAATTACAAGGTGCAACGGTATTCTCCAAAATCGACTTACATTCCGGATATTATCAAATTCGAGTTCGAGAACAAGATATCCCTAAGACAGCTTTTCGAACTCGTTACGGGCACTATGAGTACACCGTGATGTCATTCGGACTGACCAATGCACCAGCAGTATTCATGGATTACATAAATTGAATATTCTGCCCATATTTGGACAAGTTTGTAGTGGTTTCATCGACAACATACTTGTCTATTCGAAAACAGAGCAAGAGCATGCAGAACACTTGCGACTGGTTCTGCAAATTTTAAGAGAAAAGAAACTTTATGCTAAGTTATCCAAATGTGAATTTTGGACAAAAGAAGTAAAATTTCTCGGCCATATAGTATCCTATGGAGGAATCTCCATATACCCCAGCAAAGTAGAAGCAATACTAAATTGGGAAAGGCCGACCACAGTCACTGAGTTAGAAGTTTTCTGGGCCTAGTTGGATATTACAGACGATTCATTAAGGATTTTTCTCGAATAGCTTTGCCCTTGACCAAGCTAACCAGGAAGAATGTTCCATTTGGATGGATGCCGGAGTGCGAACAGAGTTTTCAAGACTTGAAGAGAAGGTTGACTATGACACCAGTGTTAGCCTTGCCAGACCCTCGTGGACCATTTGAGGTCTATTGTGATGCTTCCAAACAAGGATTAGGATGTGTGTTGATACAAATCGGAAACATAGTCGCTTATGCCTCTTGACAATTAAAGCCACATGAAAGGAATTATCATACTCACGACCTCGAATTAGCAACAGTAGTATTTGCCTTAAAGATATGGAGACATCACTTATATGGTGTAAGGTTCGAGGTCTTTTCTGATCACAAGAGTTTGAAATATCTCTTTGATCAGAAGGAATTAAATATGAGGTAGCGAAAGTGGAGGGAACTTCTTAAGGACTACGAATTTGAATTGAAATACCACCCAGGTAAGGCAAATATTATGGCTGATGCTTTGAGCAGGAAATTGTTGACCATAGCATGGATGATGATTAAAGAGACGGAGCTTATTGAAAGCTTCCGAAATCTTAATTTGGGAATCCTTATGACTCCCAAGACTCTTCAGTTCAACAAATTAAGATAACCAGTAGCTTTAAGGAATAGATTTGGCAAGCACAGCAGCAGGATACTGGTTTTCTACATAAAATAAATCTCGTACAATTAGAGAAATTAACGGGTTTTGCTTAGGATAAAGAAGGCATCTGGTGACATTATAACAGGGTGTGTGTACCCGAGGGGAATGATCTTCCAAGAAGAATTTTGGAGGAATCACATAAGGGTGAATTCACCGTGCATCCTGGCATTACTAAAATGTATCAAGATCTCAAGAGAATGTTTTGGTGGCCAGGTATGAAGTTAGACGTGGCGAGCTTCATGAGCAAGTGCTTGACCTGTTAGAAGGTGAAAGTGGAATATCAAAAATCCTCCAGTATGCTACAACCTTTGGAAATCCCTGAGTGAAAGTGGGAGAGTATCTCCATGGATTTTGTAATGGGATTACCAAGAACGCTAATAGGATACCATGTCATGTTCCTTAGGATGTGCTCACCATGCCATATTCCAGAGTATGATCGCCATGTCATACCTCATCAGGGTGTGATCGCCATGTTACACTCCCTAGGAATATGGGACCTTCATCATATCTTTTAAGTACCTTCAAGTGAAGGGATCCACATTTAATATATTCATATACCTTCATTATCATACATGATCATGCATAGACATGCTAAATACACTCATGCATATGCTTCATTGCTTACTTTCATATATCCTTGCATACATGGTTTCCACATACATATTCATAACCTCTGGAATTTCAAGAAGGAGACCACGTATTTCTGAAGGTTACACCTACAATAGGGATAGGTAGAGCCATTAAGGTCAAGAAGCTAAATCCTCACTTTATCGATCCCTCCAAATCTTGAAGCGAATAGGATCAATTGCATACCGAATTGCTTTACCTCCACATTTGTCAAACCTTCATGATGTTTTCCATGTTTCTCAACTCTGAAAATATCAACCTGACGCTACACACTTCCTAGAACCCGAGTCAATACAATTAAAAGAGGACTTGACTTTCCATGTACAACTAGCATGGATCGTAGACAGAAGCAGCAGGCAACTTCAGAACAAAACCATGCAATTAGTAAAGGTAGCATGGAGAAAAGAAGGTGCTGAAGACTACATTTGGGAACTGGAATCAGATATGAAGAAAGAGTATCCTAAACTATTCTCAGGTACTAAATTTTGAGGACAAATTTTTTTTCTTAAGAGGGTGGTAATGTAACATCTACTGGAATTTTCTTATCGTTTTTCGTCCAATTGTTCGATTTTTATCGAATAATTGAGATTAATTAAAATTCGACTAAATATTTATTTAGGATCAATTAATTGAGTTTAGATATAGGGGAATTAGGTTAAAAGTATAAGAGATTTCATAGGAATTTTTCAAACCGATTTACCGATTTAAAGGAAATCGGTAAAATTACGGTGTTTTAAATTGTTAGAACCGAACCAATAGAATTTTACACCTTATAACCCTATATTAAGTGGCTGAGAACTTAGCCACTTAATCCATGAAAGTGGAGCACAGAAGGCCACAAAGAATGAAGAGGGTTGGCTAAATTTCAGCCTCATGTGTTTCAACCAATCAACACCCATGAAGCCAACTACACTCCTACTTCTTTAATCAGATTTTCCTCCCCTTTTTCATTCAGCGAAATCTATGCCCTCTTTTCTCCCTTGCTCTAGCTTTCTTCGTCTCTTCTCCACTCACCCAACTCTGTCAAACCATCAAGTTCAACCAAGTTTTATTCATCCAAACCCCAAAATCAAGTCAAATCACATAGAAAGCAGTAGAGGTTTAATTCTTGTCTTGCTATTTTGGTTATGGATGGCTGGTGGTAGCTCTATTTTCTTAATTCTTGATGTGGTAATTGAATGAATATGGTGATATTTGGCTGGTATATTGGTTGTTTGTGATAAAATCGACTAGGAAGTAAGAAAGGATGAAAGTAGGAAGAGGTTAGGAGCTGGAACACCAAAAACCCTCGGCAGTTCGTACGGCGAAGTATACGGCTCTGCCTAATGCCGTTTAAATTTGATGAAACCATTTTTATATGAAACTAGACATTCAGGGATTTCCATACATATATATATAAGGTCATCGGATTAGTATAGAGAGAGATATGAATTTTTGAAGTTCGACCTAGGTTTTTGAGTTTGATTCTGGGCAGACTAGGTTGTTCAGGGTAAAACTTGCCCTATACTACATGGAAATGAATGAAACAAACTTTTTTAGAGAGCTTACACATAGGAGAATATCCCATAAAAATTTTAGAGTTAGATAAGGTCCCGTTTGCTCCCAGTGGTCCGAGACATTTGTCCTATGTCCAAACTGGGCCAAAATAGGGCAGTTTAGAAAGGTTAAGTTTCGGGGCTTATAACTCGAGCCCTACTAAGGCAAATGGAATGGAACTTCTTGTAAATAAAAGATTCTCCTGTTAGATTTAATATGAGACCACTTTTGTATGATTTGAGCTAGTTTTTTTTTTTAGTGGATTTTTATTTTTAAGTGTGTAATTCTGGCTAGCTATAGGGCAGGCCAGGATAAAACTTGAATAACTTGAGCTATATTTATCAAAATTAGATGAGACTAAAGA
The DNA here is from genome assembly GCA_031439585.1 of Pterocarpus macrocarpus. NCBI lineage: Eukaryota > Viridiplantae > Streptophyta > Magnoliopsida > Fabales > Fabaceae > Pterocarpus > Pterocarpus macrocarpus. The sequence goes on from CM062516.1 coordinate 31,874,639, forward strand.
GGTTGGAAAATAGACACATAACACTTTAACATATCCAAAATTGAGGTCCATATGAGTTAAATAGAAATTATGGCCTAATTTACAAAAACGGGGTTGAATGTAAGTATTGAGACAGCAACCATGTTTTAATTGCAATAATTGTGCCATGAATTTGATGTTTGAAATATGAATGAAATGTGTTGATTTCTATGAGAAATTGGTATTCTAAGTACTGGAATTATTCATGGGGAAGCAGACACGTTCCGTTATGCCACCGAAATTTCGGTAAAGTCCATGCATGAGTTATGATATATATTTAGATACATGTGCATTTTCAAAAAAGTCATGAATGTTATGTTATGATCAACCTAAAGATTATCTTATGATGAAAGTTCCATGATACTTGGCCCAACCTTTGATTAAAGTTAAAGGGAATAGATTGGTAGGGAGGTCAAGGAAGGTAAACCCGGCATTCCTGTATAGGAACGAACTCGATCCTGAAAAACAAACTATTGCCCAAGAGTCTAAATGGCCAAGAACCCCCAAGGGACCAAGTAATGGAAATGTTTATGAAGAAAGGCTCAAGAATGAGTTTTGCATGATTACATTAAATGCATGATTCCATTGAATAGTCATTTCAAGTTGTTTACAGTTTGTCTATTATATTTACTTTCTGCTGTATGTTCATCTATTCTGCTCATTATTCTGTATATCATTATTAGTAATTTATTTTGTTTCTTATACTGTCCTAAGTAAAACTAAACCTTGCCTCGGACCAGACATTTTCTTAAACTTATTAAAAGTGGATAGCTCAATTTGAACCCATGTTTTCATAATTAAATAAAAACTAAGGCAACTGAGAATGAATGTGATGTCAGTTAAATACTATACGCGAACCCTACCGAGAATTTCTTTAAATTCTCATCTCGTTTTGCATTTCCACATCATTCTTAGACGTTGGCGATGGACTTAACGGCCACTCTTTTTATTGAGATTCCAGACCTACAACTCCACCACGATCCCATAGTGGACTCATTGCATATAGCCGGCTTCTGTTATTTCTGTCTTTATCTTTTTAGTAATAGGAATTTTGTCGTCCTTTTATTTCTTCCTGCTTTTGACCCTGCTGCTCTATACTTTGTGGTTACGTTGCACGTGGCACACCCTCCTCCAGCACCCGCAGCACCTGTAGCTCTTGCTGACCCTGCACTAGAGTCACCCCCGTAGGTGGTTCCAAACATACCGCTCAGCTCTGAGAGTGACCTTTCTGAGGCCACCAGCTCATCACCCTCCTCATCAGGACCCAGTACAGACTACCCTCCAATTAGGCCTAGCATGGCCAATGGCTATCTGACTGAGTAGGTCAGTTGCAGATAATGTTGTACAGCATGACCCTCTTTTGGTAGTATGTAGCTTTGGGCCATAGACTTAGCAGTAGGTTTGAAATGTCCTCTGAGGACCCCATAGGATCGTTTTGATTGACACGGGCCCTATGTCTTTTTAGTACACCGGCCCCACTTATATATCCTGTTTTGAATTTGTATATAAACTGAAGTGTCGGCTTCTGACGTATATATATGCACGTATACAGTTGATGGTATATTACTTATTCTTATCTTTTCTGTTGTGTTTTATTAAACTCTGTCATGTTTTGCGATATTAAACATGTTTGTTACGTACAGAGCGCCATTTCTTCTGTTTAAAAAAAAAAAGAAAAAGAAAAGAGATGTGATACGATAAACAAAATGTAGGCAGAGTATCAACATGTTAACACAACCTACTTAATTTTATGCTATGACTTAAGCATAAAATTAAATTGGTAGGATGTTACAAGAAGAGTCTCTATATCTTGGGCCAGATTAAATGCGATCATCATTAACGCATTAGGTTCCATCAGAGTTTTGTAGTTAAGCGTGCTCGAACGAGAGTAATATTAAGATGGGTGACCATCTGGGAATTCCTCATATTGTAACTTCAACAGGGAAGCAAGATCATCATTCCCATCTCTCACAACAAATGGATTACATCTTAGGGCAAGATATTATGAAGAATAGCCAGAAGGCTTAGCAGTTAAGGTAATATGAGATTTAGCCACTAAAACTAACACATCTATATATTGTATTAGGACAAACCCCAATGAGATTGGTAACATTGGTGCCCACAAAAGTGGGAGGTGGACATCAACACAATAGTCGAGGAATCTCCATGCTAACCAATTGAAGAAAGTAGAAGAGTGGCAAGAACTTCGGCTATCCCACAATCCTTTCCTTATGTGAAGCTGATCATATTTTGAGGGAACAAGTATCGCAACAATCATTGAGAAGTTCAACAAGAACGACACGGGATCCAATTAGCAAATAATGAGAAATTGAATAAAGTTCGCAAGAGCACGGAGAGATTTCGAAGCAAGGACTATAGTTATAGTTTAGAAGGAAGATCTAGCCTTACACCTAAAAATTAACGGGAGGGGATTCATCACTGATTAAAGAGGATCAGGTACGCAAGAGTTTGGATATGGCTTGATTAATTTCCCGAAAAACTTCGACGAAGCTACTATGACCACTATTTGTCAAAGTTGATTGCCGCTGTAGCTGATAGTTTTCGTAATGGCAGAATTTCTTCAGTTAGTATTTAGGGCCCAAGGCACAAGTATTAGAAAGTTTATCGGAAAACATAGCACACAAGTAGTCAGACACATGATAAGGAGGATGAGGAATTTACTCGATAAACTTGATGATGGATCAGAATGTTAGCGAAACAAAGTATATTTTGGCACCCATATAATCCACGACAACTCTTTGCATAGATATTGGAAAGGCATCTTGTAAGACAGTATGGTAAGAAAACTCTGCAGCTTCAATAAAAGGATTTGACTTTTAACCTTGGTTTTCACATTAAATTGCCTGTATCTCAATAACTAGGAATCAAGAAGGATATTAGACTAATAGAAAAAGTCATGAGTCTTAGAACTTAATTCGTATAGTGGGAGTGACCTAAAATTTTCCTATAGGCATTAGGCATGAGGCAAATTTTACCAAGAAGAAGAGGTTTTAAGATAAGACTCCTAGTTATAATTATGAGAAGAGGCTAAGCCTATGTTTCAAAAAAAAAAAAATGTTATCGAAGGTGAATTTATTATTGAACTAAGGGTAGCTGAGCGAATGAGAATCTTGGGAAAAAATATACGAATCTCCTCGACACAGGAATTATCATTACTACATATTGACGTCAATTACTACAATAACTGCTAATCTTTGCAATTGCAAATCTTCATGAGTTGAATATCTGGGGTCTTGTAACATCCTCAATTTCATGTCGTGCTAAATTACCGTAGTAACCCTGAGTAATTAGGCACTTAATGAGGAATTTCGAGATTAGGGCTTAATTAAGGGGTTGACTCGGACGAGAAGGGTCAAGAGAATGCCTAATCGAGGTTAGATAATCTCTAATTTAGCAAGTTAGAGCCCCTATAGCTTACTTAAGCACTAATCGCCCTTAATTAGCTTACTCGAGTTTAATTAAGGTTAATTAAGCTTAATCGTGAGATTAATTTTTGTTAATCATGTTCTTATGTGTTAATCACTAATTCTTGCTTAATCACCTTAATTAAGTTGTATGAGCACTTAATCACATGATTAAATTCAAATTTAGTCAACTAGACAATAAAGTAGAGAGTGATGTCATAAAAGCAAAAAGCATGAGATAAGACTACTTTATGTAAGAGTTTGACCATGCTTTGTCTCCCCATCATCCCATTTGTCCCCTTAATCACTAATTAACACAAGATAACACAAAGTGAAGCAAAAATATCTCATCCTCCCTCCTTAAAGTGGACGCCACTTTCTCTCTCTCCCTCCCTCATTCATTTTCATTTTCATTCATCCTATTCTCTCTCTTCAAGCCAAATTCTCTAACTTCTCTCTAAACACTTCTTCATCTTCTTTATCTTCCTCTTCCTTTCTCCACCACCACCACCCTAAACCACTCACTTAGCCCTTCAAAGACCTCATCTTTGGGTCTTTGGAGACAAGATCAAAACACTACAACCTCCATTTCCACAAGATTTCAAGAGCTTCTCCTTCCTTCTTGCAAAACCGCCACCTTCATCATCAAGAGGAGTCATCATCTTCTTCTTCCATTTCTCTTGTTTTTGCGCCATCTTCAAGAAAGGTAGTGATCTTCATCTTTTTCATTTTGTTTGCTCAAGAAAGCTTGGAGCTTGGGTCTTTCATGACCAAGATCTCTAAGTAAAAACTTGAGAAGATCCTTCATGTTCTTCATGTGTTCTTAAGTTTCCTCTTTTGGAAAAATATGTTCTTGATGTTCTTCATGTGTTCTCATGTGTTCTTAAGTTTCCTCTTTTAGAAAAATATGTTCTTGATGTTCTTCATGTGTTCTTAAGTTTCCTCTTTTGGAAAAATGTGTTCTTCATGTTCTTCATGTGTTCTTAAGTTTCCTCTTTTAGAAAAATATGTTCTTGATGTTCTTCATGTGTTCTTAAGTTTCCTCTTTTGGAAAAATGTGTTCTTCATGTTCTTCATGTGTTCTTAAGTTTCCTCTTTTAGAAAAATATGTTCTTGATATTCTTCATGTGTTCTTAAGTTTCCTCTTTTAGTAAAATATGTTCTTGATGTTCTTCATGTGTTCTTAAGTTTCTTCTTTTGGAAACCTATGTTCTTATTGATCTCTAGCTTAAAGTTGTTCCTTTCTCTTTATGATGAGTGAATGATTAGAAAAGCTTCACCTTTCTATGTTTCCATGATTTGATAAGACTATGAACCTTCTCAAAGTTTTAGACTTTAAAAAGTTTGCTTCATGATTTCTTCAAAGTGGCGCAACTTTTAAGCTTCCATAAAGTTTTATTTTGTTTTGTTTTGAAGACAAGAATACATGTGAAAGTCTAAACTTTTTGAGTTAGAAAAACGATATCTTGTCATTTTAGGCTTTAGAAATCAAACCTTAAAGAAAAGACCTTTCACAAAGTTTCAAACTTTATTCAAGAATGAGATCATTAAGTTATAAAAATGTTGTTCTATAACATTTCATTCATAAAGTTTAGACTTTGAACCCAACTAATGCAAAAGGTGTTAACTTTTATAAAGAACAAGACTTTTTATTCAAAACGCTAGTAGCTTGTATCATTATTTCATAAAGATCCAATCTTAAGATAAGAGCTTAATGTCAAAGGCACTTACTTTCATAAAGAATAAGACTTTATGACTACTTTATAAAGAATGACAACTTTAATAATGTTTAAGGCAAAACCTTGATATGTTATTAGTAAAAGTTTAAAACTTTGCAACTTGACTAAGTTAAAAGTCACCCTTGGTGATTAGTGAACATTGGTGTTGTTGGGTTCATGATGTGGTTATGCGTTGTCATGACCCAAGGATTAGAGGTGTAACATCCCCAATTTTTGTCTAAGCTAATTAGTTCAGTGATCCTGACTAATTAGAGAGGTTAACGATTAATCGAGTGTCATTCGGCTAATCTCGATGAGCAAGAGCTTAGTAAATTAAAGGCAAGTCAACAAGATAAGTAAAAGTCAATAATTGAAACATAATGCATTAAAAGTTATAATTAAAAGCCTAATTGCCCAATCCTTATTAATCCATGATTTAGAACATAAAATCAAGGTGATCTAATCTAATTAACTAAGAGCATATAAGTCTCAAGACTTAATCACATTAACCCTTACATCTTCTTACATAATTAATGAGGAAAATCCTTCTTAATTAAAATGTGCTAATGTGTAATTTAAACCAATTGAATTAATTAGCATTTAGATGATTATAACAATTATAAAGATGTAGAAACTTCCCTTTATTGTTTGAAAGTTTGGTCAAAGCAAGAGCCACATCCAACCATTCAATTTCTTTCTCATCATACACCACTAGATCAAGAGTCCATATTAGGAGCTTCCTTAAGTCACTTGACAAGAGTTGTACTGTTCTTCACCAAGATCATGACACTTGGTGTGATCCTAGCCATCCAATGCCCAATCCTAAGAGAGCCTTTCCTTAACCACTCTTGACAAAACACTACATAGTCTTTACCCAATTTCCAAGACTCGAGGAAACACAACACACCCTTTACCCTAAGGTTCCTAGCCCTTTGCAGAAAAAGTAAAACTCACTCACTCACTCTTGCTTGTTTGAGAAGCAAGGCAATCAGCCCCTCACCCCCATTTCTTACGCAACTAGCCCACTCCCTCTCCTCATTTGCAAGTTTTCATTCTCTCACTAAGCCACAAAGCTCCCACCTCTCTCAAGCTTCATTCTAGCTCTTTTGTTCTTCCAACCTTTCTTGTTCCTCTCTCTCTTTCTCACCTCATCCAACTCTCTTTCGCTTTCATCACCATGTCACAAGCCCTTCAAGGACCTCCTCTTTGGTTCTTGAGGAAGCAAAGCAAACACTCACTTAGCCCCATTATCAAGCTCAAGGAGGAAGAAAGGCCATCTCCAACCATTCTCATTCTTCAAGCCTTCAAGAGAATCCTTGTGGTAGTGACTCTAACCTTCCTCTCCATATATTTTTCAAGAACTAGAATAAGCTCTTCATAGCATTTAGGTGGTTTTAGGACTTGCTTCAGTCTCGTAATTACATCTTGCCTTATGAGTGTTCTGCCTTGATGAAAATGTTGTTTTGAAAAGAGATTTTGTGGTATGATGGTTTTTATGTATCTTGCTTTATTTTGGTTCAAAATACTGATTTGGTGACTCAAACTTTGAATGTGATGATGAGTTAAAGCATGAAAATGGTGATTTGAAGTGATATAACAATTTCTTCATGCTTGAAGTAGAAAAACTTAAAAACTAGTGAAACTGGAATTCTGGCAGTCTGTAAAGCGTGCAGTATGTTTATTGCTACAAAACTCAGAATGGAACGAAACTATTTTTCTATGAAAGTATACTCAAAGAGCTTTCCATACATATAAAATACATAAGATTCGGAGTTAAAATGAGTGAGATATGATTTTTCAAAGTGGACTGTTCTCAGATTGGTTTCTGTCTGGGCAGTCTACACTAAAATGTGTATAACTCGAGCTACAAAATTGATTTTGAGTGAGACCAAGTTTAATTGAAAGCTAAGACATAGAGGAACAAACCCATAAAACAGTTTTCTCAGATTCCTTCTGAGTAATTATAATGAGAAGTAACAATCCACTGTACCGGGACGGAACTTAGAAACTGAACAGTCAGAATAAGATGTGCATAACTCAAGCTACAAAATGAATTTTTTAGTGGGGTTTCTTTTGTTTAAAAATAGACTCAGAGAAGTATATCCACACAAAAATTCGAAATAAAAGAGAAAAAGATGAAATTATGGTGAATTTTTGAAGTTACTGCCCCACTGTAAAAGTAAAACTGGTTATGGTAAAAGTTGAAGAATAAGGAGAAATAAGCTTTAAGACATTAATACCCTTACATTAAGCATTAGAGAACCCTCATAATTCAACTTAAAAGTATCAAAAGGACATTAGACAAAATTGGCACTAAGCCTAATAAAACAAGTTTACACAAGAGGCAATCTCAATTAAAAAGCTTGCACCCAATTTACTAAGCTAAGCTCATAAAACTTTGCTTGAGAATATGCCTATGTTTATGTGCAAGCATGATGCTATGATGATGATGAGTAATGATGATGATATGATATGATGATGATGATTATGATATGATATGATGATGATCATGATGATGATGATGTGATATGATGATGATTATGATAGTGTTATGATGATGATAAGGATGATAATGATATGATGGCGATTTATATTATGATAAATCATGATGATATGAATATGATATGTTGATAATATGATGCTTAATGATAAACATGAAAAGACTAATAAATACCCCGAACACCGCAGGGGCGATACGAACGCCCAAGAGGTGATTGATAAAGGCAGCGTTTGGGGGACTACGTATCATCGCCTAAATGTGGAAAGAATCGAATAACTTTGCGTCATGCTTTAATAAGAAGAAAGTAAACTAAGGGTATGATCCTTCAAAAGGGAAGGTGACCCAAAGTAAGCTCCCCTCACCCACGACTCACATGAGGCATGGCATGACCCAGCTAGTGTGAGATAGATGATGGGTCTTACATGAGGCATGGCATGACCACTAGTGTAAGTAATGCCGAAATTTTATGAGTGGCGGCTTAGCCCGCAGTGATGAAACTCATTACCACTTATGTTTAGTGGGTGAAAGATAAAGTCAAATTAAGAAAAGAAAAAAGGGACTTCGTCCAAACCCTAGAAAGGAAAGAAGTTAAAGAGAATGTTATAGCATGAACATGTATGTTTTATATGATTATACTTATGCCCATGTATGTTATGATATAAATGATTAGAGAGTATGTTAAAATTGAATCCACTTCGAATATTCACGATTTCGAAAAATGCAAGAATTGAACCGTATGCATGCTCACTATTTTCATTAATAAAACCGGCGGGGCGATAGCGATGACACTGCTCGAGTTCGAGTCCCACTTGAGAAATTCCATTTCTCACCCTAGTTGTTCTTCCGTGATCGTCACCAGATCTCGACAAATAAGATCCGGAGGTGGAGCGTGGATCCCCAACACTTTGTGAGCGGACGTGTGACGTGGGATGCAAGGCGAAATTTGTTTTGGGACTTGTAGCGACCATCGCCTGCACCTTCATATTTCTTTTGAGTTAGCTTGCCATTTAATCTTGTACTTAGTATTTAGTTTTTGGACCATGGCCCGACCATGAGCCTCCTTTGATGTAATGCTAAAATGTATGTATATATATATATTATGAACCCATATGAATGTAATAGTTGGTTATTTAATGCAATATATTTGTGAATTATTATCTGTTTACCTTATCCTTGTTTTATGATATTGGAGTATATATTGATGACACGCTCTTTCTCTCGCTATCTTCTCGCTCAAGGCTTTACTTTTCAAAACGCTGCTAGGCGACAACGTATTTCAAAGAAAAATCTTATCGTATTTTCCGCGTAATTTAATTTCAAGAGAAGTTTAGTTTTCACGAGCATAAGTAACAACTAATAAAACGCCGTAATACGACTTAAGCGTAGTATGGGTTTATTAGGGTGTTACATTAAAGGGTGTTACAAGAGGGATCTCGAACTCCTTGGGAACAGAAGTATGATTAGGGCCTCTAAGCATACCATGAACCTAGGAATCACTAAGTGCGCTATCTCAAGGAAAGGAAACAATCACATAATTTAATTAATTTGAACAAGTGTTTCATAAGACATGTACTTAAGTAAAGCATACTTTCATCCAAGGACCAAGTAACTAAAAGACTATAAACACATATCCTAACTATGTGATTCTATCATGGGAAATCATGTGATGATTCATAATATTCTTCACAAAGAACAACACAACTATAAACCCCTTTAGGGTATGAATGTGTGATGCCACTTGGCATGATGAATGATGAGATTGATTGAGCTTTGTCTCATGATTGAATGATAAGTGTGATGATATGATATAGATATGATGAACTATTGGTTGAATGATGATGATTGGCATTTTGGGGAAGCTCCGGTCTAGCCGTTATGCTGCCGGATTTCCGTCAAAATTATGGACTTAGTCATATCATTGCATGCGCCTAGTCAAGGAGTTATGCATGTAAAGTATAAAGATAAGAAAAGAATCAATGGGACGTGACCTTCAATCACTTGTATAGGGAAGTGAGAGACGACGATCCACAAGGAACCTCTATAAGGGAGGCAAGGGTGTTTTGGAGGACCCTCCAACTTAGAGGTAACCAATATCGGCTTAGTCTGATTTGGTTAGTACTACGTGACGACGGTCACGGAATGAGCTCATGTCCAAAACCAGTCTATTTCAAAGGAAAGTAAAGAATGTTAAGCACGTGCTAAAAATGAAAGTAAAGTCTAAGTATGACCATGGTTACATCTGTGATGATGCGTGTCTTTGCATGAAAGTATATGGCCCATTTGCATTATGGATGTTATTCTATGTTTTAGTACGGATGTTAGTCATGATGACGTGTTTATGATGTTAAGTTTAAAAGCAACCCGCTTCGGGGTTTAAGTTTTCAAAACCATTAAAAATTGAACTTATATCTGTCCACTGTTTTTGTAATTAAACCCGAAGTGGCTGGGACGATGACGATGACGATGACACTGTGTTTGTCTAGCCGCGATCCTACTGAGAAATTTAGTATTTCTCATTCCTACGTTTTCGTGTCGCCTTCAGAGGATGTCGACGTCGGGCACGGTGGTGATCTACATTGAGTTCCCGATGTGGCGTTGGCGCTTTGACCCGGTCTTTGAACGCCTCGATCGCCGGGCGAGCGCAAATGATGAGGGTCTACATCTTCCACGACCGCCGCCTGCACTCCGTGATGAGCCCATTTTTCCGACCGCATCAGCCATTTGGCGAGGTTACTATGGATGACATTCGCCCCTACTTTCAGCCATCGAGATACCCCATTGATGATGATGAGACTGACTCGGATACCCGTTTGACTCCGACTGTTTCACTGGATTCCGATCCCTCGGAGCCGTCTTATCCGAGCTTCCATGTGGAGACCGATCCGTCCGAGCCCCTCTATCCGACTCATTCTGGGGGTTCTCACCGTTCGGGTTCGTCGCAGCCTTCAGTGATTCGTCTATCTTCTCGATTCTTCTCGCTTCATCTGGCTGGCCCATTTTCACCCCTGGTTATGCGCGCGGTTCATTCGCATTCGCTACTGCGCCCCTGTGGGCGAGGACGTGCTCGAGGAGGAGGACGTGGTAGTACTTCTCCTGGTGGATATGGGAACGGTTTCCTCCTGCCAGATGCTTGATGTGACGACTGCATGCGAAGCCGAGCACGAGGATAGTCCCCTTTTGGTAGTAGTTATAGGGTTATCATTCTGTTATGTGGCATGCTTGGGTAGTAGGATTCTCTGATGTATTTCCTTTTATTATGTATTGGTAGGCTTTTGAGTAGGGCCGACGAGAGATATCGAACCCATTATTATCTTATGTATGAACTGGTACGACTCTTATTGTATTATCATGGTTAGCCGTGGAATGAATGTTACATTATTCTAAGAATTGTGGTTACTCTTATGGTCTCTATGCTTGTTAAATGCGATATATGTATAGGATAGCGGTGTTACTTTATATGTTCACGATGCGCTCATGGCTCTCGATTTCAAAAATGGTTTACTTGTTTTGTAGAAAAAAAAATTTTACCCCTATTTTCGGTATAATGTAATTTCTAAAAGGTAATGATGGTTCCGCGAGCAAAAGTAGCAACTAGTAATTCCACAATATGACTTAAGCATAGAATGGAACTACTAGGGTGTTACAGGTCTCATGTACAAGTCACGGAAGATTTAATAGCTACCACAAAGCAAGAGTAGCGGAATATAGAGCAAGGGAGATGAGTAAGAGTCTCCAATAAACTGAATAATGGTTTAGAGCATCATAGAGACAAGGCAAGCTCGGACACCAACATAACCCTTATGGATCCTTTGTATGTATTAAGACACTACCTCATAACTACCGGCAAGTAATCTCAAGACAAGATGCAAACTCGAAAAGAGGAGTATCCCTATAAGTTAAAAGGATTTTTCCTTGACCCTTCTTAATCCTAGAATTTTAAGGACAAAATTCTTTTTAAGGTGGGTAGAATGTAACATCCCCATTTTCGTAAACAGAACATAATGGAAACTTTGAATTATTTTTCTTAGGCAGTGTGAGAATTTCTCAGGCAGCACTATGTCATGACGATCCTCACACTTGGAATTATAGGGTAGTGTAACACTGCTGTTGAAAATATGGCACCGTCATATGTTAAAAATTAAGAAATGACAAAAGTGCCCCTATAAACTTTTGTTAATTGCAGTGATGCCCAGAATTTTTAGAAATTATATTTTGACCCTAAAGACTTATTCCCATAATAATCGTAGAATTTTTCATGAAATGACCTTCATGTCCCCACATCTGTAGAATTAGCAGAATAGGATTTTAAACAAGCAGAATCGCGTGGTGAAACCATAGAAGTTTAAATCTCTGCCAAGTGGGCCATGGAGGCAGTCTGGTGTGAAATGACGTGGGGTGCCCCTGGACTTGCTCAAAATTATGGATATGCCATTAGCTACGAAAAATAGAAAACAGAAAGGCTCTGGATTTGGGAAACGTTTAATCTACGCTATTAATCGATTTATTCGATTTTATTGGTTAGGTAAGGTTAATTAGAAATTAATTATAGGATAGTTAGAAGTTAATTAGCTATTAATTAGATAGATTAGGGTAGAATAGATATACAAGAAGTCTTATTAGATTTTTTAGCAACTTTTGCCAGTTTGGAAGGAATCGGTAAAGATTTAGTAAATTATACCGCAAGAACCGAATCAATAGAATTTTACATTGATAACCATAGGTTGAATGGCTGAAATTCAGCCACCTCCACCACCATAGATGGCGGCATATTGCAGCCATATGATGGGGAGATTTGGCCAAATCATAACCACTAAAGCCAACTACTTCAAGCCACCCTTATTTATGTCATAAAGCTTAGAAAAATTCCACCTACCTTCTTTTATTTTTGCACCCCACCAGCTGCATCCCTCTCCTCCATTTCTTCTTCTTCTTCTTCTTCCTTTCTTTCCTTATCTCCATGACCAAGAGCTTCAAGCTCAAGATTGGAGGCCTTCTTGGCCTCAAATCCTCTTGCTCCTTTTATGAAAATTGATCCTCACCTCCTTCTCTACAAAGCCCCTCTAACAATTTCATGATTAAGCATCAAATAAAGCCTCCCCACATTCATGTGAGCTGCTGCCATGGTGAAGGAAGAAGGCTAGGAATTGGTTCTTGGCCTCCTTGCTTCCATAGTTTCAAGGATTTCAAGGTAGGTAGCTCAAATCCTTAGTTATTTGATGTATCATGTGACTATGTGGCTGCTATGTTCCTCTTATGCTATGCTTGTGTGATGGCGTTTTGATGTTTTTCTAGTGATTTGAGATGAGGAAACTTAGTTTGGGTTAAGAATTTGATCAAACAACTCAAAAGGAAACTCAAACAAAATTGGCTGAGGATAAAATCCCAAATGTGTCTGTACTGCAAAGTGTACAAACTCTTCTATAGACCTCAAAATGTGATGAACCTATTTTTATTTGAAACTAGACATTTAGAGCTTTCCATACATATAAATTATAAGACCATTGGATTAGTATTGAGTGAGTTATGAATTTTTGAAGTTTAACCTAGAAATCTGGATTCTCATCTAGGTAGTATGGGTTAAGAAAGGTGTAACTCACCCTACACAACTCTAAATTGAATGCAACTAATGCTGTTTGAAAGTTGATAGGCAAGGAAACATCCCATAAAAATTTTAGAGTCAGATTCATTGCCAATTAGTCCCAGAACATCAATGAATTTACCTTAAGTTCAAACCAGGCTGGAATAGGGTAGTCCACTAGAATCAAGTTACAAGGTTTATATCTTGAAATATACTCATGCAAATAATATGAAACTTCTTAAAGCTTGTTTTGTTAGCTTTAAATTAATATAAATTTCGTATGATTCCACCTAGATTTCTATTTTTAGTGAATTTTTACTTATAAGGGTATATTTCTGGCTAAGTACAGGGTAGTCTAAGGTAAAATACTAATAACTTGAGTTATACAAACTAAAAGGGTTGGAAACTAGACACATAGAGCTATGACATATACAAAATTCAGGTTTAAATGAGTTGAATTGTACTAAAGGTGGATTATACAAAATTCGGGCAGAATAGGATGAAGTAAGCAGAAAACTTTATTGAAGGTTGTATTGAATTTAATGAATGATATTGTGAATGTATAATTGCTGTCCCATATTGATTTGTATGTTTGAATGATTTTGTTGGTACTCTAGCACTATTCATGGGAAAGCGGACTCGATCCGTTATGCTGCCAAATTTTCGGTAGGAGTTTATGAAGTTATGAGAGCTTATGCTGTAACAACCTCAATCATATAAGCCATGCTCGAGTCATGGAGTTACATTAAAAGGTTGTCACGGTGCTGAAAAATTCTTTAAAATATGGAAAATATAATATATGGCCCTTTAATTGTCCACTTTATTACTAACTACTAGTCTCTAATACATAGAGAATAAAATAATTACACTTTAAAAGAAAATTGTGACCGACATAGTAAACAGTGTCTACTTCCAACTAATCGTTAGCTAGCTTCAATAGTCTCTTGATCTGGCTAGTGCCTGAGTCGTGCTCAATGAGGGGCCCTGCATTCCGCCTTGCACTGGATGTCCAACTTAGGTACTGGAATGTTTACCGAAAAGAAAAACATATAAGCAGACAGTAAGAACCTAGGGTTCTCAGTAGGTAAACTTAAACCAATCTTATAATATCATCATAAACATTCCAACCGCTTCGGTTTATTAGGAAAATATGAGCACATATAAATAAATAGTAGTTCAATTTTAAGTTGAAAATACCTTTCTCGAAGCGAGTAATATCTTAACAATCACTTACCATATTCTATGACAGACATAGAAATATGAATAGTATGATATGCTTCAACTAGAACCATAATAATAGTATGACTTAATGAGATAACTCAAGAGGTACTTATAGATGCTTATACTTGACTATATGCAAGTGCACTTGACTCAATTCATATCTTTCTTTAACTTGCAACTTGATCTTACTTTTCTGTGCTTAGTCCCCCAGAGATGAATGGCCTCTCTCACCTCTGGGCAATAGCCTACTTTTCAGGTCCGAGCTCGTACCTATACATGAGTGACGGGTTTACTTTCCCTAACCCTCACACCGGTCTATTCCCACTAATATGGTCGAGGGCTGGCCCAAGTCTTAGACAGTATTGCTCTGGTCCACGCTAGCTGGGTCTATACCATGCCTCACGTGGTAGCTAGTATGCCCCTCTTTCAAGTTCTTATCATCTTTCCTTTCCATATCTCATCATGCATGCAAATGCTTTGTGCATACATGAATATGCCTCATACTTTATTTCTCATATCATATTCTAATTATGTTTGCATGCATGGCATACATGAACATAACATGCGAATGTGATATATTCAAAGCATAATCTCCCATAGCATAAGCTTTCATTACTTATATCATACTTATATTCATCCTTGCATACCTGAACCTTATGAGCATAACATATAGATATTCATAACATCCATAGTTTCATAGACTTCTGCCGTAAATTTGACAATATAACGGATCAGATCCGTTTCCTCATGAATAGTACTAGCTCTCACAGACAAATCAGTCATAGTAGTATAATCAATATAACATATTTCTTAATACAAAACTTACAATCCTTAAATCAAACTTTATATGTTCACTAACACTTGTGAAACCATCAATTTGGTCATTTCTGCCAATTCTACTCAGTTCTGCCCAAATTTTGTATAGTCCACCTTTACCTCTATTTAACTCATTTAAACCTGAATTTTGGATGTATCATAGCTCTATGTGTCTATTTTCTAACCTCTTTGGTCCCATATCATTTTGATTTATATAACTCAAGATATTCAAATTCTGCCGCAGCCTATTCAGTCACTAGCCCGAATTACACTCTTGGAATTATAAATTCACAAAAAATCGAAACTAACCTCAAATCATACAAAATTAGTGCCATATCAAAGCTAATAGGACAACCTTTCATTTGCAATAAGTTTCATTCCATTTGCTTTAGTATAGCTCGAGTTATAAGTCCTGAAATTCCACTTTTCTGAACTACTCTGTTTTGGCTCGGTTTGGACATAGGGTAACTTCCTTAAACCATTGGGAACAATTGGGACCATAACAAACTTGGAGTTTCATATTAGGATGTTCTCGTATGCGTAAGCTTTCTAACAAAATTAGTTTCACTCAATTTGGAGTCATGTAGGGTGAGTTACACCCTCTTCAAGTTACTCTGTCCGGATGAAAGTCCTGGTTCCTAGTCCAATCTTCAAAAATTCATATCTCTCTCAATACTAATCCAATGATCTTGTATTATATATGTATGGAAAGCCCTGAATGTCTAGTTTCATCTAAAAATAGTTTCATCGAATTTAACTAGCTGTAGGCAAAGCCGTACACTCCGCCATACGGACTGCCGTGAAATTCCCCACTTAGGCAGCATCCCCATCCTTTACTTCTCCTAGTTTTCTTCTTCTAACTCTAATTCCAACTCAAGATCTCTTGTAAATCCAATCATAATCCATCATAATACATCCAATAATTCATCAAATACATGGAGAAGAGTACAATTTCATGCAATCATAGTGCAAGTAATTCAAGAATAGAAATAGATCCTACCTCTTTGGAGTGTGATTTGAACTAAGTGTTGAAGCTTGAATTGTTAGAACCTTGTGAAGCTTGAAGGAGTGATGGAGTTGATTGAGAGAAAGGAAGAAGGAGGCTGGAACAAGAGGGAGAGGGATAGTGGCGTAGATCAATCAGAAATGAGGGAGAGAATCTGACTTAAATACATAGGGGTAGTTGAGATTATGAGTGTTGATTGGTTGAAATTTTGTGATTGAAGTTCGGCCATGTCTCCCACTTTTGTGGCCAAATTGCTCTCCATGTCGTTCCAAAAATGGAGCTCGCTTCCATTCTATTGAAATTAGAACTCGTCCCTATTCCACTTAAAGTTAGAACTTGTGCCCTTTTACTTGAGCTAGGGCTGAAGCCGGATGTCGGAACTTGTCCTATCTTATTTGAGACTTAGAAGTAAATTTGAATATCGAAAATCTTGTCTAGTTTATTGGAACCTTGGAAGCAAAGTCGGATGTCGGAAATCATACAGCTTATAATCATATAATCTCGGGACTCCCCATTCAAACTCGGAAATACCAACAGAAATGGGAGGCTCCTAGGAATAATCTCGAAGATCGGAACTTGTGTATGACGTGGAAATCAACTCAAGGATCCGAACTCGTGTCCATTCTAATTGGGTTCAACTCTAAGGCGGGAACTCGTTACATTCAACTCGGAAGTCGGTACGTGCACCATTGTGTAAGTCTAAGGTCGGAACTTGGGTACCTCTTGAAGATACATTATGAGATCGGAAATATAATACATTTTCTTTGAGACGTGAAGTCGGATATCGGGAATCACGTTCATGTTGTTCGGACTTGAAGGCTAAGTCAGAAGTTGGGAAATGAGGAATGATGGATATGGTTAATGTCGGAAATTGGAAATTATGCTGAAATTCGAAGACTAACTCGGAAGTCGGAAATTATCCCGTTTTATGTGAAATTCGAAGATGAAGTCGGGAATCATGAAAACTAGTGAAGTTGGAACTCGGAACTTGTGGTGGAGGTAAAATGCATTAATTTAGCACAAGGAAAATTGGGGATGTTACAATTCTACCCACCTTAAAAAGAATTTTGTCCTCAAAATTCTAGGATTAAGAAGGGTCAAGGAAAAACCCTTTTAACTTATAGGGATACTCCTCTTTTCGAATTTGCATCTGGTCTTGAGATTACTTGCCAGTAGCTATGAGGTATTGTCTTAGTACAAACAAAGGATCCAAAAGGGTTATGTTGGTGCCCAAACTTGCCTTATTTCTACGACGCTTTAAATTATGGTTCAGCTTATTGGAGACTCTTACTCGTCTCCTTTGCTCTATACTCTGCTACTCCTACTTCGTGGTAGCTGCTAGATCTTCTGCCACTTGTACATGAGACCTCAGATATTCAACTCATGAAGATTTGCAATTGCAAAGATCAGCAGTTATCATAGTAATTGTCCGAGTCTAGGAGGTCTGTATATTCTTTCCCAAGATTTGTATATTCTTTCCCAAGATTCTTATTCACTCAGCTATCCTAAATTCAATAACAAATTTGCCTCCAATATGGTTCTTTAGAAACATGGGCTTAGGTCTTTCCTCAACATTATAACTAGGAGCCTTATCTTAAAACTCCTTCTTCTTGGTAAAATTTGGCTAGTGCCTAATGCTTGTAGGAGGATTTTAGGTTGCTCCTACTATACGAATTAAATTCTAAGACTCATGGCTCTTTCTATTAGTCTGATATCCTCCTTGATTCCTAGTTATTGAGATACAGACGATTTAATGTGAAAACCAAGGTTAAAAGTCAGATACTTTTTACTGAAGCTGTAGGGTTCCTTTACCATATTGTCTTACAGGATGCCTTTCCCAAATCAATGTAGAGAGTTGTCGTAGATCATATGGGTGCCAAAATATACTTTGTTTGGTTGACGTTTGGATCCATCATCAAGTTCATCGAGTAAATTCCCCATCCTCCTTGTCATGTGTCTGACTACTTGTGCATTCTGTTTTCTAGTAAACTCTCTAATACTTGTGCCTTGGACCTTAAATGCCAACTGAAGAAGTTCTGTCATTATGAAAACTATCAGCTACAACAGCAATCAACGTTAACAAATAGTGGTCATAGTGGCTTTGCCAAAGTTTTTCGGGAAATTGATCAAGCCATATCCATACTGTTGCCTACCTGACCCTCATTGGTCAATGACGAATCCCCTTTCGTTAGGTCTTTAGGTGAAAGGTTAGAGCTTCCTTCTAAACTATAACTATGGTCCTTACTTCGAAATCTCTCCTTCTTTTGTGGACTCTATCTCACTTTTCATTATTTGCTAATTGGACCCCAAGCCATTCTTGTTGAATTTCTCAATGATTGTTGCAATACTTATCTCCTCAAAATATGATCAACTTCACATAATGAAAGAATTGTGGGACAGTCGAAGTCCCTGCCATTCTTCTACTTTCTGCAATTGGTCGGCATGGAGATTTCTCAACTATTGTGTTGATGTCCACCTCCTACTTTTATGGGCACCAGTGTTACCACTCTCCTTAGGGGTTTGTCCTAATGTATAGAGGTGTGTTGGTTTCAATGGCTAAATTTCATATTACCCTAACTGCTAAGCTTTCTGGCTATTCTTCATAACATCTAGCCCTTAGAATGTAATCCATTTGTTGTGAGAGATGAAAATGATGGTCTTGCTATCCTGTTAAAGTTTCAATATGAGGACTTCCCATATGGTCACCCATCTCCATATTACTTTTGTCTCGAGCACGCTTAACTACGAAATTCTGATGGAACCTAGTGCGTCAGTGATGATCGCATTTAATCCGGCCCAAGGGATGAAGACTCTTTTGACTGCTTCTAGTTTCGATATCAAAACCTTGCCCCTCATGGGGCACGTTTACAAGTCCTCTTTGATCTTATATTGGTGCATCACCCAGTCTTGCTTAGGGCGCATTGCATTTGTTGCACTTATGACCGATGTCAAGGCAACCCTGTTTAGTATTTCATACACAATCTTATTTGCACCATAATCTCATATTAGGTAGTTTTTCTTTCCTTAATAGGCCATATGAAATTAAAACCTCCTTTTTTTTTCTATAGTATCCATTGTCCTTACATAAGTTTATCTTCATCTTAGTCCATTAGGACCTCCCACTTTTAATACTATCTCAGGGTAGCGGAATCAACTGCAAACTTTAAGCCTTTATCCTTTCTGCTAGAATCTGAATACACCCCTTGTCGAGTTACTCCACCCATAGCATACATAATGGTACCTAAAGACAATTATTAGACTTTACTTTTCTTCTCTAAATAGCCTCATTCCTCTACTAATAATATGTTGGAGATAATCCTATCATCCAGTTCCTATGGTGGCTGAGGTTGATAAAATTTGAATATGACTAGATTTTCTAGCATTTTCTTTATCCCTTAAAGGTAGGAAGATTGCACTAGGTCCATATGCCACCTTTAATCTGAAAGTGTTCCTACTTCAGAATAGTAGGAGATATACTGCATCGCCTCCTTGTTACACTTATAACTTCATCGGCCTTCCATACCGTGCCTAACAGTATCTCTATCTTGATTCAATGTACAGTTGGATGGGCCTCTTTACAGTTTGCTCAACTATTTCCCTTTCAAAGCCAAGATTCCACTTAGTATTCTTCCAAATTTACAATCGCTATAAGGTGAGTTGCCGTACCCCCGAGGAAGAAACCACTTCAGCCTCTGGACGGGAATTTAAAAAAGTTACCTATGTACCTAACCGAAACTTTTGCCCTTGGCTTCTTTCATTGATCCTCTGCTTCAATCGCCCACTCTACAAATTTCTTAATGAAGGATCAAGTGTTTATTATGTGGTATTACCACAATCCCGAATAAAAACCATTGACTGAATTTGCTGGCGAGGTATCTTCGGGGTAGTCCTATCTATGAAGAAAATAAGGGTACTGTCCATGCCACATATGATAAACTTATCAGTGGGTAATCACCTTGCTCCCGTTGAGTATTAGAGCTACAAAACTAGATAGAAGAACCTCCTAGATTCAAATTAGAGAAGATGGTCTGGATCGAGTAATCATAATGGAGCTTGACACAAGCCCCATTAGGGTGAAGAAGATTATTACCTAACTTGCCTCCAACTAGGAAATCTTCGGCTACCCGGCAGCGTCTTACAAACAACCTTTTTCGATATAACTAGGTTCACTAGGTAAATATCAAATCGCTCGACAAAATTCCTTTGATTGAATCCCTAATTCTGTGCACTCCTCAACTTGCCCAATTGTCTATCCCTTTTTTGCCATCGTTACCTCCTAGGAGTCTCATCCCTAATAATTATATATAGAAGGTCCCTAATAAGCTTGCTGGGTGTTTCACGCTTCTGTTTACACAAAACCTTATATTGAGGTGATCAGGCTCAACATTCAGTCAAGTGCAACAGGTAGTCCTCAACACTCACAACAAGGCTACCATGCATAATATTTCTATGTCCTCTTCACATGAGGACCTAATGCATGGTTTATCTAGATTCTCAGAGTATGCATCAAAAGCATAATTAGTCCATCCATGGGCCTATACAGGACGAACTGCTCTGATACTAAAATGTAACAACCTCTATCATATAAGCCATGCTCGAGTCATGGAGTTACATTAAAAGGTTGTCACAGTGCTGAAAAATTCTTTAAAATATGGAAAATATAATATATGGCCCTTTAATTGTCCACTTTATTACTAACTACTAGTCTCTGATACATAGAGAATAAAATAATTACACTTTAAAAGAAAATTGTGACCGACATAGGAAACAACGTTTACTTCCGACTAATCGTTAGCTAGCTTCGATAGTCTCTTGATCTGGCTAGCGCCTGAGTCGTGCTCAATGAGTGGCCCTGCATTTCGCGTTGCACTGGATGTCCAACTTAGGTACTGGAATGTTTATGGAAAAGAAAAACATACAAGTAGGCAGTGAGAACCTAGGGTTCTCAGTAGGTAAACTTAAACCAATCTTATAATGTCATCATAAACATTCCAGTCGCTTCAGTTTATTATGAAAATATGAGCACATATAAACAAATAGTGGTTCAATTTTAAGTTGAAAATACCTTTCTCGAAGCGAGTAATATCTTAACAATCACTTACCATTTTATATGACAAACATAGAAATATGAATAGTATGATATGCTTCAACTAGAATCATAATAATAGTATGACTTAATGAGAAAACTGAAGAGGTACTTATAGATGCTTATACTTGACTATATGCAAGTGCACTTGACTTAATTCATGTCTTTCTTTAACTTGCAACTTGATCTTACTTTTCTATGCTTGGTCCCCCGGAGATGAATGGCCTCTCTCACCTCTTGGCAATAGCCTGCTTTTTAGGTTCGACCTTGTACCTATACATGAGTGACAGGTTTACTTTCCCTGACCCTCACGCCGGTTTATTCCCACTAATCTGGTCGAGGGCTGGCCCAAGTCTTAGACAGTACTGCTCTGGTCCATGCTAGCTGGGTCTATGCCATGCCTCACATGGTAGCTAGTACATCCTTCTTTCAAGTTCTTATCATCTTTCCTTTCCATATCTTATCATGCGTGCAAATGCTTTATGCATACGTGAATATGCCTCATACTTTATTTCTCATATCATATTCTAATTATGTTTGTATGCATGGCATACATGAACATAACATGTGAATGTAATATATTCAAAATATAATCTCCCATAGCATAAGCTTTCATTACTTATATCATACTTAAATTCATCCCTGCATACCTGAATCTTATGAGCATAACATATAGATATTCATAACATCCATAGTTTCATAGACTTCTGTCGTAAATTTGACAGCATAATAGATCAAATCCGTTTCCTCATGAATAGTACTAGCTCTCACAGACAAATCAATCATAGTAGTATAATCAATATAACATATTTCTTAAGGCAAAACTTGCAATCCTTAACTCAAACTTTATATGTTCATTAACACTTGTGAAACCATCAATTTGGTCATTTCTGCCAATTCTACTTAGTTCTGCCTGAATTTTGTATAGTCCACCTTTACCTCTATTCAACTCATTTATACCTGAATTTTGGATATGTCATAGCTCTATGTGTCTATTTTCTAACCTCTTTAGTCCCATATCATTTTGATTTATATAACTCAAGATATTCAAATTCTGCCGCAGCCTATTCAGTCACTAGCCCGAATTACACTCCTGGAAGTATACATTCACGAAAAGTTGAAACTAAACTGAAACCATATGAAATTGGTGACATATCAAAGCTAACAGGACAACCTTTCATTTGCAACAATTCATTCCATTTGCTTTAGTATTTATAAGTCCTAAAATTCCACTTTTCTGAACTACACTGTTTTGGCTCGGTTTGGACATAGGGTAACTTCCTTGAATCACTGGGAATAATTGGGACCATAACAAACTTGGAGTTTCATATTGGATGTTCCCCTATGCGTAAGCTTTCTAACAAAATTGGTTTCACTCAATTTGGAGCCGTGTAGGGTGAGTTACACCCTCCTCAAGTAACTCTGTCCGGATGAAAGTCCTGGTTCCTAGGTCAATCTTCAAAAATTCATATTTCTCTCAATACTAATCCAATGATCTCCTATTATATATGTATGGAAAGCCTTGAATGTCTACTTTCATCTAAAAATAGTTTCATCAAATTTAACCGGCTGTAGGCAAAGCCGTACACTCTGCCATACGGACTGCCGTGAAATTCCTCACTTAGGCAGCATCCCCATCCTTCACTTCTCCTAGTTTTCCTCTTCTAACTCTAATTCCAACTCAAGAACTCCTATAAATCCAATCATAGTCCATCATAATACATCTAATAATTCATCAAATACATGGAGAAGAGTACAATTTCATGCAATCATAGTGCAAGTAATTCAAGAATATAAATAGAATCCTACCTCTTTGGAGTGTGATTTGAGCTAAGTGCTGAAGCTTGAATTGTTAGAACCTTGTGAAGCTTGAAGGAGTGATGGAGTTGATTGAGAGAAAGGAAAAAGGAGGCTGGAACAAGAGGGAGAGGGAGAGTGGTGTAGATCAGTCAGAAATGAGGGGGAGAGTCTGACTTAAATACATGGGGGTAGTTGGGATTATGAGTGTTGATTGGTTGAAATTTTGTGATTGATGTTCGGCCATATCTCCCACTTTTGTGGCCAAATTGCTCTCCATGTTGGAGCTCACTTCCATTCTACTGAAATCAGAACTCGTCCTTATTCCACTTAAAGTCAGAACTCGTGCCCTTTTACTTAAGCTAGGGCTGAAGCCGGATGTCGAAACTCATCCTATCTTATTTGAGACTTAGAAGTAAATTTGAATATCAGAAATCTTGTCTAGTTTATTTGAAGCTTGGAAGCAAAGTCGGATGTTGGAAATCATATAGCTTATAATCATATAATCTCAGGACTCCCCATTCAAACTCGGAAATACCAACAGAAATGGAAGGCTCCTAGGAATAATCTCGGAGATCGGAACTCGTGTATGACATGTAAATCAACTCAAGGATCCGAACTCGTGTCCATTCTAATTGGGTTCAACTCTATGGCGGGAACTCGTTACATTCAACTCGGAAGTCGGTACGTGCGCCATTGTGTAAGTCTGAGGTCGGAAACCATGTAGTCTGAGGTCGGAACTCGGGTACCTCTTGAAGATACATTATGAGATCGGAAATAGGGTACATTTTCTTTGGGATGTGAAGTCGGATATTGGGAATCACGTTTATATTGTTCGGACCTGAAGGCTAAGTCGGAAGTTGGGAAATGAGGAATGATGGATATGATTAATGTCGGAAAACGGAAATTATGCTGAAATTCGAAGACTAACTCAGAAGTCGAAAATTATCCCGTTTTATGTGAAATTCAAAGATGAAGTCGGGAATCATGAAAACTAGTGAAGTCAAAACTCAGAACTCGTGGTGGAGGTAAAATGGAATAATTTAGCACAAGGAAAATTGGGGATGTTACATATGCTATGGGTGATTATGCTTTGGATATATTTACATTTACCTGTCATGTTCATGTATGTCATGCATGCAAGCATAATTAGAATATGATATGAGAAGTAAGGTGTGAGACATATCCATGAATGCGCAAAGCATCCGCATGCATGATAAGATATGGAAAGGAAAAGCTAATAAGAACTTGCAAGAGGGACGTACTAAGCTACCATGTGAGGCATGGTATAGACCTAGCTAATGTGGACCAGAGCGGTATTGTCTAAGATTTGGGCCAGCCCTCGACCAGATTTAATGGGAATAGACCGGTGTGAGGGTCGGGGAAAGTAAACCCATCACTCATGTATAGGTACGAGCTTGGACTTGAAAAGCAGGCTATTACCCAGGGGTGAGAGAGGCCATTCACCTCCGGGGGACCAAGTACAGAAGAGCCAGATCAAGTTGCAAGTTAAAGAAAGATACAAATTAAGTCAAGTGTACTAGCATACAATCAAGTATAAGCATCTATATGTGCATCTTTAATTATCTCGTTAAGTCATAATGCTATTATGACTTTTGTTGAAGCATATTATATTATTCGTATTTCTATGTCTGTCATATGATATGGCAAGTGGTTGTTAAAATATAACCTGCTTCGAGAAAGGTGTTTTTAACTTAAAATTGAACCACTATTCGCGAATATGTGCTCATATTTTCATAACAAACCAAAGCAGCTGGAATGTTTATGATGACACTGTAAGAGTGATGGTTTGAATTTACTTACTGAGGACCTTAGGTTCTTACTGCCTGCTTGTATATTTTGCTTTTCCGTAAACATTCCAGCATTCAAGTTGGAAATCAAGAGACAGAGTACAGGGACATTTATTGAGCAAGACTCAGGCATAAACCAGACCAAGAGACTATTGAAGCTAGCTAACGACTAGTTGGAAGCATATGATGTGTATTAGGTTAGTCACAATTTCTTTTAAATTGTAATTATTTTATTCTCTATATATCAGAGATGATGAAATTTATGAACTATTATTTAGTAATAAAGTGTGAAGTTAAATGACCATATATTATATTTTTCAATTTTAAAGCTTTCTTAGCACGATGACAACCTTTTAATATAACCCCATGACTCAAGTATAGCTTATATGATAGAGGTTGTTAAATCTGCAGTCTTGAACTGGCTGGCCCGTTTTATTTTTTGCTTTTCATGTTTTGAAAATTAAAAAATCATTTTTATTTAAAAAAATCTTATTTTTTATTAAAAAGTGGAAATGTTCTAAATTTAATTATTAAATTATATTTTTATGTCCTAAATTTATACAATTTTACTTAAAATAATAATAAAAAAATAAACTCGCAGGTTGAATAGCCCAGGTTGAAAATAGGTTAGTTTAAATGGGTTGTTATTTTTTAAGTACATCCCACTTATTTTTGGCCAGTAAATGGGTTGGCCTAACAAGTTTGGCTTATTTTGACAGCCCTAGTTGATGAGTTTGAAGTTCAACTTGATTGGCCATGTTAGTATGTTGATTGGCTAGCAATAGATCCATCTGGACTACAGTAGCATTTGGAAAGACTTCAACAGATGAAAGTTCTCTAGAAGGTAATTTCACCATGTGTTGGCTGTGGCTAGCTAAGGATAATTTATGTTCAGAGACAGCTGGAGTAGTTGTTCTATCATATTTGGGAGTGGAGGTCAGTAGCAGTAAGGTTTATGCGGTGACCCGGGTTGCAAGAACTCCTTGTGAAAGCTGGGAATGGCATTGGAGTACTTAGAGGTCCAACCTCAGTTCTAGAACTAGCAGCTACATTCCCAGTTTTGCCACCAGAGCAAGTGTTTTGCCAGGCTCTATTCTTTCTGGTGTAGTTTCAGCTCTGAAACTAGATGATCCTTCCCGATTGAAAGGAAACAATGGCAAGCTTGTAGGTTCGATAGCAGTCTATTCTGATCTTCTATTTGCAACTTCAGAGGCAACACTACTTTTCTCATCTTAGAAGGTAGGTCGGCATCTTCAGTAATTATATACTGTTGGTCCATCTCCAGAGAAACAGATGAGCTTCTTGTACTTCTAGTTGAGGCACCAATTCTAGCCGCTTTATCTTTTTGCTTTTGCACCCAAGCTTTTAATCTCATTCTATTTTCCGCTGCTTCAAGTGCTGCCTTTCTAACAAGAGAAGGAGTGAATTCTCTAGAAGATTCCGTAGGGGCTTTCTTCAATGGTTTCTTCCCCTTGCTTTTGATCTCAAGGTCTTCATTTTTATCTAAAGCTTCTTCTTCAGCTTGTATTTGTTGTTCTTCTTGAGGAACTTCTTCTCTAATCACAATCCTTCTTTCTCTAGCTTTGGAGAGGAGCTTGCCTTTTCTTTGGGTCCTTCTTCTTCTTTTCTTTCTTTCTTTCTTCTTCTTCTTCTTTTTCATCTTCCCATCTTTCTTAGGGCCTTGAGGTTTCAACCCTATGGCTGAGAACATTTTTATGGTGGTAGCAGGGCGTTTTTCATCCTTCTTGTGTCCAACAATAGGAAGTTGTGCTCTTGCAAAGACATGAGTGAGAAGCATGCCATAGGGCAAAGCAGCATGGCTTATTCTTGCGTCATCAATGGCCAAGAGCATGTAGTCCAGAATCAGCCTAACCAGATTTATCCTTTTTCTAGTCATAAGGCAGAACGTGACCATATGATCCACCTCTATCATAACATCAGTGTTTCCTATCTTGGGAAGCATAGTGTATTAGACTATAGAATATAAAGCCCTAACAATAATGGGAATATTGGAAGTACGAATACTTCTTACATGCATGTCTCTTCTGCTAGTTAGAACTTTAAAGACTTCCTCTTCTGTGGCTTCAAGTTGTTCCCACCATTTGGCACCACCTCTACATAGGATACCTTCATAAGGTGTGTTGGTGACATAGACAAGATTAGAAGGAAACACTTGGATCTCAAAGCTTCCAATGATAGTCCTTAAAGATGTATTGTCTTCATCAACTGAAGCAAAGGTATTGTAAAAGTAGCAAACAACCAGTATAGACATCCTTAGGAAATCATTCCACCCTTGGGATTCGAATATTTCAATAATCTGAGGTAGGGAATAGAAGTTTTCCATGGCAAAACTCCTTCATAAGTTAATGGTCTTGATGAAGAAGTTTCTGGGAAGTTTGTCTGCATTTCCTCATCATCAAATATGCTAGGAACGCTTTTATCTCCTTTTTTCATCATGATGGTTTGAAATGGTAGAATGTTGAAAGTAAAGGAGGGAATATGTATAGGCTAGGTGTATAGAGAGAAGTGTGAAGGTAAAAGGTCTTTGAACGAAGAAAATGAACAATGTGAGGTATTTCTCTGTAACTTGGTAAGTGAAAGGTTTAAGTAAGAAGTTGATGTAATGGGTGAGGTTTAATAAAGGTAACTGATGGTTAAAGCATACGAATGGTTTTTAAAGTGAAAACGACATCGTTCGAGTCTCTTCATTTTCCCGCTTGTTTAGATGGTGTCATCATGGCACAAGGAGAAATAACCAATTAACCTACTTTTAAAAAATGGTTTTTGATCAAAGACAAGAACCAACTTTCTAGAATAAGGACCTTTTTGATTTCATGAATCTATCTCATCCTTTCTTAGACCATGATACACTCCTTTTCCTTAGATACCTCTGATTCCTTCTTTCTCAACTTATACTGCACACCCAACTTTCCCAACTAGGTCAGCAGCCTATTTTTAACTAACTTTTTGAACCAGTTCTTCAACCCTTCTTGAGGTGAACTTTCTGATGCACACTTCTTTGTTCTTATTGAACTTTCTCTGATATATAGGCTCAATAGTCTTTCTCCAAAAAGGAACTCTAGCAGAGAGCAGCAATCTCAACTTTAAATTTAGATTAAGGGGGGAAGCATCAAGGCATTATGAATGTATGTTCAAAAGCTAGTCATGTTCAGAAGGTTTCCTATGAGGGAGAAATGATCTTCAGCTAAGGGTTTTGTAAAAATGTCAGCAATCTGACTTTTAGTATTTATGAACCTTAGCTTAATATCTCCTTTTTAAACATGATCTCTTATGAAATAATGCTTAATATCTATATGCTAAGATCCAGAATGCTGAATGAGATTCTTTGTGAGACTAATTGCACTAGTGTTGTCACATAAGATAGGCATTTTCGTATACCTTAGATCGAAATCTTCCAACTTATACTTGATCCACAAGTTTTGTGTATTGCAGTTTGCAGCAGACACATATGTAGCCTCAGTAGTTGATAGAGCAATTGTGTTTTGCTTCTTGCTCAACCAAGTTATTAGTGATTTTCCAAGAAAGCAGCAGTAACCACTTGTGCTTTTTCTTTTAATTCTATCTCCAGCAAAATCAGCATGAAAATAACCTGTAACATTGCAAGCAATACCTTTCTTATACCAAAGACCAAGATTAGTAGTAAATACTAAATATCTTAAGATACTTTTAACAGCGTTTAGATGAGACTGTTTAGGATTAGCTTGAAATCTAGCACAAACCCCTACACTTAATTCTAGATCAGGTCTACTAGCAGTAAGGTAGAGTAGAGAGCTTATCATACCTCTATATATTTTCTCAAAAACTTTTTCACTATCTTCATCAGCTTCTAGAGCTTGAGAAGGATGCATGGGATTACTGATGCTCTTTGCTTTGTCCATATTGAACCTTTTGAGCAACTCCTTAGCATATTTCTCTTGATGAATAAGAATTCCTTTCTTTTATTGCTTGATTTGCAGCCCCAGAAAGAACGTTAGTTCACTCATCATGCTCATCTCAAATTCTTCCTGTGTTAGCTCAGAGAAATTCTTGCACAAATTTTGATTAGTTGCACCAAAAACTATATCATCAACATAAATTTGTACAATTGAAAAATCATTTTTCTCATGCAAGATGAATAATGTAGTGTCAACCTTTCCTCTTTTAAAATCATTTTTGAGAAGAAATGAGCTAAGCTTATCGTACTAAGCTCTAGGAGCTTATTTCAATCCATATAAAGCTTTAGAAAGTTTAAAGACATGGTGAGGAAGATTTTTATTTTCAAAACCAGAAGGTTGTTTAACATAAACTTCCTAAAAAATGAAGCCATTCAGCATGGTAGATTTTACATCCATTTGAAATAAAACAAACCTTTTATAAGTGGCATAGGCAAGCAGCATTTTGATAGCTTCCAGTCTAGCTATAGGAGCAAAGGTCTCAACATAATCAATGTCTTCTTGTTGGTTGTAATCTTGTGCCATTAGTCTTGCTTTGTTTCTAATTACTTTTCCCTTTTTATCAAGTTTGTTTCTAAACACCCATTTTGTCCTAATAGTAGATTGTCCTTCTAGTAAAGGGACTAGAGTCCAGACATTGCTTTTCTCAAACTGAGTAAGTTCTTCCTTCATAGCTTCAATCTAGCTTAGATCTTGAAGAGCTTCATCAACACTTTCTAGTTGAATTTCAGAGATGAGAGCAAGGTTAGATTCTGTTGTGAGTGAAAATCTGGTTCTGATTCTTTGGGATGGTTCACCAATAATTTGATTTTGAGAGACAGCTCTCAAGTCTCTTACACACCAGTATATCGTCTCTTGATGGATGTACCTTCTAGATCTTCAGAAATATCATCAAAAACATGTTGATGAGATGGAGGATCAGAAACATCATTATCACCATTTCTTGTGGCAATCTGAAGGTTCAATTGATTCTGGGCATTATTGTTTGAAGACATATTCTCTATTTCTTCGTCAAGATTAGCAACCTTCTAGTTGAAGTCATTTCTTCTCTCTATGAAGCTTATATGTATTATTTCTTCCATGGTTTGAGTCTTTTTGTTGGATACCCCATAAGCTTTTGAAATAGAAGAGTATCCTAAAAAGATTCCAAGATCAGACTTAGGATCAAACTTTGAGAGCTTGTCCTTGGTGTTAAGTATAGAACATTCAGATCTAAAGACATGAAAGTATGAAATATTGGGTTTTCTTCTTTTCCATAATTCATAAGGGGTTTTCTTGAGAGTTGGCCTTAAAAAAACATGGTTTTGAAGGTAGCAGACAGTATTTATTGCTTTTGCCCAAAATCATTTTGATAACCCACTTTCAAGAAGCAAATTTCTAGCCATTGCCATTTCTTATAATGATCTATTCCTCCTTTCCACTACCCCATTTTGTTGAGGAGTTCTAGGAGAAGAGGAATTATGTGAAATGCCATTTTTATTATAGAAAGTATTGCAAAAACCTTTTTCATTTTGAATTCTTTTTGAAAAAGTTTTGAAGGCCTCACAAGCTTCATCCTTATAGATCAGAAATATAACTCATGTAAATCTTGAGAAATCATCCACTACGACTAGTGTAACGTCCGAGAGAAAATCTTATCGTTATTAATTGAGTTATTCGATTTTTATCGAGTAAATTATGATTAATTAGGATTTGATTTAGTAATTCACTTTATTCTAATTAATGTGGTATGGAATGATTAGGTATAATGGAATTAGATTAGATCCATAGGAAACTTCATAGGATTCTTCTAAAACTAGTATATCGATTTAAGAGAAATCGATAAGATTTTGATATTTTAAATTGTCGGAACCGGATCAATAAAACTTATACTGTGAATGCCCTAGGATGAATGACTAGGATTCAGCCACAACACCCCCATAGGTGGCACCATTTTCAGCCAAGAAAGCAACCACAAAACCAAGTTGAATTGGCCAATACAAATCCACCAATCATATTCAACTTGCTTTAGAAGTTTTCTTTCTTTTCCTTTTCTACCCTTGTAATTTCGGCCCTTATCTATGCTGACCCCTCTTCATTCTTTTCTCCCTCACTTCATCTCATCTCATCTCATATCATCTTCATCTCCCACAAACATTCAAGCCACAACAAGATTTCTTCAACTCAAACCACAAGTCTAACAAGATTTCAACTAGGCAAGGTAGGAATCCAACTCCTCCTCTTGTTTTTCTTGATTTGGGGCTATGTGGGGATCTTATCTTCCTCATGATATTAATGTGATTTGGAATCATGATGATGGTTTATGATTGAATTTGCATGTGTGTTGTGATTAGAATTGAAATTGGTATGAAAGAACTTGAAGAAAAGAGAAAACTCAAGAAGTTGTTAGGATTTTCCTTGGCAGTCCATGCGAAGGAGTGTACGGCTCCACCTACAGCCATTTAAATTTCATGAATCTATTTTTATATGAAACTAGACATTCAGGACTTTCTATACATATAAAATATACTGCCATTGGATTAGTATAGAATTAGTGAAGAATTTTTGAAATTTAACCTAGAAATCTGGACTCTTATCTGGGCAGTATGAGTTGCGAAGGGTGTAACTCACCCTAAACAATTCCAAATTGAGTGAACTCAAAGTTGTTTGAAAGCTAACATGTAAGAAACATCCCATAAAAAATCAGGGTCAAATTCATTGCCTTTTGTTCCCAGCACATCAATGAAGTTGACTTATGCTCAAATCGGGCTAAAATCGGGTGGTCTAGTAGGGTTAAGTTACGGGGTTTATATCTCAAATTATACTCATTCAAATAACATGCAACATATTTCATTTGAAAGCTTGCTCTGTTAGCTTTATATTAATATAAATTTCACATGATTTTATCTAGATTTCTATTTTGGTGAATTTTCTCTCATAAGAGTGCAATTCTGGCTAGAAACAGGGCAGTTTGGAATAAAATACAAATAACTTGAGTTATACAAATCAAAATGAGATGGGATTAAATGGATTGGAAACTAGATACATGTAGTTATAACATCCAAAATGCAGGCCTAAATGAATTAAGATGAATGTTTTATGGATCTTGTAACTTCTGGTAGAAATTAGTGATAGTTCTAAATGATGGTGCGTTAATATTGACATGTATGAATACTAGATTAAGTTTAGTTAATATCAGAACTCGGAACTTAGCAAGCAGAGAACTAGATCGGGTATACTTAACATTGAACTCAGAACTTAGTGAATAGACAACTAGATCGGGTATAGTTGATGTCAGAAACTTGGAACTTAGGAAACACATTCATAAAAGTCTTGGAAGACCAATTGTGGATTAATGTCGGAGATCGGAATCACACAACCCATAATACTTTGAAATCGAAAAGTTAAGTACAAGAATATGAAATCTAAAATACTTAAACCCGGAAGTCGAGGATCTTCAACATAAACTTGGAAGTTGGTACCAGAATATGAAACCTTATACCCTAATCTCGGAAGTCGAGAACTAGGACGCTTTAAAACTCTTATACACGTAATTCCAAAACCCGGTATCTCATTAAACATATAACCTCAAAACTCAGTCTAGAATCAATCTCGGAGATCGAACATAACCCTGGAAGTCAAGAATCAAAACATTAACCTTACATACATAACCCCGAAAGCTGAAGCTTATATAATCTCGGAATTGGGACCCAATTCAATCTCAGAAGTCTGTCCTAAGCTCAAACTCGGGAACATCAATAGAAGTTAAAAGCTTGCAAGATAGATTAAGACTTAAGATTTTAAACTTGTACCTAACTACCTATGTTTTCCTCATAAGACTTTGTTGTGTGTGACAACTAATGAAAATATGACAATGAGTTCATATTCTGAAGGAACGTGACATGGCGATTATACTCTGAAATGCGGTATAATTGATTAGAGTGGGCAGAAAGCCCTTTTCTGTATCACTTACTGATATTGTTGTTCTATATTAGGTTTGTTATTTCATTAAATTTTCTGGTTGTCTGGCACTATTCATGGGGAAGCAGACATGATCCATTATACTACCGAAATTTCGGCAGAGATTGTAATTAATGTGAATCTCCAAGTTATGCATGCATTGGTCAAAGTATTAGAAAAGCAATGCTACCCTTATAAGAATGAAGAAGGATTTCCATATGACTTAAGCCAGCCCCTAAACAAAGTTAAGGGGAATAGATCAGTGGAAAGGTCGGGGAAAGCAAACCCGGCGATCCTGTATAGGAACAAGCTCGATCTTGAAAAGCGGACTATTACCCAGGAGTTTTATGGCCAATAGACTCCCAAGGGACCAAGTATGGGAAAATATGAGTTAAGATCATGGAGAACGTGGCCACCAGTGTCCTGTTCATTCAGTTTCCTGAGCTCCATATCCACCTCGACCCATTCTTGGATTCTGTATGTATATCTGGTAGATGTCAGTTTTGCCTTTATTTCTTTTTCCAGAGAGATTTTGCTATACCACTCATGCACCCTATTTTCGACCCTGCTGTCCTTTATATCGCCATCCCTCTCCACATAGCCCATCCCTTTCCACCTCTACCAGTAGCAGCAATAGTTCCCATGGCTTCGGCCGCTTCACCACCACAGCAAGTGCCCTCAGTCTCAATGTCGGAAGAGGATCCATTTGAGGCAGCGAGGTCATCTTCCTTGTCCTCTGCTCCAAGTGCGGACTACACTTCTGCGGACGTGGCATGGCAAACAAATTCCTTCCTTCGGAATCCAGCTAGATAGTGTGCATGTCGTAACTGTAGTAGATGTACAGGGTGGCCTTTTTTGGCAGGCTGGATCATGGGTACATGAGCAGGAGTTAGGAATTGTATATGAAATGTCCCGTGGGGACCAGTTAGGGTACTGATCATAAAGACAGACTGATTTATTTTGTGTTAGCGACCTTATTTTACTACCCAGTACTGTTTATGTATCGTTTGTCAACTTTGAAAATAGACGTCTATATTTATGATGCAGTTTACAGTAGTTCTGTCTATTTTGCATTTTATTTATGTATGTTACTTCTGGTACAACGATTGTTTAGTATTTATTTCGCCGTTAAATAGAAAATTTGTTACGTGAATAGTCATCTCAATATGGGTAATTAATAATGAAACAGAAAATGGAATATCAGCTCACTACACGTAGTCACTTATCAGATAATATATTATGACTTAAGTATAGTACTTTGTCTGGTAAGGTGTTACATTTTTGGTATCAGAGCAGTTCATCCTAATACAGGCCTGAGGATTGGGCTAACTATACTTCGCGTATGCTCTGTGTTCCTTATATATTATGCACTGAGTCGGGTCCATATAGGTAGGATGCATGTGAGAGGATTGCCTAACCGTATGGTGTTATTTACTAGCACACTGAACTTAGTATTGAGCCTGATCAACTCAATTACTCTTGTTTTATGTGTCCAGAACTTGATGGCTTTTGGAAAGCGAGGTAGGCCGCGAACTTCCCCAGCTTAGGAGGAATCTACTAAGTTCCTAGACATAATGCAAGAAATGGCTCACACTATACGCAAGCAGGCAGCTATGGCGACTCAAATGATGGGCCAACTAGGAAGGCAGCCAGAGGTAGGTCTTGGAGGGAATCCTAATGGCCCTGGAGTGGATATGGAATATCTCAAATTTGTTGAGTTTAGGAAGGTTAACCCATCCGGCTTCAGGGGAGCCTTTAACCCAGATAAGGCAGATGAGTGGGTTAAAGCTATGGAGAAGGTCTTCTTCATATTAGATTGCACAGACCGTCAGAAGGTGACCTTTGCCACCTATATGCTAGAAGTAGATGCAGAGTTCTGGTGGAATGGTGCACGAGGGTTATTAGAAGGATCCCAAACAGACATTACTTGGGATGTATTCAGAGGCGTGTTCTATCAGAAGTACTTCCCTGCATCTGTCCGTAATGCTAAGGAGTTAGAGTTCATGCACCTCCGTCAAGAGAATAGTAGTGTGTCGGAATACATTGCTAAATTTGAGGAGTTGTGCAAATTTTCCACCATTTATCAATGGAACCCCGACGAAGTATGGAAATGCATGAAGTTCGAAGGTGGGTTGAGAGAAGACATCGTTACCACCATAGGACCAATAGAGATCAAAGACTTCCTTACTTTGGTGAACAAGTGCCGCCTAGTGGAGGATTGTAACAAGAAGTTAGTGGCTGCTAGGTCAACTGGCAGTAACTTCAAGAAGGGCTTGGCTCCGCAAGGCCCAAGGTTCAAGCCCAACTTCCAGCGGCAGAAGAAGTTTCAGCTGGCAACAAAGGCAAGCAACCTCAGAGGCCTTTTGGGAACCAGACTTGCAGCTAGTGTGGTAGGAATCATGGCAATCGCCCCTGCTTGGTAGGTCAAAATGTCTATTTTGGATCTGGTAAGTCAGGCCACAAAATTTATGAATGTCCTGCCAGAAATCCTCAGTCGACTCCTAACCGCAACGTTAGGGAAGAGTTTTTACTATGGATACACAGGAAGTTGACAAGTCAGAAGATTTGATTCAAGACACGTGTGAAGTGAATGGTAAGACCTTAACTGTTTTATACGATTCAGGTGCATCTCACTCTTTCATCTCTCATGATTGCATGTCAGCCTTACAATTACCTATTTCTGAATTACCCTATGAGTTGCTAGTTTCTACTCCTACAAGTGAGCTCGTTAAGACCAATCATATTTGTATGAATGTCCCCTGTCAGATAGGAGGTCAAACTTTTTCCGCTAATTTAATTTGTCTCCCCTTATTCGAACTTGACATTATTTTGGGTAATGATTGGCTTCCTGCTAACCAAGCCCTGTTAAATTGCTCTGATAAATCTATTGTGCTTTCCTCTGTTTCATCTTCTAAGTTAGTAATCCCTGTAAGCCTTTATTTAAGCTCCTAGCAGTACACCACTATGGGGATAGAAGTCAAGGGTATATTCTCTTATCAACCAGTGTAGCAGAGGTTGATAAGAAGTTAACCGATATTCTAGTTGTTAGGGAATATCCTGATGTGTTCCCTGAAGATATTCCCAAATTCCCTCACGAGAGGAAAATTGAGTTTGCCATTGAATTTGTACCGGGAACAGGACCAATATCTATAGCGCCATACCGAATGTCACCCTTGGAGTTGACCGAACTTAAGAAGCAGATTGAAGAACTCCTGGAAAAGAAATTTATTAGGCCAAGTGCATCACCATGGGGAGCCCCAGTTCTGTTAGTTAAGAAGAAAGACGAAGGCATGCGACTATGTGTAGATTACAGGCAGTTGAATAAGGTGACGATCAAGAATAAGTATCCATTGCCAAGGATTGATGATCTCATGGATCAATTGCAAAGGGCTACTGTATTTTCCAAGATTGATCTACGGTCTAGGTATCACCAGATTCAGGTTCGAGAAGAAGATATTCCAAAGACGGCGTTTCGGACTCATTATGGACATTACGAATATACTGTGATGTCCTTCGGGTTGACGAATACACCAGCAATATTCATGGATTACATGAATCGAATATTCTGACCATATCTTGACAAATTTTGGTGGTATTCATTGATGACATACTGGTTTACTCGAAGACGAAGCAGGAGCACATAGAATATTTGCGACTGGTTTTGCAAATTCTAAGAGAGAAGAAACTTTACGCCAAGCTATCCAAATGTGAATTTTGGATGAAAGAAGTAAAATTTCTTGGCCATGTGGTATCCCATGGGGGAATTTCATTGGACTCTAGTAAAGTAGAAGCAGTATTAAACTAGGAACGACCAATGATAGTTACGAAAGTCAGGAGCTTCTTAGGGTTGTCAGGATACTATAGGAGATTTATTAAGAACTTCTCTCAAATAGCCCTACCACTAACAAAGTTAACTAGAAAGAACGCCCCATTTGAATGGACACCCGAGTGCGAGTAGAGTTTCCCAGAATTAAAGGAAAAGTTGACGATAGCCCCAGTACTTATCTTATCGAATCCTCATGGACTGTTCGAAGTTTACTGTGATGCGTCCAAGAGGGGATTAGGGTGCATGTTAATGCAGGACAGAAACGTTATCGCGTATGCTTCCAGGCAATTGAAAACTCATGAGAGGAATTATCCAATGCATGACTTAGAGTTAGCGGCGGTGGTATTTGCTCTGAAGATATGGAGACATCATCTCTACAGAGTGAAATTTGAAGTATTTTCTAATCACAAAAGCTTGAAATACCTTTTTGATCAGAAGGAATTAAACATGAGGCAGCGAAGGTGGATGGAGTTTCTTAAAGACCACGAGTTTGAGCTAAAGTACCACCCTGGCAAAGCAAACGTAGTGGCAGACGCCCTTAGTAGGAAGTCTTTAACTATGGCATGGATGATAATCAAGGAGACAGAACTCATAGAGAGTTTCCGCGACCTCAACTTGGGAATCTCTATGAACCCCAATGCCATTCAGTTAAACCAACTTAAGATAACTAGTGATTTCAAAGACCAAATCCAACAAGCACAACAAAGGAATAATGACTTCCAGCATACAGTACAACTAGTGCAATCTGGCAAGCTAACAAGATTTACTCGAGATGCAGAAGGAATATGGTGATATCAAGGAAGAATATGCGTACCTGAGGAGGACAACCTCAGGAAGAAGATCTTGGAGGAAGCCCATAAGAGCGAGTTTACTATACATCCTGGCATCAACAAGATGTATCAAGATCTCAAGAAGATGTTTTGATAGTCAAGCCTTAAGATAGATGTGGCAAATATTTTCAATAAATGTCTAACCTGCCAGAAGGTAAAAATAGAGCATCAAAAACCAGCAGGGACACTATAACCCTTAGAGATTCTGGAATGGAAGTGGGAGAGCATTTCTATGGATTTCATGATGGGCTTACTGTAACACCCTAATAAACCCATACTACGCTTAAGTCGTATTATGGCGTTTTATTAGTTGTTACTTATGCTCGTGGAAAACTAATCTTTGCTTGAAATTAAGTTATGCGGAAAATACGATAAGATTTTTCTTTGAAATACGTCGTCGCTTTGCAGCGTTTTGAAAAGTAAAGCCTTGAACGAGAAGCTAGACAGAGAAAGAGCGTGTCGCATAAAATCCGTACTCCAATATCATAAAACAAGAGAAAGGTAAATGAATAGTAATTCACAAATACATTGCATTATATAGCAAAATCATACATCGATACGGGTTCATAATATATTTACATACATATATATTAGCATTACATCAAAAGAGGCTCATGGTCGCGCCGTGATCCAAATACTAGATATAAACTAAAATCGACATCGTTCATCACAAAAGAGATGAATGAAGATGCAGAGCTACGGCGACGACAAGTCCACATTAGCAATTGTCTAACATCCCGCGTCATATGCCCGCTCACAGTGTCGGGGATCCACGCTCCACTCCACCGGATGTGCCATCGAGATCTGGTGACGATACGGAAGAATAACTAGGGTGAGAAATGGAATTTCTCAGTAGGACTCGAACCCGACACGAAAGTGTCATCGTCATCGTCCCAGCCACTTCAATTTTATTAATGAAAATAGTGAGCATGCATAAGGTTCAATTCTTGGATTTTCGAAATCACAAATATCCAAAGTGGATTCAATTTTAACATAATCTCTAATCATATCATACATGGGCATAAGTATAATCATATAAAACTGCATGATTGTGCTATAAGTTTTTTCTTAACTTCTTCCCTTTCTAGGGTTTTGGACCGAAGTCCCTTTTCTTTTCTTAACTTGACTTTATCTTTTCACCCACTAAACATAAGTGGTAATGAGCTCATACCGTGACCGTCGCCACCATAGAATTTCGGTACTTACACTAGCTGGGTCATGCCATGCCTCATGTAAGACCTATCCCCTATACTCACACTAGCTGGGTCATGCCATGCCTCATGTGAGTCGTGGGTAAGGGGAGCTTAAATTAGGTCACCTTCCCTTTTGAAGGATCATACCCTTAGTTCATCTTTCTCTTTTTATTAAGGCTTATGATGCAAAATTATTCTGATTTTTTTCCACATTTAGGCGTTACGTATCGCCGTCCCCAAATGTGGTTCCTTTATGAATCACCTCTGGGCGTTACGTATCGCCATCCCCAAGGTGTTCATATTTATTAATCTTTTCATGTATATCATTAAGCATCATATTATCAACATATCATATTCATATCATCATGATTCATTATAATATCATCATCATATCATTGTCATCCTTATCATCATAACACTATCATAATCCTCATGTCACTATCATAATCATCATATCATATCATCATCACCATTATCATACCATTATCATCATGATCATCATCATATCATATCATCATTATCATGTCATTGTCATCATATGGACAGATAGAGGCATACATATCACACAAAGTCTTATAAGCTTAGCTTAGTAAACTTGGGTACAAGCTTTTAATTGATTTGCTTCTTGTATAAATTCTTTTGTTAGGCATAGGGCCAATTTCATCTATTATCCTTTTTGAAACTTTTAAGTTGAATTATGAGGGTCTTCCAATGCTTAGTGTAATGGTCTTAATGTCTTAAAGCTTATTTCTCATTATTCTTTAAGTTTTACCATAACTAGTTTTTACTTTTACAGTGGGGCAGTAACTTCAAAAATTCACCATAATTTCATCTTTTACTCTTTTGTTTCGAATTTTGGTATGGTTATACTTCTCTGAGTCTAATTTTAAACAAAACAAACCCCACTCAAAAATTCCTTTTGTACCTTGAGTTATGCACATTTTATTCTGACTGTTCAGAATTGAAAGTTCAACTCGGGTCAGTGGCTTGTCCACTCCACTAGGAGTTCCACACATGGAATCTGAAAAAATGTTTTATGGGAGTGTTCTTCTATGTCTTAGCTTTCTAAAAAACTTCGTTCCACTCAAAAATGTTATGTATAACTTGAGTTATGCATGTTTTATTACCCACTGCCCGGACAGAAACCCATCCAGGAACAACAAACTTTGAAAATTCATATCTCTCTCGTTTTAAAGCCAAATCTCACATATTTTATATGTATAAAAATATCTTTGAGTCTACTTTCACAGAAAATTAGTTTTGTTTAATTTTGAGTTTTATTGAAAGAGTTATTGGTCGCGCCATACAGACTGCCAGAATTTTCCAGTTTTCACGGTTTTGGTTTTAAGGAGTTTTCTTGTAAGAACATTAAGTCTTTTCTTCAAGTGACCATTTTTCTCTTCCAAACAACTTTTATACTTTGAGATCTTGGTATTAACTCAATGTTTTAACTTCTAAAAATTTGGTTCAATAGCAATAAATATACCAATCGAAAATCTCATGCCAAAAAGAAGGATACAACACACAAAACTCATCATATCAACAAACATGGCCATGAGGCCTTGGAAACAAGTCCTAGAACCACCTAGCTATGGAGAGCTTACGAGTTAAAGGGCTTGAAGAACACATAAAAAAAGAAGGTTAGAGTCACTACCAAATGAGTTTCTTGAGGAGTAGAAAGAGTTGATGGGTTGGAGATGATCTTCCTCCTCCTTGAGCTTGATGATGGGGCTAAATGAGTGTTTGTTTTGCTTCTTCAAGAACCAAAGAGGGTGGTCCTTGAAGGCCTAGTGGAATGGTGAAAGGAAAGAGAGTTGGATAGGGTGTGAAAGTGGGAGGAAGAATAAGAGGAATTGGAAGAGTAGAAGAGCTAGAATGAGGCTTAGAGAGAAGTGAGAGCTTAGGCTTGTAGTGAGAGGATGAAAATCACAAATGAGAGAGTGGGAGGGCTAGTTTGGGCGCAAAAATGGGGAGAAGTGGGCTGATTGCTTTGCTTCTCCAACAAGCAACAGAGAGTAGGTGAGTCTTACTTCTTTTTCAAGCAAAAGGGCTAGGAGCTTTAGGGTAAAAGAGTGGGTTGTGTTTCCTTTGAGTCTTGGCACTTGGGTAAAGGCTTGTAGTGTTTCTTTTCAAGTGGTTAAGAGTATGGTCTATCCTAGGATTGGCATTGGATGATTGTGATCACTCCAAGTGTCACAATCTTGATGGAGGAAAGTAGATCTTTTGTCTTGACTAAAGAGATACTACTAACCTAGACTCTTGATCTAATGGTGCATGATGAAAAGACAAATGAATGGTTGGATTTTGCTCTTGCACTTGGCCAAGATTTGGTGTATCAATTAGGAGAAATTTTTAAATCTTCAAAGCCATTAGAATTACCTAAGTTGTTAATCAATTCGATTAGTTAAATTGCTCTTTAACCGATTTCGGTTAATTACATCTTTAAGACGTTTTTCCTCTTAAAAGAATTGATCTTATGGATTATGTAATTAGGGTATAAGAGTTAATCTATCTCAATCGATTAAGGTAGAACAATTGTCTTGTACTTAATTAATAAGATTAGATTAGCTTAATTATATTTCTAAGTTACGAATTAATGAGGTTCGAATAATTAGGTTTTAATTAAACCATTTAGTGCATTATGACTCAATTATTGACTTGACACAATTCACTAAGCTCTTGCTCATCGAGGTTAGCCGATTAGTCCTCAGTTAATTGTTAACCTCTCTAATTAGCCAGGATCACTGAGCTAGTTAGCTTAGACAAAAATTGGGGATGTTACACTTACCAAGAACACCCTCAGGATATATGGGTCATAGTGGATAGGCTAACTAAGTCTGCTCACTTTTTGCCCATTCAAGCGAATTACCCTCTAGAAAGGCTAGCTCAATTGTACATTCAAGAAGTGATATGTTCGACAATCATTTCAGATCAAGATCCAAGGTTCACCTCACAATTTTGGGGAGCACTCCAAAAGGCGTTCGGCACTAGCTATGTTCAAGTACTGCATACCATCCGCAAACAGATGGCCAGACTGAGCAAACTATTCAGACTTTGGAGGATATGCTGTGAGCGTTCATTCTAGAACAACGTGGAAGCTGGGATCGATAGTTACCATTAGCCGAGTTTGCATACAACAACAGTTACCATGCTAGCATCGACATGGCTCTGTATGAAGCTTTATACAGATCGAAGTGTCAATCTCCCCTGTGTTGGTATGAATTAGTAGAACAGAGTCTATTGGGACCAGAATTAGTCAGACAAACTACAGAGCAAATCAAAAGAATCCGTAGCAAAATACTTACAGCTCAGAGCCATCAGAAGAGCTACACGGATGTCAGGGGGAAGCCATTGGAGTTCCAAGAAGGAGACCATATGTTTCTAAAGATCACACGCACAACTGGGGTAGGTAGAACCATTAAAGTTAGAAAGCTAAGTCGTTGCTTTATAGGTCCTTTTCAAATTTTGAACCGAATCGGGCCAGTGGCGAATTGAGTCACCTTACCTCCACATCTGTCAAATCTTTATGATATTTTCCATGTTTCTCAACTCAAAAAATACCAGCCTAACCCTACTCATTTCTTGGAGCCTGAATCAATCCAATTAAGGGATGACTTAACTTTTCATGTACCCCCAACATGGATAGTAGACAGGAGCATCAAACACCTTTAGAACAAAGCCGCACAGTTAGTGAAGGTGGCATGGGGAGTATCCTAAATTAT
Organism: Pterocarpus macrocarpus; assembly: GCA_031439585.1. Taxonomy (NCBI): domain Eukaryota; kingdom Viridiplantae; phylum Streptophyta; class Magnoliopsida; order Fabales; family Fabaceae; genus Pterocarpus; species Pterocarpus macrocarpus. Next base: position 31,917,078 of record CM062516.1, read on the forward strand.
TCTCATGTTCTAAATTTTGAGGACAAAATTTTTTTTTAGGAGGTAGTACTGTAACGTTCGAGAGAAAATCTTATCGTTATTAATTGAGTTGTTCGATTTTTATCGAGTAAATTGTGATTAATTAGGATTTGATTTTCACTTTAGTCTAATTAATGTGGTATGGAATGATTAGGTATAATGGAATTAGATTAAAACCATAGAAAACTTCATAGGATTCTTCTAAAACCGGTTTACCGATTTAAGAGAAATCAGTAAGATTTTGATATTTTAAATTATCGGAACCAGATCAATAGAACTTATACTGTGAATGTCCTAGGATGAATGACTAGGATTCAGCCACAATACCACCATAGGTGGCGCCATTTTTAGCCAAGAAAGCAACCACAAAACCAAGTTGAATTGGCCAACACAAATCCACCAATCATATTCAACTTACTTTAGAAGTTTTCTTTCTTTTCCTTTTCTGCCCTTGTAATTTCGGCCCTTATCTATGCTAACCCCTCTTCATTCTTTTCTCCCTCACTTCATCTCATCTCATCTCATATCATCTTCATCTCCCACAAACATTCAAGCCACAACAAGATTTCTTCAACACAAACCACAAATCCAACAAGATTTCAACTAGGCAAAGTAGGAATCCAACCCTTTCTCATGTTTTTCTTGATTTGGGGCTATGTGGGGATCTTATCTTCCTCATGATATTAATGTGATTTGGAATCATGATGATGGTTTATGATTGAATTTGCATGTGTGTTGTGATTAGAATTGAAATTGGTATGAAAGAACTTGAAGAAAAGAGAAAAACTCAAGAAGCTGTTAGGGTTTTCCTCAGTAGTCCGTACGGAGGAAGGTACAGCTCCACCTATAGCCATTTAAATTTCATGAATCTATTTTTATATGAAACTAGACATTCATGGCTTTCCATACATATTAAATATACTACCATTGGATTAGTATAGAATTAGTTATGAATTTTTGAAGTTTGACCTAGAAATTTGGACTCTTATCTGGGCAATATAAGTTGAGTAAGGTGTAACTCACCCTACACAATTCCAAATTGAGTGAACCCAAAGTTCTTGAAATCAAACAAGTAAGGAAACATCCCATAAAAAATTTAGCGTCAGATTCATTGCCATTTATTCCCAGCACATCAATGAAGTTGACTTATGTTCAAACTGGGCTGAAACTGGGTGGTGCAGTAGGGTTAAGTTACGAGGCTTATATCTCAAATGATACTCATTCAATGACATGCAACATGTTTCATTCGAAAGCTTGCTCTGTTAGCTTTATATTGATATAAATTTTGCATTATTTTACCTAGATTTCTATTTTTGGCGAATTTTCTCTAATAAGAGTACAATTTTGGCTAGAAACAAGGCAGTTTGGAATAAAATACAAATAACTTGAGTTATACAAAATAAAATGAGATGGGACTAAAAGGATTGGAAACTAGATACATGTAGTTATAACATATCCAAAATGCAAGCCTAAATGAATTAAGATGAATGTTTTATGGATCTTGTAACTTTTGGCAAAAATTAGTGATAGTTCAAAATGATGGTGCGTTAATATTGACATGTATGAATACTAGATTAAGTTTAGTTAATATCGGAACTCAGAACTTAGCAAGCAGAGAACTATATCGGGTATACTTAACGTTGAACTCAAAACTTAGTGAATAAACAACTAGATCAGGTGTAGTTGATGTCAGAAACTTGGAACTTAGGAAACACATTCATAAAAGTCTTAGAAGACCAATTGTGGATTAATGTCGGAGATCGGAATCACACAACCCATAATACTTTGAAATTGAAAAGTTAAGGACAAGAATATGAAATCTAAAATATTTAAACCCAGAAGTCGAGGATCTTCAACATAAACTTGGAAGTTGGTACCAAAATATGAAACCCTATACCCTAATCTCGAAAGTTAAGAACTAGGACGCTTTAAAACTCTTATACACGTAATTCCAAAACTCGGTATCTCATTAAACATATAACCTTGAAACTCGGTCTAGAATCAATCTCAAAGATCGAATATAAACCTGGAAGTCGGGAATCAAAACATTAACCTTACATACATAACCCTGGAAATCGGAGCTTATATAATCTCGGAATTGGGACCCAATTCAATCTTGGAAGTTGGTCCTAAGCTCAAACTCGGGAATATCAATAGAAGTTAAAAGTTTGCAAGATAGATTAAGACTTAAGATTTTAAACTTGTACCTAAGTACCTAAGTTTTGCTCATAAGACTTTGTTGTGTGTGACAACTAATGAAAAATGACAATGAGTTCATAATCCGAAGGAATGTGACATGACGATTATACTCTGAAATGCGGCCTAATTGATTAGAATGGGCAGAAAGCCCTTTTCTGTATCACTTGTTGATATTGTTATATTCTTGGTATGAATATGATGTTCTATATTGGGTTTGCTGTTTCGTTAAATTTCCTAGTTGTCTGGCACTATTCATGGGGAAGCAGACATGATCTGTTATACTACTGAAATTTTGGTAGAGATTGCAATTAATGTGAATCTACAAGTTATGCATGCATTGGTCAAAGTATTAGAAAAACAATGCTACCCTTATAAGAGTGTGGAAGGATTTCCATATGACTTGAGCCAGCCCCTGAACAAAGTTAAGGGGAATAGATCAGTGGGAAGGTCGAGGAAAGTAAACCCGATGCTCCTGTATAGGAACGAGCTCGATCCTGAAAAACGGACTATTACCCAGGAGTTTTATGGCCAATAGACTCCCAGGGGATCAAGTATGGAAAAATATGAGTTAAGATCATGGAGAACGTGTCCATCGGTGTCCTGTTCATTGAGTTTCCTGAGCTCCATATCCACCTCGACCCGTTCTTGGATTCTGTATATATATCCGATAGATGTCAGTTTCGCCTTTATTTCTTCTTCCAGAGAGATTTTGCTGTACCACTCATGCACACGCTTTTCGACTCTACTGTCCCTTATATCGCCATCCCTCTCCACATGGCCCATCCCTTTCCACCTTCACCAGCAGTAGCAGCTCCCATGGCTCCACTCGCCTCACCACCATAGCAGGTGCCCTCGGTCTTAATGTCGGAGGAGGATCCGTCTGAGGTAGTGAGTTCATCTTCCTCGTCCTCTGCTTCGAGTATGGACTATACTCCTGTGGACGCCGGCATGGTGAACGAATTCCTTCCCTCAGAATCCAGCTAGATAGTGTGCATGCCGTAGCTGTAGTAGATGTATAGGGTGGCCCTCTTTTGGCAGTCTGGGTCATGAGTAGATGAGTACGAGTTAGGAATTGTACATGAAATATCCTGTGGGGACTAGTTAGGGTACTATTCATAAAGACAGGTCGATTTATTTTGTGTTAACGACTTCTTTTTACTACCCAATACCGTTTATGTATTGTTTGTCAACTTTGAAAATAGACGTCTATATTTATGATGCTGTTTGTAGTAGTTCTGTCTATTTTACATTTTATTTATGTATGTTACTTCCGGTACAATGATGGTCTAGTTTTTATTTTGCCGTCAAACAGAAAATTTGTTACGTGAATAGTCATCTCGATATGGGTAATTAATAATGAAACAAAAAACGAAATTTAATCAGCTCGCTACACGTAATCACTTAATAGGTAATATATTATGACTTAAGCATAGTACTTTGTCTGGTAAGGTGTTACAGCTAGACCATATTTCCCACCACCTAAGCTAGCATTCCTAGTTAGTCCAAATAGATCAAGATGTAAAAGCTCAAGTGGTTTTGTAGTGGAAACTACATTTTTGGTATGGAAAGAACTCTTGGTTGACCTCTGAGACAGAAATCACAAGATAAGTCATTTTCAAAACTAATTTTAGGTAAACCTTTAAATAATTCTTTTTGAGAAATCTTAGAGATTAGTTTCATATGAGGATGACTGAGTTGCTTGTGCCATAACCACTTTTCATCCACGAAGGATGCTAAGCATTTTATATTTTGATCTAGAAGGTCATCTATATATAATAAATAAGTATTATTACGCCTTCTAGCAGTAAGAATGATTTTACTAGAAGTGGAATCTTTTATAACACATTGAGAAGGTTCAGACACAACTCTGTAGCCTTTGTCATAGAATTAACTAATGCTCAAAAGGTTATGAGTTAGTCCTTCTACTAGCATAACATCATTTATTAAGTCAGAATCATTCTTACCAACGTTACCTATATTGATGATTTTGGACTTGATTCCATCAACAAATTTCACCACTCCACCATCCTTGGGTCTAAGCTTTCTAAATCATGATTTATTTCCAGTCATGCGTCTGGAACACCCACTGTCCAGATACCACTTCTTTTCTTTTAGATGTATTGATTTAAGACACACCTACATTAGAAGCCATTTTTGCTTTAGGTACCCAAATCTTCTTGGATCCTTTTATGTTAGTTGATGTTTTGGGCTTTTTTACTTTTTGTTTAGCTTTCTTTATGGAGAAACGTTTTTCAAAAGAGTGTCCCATTTTGAAACAATATATGTATGTAGGAATGTTTGGTTAAGAATCTTTGGATAAACCCTCATTTGCTTCTTCTATATATCTTAGTCCAATTTTATCAAGATATAGTTTTTGGCCTCCAAGCATAAGATCAAGACTTTTTGAGCCATTAACGATTTTCGTAAGATCAGTTTTGGGAAGTTTAACTAAGTTCTGAAGTTTAGATATATTAGAGGAAGTATTCTGACTACCTTCAGAAGCTTTTGCTTTCAGGGCATTAACATCCTTCTAGAGGGTGTCATTTTCTTTTAAAAGCTCAACATTTATATGCCTTAACTTCTCATTCTCAATCTTAAGCTTTTAGAAACCTGATGATAGTTTCAGAAAGTTTTTCTTTAAAGAAGCATAATAGGAAGCCAGTAATTGAGAATCATCTAAGACATCATCGTAAGCTTTTTGAAGATTTTCAAAAGTAAGTTCAAGATCAGAATCAGATACCTTGGTTTCTTCTTCCAAAACTATATTTGCTATGAAGTAGAGATTTGCTACAATCTCTTCTTCTCCTGTTCTTCCCATGTGGCCATCATAGCTTTCTTCTTTCTTGAGCCTTTTTTCAGTCTAGGACATTTAGATCTGATATGTGCTACTTCTTTCATTTGAAGTAAATAATCTCATCTTGCTTGGTCTTGCCCTTCTTGTCTTTCTTGGAAATAAGGTTCTTTTTCTTTCTCTTTATCCATGCTTTTGAGATCTTCCTTACCAAATTTACAATCTTATCATCACCATCATCATCATCAGAGGAGTCTTCTTCATCTCCTTTAGACTCTTTTGAGGTTTTCATGGGCTTGGAAAATTGAGCTCTTTTCTGAGTGGACTTTAGCGAATGGACTTTCCTTTTTTGGTAGTCTCATTAGAGACTTTGTTAAGCTCAATTTCATGAATCTTCAATGACCCAATGAGAGCATCTAAGCTAAGTGCATTTAAATTTTTAGCTTCTTGAATAGCAGTTACTTTTGGATGCCAAGCCTTTGAAAGACTTCTCAAAATCTTTCTGACAATTTCTACATTAATATACCTTTTCCCCAGGTCTTTCAGATGATTTATGATATGCATAAATCTAGTTGTCATTTCATCAATATTTTTATGCTCTAGCATTTTAAACATCTCATATTGATGAAGTTGATCTTGGTCTCCTTCACCTAATCAATTTCTTCTTGAAGCAATTGGAGTCTATCCCAGATTTCTTTTGCTGAGTCATAGGATATGATCTTATCATATTCACTTTTGCTCAAGGTACGTATGAGTAGATACTTTGCTTTAGCATTCATTTGGACTTTGGTTTTGTGTTGCTCAGTCTATTAATTTCTCGGAATGATTCTGACTACTACTGGTGGAGATTGCTCTAGATTAGCAACTCCTTTAGGTGTTGGTTGCTTAGTCATGGGCACATAATCACCATTTTCTATAATTTTCCACATGTCAAGACTTATGGACTCAATAAAGGGTATCATTCTATCCTTTGAGTATGGATAGTCTTCACCATTAAAGTATAGGGGCCGTTGATAGAGTGGCCCTCTGTGTAACACCCTAATAAACCCATACTACGCTTAAGTCGTATTACGGCATTTTATTACTTGTTACTTATGCTCATGGAAAACTAAATTTCATTTATAAGTTAAGTTATGTAGAAAATACAGTAAATTGTTTTTTTGAAATACGTCGTCACTTTGCAGCATTTTGGAAAGTAAAGCCTTGAGCGAGAAGATAGATAGAGAAAGAGCGTGACGTATGAGAGTCCGATTCACAAGTGGAATAAAAACCATACAAGATACATAATACATAAAAATTCTTACATCCCCATATAACGTAATAGGGAATAATAAAAACGAATTTTTGTTATTCCCAACCTTGCCCCTAAATTTTTTAGAAAATGACATTTAGGTCCCTATATCAATAGAATTAGCAGAATAACGTCTTAAACGAAGCAGAATCAAGTAGCGAAAACGTAGAAACCTAAACCTCGGCCGATTGAGCCATGGAGGTATCCATATGTGAAATGACATGGGATGCCCCTAGACTTACCCATAATTACAAAAATACCATTAGCCATGAAAAACAGAAAACAAAAAGCCCTAAAATTTGTAAAACATTTAATGTACACTGTTAATCGATTTACTCGATTTTATTATGTTTGTAGGGTTAATTAAAAAGTTAATTAGAGGTTAACTAGGAGTTGATTAGAAGTTAAATTAAAGAAATTAGGATTAAGATAGAAACTTATAAAAACCTCACAAAATTCTTTTATCGTTTTTTGTTCAATTGTTCGGTTTTTATCGAATAATTGAGATTAATTAACATTCGGTTAAATAATTATTTAGGATCAATAGATTAGCAATTAATTGAGATTAGGTACAAGTTAATTAGGTTAGAAATATAGAAGATTTCATAAGAATTTTCACAAAATTGATTTACCGATTTAAAGGAAATCGGTAAGTTTACGGTATTTTAAACTGTCGAAACCGGACCAATAGAATTTCAACCCATCAACCCTACTTCAAGTGGCTGAGAACTCAGCCACTTAATCCCCCAAAATGGCGCAAACAAAGCCACACAAAAGGGAAGAGACTTGGCTGAATTTCAGCCATACAAGAAGCCACCAATCACAAGCCAAGAAGTCCACCTATATATACTACTTCAATAAGATTTTTCTTTCTTTTCTTCACTCATTCAGATTTTGCCTTCTCCTCCTCTCCTTTCAGCCCTCTTCTCCTCTCCTCTACTCACATAACTTGATACATGCTCAGGAGGGTAATTAATCAATTGGATTTTTATGTACTTATTTTCTCTCATTCCTAGCTCATTAATTCTCTCTTATGCCTAATTGTTTTGAATTGGACCATTTTGTATTGTTTGGATTTTGTTTGGGTTTGAGTTAAATTTTCTAGCATTAGGCGAATTCTGACACTGTTTTGGTTTTTGGGTTATATCTTGAGTTGTAGAGCTCATTTTATTGTGATTCTTGATTTGTAGAAAAGCTGAGAGATAGGCCTACAAGTTATATGAAGAGTTTAGAAGCAAATTCTGGTGTTAAGAAGCTGAAATTGGGCCTAGAAGTGAACTGAAGTGGTGCAACCACGGATTCTGAGCAAGGTGTGGTATTTGGGCCATATCTCAGTCCACAGATGTCCGATTGAGCCCGTTCCAGTGGCATTTTGAAGCTAACATCCAAGGCTACAATTCTTCTTCAGAGTGGAAATCTAAACGGAATCGTTTTGATAGACAAAACGGCAGAAGAACGTTACTCACAGAATTAGCTATAATGATTTCATGTTTTTAATGTAACTTTCTTTCTATAATTCGGATTTTAGCAAATAAGATGTCCAGATTCAAAGGAGAGAGAGAGGATTAATGTAGTGATGACAATTTAATAAGTTTAGGCAGTTTTGATTTGGAATTTTGGCCGGTTTCAAGAAAAAGGCCGAACTTGTACTTGGGAGACAGATTTTGGAATAAGCAGAATTTTTCAGTTTTGTTGCTCTTCCTCTCCTCTCTTCACTCACACCCCCCCACCTTAACAACTCGTCTTCCTCCATTCATGGAGGAGTAAGCTTCCATCTAATCCAAGGATTCAAAGCAACATTGGCTATCTTGAGGATTTGCGTAACCAAACTTCATCAAATCAAATCAGTTTTCTACTCCCTTTTCTTTCATTGTGATTACTCCAATTTCGGATTTGAAGGTTTTTGATTTGGAATTGTGGTGGTTTATGATTGATTGCTTGCTTACTTGCTTGCATAATGCTTGATTGATTAATGTGTAATGCAATTGCGTGAGTAGAATCATTTTTAGGTTTGAATTTGATGATTGATTACATTGGTGCTTGAAAATTAACATGAATTGGTTAGGTTCTAGAGGTTTCTGAATTTAATCATTTATCTGTTAATTGAATGCATGAAGGTTTTCGTGTGCAATGTTGTATCCGAATAGAGGTTTCTTTTGGGTTTGATGTCAGTCACTGATTTGATTTGAATGATTATTTTTAGAATCCGATGATAGATTAGCCACTGTCTTTCTTGGTTCTTAGATTGGATTTTCCAAATTCTGTTCATTTCTTTTATATTCATTTCAGTATTTTAAATTCCTAAACCCCCCCCCCACAATTTCCTGATCATATAACATTGTCATCGCTGGGAAATGACCCGGGTTGCACCCTTGCTACGAGTTTAGTGTAATTCGGTTTTTATTGTAATTTGATCGAGCTCGGCACTCGAGTCAGTAATTTGGTCATTCCAACACTGGACAAAAGGTTGTTTCTAGCAAGTTGGATCTACTTTGGAGATCAAGAAATCAAGCTTAATTAAAGTAACTTGGAGAGCAAGCAATCTGATCATGATGGAGATATGTTTAGATTGTGGCTAGATTCTTTTTTGATGTGTTTTGACTTAGTCTAGATTTATTTAGATTTAAATTAAATTAGTTTATCTTTTAAGATTTAAATCAAATCTGATTTAATCTATAAAGATCAAATTTGATTTAAACTAGTTAGAAATAAACCTTTTAGAATAGAATCATATCTTTAATTTTTGAATTTTAGTTTCAAATAAGATCTTTTGAAATAGAATTAGATAATTTCCATTTTTAGGATTTATGTATAAATAGGCAACTTGGCCTATAGATGGAGAATTTTATCATATAGTTTTGATTATGGTTTGACTACCAATACAGTTGTGAGGTTTTCCTCACTTTATTCTGTGTGATACAGAATTTTCTATCTATTCCCGATTATCTACATTTCCAAGGACAAATTTCTTGGGGGTTTAGTAGGGATTTTCCTGTTATCTACGTTTCCAAGGACAGGTTTCTTGGGGGTTTAGTAGGGAGGGTCTTTATTCTATATCTTTTTTCCTATCAAAGTGTGTGCCTGGGGTTTCTGGATCTTTATATCCACGAGGTTCTGCATCATTTGGTATCAGAGCAAGGTCTAGATAAATTCCTATTTATCTATCTTTATCTTTTACGTTTATCTTTTATCTTCTTTTCTTATTCGTTAGCGTTCTTGTTTTTTGTGTTTGTGCATTCTATCCTTTTGTGCTGCTATCGCCTCATTATCTATCTCTATGTTTCTTTTCTATCTGGCATTTGTCTTTTTGTTGTTAGTTTAGATACCACAAAAAAAATGGAAAAAAAAAAGGAAAAGAAATAAAAAAAATGTGAGAATTATAAGCATAATTTTTTTTCCCTTTGATCTAGGTTGTCAAGGACATGTTCTTTGAAGGTCTAGTAGGGAAATTCTTTCCTTTGATCTAGGTTGCTATGGACAGGTTTCATAGAAGTCTAGTAGGAAAATCCTTTTCCGATGACCTAGGTTGCTAAGAACAGGTTTCTTAGAGGTCTAGTAGGAAAACCCTATGTTTACCAGCCAACATCAAGCTTTGCTCGTCCAAGCCTTCAAAATCCAGCAAAATCACTTAGAACAAAGGTAGGAGTTCTCTTCTTACATCAATTCTGTGGTCTTGGCTGGCTGAGCTTGGATTATTTTCATGATCTTTGATGTGTTAAATGAATGATTATGATGATATGTGATTGGTTTTGGGCTGTTTGTTTGGTTAAAACCGAATTTGAAGCAAGAAAGAATGAAAATAGGAAGAGATGGAGAGCTGGAGAACCCAAAATCCCTCGGCGGTCTATACGGCGGAGTGTACGGCTCTGCCTATAGCCAATTAAATTTGATGAAAACAATTTTAAATGAAACTAGACATCCAGGGCTTTCCATAGATATATCATATAAGGCTTTTGGATTAGTATTGAGAGACATATGATTTTTTGAATTTCGACCTAGGGTTTTGACTCTGATTCTGGGCAAACTGGGTTTTTCAGGGTAGAACTCGCCCTATGCTACTTGAAAATGAGTAAAACCAACTTTTTTAGAAAGCTTACACATAGAAGAATGTTCCATAAAAATTTCAAAATTAGATAAGGTCCCAGTTGCTCCCAGTGATCCAAGAAAGTTACCCTATGTCCCAACCGGGTTAGAACAGGGCAGTTTAGGAAGGTTAGAATTCGGGGCTTATAACTCGAGCCCTACCAAGCCAAATGGAATGGAACTTTTTGCAAATGAAACTTTACCCTGTTAGCTTTAATATGAGTCCAATTTGGTATGATTTAAATCAGTTTTCGATTTTTAATGGATTTTTACTTTTAGGTGTCTGATTCTGGCCAGCCACTGGACAGGCCGGGATAAACTCTAAATATCTTGAGCTATAGATATCAAAATTAGATGGGACTAAAGAGGTTAGAAACTAGACACATAACACTTTAACATATCCAAATTTGAGGTCCAAATGAGTTAAATAGAGGTAATGGCTTGAATTATAAAAACCGGGTTGGTTGACTATGTTGAGGCAGAAATTCTGCCTTGATGAGTTTAATACTATTATGGGTTCCATATTGAAATATGTGGGTAATGTTGTGACCTTTATGATAAATTAATGTTCTGATGTACTGGCACTATTCATGGGAAAGCGGACTCGTTCTATTATGCTACCAAATTTTCGGTAGAATTGTAAGAAGGTTATAAACACTTGTATGTTATGAATAGGTATGTAGAAGACATGTATGTAAGGATATATGAACGTAAGCGATGAAGCATATACATGAGTGCATTCAGTATATCTATGCATGATTATGTATGCGAATGAAAGGATATAAATATATAAAATGAGATCCCTCCAAGACTGGAGGCACGTGAATCCTCTTGTGGGTCAGTATTGTGTGACGAATCAAACTACCCCAGGACAGTAAAGAATAAAGCTTAAAGCATGTGCAAGTATCCCACTCACATGAGGCATGGCATCGACCCAGCTAGTGTGAGTATCGGGGACAAAACTTACATGAGGCATGGCAGGATCCAGCTAGTGTAAATACCGAATGAAGGCCCCACACCCTAAGGAATGTGACATGGCAATCACATTCTAATGGAGTATGACATGGCGATCATACTCTGGGACGTGGCAGGAAGAATATATTCCTAAGGAATGTGACATGGCGATCACATTCTAATGGAGTATGACATGGCGATCATACTCTGGAACATGGCATGATGATTACATCCTAAGAAATGTGACATGGCGATCACACCCCGGTGGGGTATGACATGGCGATCATACTCTGGAATATGGCGTGATAACTACATCCTAAGGAATGTGACATGGCGATCACACTCCGATGGAGTATGACATGGTGATCATACTCTAGAATGTGCATAACAAGTAAAGCAAGACCAAGAAAGAAAAGAAAATTATGTATATTTGCAAAAATTCAAGTACAAGTGAAGGCAGATGCTAATTTCAAGTTTCCCATATGTTAGTGTTATTATATTTTAATATGTTATAGTTATTATTCATAATATGCTTCATGACTTTTTCTTGTATTGGCCCTGCCAAATGACAAGTGCGTGAATAAAACGAATTCTGCTTCAGACAAGGTATTTTTCGAACTATAAAACTGAACAGTCTAGTTAACATGTTCACATTTTTCATAATAAAACGAAGCAGCTGGGGATAATAATGATGACACCGTACAAGATGTCTTAGCAAACCCTACTGAGAATTCTTAAATTCTCACTCTTGTTTCCATGTTATCTCCAGATAATTCGAGAAGATTCTAAGACGGCTGAAGTTGCTGTCAAGCAAGGTCCACAGTAACAAAGAATGACTCAGAGCGGGTAGTATGACTTAAGCATAGTACTATACAGAGGAGGACGTTACACATACCACATAAATATAATTCATAATATCCATCATTACATAAGGGTACTCATAATTAAGTCATCGCTACATATAGAATGCTATCTAACACAGCAAGCTTTTAAGCAGCAGAGATACACAAGGAAGCAAAAATCTCAGAAGTCTATGTGCCTTGGTTCCACCCCAAATCCTAAGATCAGTCTTCATAATGCACCCTTCGATCTACTGATGTCGCGGTCCAGAGATACGACTCCTCCTAGCTCCTTGCCCTCGGGGGACATGAGGTGTGCGTATGATGAGGGGGTGCCTACGAATCACTTCAATTCGACGAATGTGGCGACTCGGGTCGGCCTGATTCGGGTCATAGCTGGCTGCTGAGGACCGCTCCTCGGAAGGATCCTCCTCCGAAGTCTCAAGATGATACTCAAGGTATGGCGGCAAGGCAGCTGCGACTCTAGGGGTAGCCGTGGAGCTCAGCTCAATCACAGGAATCTCCGGCTGCGGAAAGGGCTCGGCGGCAAGTAGCTCCGGAGACATCGGCTCCATCTCAATATTTGGCAATGGCTCGGACGGAAAATCCCAAGGACCCAACGGTTGTCCAGGGTAGGCGGCAGGAATGTCAGCTGGGGCAGGCGGGACATCGGGCCCCTCATCCTTATGTATACAGCTAGAGTAAAAATAGGTGCACACCACTGTAGTGGTCCTTGCCACGATGGCCTGAGCGTCGTCATCGAAAGCCCACTCATGATGGAGCGGCTCCATGCTCCACTCCATAGGGTATGCCATCGAGATCTGGTGACGATACGGAAGAATAACTAGGGTGAGAAATAAGATTTCTTAGTAGGACTCGAGCCCGACACGGAGGTGTCATCGTCATCGTCCCAGCCACTTCGATTTTATAATGAAAACAGTGAGTATGCATAAGGTCCAATTCTTAGATTTTCGAAAACATGAATATCGGAAGCAGATTCAATTTTAACATACCCTCTAATCATTTTTACCATAACATACATGGGCACAAGTATAATTACATAAAACATGCATAGCTATGCTATAAGCTTCTCTTAACTTCTTCCCTTTAAGGGTTTGGACCAAAGTCCCTTTTCTTTATTTAACTTGACTTTATCTTAAGTCTTATCTTTTCACCCACTAAACATAAGTGGTAATAAGCTCATACTGTGGCTGTCGCCACCATAAAATTTCAGTACTTACACTAGCTGAGTCATGCCATGCCTCATGTAAGCCCTATCCCCTATACTCACACTAGCTGGGTCATGCCATACCTCATGTGAGTCGTAGGTGAGGGGAGCTTACTTTAGGTCACCTTCCCTTTTGAAAGATCACACCCTTACTTCAATCTCTTCTTATTAAAACTTATGATATAAAATTATTCTAATTCCTTTCCACATTTAGGCGTTACGTATCGCCGTCCCCAAATGTGATTCCTTTATCGCATATCATTAAGCATCATATCATCAACATATCATATTTATATCATCATCATTCATTATCACATCGCCATTATATCGTTATCATCCTTATCATCATCATATCATTATCATAATCATCATCATCATATCATATCATATCATCATCATCATGATTATCATCATATCATATCATGATCATCATGATCATCATCATATCATTGTCATCATATTGACACATAGAGGTATACATATCACACAAAGTCTTATGAGCTTAGATTAGTAAATTTGGTGCAAGCTTTTAATTGAGGTTGCCTCTTGTGTAAATTCTTTTATTAGGCATAGTGTCAATTTCGTCTATTATCCTTTTTGAAACTTTTTAAGTTGAATTATGAAGGTTTTCCAATATTTAATGTAAGGGTCTTAATATCTTTAACCTTATTTCTCATTATCCTTTAAAACTTAACCATAATCAGTTTTACTTTTACTGTGAGTCAGTAAATTCAAAAATTCGCTATAATTTCATCTTTTATAATTTTGACTTTAGTTTTGGTATGATTATAGTTTTCTGAGTCTAATTTTAAACAAAGCAAACCCCACTCAAAAATTCATTTTGTAACTTGAGATATGCATATTTTATTCTGGCTACTCAGCTTTTAAGTTTATTCTCGGTATAGTGAGTTTTAAATTTTATTGGGAGTTACTCACAAGGAATTTGACAAAACTGTTTTATGGAGATGTTCCTCTGTGTCTTAGCTTTCTAAAAAAATTGGTCCCACTCAAAAATGTTCTGTATAACCTGAGTTATGTATGTTTTATTACATACTGCCCGAACAAAAACACACCTGGGGATAGCACACTTTGAAAATTCATATCTCTCTCGTTTTAAGGCCAAATTTCACATATTTTATATGTATAAAAAGCTCTATGAGTATATTTTCATTTAAAATTAGCTCTGTTCCATTTGGAGTTACGATAAAAGGGTTATTAGCCGCGCCATACAGACTGCCAGAATTTTCCAACTTCCATAGTTTTGGTTTCAATGAGTTTTTTTGTAAAAACATTAAGTCTTTTCTTCAAGTGACTATTTTATATTTCCAAACCACTTTTATACTTTGAGATCTTGGTAAAAATCAATATTTTGAGTTCTAAAAAGTTGGATTCAACATAAAACAAAATGCACAACAAAAGTCCTTTTCTAAAAGAAGAGCAAAATCACAAACAACTTCTTATAATGAAAGCATGACCATGAGACCTCTAGAGCAAGTTCTAAAACCACCTAGCTATGGAGAGTTTAGGAGTTCTAAAGATTGAAAAATATAGAAGAAAGAGGGGTTAGAGTCACTACCACACGGATTCTCTTGAAAGCTTGAAGAGTGAAAATGGCTGGAGATGGCATCCTCATTCTTGAGCTTGACAATGGGGCTAAGTGAGTGTTTGTTTTGCTTCCTCAAGAACCAAAGAGGGTAGTCCTTGAAGGGCTTGTGAGAATGGTGGAAGGAAAGAGAGTTGGATGGGATGTGAAAGTGGGAAGAAGAACAAGAGGAATTGGAAGAGTAGAAGAGTTAGAATGAGGCTTAGAGAGAAGTGAGAGCTTAGGCTTGTAGTGAGAGGATGCAAATCACAAATGAGGGAGTGGGGGAGGGGCTAGTTGGCACAAAAATGGGTGAAGGAGGCTGATGTGTTTTGCTTCTCTAACAAGCAAGGGGAAATAGGTGAGTTTAACTTCTTTTTCAAGCAAGAAAGCTAGGAACGTTGGGGTAAAAGGGTGGGTTGTGTTTCTCTTGAGTCTTGGTACTTGGGTAAAGACCTTTTAGTGTTTTTCAAGTGGTTAAAGGAATGACCACTCTTTGGATTGGCTTGATTGAATAAGATCACTCCAAATGGCATAATCCTAAGGGAGGAAGGTACTTCTTTTGTCTTGACTAAAGAGAAACTACTAACATAGACCCTTGATCTAAGAGTGCATGATGAGAAGGCAAATGGATGGTTGGATTTTGCTCGTCTTTGGCCGAAATTTGGTGCATCAATTAGGAGAAATTTTTAAATCTTCAAAGCTATTAGAATTACCTAAGTTGTTAATCAATTTGATTAGTTAAATTGCTCTTTAACCGATTCAGTTAATTACACTTTTAAGACGTTTTTCCTCTAAAAGAATTGATCTTATGAATTATGTAATTAGGGTGTAAGAATTATTCTATCCCAATTGGTAAGGTAGAACAATTGTCTTGTACTTAATAAAATTGGATTAACTTAATTATATTTCTAAGTTACGAATTAATGAGGTTCGAATAATTAGGTTTTAATTAAAACATTTAGTGCGTTGTGATTCAATTATTGACTTGACTCAATTTACTAAGGTCTTGCTCATTGAGATTAGCCGATTAGTCCTCAGTTAATCGTTAACCTCTCTAATTAGCTAGGATCACTGAGCTAATTAGCTTAGACAAAAATTGGGGATATTACACTTTGTAGTATGATTTGTCTATTGTGCGATTTGATGGATTTTTATTGGTAGCAAGTGTCGCAGTTCGCTCCAAATTATAATTTTAAAATACTTAACTACACTAAATTTGAAGTATAATGCAACCAAGGTCATCTCATAAGGATGTTATTGCTATCTAGTTAAGTAATAAGGGGGTCTATGCACACATGCAGTAAATAAGCTATAAAAGAAAATTAGGTGAAAATAAAAACACTAGTTTAAAGAGTTCCTTAAGCATAAGGTAAATTAATTATTAACGTACAATATATCAAACACATGGAGTGTGGTTAATTTGAGGTATTAGAGAGACCTCTACTAACAACCCCACAAGTCTATCTAGAGAACTCTAGGATTTCAACCAACATATAATTCATTAGATAATTGATATCTCAACTTTAATTAATCTATGTTGATTTCTAGCTCCAATTGCATTAGCCTAGGTTTGATCCAAAACCCAATTCCTAATTCTTTAATTAATCAAGTTCATACCAATTAACCAATTAGTAATCACCCAACTAATTCCACTTTCATAAACCCATATATCAATACCATTTAATGTAAGTATACAAATTAAAGATGGCAAAGAATCAAGAAAACAAACATGATTGAGATTCAAGTATAGAGTTTTAAAATTACAACCATAATGCCCTTGGAGTCTCCTTGAACTAGCTTGAAGTCCTACTCCTCCACAGCAATAAAGGTTACAAAATAGAATCCAAAACAAGTATCTTACAAAATAAAAGGAAAAGAAAAGAAAAGAAGAGGAGAGGAGAAAAGAAGAGAGAAAAATGAAAAATGTTGTGGATGAGTGTCTTTGAGTCTCTGTTTTCTCCCTCTTCTTATTAGACATAAGATGTGAATATCCAACATTGCCCTTGACCTCAGTTAATCCTCTGCCTGTTTAAGTGGACATCCAATTTGCTTAATTTGGACTACAAATGAGAGAGTTATGGCCCAATATTTGTAGCATGTCTAGGTTGTACCTCTATCGTGTTAGTCAAATTCAACAGCCAATAAGTCCATCAAGATGTCATTATTTTGGAGAATTTTTTCATATGAATTGAAGCTTTATATCTTATCTTTTAAATGGCACCAGTTTCACCTCAACCCAATGTCTACAACTCAAGTTATGACCTAATTAGTGTACACTGCTTAGGTTCCAGTGCAACAGCCCTATTCTAACTTCATGGCCCAATGCATCCTAATAGACATCTGAATTAGTTTTTGACTTCTTCATGAAAATTGTAGATCTTTCTCTCAACTTTCCTACAATATAAAATTTTTAATTTTTAGAGGTCGACAACTCAAGATATGCTTAAAATATAGAAATAGTATAAATTAGTAATAACACTGAAAAATACAATTAAGCCCAATTAGAGCCCAAACTCATAGAATGTGTCTAATATTGATCAATTAAGCACAAAAGAGGTCCAATAAACTAATATGAGGGCTAATCAATGTATCAAAATGTTACTTATCATTTATCCTCAAAAACTGTTAGGAAGCTCAACCCTAGAGTTAGGCTTTAATACCAATTGTTGGATGAGATGACACGAGAAGGGGGTTGAATTGTGTCTTCACACGTTATTTTTAACCTGTAAGATTTTTTAAAACAACTTTCACTAGTCCTAGACTTGAAGTGCAGAAGCAATGTGGTCGGAAATAACAGTTATTAACTTTGTTCAGTAATGTATTTGAATGATTTTGAAGGCTACAAAAGTTTGAAGATCAAATGAAGACAGCTAATAAAAAGAAAGAGATAGAATGATCACATAGCAAGGTTTAACCTACTTTGGCCAACCAAATGCCTACATCTAGTCCCCAACTCTTCGCTGAGATTTGTATATCACGAGTATTCTTTTTCCAAGCTTCTACACAATTTTACAGTTGAGTAGTCTTTCTCTAGCCTCTCCAAGCTTTACAATCGAGTAATATTTATTCTAGCCTCTCCAAGCCCACTTTGACCACTAACAGGTCCGAATATAAGAGGTTTGTGTTTACTATCACACAAAAGCTCTTTACAGAGTATAGATCAAATGTGTATAGTGTGTGACTTCTCTAAATTCTCAATGTGAGAATGTTATCTATTACAATCCAATAGAAAAGATTTACAAATAAAAGTTACTATGAGTAACTTTTTAGAGTATCAAAAAGATAGAGAAAGGATGAAGAATGAAAATAGCTGTAGCTTGAAAAAATTTTAGCTGTAACATCCTAATAGTTCCATTCTATGCTTAAGTCATAATGTGGAATTACTAGTTGTTACTTTTGCTCGTGGAACTAACATTACCTTTTTGAAATTACTTTTACCTGAAAATAGGGGCAATTTTTTTTTTTTGAATAATAACGAATAAACTATTTTGAAAATCGAGGGCCATGAGTGCATCGTGAATGTATAATACAAATGTCGCTATCTCATACATACAGTACGAGTAAAGTAAGTAGAGGCAACAAGAATAACGAATATCTTAGGGGAACATTATATTTATTCCATAGCCATCATAGTTAATAGTAATAATAGTAATGACAAGAGGCATATATGAAGATAATGATGGGTCCGATATCTACTATCAGCCCTACAAAACAAACATAACTTAATACAGGGAAAGGAAAATACATATGAAATCTCATCCACCCATACATGCCCATGGAAAATGAAAATCCCTATAGTTACAACCAAAAAAGGCTATCCTTGTGCTCAGCTCCGCATGCAATCACCACATCACTTATCAGGCAGGAGGAAACCATTCTCGAAACCACCATACCCGACACCGGCATCCTTTGGAGACAACACAGAAACATAGGAGTAAAAAATACTAAATTTCTCAGTAGGATCATGACTAGACAAACACTATGTCATCGTCATCGTCCCAGCCACTTCGGGTTTAATATAAAATCGGTGAATAGATATAGGTTCAGTTTTAACAATTTCTGAAAATATAAATCTCGAAGCGGATTGCTTTTAAGTTTATCATCATATCCATAACGTCACACATAGGCATACATGCTAATACATGAAATAAACTTTCACAATGCACATAAGGAATACAAGAACATGCATGCATATGCAACTCATCAACTTGACCATAGTCCTACTTTGATTTTCGTTTTTAGCACGTGCTTAACATTCTTTTACTTTTTCTTTGAAATAGACTGCTTTTGGACATGAACTCATTCCGTGATTGTCATCATGCAATACTAAACCAAATCGGACTAAGCCGATATTGGTTGTCCCTAAGTTGAAGGGTCCTCCATGTCACCTTTGCCTCCTCCATAGAGGTTCCTTGAGTCTTTGTGGATCACTGTCTTTCACTTCCCGGAAGTGATCGAGGGGTCATTTCCCATTCTTTCATTCCTTATCATTATACTTTACATACATAATACTTCTTTGACTAGACACATGCATTGATATGACTGAGTCCATAATTTTGACGAAAATTCAGCAGCATAACGGCTAGACCGGAGCTTCCCTAAAATGCCAATCACAACTTTCAACTAACAGTCCATCACATCTATATCATTCAATCATGAGACAAAGTTCAATTAAACTTGTCATTCATCATGCCGAATGGCATCATACATTCACACCCTAGAGGGGTCCATAGTTGTGTTATTCTTTGTGAAAAATCTTATGAATCATCATATGATTTCTCATGGTTACCCATGAGAGAATCACATAGTTAAGATATATGTACATGTAGTCTTTTAGTTACTTAGTTCTCATGTAAACTTATTCTTTACTCAAGTGCATATCTTATGGAACACTTGTTCAAATAAATTAAGTTAGGTGATTGTTTCCTTTCCTTGAGATAGTGTACTTAGTGATTCCTAGGTTCATGGTATGCTAAGGCATACTTCTATTCCCAAGGAGTTTGAGATCCTTCTAATCCTTGGGTCATGACAACGCATAACCACACTCATGAACCTAACAACACCATGTGCACTAATCACCAAGGGTGATTTTTTAACTTATTCAAGTTACAAAGTTTTAAGCTTTTATTATTAACATAATAAGGTCTTACCTTACACATTATAAAAGTTACCATTCTTTATAAAGTAGTCATAAAGTTTTATTCATTATGAAAGTAAGTGCCTCTAAATTAAGCTCTTGTCTTAAAGATTAGATCTTTTTGTAATAATGATACAACTTACTAGCTTTTTAACTAAAAAGTCTTGTTCTTTATGAAAGTTGACTCTTTTCATTATTCTAAGACCATCAAGGTTTCAGCTTTATGATTTAAAGTTGTCCCTAAGTCAAAAAGGTTCCCATTTTATGAACTAGTGACATAAAACATTAGTTTTAGAGTTACAAAGTCTTGATCTTTATAAAAGTTAACATTTTATGATTTAAAAGTGACCTTTTTGATTCAAGTTTCAAACTTTATGAAAGGATTTGCTTCCAAGAATCAATCTTTGAAACATAAAGTGACAAGGCATCATTTTTCTAATTCAAAAAGGCTTATTATTCCAAAAAGCTTAGACTTTTACACGTATCTTGTCTTCAAGACAAAACTAAATAGAACTTTATGAAGGCACTAAAACTTGCGCCACTTTTTAAGTATCAAGGAGAAAACTTTTTGAAGTTTTAAGCATCAAGAATGTTTTTAGTTATGTCAACTCAATAGAAAATGATAAAGGCAACTTTCAACTCAACACCACCAAGAGCATCAAGATCTCGTGCATCAAGAATTAAAAATATGAACTTTAAGGCATTTAGAGTGAGAAACTTTCAAAGGGCCAAGAACACTTGTGAAGAAGAGCATGAAGATATTTTACCAAGAATGGAAACATCAAGAACACTTGAAGAAGAATATGAACACATTTTGCCAAAAATGGAAACTTTTGCTCATGAAGAACATGAAAGATTTTCTCAAGTTTAAGAAACTTGGTCATGAGAAGAACCAAGCTTCAAGCTTTCTTGAGTAAATAAAATAAAAAAGTGGAGATCACTACCTCTACTTTGAAGATAGCACTACAACAAGAGAAGAAGAAGAAGATGGTGGTGGCTCCTTCCTTGAAGATGGTGGCGGTTTGCTCTTGGAAGATGAGGTAATTCTTAAGTTCTCTTGAAATGATGTTGGTAGTGTTTAGATCTTGTCTTCAAAGAGCCAAAGATGAGGTCCTTGAAGGGCTAACTGAGAGATTTTGGGTGGTGGTGGTGAAGAAAGGAAGAAGAAGATGAAGAAGAAGATGAGAGAGTTTAGAGAGAAGTGGGAGGATTTGGTTTCAAGAGAGAGAATGAGAAAAGTGAAAATGAAATGGATGAGTGTGGGAGAGAGAAAAAGTGGCATAACATACATGAGGGAAGGGGAGATATTTTTGCTTCACTTTGTGTTATCTTGTGTTATTTAGTGATTAAGAGGACAAATGGGACGATGGGGAGACAAAATATGGTCAAACTCTTACATAAAGTAGTCTTGTTTAAAGCTTTATACTTTAGTGATATCACTCTTTACTTTATTATCTAGCTAACTAAATTTGAATTTGCTCTTGCAACTTAATTAACATGATTAAGCAAGGATTAATGATTAACACATAAGAACATGATTAACAAAAATTAATCTTCCGATTAAGCTTAATTATCCTTAATTAAATTCGATTAAGCTAATTAAGGGTGATTAGTGCTTAATTAAACCATTGAGGCTCTGACTTGTTTAATTAGAGATTTTCTAATCTCGATTAAGCATTCTGTTGACCTTTCTCATCCGAGTTAACTCATAACCCTTTGTTGATCCCTTAATTAAGCCTTAAACTCATAATTTCTCATTAAGTGCCTAATTACTCAGGGTTACTGAGGTAATTTAGCACGACACGAAATTGAGGATGTTACATTTCTCCTCACCTTTAAAAAGAATTTTGCCCTCAAAATTTGTTACCTATAGACAAATTCGGATACTTATTCTTCATTTCGGACTCTAACTCCCACGTATATTCTTCTACATTTCCTCTAGCCCAAACCACCTTGACCAAGGGTACCATCTTACTCCTCAGCTATTTTGCCCCACGATCCATGATCCGAGATGGCGGTAGATTGAAAGTTAGGTCCTCCCTTAACTGTACACTTTCAGGCTCAAGTAGATGACTAGGATCGGAATGGTATTTTCTCAATTGAGACACATGAAAGACATTATGAAGGTTTGACAAATTCAGGGGCAAGGCCATTTGATAAGCAACCGACCTGACATGTTTCAAAATTTGAAAAGGGCCAAGGAAAAGGGGGCTTAACTTTTTGTCCTTCATGGCTCTACCTATACCATTCATAGGAGTGATTTTCAGGAACACATGTTCTGCTTCTTGGAACTCTAGAGGCTTTCTCCTATCATCGGCATAACTTTTTTGACGGCTCTGAGCTATAAGGGTTCTGTCCCTTATCCTTCTTATTTGCTCTGTGGTTTGCCTCACAAGATTATATCCTAATAGGCTTTGCTTGCCCGGTTCAAACTAACACAGGGGAGATTAACATTTCTTTCCATACAAAGCTTCATAGGGTGCCATACCAATACTTGCATGATAGCTATTATTATAGCTAAACTCAATCACAGGTAAGTACCTATCCCAACTTCCTCGATTGTCCAGCACACAAGCCTTCAACATATCCTTTAAAGTTTTGATAGTTCTCTCTGATTGTCTATCTGTTTGGGGGTGATAAGCTGTACTCTGGCAAAGCCTTGTCTTAAATGCCTTTTGTCAGGCTCCCCAAAATCTAGAGGTAAACCTCGGGTCCCTATCCAAGATTATGGTTGAAGGCACACCATGCAGCCTTACTATCTCTTGAACATACAGCTGGGCTAACTTTTCCAAATGATAAGTAGCTTGAATGGGCAAAAAGTGAGCAGATTTGGTTAATCTGTCAACAATTATCCATATCGCATCGAAACCAGCTTGCATTTTGGGTAAACCTATCACGAAGTCCATAAAGATACTTTTCCATTTCCATTCTGGGATCTGCAATGGTTACAACATACCAGAGGGCTTGTGGTGTTCAATCTTTATCTTTTGGCAGACTAGACACTTGCTTACTAACTCTACAATGTCCCTCTTCAATCCCGGCCACCAAAACATTTTCTTAACGTCTTGATACATCTTCGTCACACCAGGGTGTATGGTGGGATGGCTCTTGTGCGTCTCCTCCAAAATCCTTCTTTGGAGGTCACTACTCAGGGGTACACAGACTCTTCCTTTAAACCTCCACAGTCCACTGTACCTCAAGCAAAACCCTTCAATTTTCCTTCTTTCACCAACGCTAGGGTTTTCAGGAATTCCTCTTCCTCGCTTTGGGCTTGAGCAATTTGACTCTTGAATCGCTTGTTACCCTAAGCTGATTCAATCTTAAACTATGGGGGGTCAACACAATTTCAAGGTTAAGGTCTCTAAAGCTCCTTACTAACTTATCCTCCTTGACCATCATCCATGATGCATGCGAAGATTTCTGACTCACAGCGTCAGCCACCACATTGGCCTTCCCAGGTTAATAGTTCAATCCAAACTCATAATCCTTCAAAAACTCCATCCATCTCCTTTGCCTTTGATCAAAGAGATACTTTGGGTTCTTATGATCAGAGAACACCTCAAATCTCACACCATATAGATAATGCCTCCATATCTCCAAGGCAAACACTACAGCAACTAATTCTAGGCCATGGGTTGGGTAGTTTACTTCATGAGGCTTCAATTGCCTAGAGGCATAAGCCATAACATTCCTATTTTGCATCAAGACAGAACCTAAACCTCTCCTAGGGGCATCATAGTAAACCTCTCCTAGAGGCATCATAGTAAACCTCAAATGGTCCACTAGGGTTTAGCAAAACTAGTACTGGGGTTGAGGTTAACTTTCCCTTTAACTCTTGAAAGCTCTTCTCACAATCCATAGTCCACACAAATAGGGCATCCTTCCTCGTCAACTTGGTCAAAGGTAAGGATATCTGGGAAAATCCCATTATAAACCTACGGTAGTAACCAGCTAAGCCCAAGAAAATCCTTATCTCAATTATTGAGATTGGTCTCTCCCAATTCATCACAGCCTCAATCTTACTTGGATCCACAGTGATACCTTCTTGTGACACCAGATGTCCTAAGAACTTTACTTCCTTCATCCAGAATTCACACTTAGATAACTTAGCATACAGCCTCTTTTCCCTCGATATTCCTAATACAACCCTCAAATATTCTTCATGTTCCCCCTTTATTTTCGAATAGATGAGAATATCATCTATGAAAACAACTACAAACTTATCCAAGTATGGTCTAAAAATTCTGTTCATATAATCCATAAAAATAGTAGGGAGATTAGTCAATCCAAACGATATCACCATCAACTCATAATGCCCACACCTTGTCCTAAAAGCTATCTTGGGTATATCCTCCTCTTTCACTCTTATCTGATGATATTTGGATCTAAAATCAATCTTAGAGAACACAGCTGCACCTTGCAGTTGGTCCGTAAGGTCATCTATCCTAGGCAAAGGATGCATGTTCTTAATAGTCACTTTGTTCAATTGCCTATAATCCACACATAATCTCATGCTACCATCTTTCTTTTTTCACAAACAACACCAGGGCTTCCCAAGGTGAGGCATTTGGTCTTACAAATCTTTTCTACAACGACTCTTCCAATTGTCCCTTCAACTCCAACAACTTCATTGGGGATCCTATAAGGTGCTATAGAGATTGGCCCGTTCCCGGTACCAACTCTATAGAAAACTCGATTCCCCTTCCCGAGGGTAAAAACTTGGGTATATCATCAGAAAACACATCTTGATATTCCCTGACTATGGGGATCACGTCCAATACCTACTCAAGTTTCACAGGTATGGGGAAAAGCACAATAAATTTCTTAGAACAATTTATCATAACATGGTTAGCCAAAGCCAATCCATGCCTAGAATCAAATCCATATCAAACAAAGGCAAGCAAATCAAATTGCTACAAAAGATCTACCATCAATTTGGAAAGGACAATTCAGACCACACTGACAAGTCTTAATTGGTTTCCCAGCAGGAGTAGAAACAATTAACATGTAAGGCAATTTTGACAGATAATCCCAATCTATCTACATAGTCATGAGAAATAAAGGAGTGTATAGCTCCAAAATCACACAGCATAATTCAGGTTCTACTATGGACCTCGCACTTACCTTGGATCAGATCGTCAGATTAAGTGGCCTCCTCAGCATTAAAGGCGAAGGCTTTTCCTTAGTGTTGGGGGTTGTTGGCAGGCGATGACAACTTGACAGTGCAATCCTTGCTCACATGTCCAGGCTGTTCACAACGGAAACAAACATCTCGTTTAGCTAAGCAGGGTCATCCTCCATGGTTCTTGCTGCATTTAGGGCACCAAGGGATCACCACTTGCTTTGGTAATTGACCACACGTGCCCCTCCCGAACTGCGGTTGCATCCTGCAGTACGGATTGTACCTAGTCCTTTAGTGTTGGAAAACCATCCTTTTCCCAGAAGCATCTTTCTTTGGCATGGCACACTTACCATAGAGTGCAGCCTTGAACACTTCCCAAGTAATGGGGGTTTGGGAGTTTTCAATCATCCTTCTTGCATTGGCCCACCAGGCTTCAACACTAGCCTTTAGCATGTAGGTAGCAAATGTTACTTTCTGCAACCCCATTCAACCTAACATAGAGAATGTTCCTTCTAGTACCTTGATCCATCCTTCAACTTCCTTAGGCTTAAAGTCTCCATGGAAAGCTGGTGGGTTGGTCTTTATAAACTTAGCTAACTTTAATTATTCTGGGTCAACCTTAATTCCTGCTATTCCTCCTAATACTCGATTAGCTACAGTATCTTGTCTCCATGCAGTTGAAACTAGTGCAGGAGAAAAAGTTGCCACATCTGCCATACTAAAGGTAGCAGCTTCATCTCGCAACCTATTCTGCCTGTTAGAAGCCATCAGTTCCTGGACACACAAACAAAGATTTTGAGTTGATCAAACTCAATACCGAGCTAAGTATGGCAGTAGCTAATCATATTCATAACCAAGCAATCATGCCTACCTTACTCTTATATCTTAACCTTGTGGTAAGATCTATGGCATAATTTCTGACACTTGACAGAGTATGCTTAGAAGCATAGTCAGTCCACCCCCAAGCTCTATAAGGATGAACTACTCTGATGCCAAAATGTAAAACCCTAATAGTTTTATTCTATACTTAAGTCATAATGTGGAATTACTAGTTGTTACTTTTGCTCGCGGAACTATCATTACCTTTTTGAAATTACTTTTACCTAAAAATAGGGATTTTTTTTTTTTGTGAATAATAACAAATAAACTGTTTTGAAAATCGAGGGCCATGAGCACATCGTGAATGTATAATACAAACTTCGCTATCTCATACATACAGTGCGAGTAAAGTAAACAGAGGCAACAAGAATAACGAATATCTTAGGTGAACATTATATTCATTCCATAGCCATCATAGTTAATAGTAATAATAGTAATGACAAGAGTCATATATGAAGATAATGATGGGTCCGATATCTACTATCGGCCCTATAAAACAAAAATAATTGAATACAGGAAAAGGAAAATACATTTGAAATCTCATCCACCCATACATGCCCATGGAAAATGATAATCCCTATAACTACAACCAAAAAGGGCTATCTTCATGCTCTACTCCACATGCAATCACCATATCACTTATCAGGTGGGAGGAACCATTCTCGAAACCACCGTGCCTGAAGCCGACATCCTCTGGAGATGACACGAAAACGTAGGAGTAAGAAATACTAAATTTCTCAGTAGGTTCGTGACTAGACAAACACTATGTCATCGTCATCGTCCCAGTTACTTCGGGTTAATATAAAAATGGTGGATAGATATAGGTTCAGTTTTGACAATTTCTGAAAACATAAATCCTGAAGCGGATTGCTTTTAAGTTTATCATCATATCCATAATGTCACACATAGGCATAAATGCTAATACACGAAATAAACTTTCATAATGCACATATGGAATATAAGAACATGCATGACTATGCAACTCATTAACTTGACCATGGTCCTACTTTCACTTTCGTTTTTAGCACGTGCTTAACATTCTTTTACTTTTCCTTTGAAATAGACTACTTTTGGACATAAGCTCATTCCGTGACCCTCTTCAGGCAATACTAAACTAATCAGACTAAGACGATATTGGTTGTCCCTAAGTTGGAGGGTCCTCCATGTCATCCTTGCCTCCTCTATAGAGGTTCCTTGAGTCTTTGTGGATCACCGTCTTTCACTTCCCGGAAGTGATCGAGGGGTCATTTCCCATTCTTTCATTCCCTATCATTATACTTTACATACATAATACTTCTTTGACTAGACACATGCAATGATATGACTAAGTCCATAATTTTGACGGAAATCCTGCAGCATAACGGCTAGACCGAAGCTTCCCCAAAATGCCAATCACAACTTTCAACTAATAGTCCATCACATCTATATCATTCAAACATGAGACAGAGCTCAATCAAACTTGTCATTCATCATGCCAAATGGCATCATACATTCGCACCTTAGAGGGGTCCATAGTTGTGTTATTCTTTGTGAAGAATCTTATGAATCGTCATATGATTTCTTGTGGTTACCCATGAAAGAATCACATAGTTAAGATATACGTACATGTAGTCTTTTAGTTACTTAGTTCTCATGTAAACTTATTCTTTACTCAAATGCATGTCTTATGGAACACTTGTTCAAATTAATTAAGTTAGGTGATTGTTTCCTTTCCTTGAGATAGTGTACTTAGTGATTCCTAGGTTCATGATATGCTCAGAGGCACTAATCATACTTCTGTTCCCAAGAAGTTCGAGATCCCTCTAATCCTTAGGTCATGACAACGCATAACCACACTCATGAACCCAACAACACCATGTGCACTGTAACATCCCCCATTTTCTTAAGTGAAGTATAATAAAAAATTTTGAATTATTTCTCTTAGGCAGTGTGGGAATCTCTCAGGCAGTGATATACCCTGAAAATCCTCACACTCAGAAATATAGGGTAGTATAACACTGTCATTAAAAATATGGCACTGCCATATGCTAAAAATTAGAAAATGACAAAAGTGCCCCAGTCAACTTTTGTTAATTGCAATCTTGTCCAAAAGTTTTAGAAATTGTACTTTAACCCAAAGTGGATATTTCTACAATAACCCTAGAACTTTTCATAAAATGACCTTTATGTCCTCGCATCGATAGAATTAGCAGAATGGGGTTTTAAATAAAGCAGAATCATGTGGTAAAACCGTGGAAGTTTAAATCTCCACCGATTGGGCCATGGAGGTAGTCTGGTGTGAAATGACATGGGGTGCCCCTGGACTTGTTCAAAATTATGGATATGCCATTAGCCACAAAAAATAGAAAATAGAAAAGCTCTAAATTTGCAACAACAATTATTTCACGTTAACAAGCAATTTATTTGATCTTATTGACTAAGTAGGGTTAATTAGAAGTTAATTAAGTATTGGTAAGGAGTTAATTAGATGTCAATTAGAGGGAAGAGGCTTAGGAACAATTGGAATAGAGATATAGAAAATTCTCTCAGAGTCATTTAGTAAAGTTTTGCCGATTTGAAGAAAATTGGCGAAGATTCGGTATTTTAAACCACTAGAACTGAATCAGTATAATTTCACACTAACACCACTAGTTTGAGTGGCTGAAAATTGAGCCACTTCTACCCTAATGGATGGCGCCAATTGGCTGTCAAGTGAGTGGAGAGTGTAACGTCCGAAAAATTCTATCGTTATTAACCGAGTTTTCGATTTTCACCGGATAATTGGGATTAATTAGGATTCGATTAAGCATTCACTTAAAGCCAATTGAGTGTGGTTTAGAATGATTAGGTATAATGGAATTAGATTAGAACCATAGGAAACTTCATAGGATTTTTCTAAAACCGGTTTACCGATTTAAAGGAAATCGGTAAGATTTCGGTATTTTAAACTACTGGAATCGGACCAATAGAAATTATACTGTGAAAACCCTTGGATGGATGGCCAAGATTCAGCCAACACTCCTCACAAGTGGCGCACAAATTAGCCATAAAAGAGGGAAGCCAAGCCAAGTTTGAATGAGGGTTGAAATCCACCAATCAAGAGCCAACTTCCTTCATAAGTTTTCATTTTTTTTTCTTCCTTCCCCTTTTATATTTTCGGCCTCCCCATAAGAGGTGCAGACCAGCCTTCATTTTCCCACTTTCCTTCATCTTCTTCCACTTCCTCTCATCCCCAAGCTCAAGCCCCAACCGTCAACTTCACTCCAAGATCAAGTTCCATCAAGATTTCACACCACCAAGGTAGGAATCTCAACTTTCTCCTTCTTTTCTTTGAATTGGGGCTGCCTAGAGTCCCTTACTCATCCATGATTCTAATGTTGTGATGGGTGGGGATGATGAATTAAGGTTGGTTTAAGGTGTATATGTGAGTTTGAATTGAAGATTGGATGGATTGATTAGAGAAGAACATGAATCCAAGAAGAATTCAGGAAGTTGTTAGGGTTTTTCCCTCAGCTATTCGTACAACAGAGTGTACAGCTCCACATACAGCTGATTAAATTTGATGAAACTATTTTTATATGAAACTAGACATTCAGGACTTTCCATACATATAAAATATAAGGCCATTGGATTAGTATAGAATTAGTTATGAATTTTTGAAGTTTGACCTAGAAATCTGGATTCTCATCTGGGCAGTATGAGTTGAGAAGGGTATAACTCATCCTACACAACTCCAAATTGAGTGCAACTAATGATGTTTGAAAGATAACATATAAGGAAATATTCCATAAAAATTTTAGAGTCAGATTCATTGCCATTTGTTCCCAGAACATCAATGAAGTTGACTTAAGTTCAAACTGGGCTGGAACAGGGTAGTCAAGTAGGGTCAAGTTTCGGGGCTTATATCTCAAAATATACTCGTGCAAATGAGATGAAACTCATTTCATTCGAAAGCTTGTCCTGCTAGCTTTAATTTATTATAAAATTCGTATGATTTCACGTAGGTTTCTATTTTTAGTGAATTTTTACTTATAAGAACCCAATTCTGGCTAAGAACAGGGCAGTCTTAGGTAAAATTTTTATATAGTGAGTTATACAAATCAAAATGAGATGAGACTAAAAGAGTTAGAAACTAGACACATAATGCTATGACATATCCAAAAATTAGATTCAAATGAGTTGAATTGCAATAAGGGTAGAGTATACCAAACTCGGGCAGAACAGGAGAGAATAAACCGAAAACCCAATTGGTGCTTAAATTGAAATTAATGAATGATGCTATGAATATATATATAAGAAATTTATGCGGACTCGATTCGTTATACTGCCAAAATTCCAGCAGAAATATGCGAATTATGTGACTATTATGAACATTTATATGTTATGCTCATTAGATTCATATATGCAAGAATGATTTAAGTATAATATGAAGTATATGAATGAATGCATGTAGCATATGCATGTATAATCATGTCCAAAGAAGAATAAGATTTATGAGAACTTGCAAGAAAGACGTACCAAGCTACCATGTGAGGCATGGCATAGACCCAGCTAACATGGGCCAGAGCGGTACTATCTAAGACTTGGGCCAACCCTCGACCAGATTTAAGGGGAGTAGACCAGTGTGAGGGTCGGGGAAAGTAAACCCGTCACTCATGTATAGGTACGAGCTCAGACCTGAAAAGCAGGTTATCACCCAGGGGTAAGAGAGGCCATTCACCTCCGGGTGACCAAGTATAGAATGGCAAGGTTAAGTTGCAAGTTAAAGAAGAGATAAATTAAGTCAAGTGAACTTGCATACATTCAAGCATAAGCATCCATATGTGCATCTTCAATTATCTAGTTAAGTCGCAATGCTATTATGATCCTTGTTAAAGCATATTATACTATTTGTATTTCTATGTCTGTCATATGATATGGCAAGTGGTTGTTAAAATATAACCTGCTTCAAGAAAGATGTTTTCAACTTAAAATTGAACCGCTATTTGTTTATATGTACTCATATTTTCATAATAAACTGAAGTGACCAGAATGTTTATGATGGCATTGTAAGATTCGTTTGAATTTACTTACTGAGAACCTTAGGTTCTCACTGCCTACTTGTATGTTTCTCTTTTCCGTAAATATTCCAGCACCCAAGTTGTAAATCAAGTGCGAGGCAGAGTACAGGGCTATTCATTGAGCAAGAATCGGGCGTAAGCCAGACCAAGAGACTATTGAAGCTAGATAATGACTAGTCAGAAGTAAATGCTGTGTATTATGTCAGTCACAATTTTCTTTAAAGTGTAATTATTTTATTATCTATGTATCAGAGACTATTAGTCAGCAATAAAGTGAGCAGTTAAAGGGTCATATATTATATTTTCCATATTTTAAAGATTTCTTAACACAGTGACAACCTTTTAATATAACTCCATGACTCGAGCATGGCTTATATGGTAGAGGTTGTTACATTTTTGGTATCAGAGCCTAGTTTGAATTTACCTACTGAGAACTTTAGGTTCTCACTACCTACTTGTATGTTTCTCTTTTCCGTAAATATTCCAGCATCCAAGTTGGAAATCAAGTGCGAGGCAGAGTACAGGGCCATTCATTAAGCAAGAATCGGGCATAAGTCGGACCAAGAGACTATTGAAACTAGATAACGACTAGTCGGAAGTAAACGCTATGTATTATGTCAGTCACAAATTCCTTAAAGTGTAATTATTTTATTATCTATGTATCAAAGACTATTACTCAGTAATAAAGTGAGCAGTTAAAGGGCTATATATTATATTTTCCATATTTTAAAGATTTTTTAACACAGTGACAACCTTTTAATATAACTCCATGACTCGAGCATGACTTATATGATAGAGGTTGTTACATGCGCTAACCACCAAGGGTGATTTTTTAACTTATTCAAGTTACAAAGTTTTAAGCTTTTATTATTAATATCATAACAAGGTCTTACCTTACACATTATAAAAGTTACCATTCTTTATGAAAGTAAGTGCATCTAAATTAAGCTCTTGTCTCAAAAATTAGATCTTTATGTAATAATGATACAACTTATTAGTTTTTTAACTAAAAAATCTTGTTCTTTATGAAAGTTGACTCTTTTAATTATTTTAAGACCATCAAGGTCTTAACTTTATGATTTAAAGTATTCCCTAAGTCAAAAAGGTTCCCACTTTATGAACTAGTGATATAAAACATTAGCTTTAGAGTTACAAAGTCTTGATCTTTATAAAAGTTAACATTTTTATGATTTAAAAGTGACCTTTTTTATTCAAGTTTCAAACTTTATGAAAGGATTTGCTTCTAAGAATCAATCTTTGAAACATAAAGTGACAAGACATCATTATTCTAACTCAAAAGGCTTATTATTCTAAAAAGCTTAGACTTTTACACGTATTCTTGTCTTTAAGACAAAACAAAATAAAACTTTATGAAGGCACTAAAACTTGCGCCACTTTTTAAGTATCAAGGAGCAAACTTTTTGAAGCTTTAAGCATGAAGAATGTTTTTAGTCATGTCAACTCAATAGAAAATGATAAAGGAGGCAACTTTCAACTCAATACCACCAAGAGCATTAAGATCTCATGCATCAAGAATTAAAACTATGAACTTTAAAGCATTTAGAGTGAGAAACTTTCAAAGGGCCAAGAATACTTGTGAAGAAGAGCATGAACATATTTTACCAAGAATGGAAACATCAAGAACACTTGAAGAAGAATTTGAACCCATTTTACCAAAAGTGGAAACATCAAGAACACTTGAAGAAGAATATGAACACATTTTGCCAAAAATGGAAACTTTTGCTCATGAAAAGCATGAAAGATTTTCTCAAGTTTTCCCTTAAAGATCTTGGTCATGAGAAGAACCAAGCTTCAAGCTTTCTTGAGTAAACAAAATAAAAATGTGAAGATCACTACCTCTACTTTGAAGATGGCACTGTAGCAAGAGAAGAAGAAGAAGATGGTGGTGGATCCTTCCTTGAAGATGGTGGCGGTTTGCTCTTGGAAGATGAGGGAACTCTTGAGTTCTCTTGAAATGATGTTGGTAGTGTTTAGATCTCATCTTCAAAGACCCAAAGATGAGGTCCTTGAAGGGCTAAGTGAGAGATTTTGGGTGGTGATAGTGAAGAAAGGAAGAAGAAGATGAAGAAGAAGATGAGAGAGTTTATAGAGAAGTGGGAGGATTTGGTTTCAAGAGAAAGAATGAGAAGAGTGAAAATGAAATGGATAAGTATGGGAGAGAGAGAAAGTGGCGTAACATACATAAGGGTAGGGGAGATATTTTTGCTTCACTTTGTGTTATCTTGTATTAATTAGTGATTAAGGGGACAAATGGAATGATGGGGAGACAAAACATGGCCAAACTCTTACATAAGATAGTCTTGTCTTATGCTTTATGCTTTAGTGACATCACTCTTTACTTTATTGTCTAGTTGACTAAATTTGAATTTAATCATGTGATTAAGTGCTCTTGCAACTTAATTAACATGATTAAGCAAGGATTAATGATTAACACATAAGAATATGATTAACAAAAATTAATCTTGCGATTGAGCTTAATTATCCTTAATTAAACTCGATTAAGCTAATTAAGGGTGAGTAGGAAAAACAAGAAGAACAAGAAGAAGAGTAGGAAGAACAAAGAGAGGTTTAGAGAGAGGTGAGAGCTTTGTGCCTTGAGAGAGGAAATGAAAAATGAAATGAAGGGGAGAGAGAGTGGGTTGATGGCGCAAAAATGGAGGGAGAGAGTGATGTGATTCTGCTTCTTACAACAAGCAAGAGAGTGGGAAAAACCTTGAGGTAAAAGAGAGAGTTGTGTTTCCTTTGAGTCTTAGCACTTGGGTAAAGACTTGTGGTGTTTCTTTTCAAGGGGTTAAAAGCATGATCTATCCTAGGATTAGCATTGGATGATTGTGATCACTCCAAGTGTCACAATCTTAATGGAGGAGAGTAGATTTTCTGTCTTGACTCAAGGAATCTACTAACATGGACTCATGATCTAGTGGTGTATGATGAGAAAGCAAATGGATGGTTGGATATGGATCTTGCCTTGACCAAACTTTCAAACAATAATTAAAGGGAAGTTTCTAAAATTTTACCATTGTTACAATTATCTAAATGCTAATTAATCCAATTAGTTTAATTACACTTTAGCACATTTTCAATAAAAAGGATTTTCCTCATTAATTATGTAAAGAAGAGGTGAGGGTTAATCTTCATGTAATTAAGATGTGATACTTATATGCTCTTAGTTAATTAGGTTAGATCACCTTGAATTTTGTGTTCTAAATCATGGATTAATAAGGATTGGGCAATTAGGCTTTTAATTGTAACTTTTAATGCATTGTGTTTCAATTGTTGACTTGACTTAATTCACTAAGCTCTTGCTCATCGAGATTAGCTGATTAATCCTCAGTTAATCGTTAACCTCTCTAATTAACCAGGATCACTGAGCTAATTAGCTTAGACAAAAATTGGGGATGTTACATCATGTATTTAAATCAGACTCTCCTCTCCATTTTGGTCTGATTTACATCTCCCTTTCCCTTTGCTTCAGCCTCCTTCTTCTTTTCTCTCAATCAACTCCATCACTCCTTCAAGCTTAGCAAGGTTCTAACACTTCAAGTTTCAGCACTTAGCTCAAATCATACTCCAAAGAAGTAGGATTCTATTCTGTTCTTGAATTCTTTACAATATGATTGTATGAAATTTTACTTTTCTTCATGTGTTTGATGATATATTGAATATATATGATGGATTATGATAGGATTATGATAGGATTAATATAAAATCTTGAGTTGGAATTAGAATTAGAAGAAGAAAACTAAGAGAAATGGATGGATTAGGATGCTGTCTTGGTGAAGGTTCCATGGCAGTCTGGATGGCGGAGTGTACGACACTGCCTACAACTGGTTAAATCCAATGAAACTATTTTTAGATGAAATTAGACATTGAGGGCTTTCCATACATGTATCATATAAGGTCATTGGATTAGTACTGAGAGAAATATGAATTTTTGAAAGTTGACCTAGGAATCAGGACTTTCATCTGGGTAGGGTGACTTGAGGAGGGTATATCTCACTCTATACAACTCCAAATTGAGTGAAACTAACTTTTTTAGAAAGCTTACACATAGGGGAATATCCCAATATAAAATTCCGAGTTTGTTATGGTCCCAATTGTTCCCAGTGATTCGAGGAAGTTGCCCTATGTCCAATCTAAGCTTAAACAGGGTAGTTCAGGAAGGTCAACTTTCAGGACTTATAACTCGAGGTATACTTAAGAAAATCAAGTGAAACTTCTTACAAATGAAAGGTTGTCCAGTTAGCTTTGATATGGCACTAATGTCGTATGATTTGAGGTTAGTTTCGATTTTTAGTGTATTTATACTTCCAAGTGTGTAATTCGGGCCAGTGACCGAATAGGCTGAGATAAAAGTTAGATATCTTGAGTTATATAAATCAAAATGATATGGGACTAAAGAAGTTAGAAAGTAGACACATAGAGCTATGATATATCCAAAATTCAGGTTTAAATGAGTTGAATAGAGGTAAAGGTGAATTATACAAAATTCGGGTAGAACTAAGTAAGATTGGCAGAATGGCCAAATTGATAGTTTCACAAGTGTTAGTGAGCACATAAGGTTTGAGTTGACGATTACAAGATTTATCTTAATAGATATGTTGGATTGATTATATCGCTATGACTAAATTGTCTATGAATTGGCACTATTCATGGGGAGACGGAATTGATCTGTTATGCTGTCGGATTTACGGCAGAAATCTAAGAAACTAGGAATGCTTAGAGGCAAGGATGAATTTAAGAATGATATGAATTATGACGTGTATGAAAATAAATGATGAAGCATATATAAGAGCACATTCAGTATGCCTATGCATGACGATGTATGAGAATGAAAAGCCATGAGTATATTAAATGTGAACACCTTCACTCGGAGGCAGTTAATTGAGATCCTTCCCTGTGAAGGCAGTTAAATAAGATAAGGTGTGGGTTCCTTCACTTGGAGGCAGTTGCACTTTGAATCCCTCATTGTGAAGGCAGTTAAAACTATGAGATCCCTCTACCTTGGAGGCATGTGGTCAGATAAGATCTCTCTATATTGAAGGCACGTGGTCAGATGAGATCCCTCAATTTTAAGGCACGTGACCAGAAGAGATGCCTTCAATTAGAGGCACGTGGCCAGAATGAGATCCCTCCAAGACTAGAGGCACGTGAATCCCCTTGTGGGTGAGTCGGTGTGACGATGGTCACGGGTAAAGCTGACGAGCTCACTCCAAGGCTAGGCTACCCAAGGGTAGTAAAGGCTAAAGACTAAAAACTAAAGACTAAAGCATATGCAAGCACAGAACTTACATGAGGCATGGCATGACCCAGCTAGTGTAAGTACCTAATGAAGATCCCATATTCCAAAGGAACGTGACATGGTGATCACGCTCTGATGGGGTATGACATGGCGATCATACTCTGGAATGTGGCATGTAAAGATTTTATGATGAAAAGAAAGAAGAAGAAAGGAAAGTAAATTTTACGTACAAGCATAAATTCAAGTACAAGTAAAGCCATGTACAGATTTTAGGTATTCAGTATATTAATGCTAATGTATTTTATTATGTTTTAGTTATTACTCATTAACATTCATGAACTGATTGATTTTGTATGGGCTCTCCCCAGATGACAAGTGTATGATAAAAATAAACTTTGCTTCGAACAAAATATATTTTTGAACTGTAAAATTAAACAGTTTACATAACATGTTCACCTTTTTCATAATAAACCGAAGCAAACTGGAGATGACAACGAAGACATTATGTATGATAATTAGAGAATCCTACTGGGAATTTATAATTCTCACTCCTATTTTCGTGTTGTCTCCAGATAGTTTCAGAAGTTTCCGAAGGCAATTTGTGTTGTCGGATAAGGTCCGTTCGTGTAATAAAGAACAACTCCAGGGTGTGGTACTATTACTTAAGCATAGTACTATACTTGAGAGGGTGTTACACCTCGGAATTGAGTGATTCAAAAACGAGAAGAAAGATGACATTTTGAAACTCAATTTAGACCCAAGAATCATCGAAAAACAATACGTATAACTCGACATATGAGCAAGAGATAATTGAGACGAATTCTGGGAAAAGTGATGCGAAATTGATGAAAAAAGAAACAAGATAAGATGGCACCACAAACCTAGTTTGATATGCCAAGAAGGATTGCCACAAGAATTGGAGGATTCTTGATAAGATTAAAAGATGCAAGGAAGAACCCTAGCAGAGAAAAACTCACAATTTGTGCAACATACATATTCTGCTCTATATTGATCTCCAAATATTTTAATACAAATCAATTTAAGAGTTTGCCCTTGAGACTTAACAAAACTAAAAGCAAAACCCCTTAGCATAAGCATTACTGTTATGTTCCAGTGGTTAAGGAGACATATTCAGCCTTAAGTGCTTGGGTTCTAATCCTGCTATAAATAGTTTATATTTTTTTATCACAACATAACAATAGAAAATTAAAATAAACAACTAAAGTCTTACTAATTCAGATTGACTCTTTGGGCTCTTTTCCTCTCATTCCAAGTAGGCTACGCATGTGTAAACCCTCAGATTCATGTGTTGGGCTTCATTTGGATATTGGGTTTCAAATTGTGTTTGGGCTTCCAACAAGGAGATAATCACGTGTTTGACAGCTTCTTGGGCCTTCTTTGCTCTAGCTCTTGTCATGGGTCCTCCTAGGCCTTGTATTGGATCTTGGGCTTCTTTTTGGGCTTGAGTCTGGACTTGGGCTTGGGCCTTTGTGTCCTCATCATTCCCTCTTTCTTGAGAAGCATTTGTCCTCAAATCTTATAAGTCATCATCTGCATCATAGAGGAACAAGTCAGCCACATTAAAAGTAGCACTCATACCATACTCACCTGGCAAATCAATCTTATAGGCATTATCATTGATCTTGGCCAATACTTGGAAAGGTCCATCTCCCCTTGGCATCAGCTTAGACTTCCATTGAGATGGAAATCTTTCCTTCATAAAGTGTACCCATACCCAGTCGCTTGGTTCAAAAGTTACCTTCCTCCTTCCTTTGTTTGCATGTTTAGCATACCCTTCCATTTTCTTCTCAATTTGGGCTTTGATCTTCTCATGCAAGTTCTTGGCATAATCAGTTTTTTCCTGGCTAGACTTATCTTCCAATTGAGAAATGTTAGGTAAAGGCAATAAATCCAAAGGAGTCAAAGGATTAAAACCATAAACAATTTCCAATGGTGAAAGCTGAGTAGTACTATGTACTGCTCTATTATAAGCAAACTCAACATGCGGCAAACACTCTTCCTATTTAAATCCCACATGCTTCTTGACTAGTTCATTTAGAGGTGCAGTGGTACTAAAATCCTTAACAAACCTCCTATAGAAACTAGCAAGCCCATGGAAACTTCTTACCTCATTCACACTCCTATTACCTTCGGTAAGTCTTTGCAACCTATTATCTAATTCCCTGTGGTAATGGGATGGCACATATCTCCTTCTCAAGACTTTTTTCAACTCCTCCCAAGTTTGCAACATAGGCTCTCTATACCTCCTCCTCTCCTTTTGAAATTGATCACACCACACCAAGGCATAATCTATGAACTCTAAGGTAGCCAATTTAATTTTTCTCTCTTCAGTCAGGGTATGACAAGAAAAAATTTGTTCTACCTTCATCTCCCACTCTACATAAGCTTCAGGATCACTTTTACCCCTAAACGGTGGAATGGTAACTCTTACTCCCTCATCTCGGTTTCCTCTTAGTTCTTCCTCATTTTCTCTCCTCCTTCTAGTAAGCCTCCTTTTACCTCCATCATCATCATGATGTCCTTGATTTTCTAACTGGTCAATTCTCTCATATAACTCCTCTGTATGCTCCCTCATCATCCTTTCCATTTGAGCTATAATAGCCTCCACTAACAATCTGTTATTTCCCTCAGGATGAGGGTTGCCATCACCCCCTGTTCCTGCCATAATTAAGTGAAATAAAAACAACAGTGAAAGCAATAGGACCTCACCACACATCTCACATGTTTACACTCTTAAATATGTATCACTCGTGTTTGTTGCACTCAAAATTGGCTTTTATGTAATGTAACTCTCTTGCCTTTTTGCACTCTTCCTCTAGCTTAAGGTTCTTACTAGATCAAATAATCAATTATCAAGAATCACTTAAAGGCAGCAAACATAAGACAAGAAAGATAAACACGGACTCTATGGAAAACAAAGATGAGACAAGACACAAGGCACAACTTAAGAAAATGAAAAGAAAACAAACTCACAAGTTTAGGACAGCAAAGGTACAAACGTCAACTAAGAAGAACAAAGGAACACAAGTTACTGCAAACAAAAAATAAACAACCAAAGGAACAAGGATAGCAATTTAGAAACAAGAAATAGACCAAAGAAGCTTAGTTAAAAGAAATTTCAAGCCCTCTAAATCCAGAATTTCAAGATAGCTCAAGAACTCAATTTTTTTTTCAAGTTTCCCATGTCAACTTCAGTCACTTCCAGTTTACTCCCCTTTTTTTTTTTTTTTCAAGTTCAATTCTGTTTTCCTTTTTTTCCCTTTTTTCTTAATATGAATGCAGAATTTTATCCTTCAAATCACTAATAATTGTTCAACAAATCCCAGCCACATGTGATGTAAATTTTAGCACCAAATTAACCTCCAAATAGTTCCAATTCAGAATTTCGATTCCTTCAAATTAGGCTTCAAACAAGTAATTAAAATCAGGGTTTTATGTGTAACATCCCCATTTTTACCTAAGCTAATTAGCTCGGTGTTCCCGGCTAATTAGAGGGGTTAGCGATTAATTGAGAATTAAACGATTAATCTCGAGAGCAAGAGCTTAGTAAATTAAAGGCAAATCAACAATTGAAACATAACACATTAAAAGTTACAATTAAAAGCCTAATTGCCCAATCCTTATTAATTCATAACCTAGAAATATAAAATCAAAGTAACCTAACCTCATTAACTAAGAGAATGGCAAGCATAACACCCTAATCACATGAAAAAATTAATCCTCACACCCTCTTCACATAATTAATGAGGAAAATCTTTCTCAATTAAAATGTGCTAATGTGTAATTTAAACCAATTGAATTCATTAGCATTTAGATAATTATAACAATTATAAAAATTTAGAAACTTCCCTTTAATTATTATTTGAAAGTTTGATCAAAGCAAGAGCCATATCCAACCATCCATTTGCTTTCTCATCATACACCACAAGATCAAGAGTCCATATTAGTAGATTCCTTGAATCATGACAAAAGATCTACTCTCCTCCATCAAGATTGTGACACTTGGAGTGATCACAATCATCCAATGCCAATCCTAGGATAGAACATGCTTTTAACCACTTGAAAAAAAACACTACAAGTCTTTACCCAAGTGCCAAGATTCAAAGGAAACACAACTCCCTCTTTTGCCCCAAGGATTTTCCACTCTCTTGCTTGTTGTAAGAAGCAAAATCACATCACTCTTCTCCCCCATTTTTACGCCACCTTCAGCCTTTTCTCTCTCCCTCATTTCATTTTCCATTCCTCTCACTAAAACACCAAAAAGCTCTCTCCTCTCTCCAAGTCTCATCCTACTCTTTTGTTCTCCCCATCTTTCTTATTCTTCTTCCAACCTTCTTACTACTTCCTACCCCATTTCCATCACCACTATCACCATCCCTTCAAGGACTGCCATTTTTGGTCATTGGAGAAACAAAGCCACTCA
The DNA here is from genome assembly GCA_031439585.1 of Pterocarpus macrocarpus. NCBI lineage: Eukaryota > Viridiplantae > Streptophyta > Magnoliopsida > Fabales > Fabaceae > Pterocarpus > Pterocarpus macrocarpus. The sequence continues at coordinate 31,957,950 of CM062516.1, forward strand.
TACACAAGCCCCAATATCAAGCTCAAGGAGAAGGAGGCCATCTCCAACCATCTTCATCCTTTAAGCTTTCAAGAGGAACACTTTTGGTAGTGACTCTAACCTTCTCTTTTTCATGTATTTTTCAAGCTCTAGAACTCCTAAGCTCTTCATAGCTAGGTGGTTTTAGGACTTGCTTCAAGGTCTCATGACCATTTCTTGTTCTATGAGTTTTCTTGTCTTGTTGAAAAATGTTGCCTTGAAGTGAGAATATGTGGCATGATGGTTTTATGTGTCTTGCTTTGTTTTGGTGTAAAGTACTGATTTGGTGACTAAAACTTTGAGTATGATGATGAGATAAAATGTAAAAATGGTGATTTGAAGTGGTATAGCAACATTTCCACAAGATTGATATGTAAAACTTAAAAACTAGTTAAGCTGGAATTCCCGCAATCTGTAAAGCATACAGTATAACTCACTCCAAAAAACTCAAAATGCAATGAAACTAATTTTCTTAAAAATAGACTCAAAGAGCTTTTCATACATATAAAGTATGTGAGATTTGGCCTTAAAACGAGAGAGATATGAATTTTCAAAGTTTGCTGTTCCTGGATGGGTTTCTGTTCGGGCAATGGGTAATAAAAGTGTATAACTCAAGTTATACATAACATTTTTGAGTGGGACCAAGTTTGTTAGAAATCTAAGACATAGAAGAACACTCCCATAAAACAGTTTTGTCAGATTCCATGTGAGGAACTCCCAGTGAAGTGGACAAGCCACTAACCCGAGTTGAACTTTCAATCCTGAACAGTCAGAATAAAATGTGCATAAATCAAGCTACAAAATGAATTTTTAAGTGGGGTTTATTTTGTTTAAAAATAGACTCAGAGAAGTATATCCACACAAAAATTCGAAATAAAGAGTAAAAGATGAAATTATGGTGAATTTTCAAAGTTACTGCCCCACTGTAAAAGTAAAAACTGGTTATGGTAAAAGTTAAAGAATAAGGAGAAATAAGCTCTAAAACATTAATACTCCTACATTAAGCATTGAAAAAATCTTTATAATTCGACTTAAAAGTGTCAAAAAGGATAATAGATGAAATTGGCACTATGCCCAATAAAAGAAGTTTACACAAGAGACAATCTTAATTAAAAGCTTGCACTAAATTTATTAAGCTAAGCTCATAAAATGTTGCTTGAGAATATGCCTATGTTTATGTGCAATCATGATGCTATGATGATATGATATGATGATGATGATTATGATAATGGTATGATGACGATATGAACATGATATGTTGATGACATGATGCTTAATGTTATATGATGTTGGTTTCTCTGTTTGGCAAAATTTTGGGAAGTTTCGGTCTAGCCGTTATGCTGCCGAAATTTTGTAAAAATTATGGACTTAGAAATATTTTGCATCATAAGCTTTAATAAGAAAAAATTTAATTCAAGTAAGTGATCCTTCAAAAGGGAAGGTGACCTAATTTAAGCTCCCCTCACCCACGACTCACATGAGGCATGGCATGACCTAGCTAGTGTGAGTATAGGGGATAGGTCTTACATGAGGCATGGCATGACCCAGCTAGTGTAAGTACCGAAATTCTATGGTGGTGACGGCCACGGTATGAGCTCATTACCACTTATGTTTAGTGGGTGAAAAGATAAAGTCAAGTTAAGAAAAGAAAAGGGACTTTGGTCCAAAACCCTAGAAAGGGAAGAAGTTAAGAGAATTTTATAGCTTGGACATGCATGCTTTATGTAATTATCTTTGTGCTCATGTATATGATGATGCAAGTGATTAGAGGATACCCTAAAATTGAATCCGCTTCGGATATTCATGATTTCGAAAATCCAAGAATCGAACCTTATGCATGCTCACTATTTTCATTAATAAAACCGAAGTGGCTGGGACGATGACGATGACATTTAGGTGTCAGGGTCGAGTCCCACTAAGAAATCTTATTTCTCACCCTAGTTATTTTTCCGTCTCATCACCAGATACTCATGGCACATCCCGTGGAGTGGAGCATGGACCCTCCCCACCATGAGTGGGCTTACGATGGGGATACTCACACTATTGTGGCCACGACCACCACAATAGTCCGTACATATTTTTATCTGGGTCGAATTTTTGAGCAAGAGGAGCCAGAAGTCCCGCCAGCCCTAGTAGACGTTTCATCGGCTCACCTTGGATCGCAGCTAGGTCCTTGGGATTTCCCGCCTGAGCCATTGCCAGAAATCGAGATGGAGCCCATGTCTCCGGGTCTACCTGCAGCCAAGCCCATGCCACCGCCGGAGATCCCTGTGATAGATGTGAGTTCGACGGCCACTCCTAGGGCCACTTCGCCGCCGCTCCCCGAGTATCACCCTGCCACGTCTGAGGAAGATCCTTTCGAGGAGCGTTCTTCGGTCACCTGCTATACTCCTGGCCGTCGCATCCGTCGCATTGAGGTGATCAGTAGGCACCCGTGCATCATCCGCACTCCTCATGTTCCCCGAGGCCGAGGAGCATGGGAGACCACGCACTCGAGAACCTGAGCCCATCCGATTGAAGGGCGTGGAAGGGGCAGAGAAGCCAGCTTATGTCTATGTGGGCCTATTCCATTATTGCTCCTTATGTTTTGTATTTCATTTTGTATTGGACCTTGTCAGACTTGTGTACTTTTGATCTTTTGGGGCCATGGCATGACCATAAGTTCTCTTTTTATGTATTTGTTGGATATTATGAGACCAAGTATATTTATGTGGTTGTTGTAGTAATTTGAATGCATGGTATCTTGATTTATCCCTTGTTCCTTTAACTTATACTGAATTCTTTGCGATATGCTCATTTATTGCTATCTTCTCGCGCAAGGCTTTACTTTCCAAACGTGACGACGTATTTCAAAAAATAAAAAAAAAATTTACTGTATTTTCCGCGTACTTTAATTTTCAAGTAAAGTTTAGTTTTCCACGAGCATAAGTAACAACTAGTAAAACGCCGTAATACGACTTAAGCGTAGTATGGGTTTATTAGGGTGTTACATTATGAGTACTTACTTGCCAGCCAATGCAACGCCTCTTTGCAGCCTTCAAGCAATCAAATTTTTGAGTTTTTCTTCTACAAAAACATCACCAAAACAGCCCCTTTTCCTCTAAATTCACATCCACAACTAGCCCTAGTGACCAGGCTCTGATTACCAAATGATGAGTTTTTCCTTAAGCCTCTTGAATTAGGATCTATCTAGGACTTGGACACAAGAAATATGATCAAATCAAAAACAAGTTTACATAGAAAATAGGGCTCCAGACATCTTGTTAAAAAGGTTTTGTATCTCACGCAACAGAGCTCGGAATTGAGCGATTTAAAAATGGGAAGAAAGATGACATTCTGAAACTCAATTTAGACCCAAGAATCACCGAAAAACAATATGTATAACTCGAGATATGAGCAAGAGATAAATGAGACGAATTCTGGGAAAATTGACGCGAAATTGATGAAAAAAGAAACAAGATATGATGGCGCCACAAACCTAGTTTGATAAGTCAAGAAGGATCACCACAAGAATTGGAGGATTCTTGATAAGATCAAAAGATGCAAGGAAGAACCCTAGCAGAGAAGAACTCACAATTTGTGCAACATATATATTCTGCTCTATATTGATCTCCAAATGTTTTAATACAAATCAGTTTAAGAGTTTGCCCTTGAGACTTAACAAAACTAAAAGCAAAACCCCTTAGCATAAGCATTACTGTTATGTTCCAGTGGTTAAGGAGACATATTCAGCCTCAAGTGCTTGGGTTCTAATCCTGCTATAGATAGTTTATATTTTTTTATCACAACATAACAATAGAAAAATAAAATAAACAACTAAAATCTTGCTAATTCAGATTGACTCTTTGGGCTCTTTTCCTCTTATTCCAAGTAGGCTACGTATGTGTAAACCCTTAGATTCATGTGTTGGGCTTCATTTGGATATTGGGCTTCAAATTGTGTTTGGGCTTCCAACAAGGAGATAATCACGTGTTTGATAACTTCTTGGGCCTTCTTTGCTCTAGCTCTTGTCATGGGTCCTCTTAGGCCTTGTATTGGATCTTGGGCTTCTTTTTGGGCTTGAGTCTGGACTTGGGCTTGGACCTTTGTGTCCTCATCACCTATCCTTCGAAAGGGTCGGATTGCCAATAAAATGCTGAACAATTGTAAAGATTAAAGTGTTGACAAAGATCGTGATAGGTTCCCATTCTTTGGTGATTGGTGTTTCATCTGGTTCAGTTTTAATTGCATAAAGAATTTTTGATTTTTCAAAATCAGTAAGATAATTATCCTACTAACCTTTTAATTGACCAGAAAAACCAGCACCCAAAATTTCAACAATTGTTTCCTCCAAATAATTGAGGTTTGTAGAATACGCAGTTGCAACCATAGTCATATGTTGCAGAGTATTCATAATTTGATATTCAATTTGACCATCTATGTTCCACTCACAGATGTTATTTGCGCTAAAGGACCTAATACTTAAAGATTTCTCTTCAAGTAGTAAATCAGGAGGAGTAGCGCATTGGTAATAAAGTTTTGAAGGTTTTTTCCAATTTTGAGAAGTAACTTGCTCAATTTTTTGACTTTCAAAATTTTCAAAAAACTCAGTTGTTTTTCAAGAGTACTAATGGTTCTTGATCTAGAAGTTTCTTGAAGTGGAGTATCAGGAACAACAGTTTCCAAAAGTTTGAGTTTTTCATTAATTTTGTTTAAAAATTCTTCTTGAGAAGAAACAGGTTTACGTTGAAGACTAAGCGCCTTACTAGCTTTAAACAGTTTGAAAAGAGGTTTAACTTCTTGTTTTTCAAAAACAGTTTTTGAGGAAGAAGATTCTTCTTTGATTTTGACAGTTTTTCCAAGAAGTTTTGGACCCAAAGTTTGAAGATACTTGTTTGTATAGTTGGACTGCTCCATGAGACTCTTGATGTCTCTTGGATTTAGAGGTTCATCATCCTTTCTAAGTTTGAAAGGTGATGCTATGATAGGTTTGCCATCAGCATCCTTAACGTTAGGAAGCTGAAATTTTGTTTCAGGAGGAAGTTCAGATTGAACTGTCTCATTGGTTTTGAGATGCCAGAGGACATCTAAAGTTTTTTCACTTAACTCTATTTTCCAAGGGTAATTAACCACATTTTTAACAGAATAAGCATGAAACCAGTCAAAGAAAAATATATTTTGTTTGACCCTGTTAAGAAAATCATAAAAATTTTTCTTGAATATCCTTTCTATTTTTACCCTGATAATTTTCAAAAAACCAATTTCTTTGAGGGGCCAAATCCTCAGAGTAAAAGTTTTTCCTTAGGGTTTCTTTATCTATGGTGAACTCAGACATCATAAGGTTCATTCATAGAGGAGTAAGTTGGAGATTGAATTGATTTTTGGTCTTCGTCTTCCTTCCAATAGACTGGTCAAGGAAGGTTATAACGTCTCAATTTCCGACCTCATACCTTATCAAATTTTCCGATTTCCAACTTAATCTCAAAGGCTTATGGACTGGCTTGGTTTTCCTAGTTCCGACCATATGTATACACGATTTTCGACCTTAGGTGATGATATGATTCAGGGGGAAAGTTTAGGGTTGTGTTTGATTTTTGTTTGTTTTTAATCAGAAATGGATATAAATGCCACACTCAAAAGAATATGAGAAGGTGAGTGATAAGTCTTGTTTTGATTGCCACAAGTTGCCTTGATAAGATCAGATTTAGTTCTTTGCCCAAGAACAAAAGGGAAGTTCTCATAATTGGGGGAAAACTCAAAAGAAGTCTATTCATAATCTGTCTTGTGTTTGTACATTGAGTTTCTATTTGTAATCTGAAAGTTACTGCACAATGAGTTGCAGCCACTACACATTCCACTAAATAGTAACTCTCAATAACATTGAAAATAGAAGTAACTGACCCACTATCTATCATAATTGCCTAGGAACTCTTAAAAACTTGAAACTGACTTGGAAAATAGCTGAAAAGCTTCTGAAATTGGAGACATTAAAAGGTGCATGAAAACTACAAGAAAATAAGACAAATTACACCTAATTAAAACTAATTATTCCAGCCCAATCTGTTTGCAACTTGATCACTTGAATTGGGCTTCATCGTGGGTCTTCAAGTGACTTCTTCATGTTGGACTTGGCTATTCTTCAAGCTAAATAAGATTGGTCCATTTTGGAAGCTCATGCTCAATTGGATTGCTCTTAGTCTTTGCTTCCTTGACTAGGCCTTGCAAAGCTTCTTTTAGCCTTTTTGCTCTAGCTCTGGTCATTGGGTCATCCATGCCTTGTAATTGATCTTGAACATTATTGGCCTTGGTTGAATTCTCATCATTAATGATATGATTCAGGGGTAAAGTTTAGGGTTATGTTTGATTTTTGTTTGTTTTTAATCAGAAATGGATATAGATGCCGCACTCAAGAGAAGATGAGAAGGTGAGTGATAAGTCTTGTTTTGATCGCCACAAGTTGCCTTGATAAGATCAGATTTAGTTCTTTGCCCAAGAACAAAAGGGAAGTTCTCACAATTGGGAGAAAACTCAAAAGAAGTCTATTCATAATCTGTCTTGTGTTTGTACATTGAGTTCCTATTTGTAATCTGAAAGTTACTCCACAATGAGTTGCAGCCACTACACATTGCACTAAATAGTAACTACCAATAACATTGAAAACACAAGTAACTGACCCACTATCTATCATAATTGCCTAGGAACTCTTAAAAACTTGAAACTGACTTGGAAAATAGCTGAAAAGCTTCTGAAATTGGAGACATTAAAGGGTGCATGAAAACTACAAGAAAATAAGACAAATTACACCTAATTAAAACTAATTATTCCAGCCTAATCTATTTGCAACTTGATCACTTGAATTGGGCTTCATCTTGGGTCTTCAAGTGACTTCTTCATGTTGGACTTGGCTATTCTTCAAGCTGAATAAGATTGGTCCATTTTGGAAGCTCATGCTCAATTGGATTGCTCTTGGTCTTTGCTTCCTTGAATAGGCCTTGCAAAGCTTCTTTTAGCCTTTGCTCTAGCTCTGGTCATTGGGTCATCCATGCCTTGTAATTGATCTTGAACATTATTGGCCTTGGTTGAATTCTCATCAGGTGAATTAGAATGTACACGAAATCCAACGTCCGAGTTGATCTCAACCAGAAACGGACGTGAGCTCAGGTCTCTGAATTGGTCTCCAAGTTCGACCAAATTTACACGAGTTCCGATATCCGAGTTTATTACTAAGAGCTCTTCATTTCCATTGACGCTCCCGAGTTTGTCTATAACAGACTTCCAAGATCAAATTTGGAGTCCCGAGATTCTATAAGTTCCGATTTCCTGGAATATAGGATTAATGATTTGAATCCTGATCTCCGGTGTCATGCTTAAAATCGATTCAAGTTTACTAATGTCCCCGACTTCTGGGTTTAAGTGTTTGGTTTCACATCTGACTTTGCTTTTGAGTTTCGAACAAACCAGACAATAATTCCGAGTTCCGATTTCATCTGAGTGGATGTACACGAGTTCCGACTTTAAGAAGAGTACGAGTTTCGATGTCATTTTTCAGAATACAATGGAAATGAGTTCCACTTTTAGGCAACGTGGAAAGCAATTTTGTCATATAAGGAGGACGACGTGGAGAGCAATTTTGTCACAAAAGAGGACGACGTGGAGAGCATTTTGGTCACAAAAAGAGGGAAAGGTTGGCTGAAATTCAGCCTTGTGTTTTGAGGCCAATCAAAACCTTCCAAGTTAACTACCACTCATGCCTATATAACACACTCTCCTCCTCTCATTCAGACCCCCTTCTATGTTACCTCTCCTCACTTTAGCTCTCTTTTCTCTTCACTCACCCACTCCATCCAACCTTCAAGTTCAACCAAGCTCTATTTCCAAACTCAAGCCTAACAACAAAAGGTAGAGGTTCATTTCTTGCCTGATTTTTTTGATTCTTGGATGATTGGTGGTGGCTTATTTTCTTAATCTTTGATGTGTTGATTGATTTAATATGATGATATATGGCTAGTTTATTGGCTGTTTGTAAGATTAAAACTGAATTGGAAATAAGAAAGGGTGAAGATAGGAAAAGTTGAGAGACTGGAAAACCCAAAACCCCCGGCAGTCTATACGGCGGAGTGTACGGCTCCGCCTCTTGCAGTTTAAAGTTGATGAAACCATTTTTATGTGAAACTCGACATCTAGGGTTTTCTATACATATATCATATAAGACCATTGGATTAATATTGAGAGAGATATGAATTTTTGAAATTTAACCTAGAAGTTAGGACACTCACCCGGGCAATATGGGTTGAAAAGGGTGTAACTCACCCTATACAACTCCAAATTGAGTGAAACTAATTTTGTTGGAAAGCTTACACATAGGAGAACATCATACAAAGAAATTTCGAGTTTCATCTCAGCTGTTCCCATCGATTCAAAGAAATTACCCTATGTCTAAACTAGGCTAAAATAGGGTAGTTCAGGAAGGTTAAGTTTCAGGGCCTATAACTCGAGCCCTACTAAGGAAATTGAAATGGAACTTTTTGTATATAAAATTTTGTCCTGTTAGCTTTCATAAGAGACCAATTTTGTGCAATTTGAGCTAGTTTTCAATTTTTAGTAGATTTTTACTTTTGAGTGGGCAATTCTGGCTAGCCACAGGGCAGGCCAGGATAAAACCTAAATAACTTGAGTTATGTTTATCAAAATCATATGGTACTAAAGAGGTTAGAAAATAGACACATAACACTTTAACATATCCAAAATTGAGATCCAAATGAGTTAAATAGAAATTATGGCTTGATTTGCAAAATCGGGTTGAATACAAGTAGTGAGACAGTAAACATGTTTTAAAGTGCAATACTTGTGCCTTAAATTTGATGATTGAAACATGAATGAAATATGTTGAATTATGAATGGAATGAAATGATTTCTTTGATAAGTTGATATGCTGAGTACTGGCACTATTCATGGGGAAGCGAACACGTTCCGTTATGCCGCCAAAATTGTGGTAAAGTATATGCATGAGTTATAATTTACATCTAGATACATGAGCATTTTCAAGAAAATTATGAAAGTCATGTTACGAGGAATATAAAGATTATGCTGTGATGAAAGTTCCATAATACTTGGGCCAGCCCTGGAATAAAGTTAAAGGGAAATAGATTGGTGGAAAGTCGGGGAAAGTAAACTCGGCATTCCTGTATAGGAACGAGCTCGATCCTGAAAAGCAGACTATTACCCAGGAATCTAAAATGGCCAAGAACTCCCAGGGGACCAAGTGATGGTAAATGATGAAAAGTAATGGAAAAGTTTATGAGGAAATGGAAAGGTTTTTGAAGAAAGGTTCAAGAGCAAGTTTTTCATGATTGCATTAAATGCATAATTACATTGAATAGTTATTATAAGTCATTTACATTTCGTTTGTTACATTCACTTATTGCTGTATGTTCATTGTTGTTGATATTAGTTTATTCTGTTTCTTATATTGTCTTAAGTAAAACTGGACCCTGCCTCGGACTAGATATTTTTCCCAAACTTATTGATTATGAATAGTTAAGTTTAATCTCATGTTTTTATAATTAAATAAAACCCGAGGCAACTGAGAATGAACGCGACATCAGTTAAACGTCATGCACGACCCTACTAAGAATTTTCTTTAATTCTCACTTCGTTTTGTATTTTTCGCAACACTCTCAAGCGCTGGCGATGGACTCCACGACCACCCTCTTTATTGAGATCCTAGATCTGCAACTCCACCACGATCCTAACCTAGATTCTCTGTATATAGCCGGTTCCTGCCACTTTCGCCTTTACCTATTTAGTAATAGGAACTTTGCTGTCCCACTTTTTCATCCTGCCTTTGATCCTACTACTCCATATGTTGCGGTTCCACTGCATATGGCACACCCACCTCCAGCACCTCCCACACCCGCCGCACCTGCAGCTCCTGCTGATCCAGCACCAGAGTCGCCCCCGCAAATAGTCCCAGATATGCCCTTCAGCTCCGAGAGTGACCCCTCTGAGGCCACCAGCTCATCATCCTCCTCCTCCTCCTCAGGACCCAATACTGATTACTCACCAGCCGAGCCAGGTATGGCCAACAGCTATCTGACTGAGTAGGTCAGCCACAGGCAGTGTTGTACAGCGTGACCCTCTTTTGGCAGCATGCAACTTTGGGTCATAGACCTAGTGATAGGTTTTGAAATGTTCTCTGAGAACCACTTAGGATCATGTTGACTGACACGGGCCTTACATCTTTTTTTGGTACACGGCCCCACTTATGTATCCTATTTTGAGACTTGTACATAAACTGAAACAGTGGTTTCTTATATATATATATATATATATATATATATATATATATATATATATATATATATATATACAGTTGACGGCATATGTGTTATTTGTTCTTATCTTTTCTGTTGTGATAAATTAAATTCTGTCACGTTCATTATACAGCGTTCCATTTCTTCTATTACACAAAAAAAAAAAAAAAAAACAAAAAGAGAGAATGATATGAATAAACAAAATGTAAGCAAAGCAATAACACAGTAACACATTCTACTTAATTTCATGCTGTGACTTAAGCATAACATTAAATTGGTAGGGTGTTACATTTTTGGTATCAGAGCAATTCGTCCTAGCTAACGCCTGAGGATTGGACTGACTATGCTTCACGCATATTCTGTGTTTCTAGCTGATGATATGCACTAGATCTTGCCTATACGGTTGAGATATAGGTGTGCATGTGTAAGAAGTGCCTGACCATGTGAGCTGTTATTTACTAGCACATTAGATCTAGTGTTGAGCCTGATCAACTCAATAACTTTTGTTTTGTGTGGTCAGAACTTAATGGCTTCCAGAAGGCGAGGTAGACCGCGCACAGGACCTACTCAAGAAAATCTTGCCAACCTTATGGACACGGTACGAGAAATGGCTCAGGCAATGCGGGAACAGGCTACAGCAGCTCATCAGATGATGGATCAGCTAGGTAGGCGACCTGTGGAAAGTTGTGAAGGAAACCCACATGGCCCAGAGGCTAATCTAGACTATCTTAAGTTCATTGAGTTCAGAAAGGCGAATCCACCCAGCTTCTGAGGGGCATACGACCCTGATAAAGCTGACGAATGGATCAAGGCTATGGAGAAAAGTTTCTCTGTCCTAGATTGCTCAGATCATCAGAAGGTGACTTTTACCACCTATATGCTCGAGGCAGACGCCGAGTTTTGGTGGAACGGCATACGAAGGCTGTTTGAGGAATCTTAGACAGTAGTCACTTGGAGGGTGTTCAGAGATGCGTTCTACCAAAAGTACTTTCCTGCTTCGGTTCGAAATGCTAAGGAACTCGAGTTTATGCAGCTGCGTCAAGGAAACCGGACGATATCTGAATGAATACATTGCCAGATTTGAAGAGCTGTGCAAATTCTCTACAATTTATTAGAGGAACCCAGATGAAGCTTGGAAGTGCATCAAGTTTGAAGGAAGGTTACGAGAAGACATCCTCACCGCAATCGGGCCAATGGAGATCAGAGATTTTCCCACGTTAGTAAATAAATGCCAACTTGTGGAAGATTGTAACTCAAAACTAGTGGCAGCCAAGGCATCTAGTGGTGGTTTTAAGAGGAGGTTGGCCCCGCAAGGCCCAAGATTCAAGCCTAATTTTCAATAGCAGAGGAGATTCTCGCTGGTAGGCAACAAAGGCAAGCAGCCTCAAAGGCCTCTTCCGAATCCAACTTGCACGAAGTGCGGTAGGAATCACGGTGATCGGCCGTGTTTGGCAGACCAGAATGTTTGCTATGGGTGTGGCAAGCCAAGCCACAAAATTTATGAGTGCCCAACCAGAAATCCACCACAGCTGTCTCGACCACAATGTCAAGGACGAGTTTTTACCATGGATGCAGAGGAAGCTAATAAGTCCAAGGGACTAATCCAAGGTAACTGTGAAGTGGACGGTGAGACTCTAACTATACTTTATGATTCGGGTGCCTCCCACTCATTTATTTCTCATGACTGTGTGGCTATGTTGTAATTGCCAATTTCTAAATTACCTTACGATCTACTGGTTTCTACTCCTACTAATGAACCTATTAAAACTAGTCAAATTTGCATCAATGTTCCTCTTCAAATTGAGGGTAGAGCCTTTGCAGCCAATTTGATTTGCCTCCCTTTTTCTGGATTGGACATAATTCTGGGCATGGATTGGCTTTCCGCCAATCGAGTCATGCTCAATTGCTCTGATAAGACGGTGGTATTCCCCTCTATCTCATCTTCTGAATCCCAAGCCTCAACACTCTTCTACTTGAACTCTTTATTAGTAAACTATAGTAGGTCGAAGAGTCAAGGATACATCCTCCTGTCAGCTAACGTGATAGAAGTTGAATAGGAACTAGAGTAAATCTCAGTTGTTAAGGAATATCCTGATGTTTTCCCATAAGATATTCTCGAATTCCCTCCTGAAAGAGAAATTGAATTCACCATCGAGTTGGTTCCAAGTGTAGGACCAATATCTATAGCTCTGTACCAAATGTCACCTTTGGAGCTGACAGAGCTAAAGAGATAGATCGAGGAGCTTTTGGAAAAAGGATTCATACGGCCACGCACGTTGCCTTGGGAAGTTCCAATCTTGTTGGTCAAAAAGAAAGATGGGAGCATGTGCCTATGCGTGGATTATAGGCAGTTGAATAAAGTGATGATCAAGAATAAATATCCACTGCCAAAGATTGATGATCTCATGGACCAGCTACAAGGTGCAATGGTATTCTCCAAGATCAATCTGATATCCGAATATTATCAAATTCGAGTTTGGGAATAAGATATCCCTAAGACAGCCTTTCAAACTCGTTATGGGCACTACGAGTACACTGTGATGTCATTTGGACTGACCAACGCACCAGCAGTATTCATGGATTACATGAATTGAATATTCCACCCCTACTTGGACAAGTTTGTAGTTGTTTTCATTGACGACATACTTGTCTACTCGAAGACAGAGCAAGAGCATGCGGAACACTTGCAACTGGTTTTGCAAATTTTGAGAGAAAAGAAACTTTATGCTAAATTATCCAAATGTGAATTTTGGATAAAAGAAGTGAAATTTCTCGACCATGTAGTATCTTACGGAGGAATCTCCGTAGACCCCAGTAAAGTAGAAGCAGTTCTAAATTGGGAAAGGCCGACTACAGCCACTAAAGTCAGGAGTTTTCTAAGCTTAGCTGGATATTACAGGCGATTCGTTAAGGATTTCTCTCGTATAGCCTTGCCCCTGACCAAATTAACTAGAAAGAATGTCCCATTTGAATGGATACCGGAGTGTGAACGGAGTTTCCAAGACTTGAAGAGGAGGTTGACTACGACACCAGTGTTGACCTTACCAGACCCTCAAGGACCATTTGAAGTCTATTGTGATACGTCCAAACAAGGATTGGGGTGCGTGTTGATGCAAACTAGAAATGAAGTCGCTTACGCCTCCAGACAATTAAAGCCACATGAAAGGAATTATCCCACGCATGATTTCAAACTAGCTGCAGTTGTATTTGCCTTAAAGATATGGAGACATCACCTATATGGTGTAAGGTTTGAGGTCTTTTCTGATCATAAGAGTTTGAAATACCTCTTTGATCAGAAGGAATTAAATATGAGGCAGCGAAGGTGGATGGAACTTCTTAAGGATTACGAATTTGAATTGAAATACCACCCAGGCAAAGCAAATGTTCTAGCAGATGCTTTGAGTAGGAAATCTCTGACCGTAGCTTGGATGATGATTAAAGAGACGGAACTTATTGAAAGCTTTTGAAATCTTAATTTGGGAATCCTTATAACTATCAAGACCATTCAGCTACATCAAATTAAGATAGCCAGTAGCTTTAAGGAGCAAATTCGACAGGCACAGTAGCAGGATGCTAATCTCCAATATACGATCAATCTCGTGCAATCAGGGAAATTAACGGGTTTTGCTCAAGATAAGGAAGGCATTTGGCGCCATCATGATAGGGTATGTGTACCCGAGGGGAATGATCTCTGGAGAAAAATCCTGGAGGAAGCATATAAGGGTGAATTCATCGTACATCTTGGCATTGCTAAGATGTATCAAGATCTTAAGAAGATGTTTTGGTAGCCAGGCATGAAGTCAGACGTAGCGAGCTTCATGAGTAAATGTTTGGTCTGTCAAAAGGTGAAAGCGAAACATCAGAAACCCTCCGGAATGCTTCAACCCTTGCAAATCCCTGAGTGTAAATGGGAGAGTATCTCCATGGATTTTGTGATGGGATTACCAAGAATGCCAACAGAATATGATGCTATATGGGTCGTTGTGGATAGATTGACCAAATCTGCTCACTTTCTACCCATTTGAGCAAATTATCCGTTGGAAAAATTGGCACAATTGTACATTCAAGAGATTATGCACGGAACCCCTTCAACCATTATCTCTGATCGGGACCTAAGGTTTACTTCACGGTTTTGGGGAGCCTTACAAAAGGCATATGGTGCTAAGTTGTGCCTAAGCACTGCATATCACCCCCAAACAGATGGCCAAACAGAAAGGACAATTCAAACCTTGGAAGATATGTTGTGAGCCTATATACTAGAGCAACGCGAGAATTGGGATCGATACTTACCACTGGCCAAATTTGCATACAACAATAGCTATCATGCTAGTATTGGCATGGCTTCTTACAAAGCATTGTACGAACGGAAGTGCCAATCTCTCCTGTGTTGTTATGAAACAGGAGAATCAACTCTATTGGGGCCTGATTTAGTTGAGCAGACCACCGAGCAAATCAAGAAAATACGAAGCAAGATGCTTACCGCTCAAAGCCGCCAAAAGAGTTACGCGGTTTCCAGGAGAAAGCCTCTGGAATTTCAAGAAGGAGACCACGTATTTTTGAAGGTTATGCCTACAACGGAGATAGGTAGAGCCATTAAGGTCAAGAATTTAAATTCTCGCTTTATTGGTCCCTTTCAGATCTTGAGGCGAATCAGATCAGTTACATATCAAGTCGCCTTACCCCCACAATTGTCAAACCTTCATGATGTTTTCCATGTTTCTCAACTTAGAAGATATCAGCCTGACCCTACACACGTGCTGGAACCCGAATCAATAAAGTTAAAGGAGGACCTGACTTCTTCCAGTATTAACCAAAGACGGATTGTGACATGTAAGTAGTAGACAACTTCGAAACAAATCCGTACAGCTAGTAAAGGTAGCATGGGGAAAGGAAGATGCTGAAAACTATACTTGGAAACTAGAATCAAACATGTGAAGAGAGTATCCTAAACTATTATTAGGTACTAAATTTTGAGGACTAAATTTTTTTAAGGAGGGTGGTAATGTAACGTCCCGATTTCCGACCTCATACCTTATCAGATTTTCCGATTTCTGACTTAATCTCAAAGGCTTATGGACTGGCTTGGTTTTTCAAGTTCCGACCTTATGTATACACTATCTCCGACCTTAGGTGAATTAGAATGTACACGAAATCCGACGTCCGAGTTGATCTTAACCAGAAATGGATGCGAGCTTAGGTCTCTGAATTGGTCTCCAAGTTCGACCAAATTTACACGAGTTCCGATATCTGAGTTTATTACTAAGAGCTCTTCATTTTCATTGATGCTCCCGAGTTTGCCTATAACGGACTTCTGAGATCAAATTTGGAGTCCCGAGATTCTATAAGTTCTGATTTTTTGGAATATAGGATTAATGATTTGAATCCCGATCTCCGGTGTCATGCTTAAAATCGATTCAAGTTTACTAATGTCCCCGACTTCTGAGTTTAAGTGTTTGGTTTCACATCCGACTTTGCTTTCAAGTTTTGAACAAACCAGACAATAATTTCGAGTTCCGATTTCATCTGAGTGGATGTACGCAAGTTCCGACTTTAAGAAGAGTACGAGTTCCGATGTCATTTTCCAAAATACAATGGAAACGAGCTCCACTTTTAGGCAACGTGGAGAGTAATTTTGTCACACAAGGAGGATGACGGGGAGAGCAATTTTGTCACAAAAGAGGACGACGTGGAGAGCATTCTGGTCACAAAAGAGGGAAAGGTTGGCTGAAATTTAGCCTTGTGTTTTGTGGCCAATCAAAACCTTCAAAGTTAACTACCACTCATACCTATATAACACACTTTCCTCCTCTCATTCAGACCCCCTTCTACGTTATCTCTCCTCACTTCAGCTCTCTTTTCTCTTCACTCACCCACTCCATCTAACCTTCAAGTTCAACCAAGCTCTATTTCCAAACTCAAGCCTAATAACAAAAGGTAGAAGTTCATTTCTTGCCTGATTTTTTGATTCTTGGATGATTGGTGGTGGCTTATTTTCTTAATCTTTGATGTGTTAATTGATTTAATATGATGATATATGGCTAGTTTATTGGCTGCTTGTGAGATTAAAACTGAATTGGAAACAAGAAAGGGTGAAGATAGGAAGAGTTGAGAGGCTGGAAAACCCAAAATCCTCAGTAGTCCGTATGGCGGAGTGTACGACTTTGCCTGTCGCCATTTAAAATTGATGAAACTATTTTTATATGAAACTAGATATCTAGGGCTTTCTATACATATATCATATAAGACCATTGGATTAATATTGAGAGAGATATGAATTTTTGAAGTTTAACTAGAAATCAGAACACTCACTCCGAAAGCAAGATAAGGAAAAGGGTGTAACTCACCCTATACAACTCCAAATCGAGTGAAACTAATTTTGTTGGAAAGTTTACACATAGGAGAACATCATAAAAGGAAATTCCAAGTTTTTTATCATCTTAGTTGTTCCCAGTGATTCAAAGAAGTTATCCTATGTCTAAACTAGACCAAAATAGGAATGTTAAGTTTCAGGGCTTATAACTCGAGCCCTACTATGGCAATGGAAATGGAACTTTCTGTGTATGAAAGTTTATCCTGTTAGCTTTCATAAGAGACCAATTTTGCACAATTTTAGCCAGTTTTCAATTTTTAGTAGATTTTTACTTTTGAGTGGGCAATTCTAGCCAGCCACAAGGCAGGCCAGGATAAAACCTGAATAACTTGAGTTATGGTTATCAAAATCAGATGGGACCAAAGAGGTTAGAAAATAGACACATAACACTTTAACATATCCAAAATTGAGATCCAAATGAGTTAAATAGAAATTATGGCTTGATTTGCAAAAATCAGGTTGAATACAAGTAGTGAGACAGTAAACATGTTTTAAAGTGCAATACTTGTGCCTTAAATTTGATGATTGAAACATGAATGAAATATGTTGAATTATGAATGGAATGAGATGACTTCTTTGATTAGTTGATATGCTGAGTACTGGCACTATTCATGGGAAAGCGGACACATTCCGTTATGCCGCCAAAATTGCGGTAAAGTATATGCATGAGTTATGATTTACATGTAGATACATGAGCATTTTCAAGAAAATTATGAAAGTCATGTTACAAGGAATATAAAGATTATGCTATGATGAAAGTTCCATAATACTTGGGCCAGCCCCGGAATAAAGTTAAGGGGAATAGATCGGTGGGAAGTCGGGGAAAGTAAACCCGGCATTCCTGCATAGGAACGAGCTCGATCCTGAAAAGCAGACTATTACCCAGGAGTCTAAAATGGCTAAGAACTCCCAGGGGACCAAGTGGTGGAAAATGATGAAAAGTAATGGAAAAGTTTATGAGGAAATGGAAAAGTTTTTGAAGAAAGATTCAAGAGCAAGTTTTGCATGATTGTATTAAATGCATAATTACATTGAATAGTTATTATAAGTCATTTACATTTCGTTTGTTACATTCACTTATTGCTGTATGTTCATTATTGTTGATATTAGTTTATTCTGTTTCTTATATTGTCTTAAGTAAAACTGGACCCCGTCTCAGACCAGACATTTTTCCAACCTTATTGAATATGAATAGTTAAGTTTAATCTCATGTTTTTATAATTAAATAAAACCCGAGGCAGTTGAGAATGAATGTGACATCAGTTAGATGTCATGCAAGACCCTACTGAGAATTTTCTTAAACTCTCACCTCATTTTGTATTTTCTGCATCACTCTCAGACGCTGGCGATGGACTCCATGGCCACCCTCTTTATTGAGATTCCAGATCTGCAGCTCCACCACAATCCTATCCTAGATTCTCTGTATATAGCCGGTTCCTGCCACTTTCGCCTTTACTTATTTAGTAATAGGAACTTTGTCGTCCCACTTTTTCATTCTGCCTTTGATCCTGCTACTCCATATGTTATGGTTCCACTGCATATAGCACACCCACCTCCAAAGATCTCCCCGCACTCCACAAAGACTCGCAGAACTCCCCTGCTGACCTGTAACTAGAATCTACCAGATAGTCCCGATATGCCCTTCACCCGAGTGACCCCCAAGGCCACCAGCTCATCATCCTCCTCCTCCTCAGGACCTAGTACTGACTACTCACCAGCCGGGCCAGGTATGGCCAATGGCTATCTGACTGAGTAGGTCAGCCATAGACAAAGGTTGTACAAATGCAGGATCCTCTTTGGCAGATGCGCCTTGGGTCATGACTCAGCCGGTAGGTTTTGAAATGTCCTCTTAGGACCACTGTTTTAGTTTATCTACAAGTCTTAAAACAGGATACATAAGTAGGGCCGTGTACCAAAAAAAGATGTAAGGCCCATGTTAGTCAACATGATCCTATGTGGTCCTCAGAGGACATTTCAAAACCTACCACTGGGTCATATATATATATACAGTTGACGGCATATGTGTTATTTGTTCTTATCTTTTCTGTTGTGATAAATTAAATTCTGTCATGTTCATTATACAGCATTCCATTTCTTCCGTTACAAAAAAAAAAACAAAAAACAAAAAGAGAGAATGATACGAATAAACGAAACGTAAGCAAAGCAATAACATGGTAACACATTCTACTTAATTTCATGCTATAACTTAAGCATAACATTAAATTGGTAGGGTGTTACAAAGGTCAGAAGACATATCTAACCCATGATGTTGATATTTGGGATTTCAGTTTGTGAGGCAGTAGAAAAGGACTTTCTAGACATAGCTGAAGCAGCTGTCTTAAAATCCTCAGATACCTCAGACCTGGAAGAAGTTCTAAAGTGGGACGAGTTTCTTCTATCAAAGAATAACGCAACTTTTCCAATATCATATTGCCTAATATACTAGAATTCAGGAGTAGGCTTGGGTTTGGCTGGAACAACTCTATCGAGTGTCCATTTCTGGGGAAAATTTATTTCACTCCATTGGATAGCCTTTGGCACAGTGACCTTGGCTTTAGTTATGTCTGTGAGAAATAGAGTGGTTTCTCCATGTTGTTTTGGTTTGAGGACCCTAGAGATCATGGAGTTCATGACCTTATATTAGACCCTGTAAGTTAAGTTTATGGGAACAGATTCGGTCTTCATGTCAAGTCCGGATATCAAATGATTGAGGGTTAGTACATTAATGATATTTCTATCAACGAGACTAACAGTAAGATCTGGGAAATAATTAAAGTAAATTGGCAAGAAGACAAATACCGCCTAATAGTTCCACAGAGAGAATCATGAATCGATTATGTCTAGCATCACGAAGACAGATCAAGACAGGTGTTCATACCCTCGATGGTTGGTTTGAGGGAAACTTGAACGACTCTATGCGTAAAAAATTAAATTCTTCTTTGTGTTTTCTAATTGATTTGTTTGAAAGAAGTTGAAAAGTTTTTTCTATTTCATCCAAGGGGACGACTTCTTCTATAGTTCTGACTATGTAGTCAAATTTGGAGAAAAAAGTTTTCTTTTCAGTTTTGTAAATTTGAGTTTCAGGGATTCTGGGCATTTCCCAAGTTCCTAGATCCTTATCGTTTATATCCTCAAATCGGATTTCCACTTTGAAGATGTTGTTTGTTTTGTTTTTTGTTTGATGATTATTGAAAGAGGAAGAAGATGAAGAACCAGTAGAAAAACGGTGAGAAAGAGAACGGAAAAACATTAAATTTTAATTCCCCTACTGATACCAGTTCCTTTAGGTTCAGTAAAGAATCACGATAAGACTTAATAAAATATTTTATCCGCTGAACTAAATATTGATATTCCCTTTCTGCTGATAATTTTATTTAATCCTATTTTAAAGCAACTTTCAAATAGTTCTTTTAAATCCCAGCCACTGACTTACTGTCCTTAACCATCACGGGACTTACTGCATGCTTCCAGATTACCAAGAACTATTAAAGTTTCTTTTCCAACCAAAATAGGGAGTGGATCAGCATTAAGAATATCAGTACAGAGTTTATCCAGATAAAACATTAATTAACTCAAATCATAATCCCCTACTTCCCCTACTCATCTTCTTCCTCTTCCAATGATCATGAAAATGATCATCAAACAAAAAAGAAAACAAACAACATCTTCAAAGAGGAAATCCGATTTGAGGATATAAACGATGAGGATCTAGGAACTTGGGAAATGCCCAGGATCCCTGAAACTCAAATTTACAAAACTGAAAAGAAAACTTTTTTCTCCAAATCTGACTACATAGTCAGAACTATAGAAGAAGTTGTCCCCTTGGACGAAATAGAAAAAACTTTTCAACTTCTTTCAAACAAATCAATTAGAAAACACAAAGAAGAATTTAATTTTCTTCACATAGGGTGCGTTCAAGTTTCCCTCAAACCAACCATCAGATTAGTTATGAACAACTCTGTCTTGATCTGTCTTCGCGATGCTAGACATAATCAGTTTCATGATTCTCTTCTTGGAACTGTTGAAACTGGTATTTGTGCTGGGCCAATTTACTTTAATTGTTTCCCAGATCTTACTGTTAGTCTCGTTGATAGAAATATCATTGATGTACTAACTCTCAATCTTTTGATATCCGGACTTGACATGAAGACCGGATCTGTTCCCATAAACTTAACTTACAGGGTCCAATATAAGGTCATGAACTCCATGATCTTTAGGGTCCTCAAACCAAAACGAAATGGAGAAACCACTCTGTTTCTCATGGACACAACTAAAGCCAAGGTCACTGTGTCAAAGGCTATCCAATGGAGTGAAATAGATTTTCCCCAAAAATGGACACTTGACAGAGTTGTTCCAGCCAAACCCAAGCCTACTCCTGACTTTCAGGATATTAGGCAATATGATACTGGAAAAGTTGAGTTATTCTTTGATAGAAGAAACTTGTTCCACTTTGGAACTTCTTCCAGGTCTGAGGTATCTGAGGATTTTAAGACAGCTGCTTCGGCTATGTCTAGAAAGTCCTTTTCTACTGCCTCACAAACTGAAATCCCAAATATCTAACTTCATGGGTTTGATATGTCTTCTGACCTTCCTAGACCAGTCTATTAGAAGGAAGATGAAGACCAAAAATCAATTCAATCTCCAACTTACTCCTCTATGAATGAACCTTATGATGTCTGAGTTCACCATAGATAAAGAATCCCTAAGGAAAAACTTTTACTCTGAGGATTTGGCCCCTCAAAGAAATTGATTTTTTCAAAATTATCACGGTAAAAACAGAAAGGATATTCAAGAAAATTTTTATGATTTTCTTAACACGGTCAAACAAAATATATTTTTCTTTGACTGGTTTCATGCTTATTTTGTTAAAAATGAGGTTAATTACCCTTGGAAAATAGAGTTAAGTGAAAAAACTTTAGATGTCCTCTGGCATTTCAAAATCAATGAGACGGTTCAATCTGAACTTCCTCTTGAAACAAAATTTTAGCTTCCTAACGTTAAGGATGTTGATGGCAAACCTATCATAGCATCACCTTTCAAATTCAGAAAGGATGATGAACCCCTAAATCTAAGAGACATCAAGAGTCTCATGGAGCAGTCCAACTATACAAATAAGTATCTTCAAACTTTGGGTCCAAAACTTCTTGGAAAAACTGTCAAAATCAAAGAAGAATCTTCTTCCTCAAAAATCAAGCTTCAAAACAAGAAGTTAAACCTCTTTTCAAACCGTTTAAAGCTAGTAAGGCGCTTAGTCTTCAGCCTAAAACTGTTTCTTCTCAAGAAGAATTTTTAAACAAAATTAATGAAAAACTCAAACTTTTGGAAACTGTTGTTCTTGATACTCCACTTCAAGAAACTTCTAGATCAAGAATCATTAGTGCTCTTGAAAAAACAACTGAGTTTTCTGAAAATTCTGAAGGTCAAAAAATTGAGCAAGTTACTTCTCAAAATTGGAAAAAACCTTCAAAACTTTATTACCAACGCGCTACTTCTCCTGATTTACTACTTGAAGAGAAATCTTTAAGTATTAGGTCCTTTAGCGCAAATAACATCTATGAGTGGAACATAGATGTTCAAACTGAATATCAAATTATGAATACTCTGCAACATATGACTATGGTTGCAACTGCGTATTCTACAAACCTCAATTGTTCGAAGAAAACAATTGTTGAAATTTTGGTTGCTGGTTTTTCTGATCAATTAAAAGTTGGTGGGATAATTATCTTACTGATTTTGAAAAATAAAAAATTCTTTATGCAATTAAAACTAAACCAGATGAAACACCAATCACCAGCAATGGGGAACTTATCCCTGATGTTGTCAACACTTTAATCTTTACAATTGTTCAGCATTTTATTGGCGATCCGACCCTTTGGAAGGATAGGTCAGCTGAATTATTGTCCAATTGCAAGTGTAAAACACTTGGAAACTTCCGCTGGTATAGGGATACTTTCCTTACCAGAGTCTTCACTAGAGAAGATAGTTAACAACCTTTTTGGAAAGAAAAGTCTTTGGCTGGTCTTCCAAAATCACTCGGAGATAAGGTTAGATAAAAAATTCGTAACCAGTCTCCTGACGGAAACATACAGTACATGTAACATCCTCAATTTCATGTCATGCTAAATTACCTCAGTAACCCTGAGTAATTAGGCACTTAATGAGAAATTATGAGATTAGGGCTTAATTAAGGGGTTAACTTGGATGAGAAGAGTCAAGAGAATACTTAATCGAGATTAGATAATCTCTAATTAAGCGAGTCAAAGCCTTTATAGCTTAATTAAGCACTGGTCGCCCTTAATTAGCCTACTCGAGTTTAATTAAGGTTGATTAAGCTTAATCGCAAGATTAAATTTTGTTAATCGTGTCCTTGTGTGTTAATCACTAATCCTTGCTTAATCATCTTAATTAAGTTGTAGGAGCACTTAATCACATGATTAAATTCAAATTTAGTCAACTAGACAATAAAGTAAAGAGTGATGTCATAAAAGCAAAAAGCATTAGACAAGACTACTTTATATAAGAGTTTGACCATGCTTTGTCTCCCTATCATTCCATTTGTCCCTTCAAACCTTAATTAACACAAAATTAAGAAAATATTTCCCTCCTCCCCTTTGGATAAGTGGACGCCACTTTCTTTCTCATTCTCCCTCATCCATTTTCATTTTCACTCATCCTATTCTCTCTGTTCAAGCCAAATTCTCCAACTTCTCTCTAAACACTTCTTCATCTTCTTCATCTACCTCTTCCTTTCTCCACCACCACCACCCAAAACCACTCACTTAGCCTTTCAAAGACCTCATCTTTGGGTCTTTGGAGACAAGATGAAAACACTACAACCTCCATTTTTACAAGATTTCAAGAGCTTCTCCTTCCTTCTTGCAAAACTGCCACCATCATCATCAAGAGGAGCCATCATCTTCTTCTTCCTCTTCTCTTGTTTTTGTGCCATCTTCAAGAAAGGTAGTGATCTTCATCTTTTTCATTTTGTTTACTCAAGGAAGCTTGGAGCTTGGTTCTTTCATGACCAAGATTTCTAAGTGAAAGCTTGAGAAGATCCTTCATACTCTTCAAGAGCCAAAGTTTCATTTTTAGTAAAATATGTTCTTGATGTTCTTCATGTGTTCTTAAGGTTCCTCTTTTGGAAAAAGTTTCCTCTTTTGGAAAAATATATTCTTGATGTTCTTCATGTGTTCTTAAGTTTCCTCTTTTAGAAAAATATGTTCTTGTTGGTATCTTGCTTAAAGTTGTTCCTTTCTTTTTATGGTGAGTTAATGATTAGAAAAGCTTCACTTTTTTATGTTTTCATGATTTGATAAGACTATGAATATTTTAAAAGCTTTAAACTTTAAAAAGTTTGCTTCTTGATGCACAAAAAGTGGTGCAAGTTTTAGTGCCATCATAAAGTCTTCTTTTGTTTTATTTTGAAGACAAAGATACATGAAAAAGTCCAAGCTTTTTAGAATAACAAGCCTTTTTGAGTTATAAAATGATATCTTGACACTTTATGTCTTAGAAATCAAACCTTAAAGAAAGGACCTTTCATAAAATTTCAACCTTTAATCAAGAATGAGACCTTTAAGTCATAAAAGTGTTGTTTTGTAGCATTTAATTCATGAAGTTTAGATCTTGAACCAAAACAATGCTAAAAGGTGTTAACTTTTATAAAGATCAAGACATTTTAACCTTAAAGTTAATGTTTCATATCACTAATTGATAAAGTAGGAAACTTTTTAATGTAGAGACAACTTTAAGTCATAAAGTTGAGACCTTGATGGTCTTAGAATAATTAAAGGAGTTAACTTTTTAAAGAACAAGACTCTTTATTTAAAAGGCTAGTGACTTGTATCATTATTTCATAAAGATCCAATCTTAAGATAAGAGCTTAATGTCAAAGGCACTTACTTTCATAAAGAATAAAACTTTATGACTACTTTATAAAGAATGATAACTTTAATAATGTTTAAGGCAAAACCTTGGTATGTTATTAGTAAAAGTTTAAAACTTTGTAACTTGAATAAGTTAAAAGTCACCCTTGGTGATTAGTGAACATTGGTGTTGTTGGGTTCATGATGTGGTTATGCATTGTCATGACCCAAGGAATAGAAGGATCTCGAGCTCCTTGGGAACAAAAGTATGATTAGGGCCTCTAAGCATGCCATGAACCTAGGAATCACTAAGTGCACTATCTCAAGGAAAGGAAACAATCACTCAAATAAATTTGAACAAGTGTTTCATAAGAGATGTACTTAAGTAAAGAATACTTCCATACGAGGACTAAGTAACTAAAAGACCACAAACTTATATCCTAACTATGTAATTCTTTTACTAGTAACCACGAGAAATCATATGATGAATCATAATGTGCTTCGCAAAGAAAAACACAACTATAAATCTATTTAGGGTATGAATGTATGATGCCATCCAACATGATGAATGATGAGTTTGATTGAGCTTTGTCTCATGATTGAATGATGAGTATGATGATATGATATAAATATGATGAACTGTTGGTTGAAAGTTTATGATTGGCATTTTGGGAAAGCTCCAGTCTAGCCGTTATGCTGCCGGATTTCTGTCAAAATTATGGACTTAGTCATATCATTGCATGTGTCTAGTGAAAGAAGTATTATGCATGTAAAGTATAATGATAAGCAAAGAAGTAATGGGATATGACCCTTCAATCACTTCGGTAAGGGAAGTGGGAGACGGCGATCCACAAAGACTCAAGGAACCTCTATGAGGGAGGCAAGGGTGACATTAAGGACCCTCCAACTTAGAGGTAACTAATATCGGCTTAGTTTGATTTGGTTAGTACTGCGTGATGACGGTCACGGAATGAGCTATTGTCCAAAAGCAGTCTATTTCAAAGGAAAGTAAAGAATGTTAAGCATGTGCCAAAAATGAAAGTAAAGTCAAAAGCATAACCATGGTTAAGTCTATGATGATGCATGTCCTTGCATGTACTTATGTTGCCCATTTGCATTATGAATGTTTACTCTATCTTTCAGTATGTATGTTAGATTATGATGATGTAGTTATGATGTTAAGTTTAAAAGCAACCCACTTCGGAGTTTAAGTTTTCAAAATCATTAAAATTGAACGTATATCTGTCCACTGCTTTTATAATTAAACCCGAAGTAGCTGGGACGATGATGATGACACTGTGTTTGTCTACTCGCGATCCTATTGAGAAATTTAGTATTTCTCACTTCTACATTTCCGTGTCGTCTTCAGAGGATGCCGGCGTTGGGCACGGTGGTGATTTTCATTGAGTTTCCAGTGATGCATTGGCACTTCGACCTGGTGCTGAATGCATCTGTGCTGACCACTCAAGCAGTGATGTGGGTCTACATGTTCCATAGGCGCCAGTTCCATGCACCCGCGATGAGTCCATTTTTCTGCCCCCATGAGCCATTCGAGGACATCACTATGGATGACGTTCGCCCGCCCTTCCATCCTCCGAGGTACCCTACTGATAGAGATTCCGATTCGGACACCCGCCTGACACCGACAGTTTCGTTGGATTCCGATCCTTAGGAGCCTTCTTATCCGAGCCATCATGTGGAGACGGACCCGTTTGAGCCTTCCTACCCGTCCGTGATCTGTCTGTCATCCGACTCGTCTTCTTCTTCTGTAGCCCCTGGTCACACACCACCCCCAATTTGCGGTCGCGGGTTCATTCGTACTCATGTCGTGCCTCGTGGGTGTGGCCGTGCTCAAGGTGGAGGACGTGGTGATACTCCTCCCGGTGGATTCGGGAATGGCTACCTTCTGCTAGATGAGTGAGGTGTTAATTACATGCAGAGCCGAGCACGAGGATAGCCCCGTTTGGTTGTAGCTAGGGTTATCATTTTTTTTTTGTGGCATGTATGGGTGTATGGGATTGCTTATGTATTTTCTTTTATCATGTATTTCGTTAGGTTATTTGTAGGGCTGACAGTAGATATCGGACCCATTGTTATCATTGTGTATGACTGCTGCTATTACTACTACTATATTAACTATGGGATGGCTATGGAATGAATGTTATCTTTATCTAAGATTATGATTATTCTCAATGCATCTGTTTATGTTAAATGTGATGTATGGTTGAGATAGCGATGTTTGTTTTATACGCTCATGATGCGCTCATAGCTCTTGGTTTTCAAAATAGTTTACTCATTATTATTCAAAAAAAATTTACCCCTATTTTCGTTAAAAAGTAATTTATAAAAGGTAATGTTAGTTCCGCAAGCAAAGGTAACAACTAGTAATTCCACAATATGACTTAAGCATAGAATGGAATTATTAGGGTGTTACACTACGAGCAGTTAAGTTATGGCCA
The DNA here is from genome assembly GCA_031439585.1 of Pterocarpus macrocarpus. Taxonomy (NCBI): domain Eukaryota; kingdom Viridiplantae; phylum Streptophyta; class Magnoliopsida; order Fabales; family Fabaceae; genus Pterocarpus; species Pterocarpus macrocarpus. The sequence continues at coordinate 31,984,954 of CM062516.1, forward strand.
ACCTATTGCTTATATTCAAAAGGTTGCCCTAAAAATCTACCAAGATGATAAAATTCAAAATCAATTGGCTAAAGAAAAATCCCAAAATAGGAGAGAAATAGGCACTTTTTTTGAACAATTTGGTTTACCCTGCCCAAAAAAAAGGAGAAGATGAAGAATCAGTAGAAAAATGGCAAGAAAGAGAATGGAAAAACATTAAATTTTAATTCCCCTACTGATACCAGTTCCTTTAGGTTCAGTAAAGAATCATAACAAGACTTAATAAAATATTTTATCCGCTGAACTAAATATTGATATTCCCTTTTTGCTGATAATTTTATTTAATCCTATTTTAAAGCAACTTTCAAATAGTTCTTTTAAATCCCAGCCACTAACTTACTGCCCTTAACCATCATGGGACTTACTGCATGCTTCCAGATTACCAAGAACTATTAAAGTTTCTTTTCCAACCAAAATAGGGAGTGGATCAGCATTAAGAATATCAGTACAAAGTTCATCCAGATAAAACATTAATTAACTCAAATCATAATCCCTACTTCCCCTTCAGGCTCTGATACTAGAGACCCGGGGTGGGCGAAAGGGTGGAAGGGATCATAGGGGTAGTGAAGAGTGGAGGAGGCGGACTCCTATTCACATGCTATGCAAAATGCAATGCAATAATTTAAATTACAGAAAATAAAAGAAAGCCAGAGTGCGGTAGTTCATCGGGACTAGCTAAGGGAGAGAGATATATATGCAGAAATAAAAGATAAAATTTTATTTTATAAAGAAAGCTTATAGAAGTATCTCAGGGGACTTGTGCAAACTCTCTTGAGATAGGGTTTTCAAAGGATGCCTTACAACTGAGATGGGCAGTCCTTTTATAGATGCAAGTTTGACTATTACAACAGTATAAATTACATGACCGGACTAATGTCTACGGTACAGGTTACATAACCGAAACTATTACAACAGTAAAAAGTTTGTCCTAATGCCTAAAGTGACTAAAGGTGACAGGGGCACATTGTTTTGTCTGCAAAAGCAGATTCCTCTTGTTGGCCATGTGAGAAAAGGAGATTCTTTCTAACTAGGCCAAATTGTCGGTTGTTAGTCTTCACCCAGATCAATTCCAAAATAGTCATCTTCATTCTGGTAAAATCCTGATGATGATGCTGATGAGGAGGATGATGACGGTAAATTTTGTTTGGCTGATGACTCAGCTTCGTCTGTTTGGAGGAGCTTCAGAATATCCTTCAAGTTTTGAGCAAATGATTCTTTGCTTGCGGATGCTCCTAAAGTTGCCAAAATTTGGGACCTTTGATTTAAGAACTTACAATTTTCCCGATCAAAGGCCGAGAGTAGTTTGGGATTCTTTTTGAACCAATCTTTAACCTTTTGAGGACTGATCCAAGATGTATCAAATTCTGCCCACCATTTGACAAAAGCTTGTCTTTGAAGAAAGGGCAATAAATTTTTGTTTTCATGGGTTCCAAAAACATATCGCCAAGAAAAAATCTAAGCTAATGAAAATTTGGAGTAAAAATGGAGTTCTACTGGGAAAGGATCTCTTGAAAGATTGATTATTTTTTAAAAAGTTTGAAATCCTTCTAAGGCGCTGCTAGAAAGGATTTGGTCAATTGGTCCAAAGAAATTCCACCACTGGAAAAACCAATGAGGGAATTTGTATAAAGCATTCCTTTTAAAATAAATAAGCCATGAATGGTGGAAAGCTTTATTTTGGAGCCAAAATACGTTGGTCCATGTTTGAACATAATCCCAGTAATTATATCCAATTAGATCAAAGTTTTGAGAAAATTTTTTGATATTGTTTGGATTCTTTCCAAAGTCAGATGGTGTTAAAACCTTAAGAATTTGGAAAGTCGAATGAGTAATGTTTGGAAGACTGGTTTTGTCCTTGTAATGTTTAATGGACACCAAATCAGAATCTATCAGGATAAATTCATAATATTTTTGTGTCCTGTTTGGAGCAAAAGGTTTGAAATGGAAATCTTTAGGGAAGATTTTTGAAGGTATTTTGTTGGGATTTTTATCCCAAAATTCTAGTTCAATTTGAGTTACTGGCATAAATTTATCTTTTGCCAGATACTGGATTTGGAGTTTTTTGGTAGAAGTTTGGGTAGTCGCCAATTATTTGTACGACTCTTGTTTGGTGATCTGTTTGCTTAGATTTTGGATCATGAGGGATAAAGGGTAATCTTCATCATCTTTGTCATTGTCAGAGGCAATTTCTGCCCAAGACTTTTTGGGAGTTTGGTTAGGCCTTAGTCTTGAAAGGCTAACAGTGTTTAGATCGGGAAGGCATAGTCTTCCTTGGTTTGTTTGTGGGTTTGTGTTTACTGGGTAGATGACCCAAATAAGTTGGGTTCTTGGGTAGATGGCCCAGTTTGATTTTTTGCTTGTCCAATTAGGACAATTTCTTTTCCTTTTCCTTTTTCTTTTTCTTTTTCTCTTGTTTTTCCTCCTCTAGAGGAGGATGATGATTTTGGCATTCTTTTCCCTGCAAAAATTAACGGGTGAGGTAATCAGGGAGAGAGTTTGAAGTGCCTTTGAGATACTTGATATCAAAATCAAAAACACTTAACATAGCTTGCCATCTTGCAAAAATTTGTTTTGATGCAAGGTTTTTAACATCCTTTTGCAAAATGTCTTTTGCTGACTTACAATCTACTCGAATAAAAAATCTTTGATTCAGTAAATCAGATTGAAATTTTGAAATGCAGAGAACAATTGCTAAAACTTCTTTTTTAATTGTAGAATACTTTTGCTAAGTAGTATTCCAATGTTTTGAAGTGTATGGAATGACATGCTCTCTATCATCTATTTTTTGTTTTAAAATGCTGCCAAAACCTAAGTCAGATGCATCTGTCTCAACAATTTTGAAGGCCTGGGAGTTTGGTAGGTAAAGACAAGGAAGGGTTTTGACCTGGTCTTTGACCTGTTTGACAATGTTTGTATGAATGTCTGTCCAAGGAGGAGGAACTTTTTTAAGACGATCATGTAGAGGTTTGATAAGATTATTAAGCTGGGGAAAGAAGTTAGAGACATAATTCAGACAGCCTAAAAACCCTTGCAATTGGGTTTTATCAATAATTTGATTAGGAAATTTATCCGCAAAGCAGATTGCCGGATCAATTGGGACGATAGTACCTTGAAAGATATTATGTCCAAGAAATCTGATTTTTGTTTGAAAAAGATCAATTTTTGTTTTAGAAATAGCAAGGCCATTTCTTTTGATTATGTTCACAAAAACATGAATATGTTTGAAGTGTTGATCAATAGATTGAGAAAATATTAGCACAACATCTATATAGACAAAGATAAAGTTTGAATAAGATCAAAAATATCATTCATGATTTTTTAAAACTTAGAAGGGGCATTTTTGAGTCCAAAGGGCATTATGTTCCATTCGTATTGCCCAAAAGGAACAGTGAAAGATGTTTTGCAGCGATCACTCTCTTGGATTTGAATTTGCCAAAATCCAGATTTCATGTCAAATTTTGAGAATATTTTTGCTGAATGCAAACAATTCAAAAGATCTTTTTTGTTTGGGATCGGATATCTGATCCATTGAAGTGCTTTATTTAAAGGCTTAAAATTTATCACAGGCCTTGGAGTACCACGCTCAATTTTCGCTTGTTTATTGACATAAAAAGTAGAACAAGACCATGGACTCTTACTTTTTCAGATTAGACCTTTGTGAAGAAGATCATCAATCTCCTTTCTACAGTAAATGAGGAGTTCCTCATTCATCTGTATTGGTCTAGCTTTTGTTGGAATTTGTCGTTCATGGAAATCCTTTTCATAAGGAAGATTAACGACATGTTTTTTCTTTTGCCAGAAGGCAGTAGGAAGATCGGAACAGATTGTAGTTTGAATATGCTCGAGAAGATCTTGGATCTTCTTTTGAACATCCGGTTTGGAAAGTTGGGATTCAATATTCTTAAAAGATATTTCTTCTTTTAAAAAATTGATTTGGTTTTGCTTAGTTTGAATCAAATTAAGTTTCTTTGAAATTGATTTTCTTAAAAAAGGAAAACTGATTATCTCACCTAGGTATTTAGTAAAAATTCCTTCATTGGCGATGTTTAATGGGAAAAGAGACCTAATAAAGGGTGTTCCTAAGATCATCGCATTACTAAGATTTTTCACCAATAAACATGAGGTTCTTAATCTAAGGTTCTGATTTTCAATCACCGCCTCAGAAAGTTTGAAATTAATTTTGAGTTTTGAACCATTAGCAGTGCTGAGTTGTTCAGAAGTTTTCTCAAAGTATTTTGTCGGAATAAGTCCTTCCTGTATGCAATTTGAATCTGCACCAGTATCGAATAATCCAACAGTTTCAAGAACAAAATCTTTTATTTTTATTTTGATATTGATGTAAAATTTATGCATTTTTAACATGTTAATTAATCCAAGAAATTCATCATCATCTGGAGGATTTTATGAGCTGCTATCATCAGAGACAGCATCAATTTTTTGATTGTTTAACAGGGATCAATGATTTCCTATTGAGAATCTTGTTGTTCTCTAAGAGTTTTGACTTCGTGCTGAAGATCATAAATAGTAACTGGTTTTACAGATTTTTTCTCAATTATTTTGAGAGTTTCATTGAGACTAAATTTATTAGTCTGGATTGAAGGTTTGACTTTAGAAGAACTGGCCTCTAAAGTCTTTTTCAGTTTGTTGAGATAGATCCTTTTTTCATCAGAATCAGGAATAGCATTTATAGCTTCAAAAAGAAGCTCTTGTTCTCTGGTGAGAACGTTTATAGATGATTCTTTTGTAGTATCTTCAGAAGATATTACTTCATTATCATCTGGCATAATAGATTCTTCAGAGGACATCTCATGTTCCTCTTCAGAAGTTTCAGCGAGAAGTTTATTGATTTGCTCCTCGATGTTGGGCTCAAGACTTAGAGCCTTTATTTTTTCTTTAAGCCTACAATTTCTGGCTATATGGCCAGCTTTGCCACATTTGAAACATGTGATAGGCTTGTTAGTGTAGTTTGGTTGTGAGTGAGTTTTGGGTTTCCTCGGTAGAGGTTTAACCCTTTTGGGTGGTTTGGGCCTCGGAGAAGGCTTATGTTTATCTTTGGGCTTAAAATGTTTCTAGCATGCCAAAAAAAGAATGAAGATGTAGGATCATAGAAGAGCCATCATTGAGTGCCTTTTCCTTTCTGAAGAGCCTTCAAAATCTGTAGCATGAGATTTTCCATTCTATCCATCCTTTTCTTTAAAGATTGTTGATGAGCCGTAAGTTCAGTCTGATTAGCCATGATTTGTGTATTGGTTAGCTGGCATTAAGTCCATCTGGACTTTAGCAGCAGTAGAGAAGGATTCTACATTTGAAAGGGCTCTAGAAGGTAGTTTCATAGTGTGTTGGTTGTGATTAGCTGAGGATAGTTGAGGTTTAGAAACAACAAGAGTAGCTGTTCTATTAAATTTTGGAGTGAAGGTTAGCAGCAGCAGTGTTTGTGCAGTGATAAGAGTAGTAGGAATCTATTGTAGTGGTTAGATGGGGCATTAGAGTGCTCAAAGGTGCAACCTTAGATTCCAAAACATCATCTTCATTTACAGTTTCTAACACCAGAACAAGTCTCGTATCAGGCTCTACTCTCTTTGGTGCAATCTCAGCCCTTTGAACCAATGATCCTTCTTGACTCAAAGGAATCAATAGTAAGCTTGAAGGTTAAGCTGCAGGTTATTTTGATCTCCTCTCTTATTCCTTAGAAGGTAGGATAACCTTTCTCATCTTAGAAGGTAGATTTACTTCTTTAATGACCACATATTGTTGGTCCACCTACAGAAAAGTAGATGAGCTTCTAGTACGTCCAGCTGAGGCGCTAACTTTAGCCGCTTTATCTTTCTATTTCTGCACCCATGCCTCTGATCTCATCCTATTTTGTACTGCTTCAAGCAATGCCCTTCTAACAGGAGAAGGAGTGGATTCTTTAGAGGGTTCTACCGGGGCTTTCTTTATAGGATTCTTCCCCTTTTTCTTGATCTCATGATCCTCATCTTTATCTAAAGCTTCTGCTTCAGCTTGTTGCTTTGGTTGATTTTGAGGAGCTTGATCCCTGATCATAATCCCTCTTTCTCTGGTTTTAGAGGGTGTATGTGTTGGTTTTACTGGTGCTGCAGTATTTATTCACTTCGTAGTGATGGCATATGTCTCATTTTCTACAGTGGATGAGGAGGAGGTTTCTTTAGCAAGTTTCAACAACCTTCTATTGCTGACTTTCCTCTCTTCAGAGACTGGTGAGAGACTTCTCTCTTGTCTCCTTTTCTTCAGCCTATTTTCTTCAAAAGGCTTGGACTTAACCTTCTGGAGAGAAGCTTGGTTTTTCGTTGGGTCCTTCTTCTTTTCTTCCTTCTTTTTCTTCTTAGAGGCTTTAGGTTTCAAAGCCATGGCAGGAGTGCTTTCATGGTGGTAGTAGGGCATTTTTCATCCTTCATATGTCCATAACAGAAAGTTGTGCTCTCGTAAAGACATGAGTGAGGAGCATGCCATAAGGCATAGCAGTATGACTATTTCTTACATCATCAATAGCAGGAAGAATGTAGTCCAAAATCAACCTAATAAGGTTTATCTTTCTCCTTATCATAAGGCAGAACATGACCATATAGTCTACCTCAGTCATAACATCAGTGTTTTCTATCTAGGGAAGCACCGTGAATTGGACTACAGAGTAACTAGCCCTAAAATTGGAAAGAAGAGTAGAAGTGCGAATGTCTCTTGTTGAAAGAGATAACATGAGAAGGGGGGTTGAATCGTGTTGTTTTAGACTTAAAAGTAACCTGAAAATTTGAAGTTAAAAATTTATCTCAAGTCCTAAACTTGGATTGCAGAAGCTTTGTGTTAGTTAAAGAAGGCTTATATGTTTATATATGTTTAAGAAGATGAATAGATTTAAATAAATCACGTAGAGAGAATAAATTATTCGATCAAGTTAAAAAGCTAAGTAGGAACAGAGGAACCACACAAGAAGTTTTTATACTGGTTCAGCCAATCCACTTGCCTACTTCCAGTCCCCAACACTTTGTTGAGATTTTATATAAACCTAAGTATTCTTTGTTCAAGCTTCTTACACATGAATAGTATTTCTTCAAGCCTCTCCAAGCTTTAACTCGAGTATTCTTTATCCTAGCTTCTCCAAGCTTTTTCTAACCACTAATGGGTCATAATTTTTGAAATTTAAAAAAATAGTTTGTGAACACTCACACTGACTCTCTTTACAGAGGAATTGTGTTTCGATGTGTATGACTTTTCTAAATTCTCAAAAAGATAATCTTATCAAATACAAAGTAGAAGAGAAGATTTTTGTTTAACAAAAGTTACAATGAGTAACTTTCTGATGGTTTAGAAGGTTGAGAAAGTTGACAATGAAGCTCTACAAGCAAAGAAGATATTCAGTTGTTTTAACGATCTTTCTTCGACATTCAGCCTTTTATAGACATTTGAAATATATCCGTTGGAGCTTTCAGTTCTTAACTTTTGAAGTTCTCTTTGAACTACTATTATAAGACTGGACAGAAAAGCAATAGTTTTTTCCTTTTCCTTATTCATCAAAGCTTATGCAGAGATCGGAAAGTAGCCGTTTGTTGCTATACCGATTGTGCGACTTGTTAGCGCTTCTTCTACCTCTTGTCAAATCATCTTTTTGACATTTTTGAATTTCTCTATGAAGCGTGCTAAGAAAGCTCTGAAGGTATGACAAATATGAGAAGTATATTTCTCGTAATATCCCTTTTGGATAGGATCATCCTTCTGGACAAAGTCATCATTTTGAATTGGCATATCTTAGCTTTCTGGACTCGTCTTTCCTTTCTAAAGTGTAGCATCAACCTTCTAAAATTCTTCTATTCTGATTCTACACAAAATAGCTCAAGAGACATAAAGCATATATTCCAAATAGAGTATATTATAGTATAAAGTTATGGACAAAGATGCTTTGAAGGCTTTTTGAGTGCTTAAGCTATTTGTTGAATTTTATTCTTATAGAAGAATTTTTTATTCGAATTAGCCTTTTCTTGATAAAAAAGATTTGCTTGTATTCTGATTTGGTTTTCGTCAAAACCCTTTAAAAAACAATTCAGCTCATAGCCTCAGAATAGCTTCTGATAGGCATTAGAGTTAACAATCTCCCCCTTTTTAATGATGGCAAATCAGTATTTAAGAAATGTTTTTTGTTATTAGAAAAGACCTTTCGAAAGAACATGATTTGTTGTTTGAAAAACAACTTTTTTCAAAGAGAAGTGATGAATTCAAAGATCATTATTTTTATCATAATTCATCATTGAGACATATCAGAGTAATTTTTCAAGAAAAAATGCTTTGAATGTCATCACATGAAGGCATATGAATTTAAGATTTATCTTTGTACAGTACTTTGATATATCAGAGCAAAGGTAAAGATAAATCAACTAGGATGCATACGGTCAGAGAATAGCTAATCAATCATTATCTCAAAACTTCAAACAAGTATTTAATGAGGATCAGAGCATTTCATTTGAATAGATATCCAATCATTAAATATCAAGACAGTTATTGATTGTTCTAAATAAGGATCAGAGCATTCAATAATTTGAAATATCAGAGTGCATTCAATAATTTAAGGTATCAAAGCATGTTATAGGTAACAGAATATTCTATCAGAGCAATTAAAAATATGATAGATAAATATTGAATCTAAAACGCATTTGCAAAAGAAAAAATTAACAGTAACTGTTTTTAACCAAAATTAAATAGAGCTGTAAAGATAGATATAACATTAAAGAGACTGCGTGTGTATGCATGTGTATGCATGCATGCTTCTTCCTAAGTGTATACTGTAACGTCCTCATTTTCGATTTCCGACCTCATCAGTAAAGGTTAAAAATTTCCGATTTCTGATTTTATTAAGACTCTAATGGACTAGCCCAGATTTTCCGATTTCCGACCTTATGTACATAATAAACGAGTTCTGACATTATGGTATACACGAAATTTGACATCTGAGTTGATCTCAACTAGAAGTGGATGCGAGATCAGGTCTCTGAATTGGTCTCTAAATTCGACCAAATTTACATGATTTCCGATATTCGAGTTTATTACCAAAAGATCTTCATTTCCATTGATACTCCCGAGTTAGTCTATAACAGACTTCCGAGATTAAATTTGGAGTTCCGAGATTCTATAAGTTCCGATTTCCTGGAATATAGGATTAATGATTTTGAATCCCGATCTCCGGTGTCATGCTTAGAATCGATTCAAGTTTACCAATGTCCTCGACTTCCGGATTTAAGTGTTTGGTTTCACATCCAACTTTGCTTTCAAGTTTCGAGTAAACCCGACAATAATTCCGAGTTCCAATTTCATCCGAATAGATATGCACGAGTTCCGACGACCTTAAGAAGAGTACGAGTTCCGATGTCATTTTTCAGAATATAATGGAAACGAGTTCCACTTTTAGGCGACGTGGAGAGCAATTTTGTCATACAAAGAGACGACGTGGAGAGCAATTTTGTCACAAAAGAGGACGACATGGAGAGCATTTTGGTCACAAAAAGAGGGAAAGGTTGGTTGAAGTTCAGCCTTGTGTTTTGAGGCCAATCAAAACCTTCCAAGTTGACTACCACTCATGCCTATATAACACACTCTCCTCTTCTCATTCAGACCCCCTTCTACATTACCTTCTCCTCACTTCAAACAAGCACCTTTCCCAAACTCAAGCTTAATAACAAGAGGTAGATGTTTTAATTCTTGCTTGATTCTCTGATTCTTGGATGATTGGTGGTGATCTAATTTCTTAATTTTGATATGTTGATTGAATGATTATGATCAATTATAGTTGGTTTATTTGCTGTTTATGAGATTAAAATTTGAATTGGAAGTAAGAAAGGATGAAGATATGGAGAAGTTGAGAGGCTAGAAAACTCAAAACCCTCGGCAGTCCGTACGGCGGAGTGTACGGTTCTGCTTTCCACCATTTAAAATTGATGAAAATATTTTTATGTGAAACTAGACATCTAGGGCTTTCTACATCATATAAGGCCATTGGATTAATATTGAGAGAGATATGAATTTTTAAAGTTTAACCTAGGGATCAAGACATTCACCCAGGCAGTATGGGTTAAAAAGGGTGTAACTCACCCTACACAACTCTAAATTGAGTGAAACCAATTTTTTTAGAAAGCTTATACATAGGAGAACATCTAACAAAGAAATTTTGAGTTTGTTACTATCCCATTTGTTCCCAGTGATTAGAATAAGTTACCCTATGTCCAAACCAAGACAAAATAGGGTAGTTTAGGAAGGTCAAGTTTCGGGGCTTATAACTCGAGCCCTACTAAGTCAAATGGAATGGAACTTTTTGCAAATGAAAGATGGTTCTGTTAGCTTTAATATGAGACCAATTTTGTATGTTTTGAGCCAATTTTTGATTTTTACTAGATTTTTACTTTTAAGTGTACAATTCTGGCTAGCTGCTGGGCAGGCCAAAATAAAACCTGAATAACTTGAGTTATGGTTATCAAAATCTGGTGGGACTAAAGAGGTTAGAAAATAGACACATAACACTTTAACATGTCCAAAATTGAGATCCAAATGAGTTAAGTAGAAATTATGGCATGATTTACAAAAAAAATCAGGTTGAATGATTTATGTTGAGGCTGTAACTCTGCCTTAAATAGACTAATGCTTCTATGAGTTCCATGATGAATTGTGCATGCAATATTGTAATTTCTATGAGAAATTGGTATTCTGATGTACTGGCACTATTCATGGAGAAGCGGACACGTTCCGTTATGGCGCCAAAATTGCGATAAAGTATATGCATAAGTTATTAAATACATGTAGATGCATGTGCATTTTCAAGAAAGCTATGAAAGTTATGTTATGATGAACTCAAAGAATATGTTATGATAAAAGTTCCATGATACTTGGGCCAGCCCCGGATAGAAAGTTAAGGGGAATAGATCGGTGGGAACATCGGGGAAAGTAAACCCGGCAATTCTTGTATAGGAACGAGCTCGATCCTGAAAAGCAGACTATTACCCAGGAGTCTAAAATGGCCAAGAACTCCCAGGGGAACAAGTAATGGAAAAGTTTATGAGAAATGGAAGAGTTTATGAAGAAAAGTTCAAGAATGAGATTTACATGATTACATTAAGTGCATGATTGCATCAAACAGTCATTACAAAATGTTTATAGCTTGTCTGTTATATTTACTTACTAGTGTATGTTCATTTATCTTACCCTTCATTCTATGTTTTAATGTCAGTAGTTTATTCTGTTCCTTATGCTGCTTTAAGTAAAACTGGACCTTGCCTCGGACCAAATATTTTCCCAAATTGATCAAATATGAATAGTTGAGTTTGATCTCATGTTTTTATAATTAAATAAAACCCGAGGCAACTGAGAATGAATGCGACGTTAGTCAAACACCCTACGCGAACCCTACTGAGAATTTCTTCAAATTCTCACCTCGTTTTGCATTTCCGCCTCATTCTCAGACATGGATGATGGACACGATAGCTACCCTCTTCATTGAGGTTCTAAACTTGCAGCTCTACCATGATCTTGCAGTAGGCTCGCTGTATATAGCCGGCTCTTGCTAGTTCCGTCTTTACCGTTTTAGTGATAGGAATTTTACCATCCCTTTACACCATCCTGCTTTTGACCCTGCCACCCCATACTTTGAGGTCCCGCTACACGTGGCACACCCTCCGCCAGCACCTCCTGCACCTGCAGCACCTGTAGCCCCTGCTGACCCAGAACCAGAGTCACCTCCATGGCAACCTGACCTCCCGCTCAACTCCGAGAGCGACCCTTCAAAGGCCACCGGCTCATCATCCTCCTCCTCCTCAGGACCCAGTACTGACTACTCACCAGCTGGGCCTGATATAGCCAACGGCTATCTGACTGAGTAGGTCAGCCACAGGCGGTGTTGTATAGCATGACCCTTTTTTTGGCAGCATGCAGCTTTGGGTCATAAATCTAGTGGTAGGTTTTGAAATGTCCTCTGAGGACCTCATAGGATCGTGTTGATTGACACGGGCCTTACTTCTTTTTAGTACACGGCCCCACTTTTGTATCCTATTTTAAAACTTGTACATAAAACTGAAGCAGTGGCTTCATATATATATATATATATATATATATATATATATATATATATATATATATATATATATATATATATGCTCATATACAGTTGACGGTATATATGTTATTTGTTCTTATTTTTCTATTCTGTTGTGAGATATTAAACTCTGTCACGTTCATTATACACAGCGCTCCGCTCCTTCTGTTAAAAAAAAAAAACAGAAAAACATAGTATGCTAAACGAAATGTAAGCAGAGCAAATACACCGTAACACATTCTACTTAATTTCATGCTATGTGGCAGCAAGTGTCGCAGCCTGCTCCAAATTACAATTTTAAATTACTTAATTACACTAAATTTGAAGTATAGTGCAACCAAGGTCGTCTCACAAGGATGTTGTTGCTATATAGTTAAGTAACAAGGGGGTATGTACAAACATGCAGTCAATAAACTATAAAAGAAAATTAGATGAAAACAAAAACACTAGTTCAAAGAGTTCCTTAGGCATAAGGTGAATCAATCATTAACGCACAATATATCAAACACATAGAGTGCGACTAATTTGAGCTATTAGAGAGACCTCTACTAACAACCCCACAATTCTACCTAGAGAACTCTAGGAATTCAACCAACACATAATTGATTGGATAATTGAGACCTCAACTCTAATTAATCTATGTTGATTTCTAGCCCCAATTATATTTGCCTAGGTTGGAACCCAAACCCAATTCCTAATTCTTTAACTAATCGAGTTCATACCAATTGACCAATTAGCAATCACTCAACTAATTCCTCATTCATAAACTCACATATCAATACCATTCAATGCAAATTTACAAATAAAAGAGGGCAAAGAATCAAGAAAACAAACATGATTGAAATTCAAGGATAGAGTTTCAAGATTACAACCATAATGCCCTTGGAGTCTTCTTGAACTAGCTTGAAATCCTACTCCTCCATAGCAATGAAGGTTACAAAATAGAACTGAAACAAGTATCTTACAAAATGAAAGGAAAAGAAAAAGAAAAAGAAAAGGAAAGGAGAAGAGAAGAAAGAAAAAATGAAAAATGTTGGAGATATGAGTCCTCCTTCGCGTCTCTCTTTTCTCTCTTCTTATCAGACCTCAAATGTCAAAATTCAAAAATATCCTTGAGCCCAACTTAATCCTCTGCCTCTTAGCTTTAAGTGGACACCCAATTTGCTTAATTTGGACTTAAAATGAGAGAGTTATGGCCCAATCTTTATAGCATGTTCAAGTTGTACGTGTATTCACGTTAGTCCATTTTAACAGCCAATAAATCCATGAATATATCATTATTTTGGAAAGTGGTCTTCATATGAATTGAAGCTTTATGTCTTAGCTTTCAAATGGCACTAGTTTTGCCTCAATCTAATGTCTACAACTCACATTATGGCTTAATTAATGCACACTGCTCCGGTTCCAGCATAACAGCCCTATTCTGACTTCGTGGCCCAATTCGACCCACTAGACATCTGAATTTGTTGTTGACTTCTTCGCCAATGTTGTAGATCTTTCTCTCAGCTTTCCTACAATATAAAGTTTGTAATTTTTAGATATCTACAACTCAAGATACAGCCATAATACAAAAATAGTATAAATTTATAATAATGCTGAAAAATACAATTAAGCCCAATTAGAGTCCAAACTTATAAAATGTGTCCAATATTATTCAATTAAGCACAAAGGAGGTTCAATAAACTAAATATGAGGGTTAATCAATGTATCAAAATATTGCTTATCACTATGACTTAAGCATAACATTAAATTGGTAGGATGTTACATTTTTGGTATCAAAGCAGTGCGTCCTAGCTAAGGCCTGAGGATTGGACTGACTATGCTTCACGCATATTCTGTGTTTCTAGCTGATGATATGCACTAGATCTTGCTTATACGATTGAGATATAGGTGTGCATGTGTAAAAAGTGCCTGACCGTATGAGCTGTTATTTACTAGCACATTAGATTTAATGTTGAGCCTGATTAACTCAATAATTTTTATTTTGTGTGCTCAGAACTTAATGGCTTCCGGAAGGCGAGATAGACCATGTGCAGGACTTGCTCAAGAGAATCTCGCTGACCTTATGGACACCATACGAGAGATGGCTCAGGCGATGTAGGAACAGGCCGCAGCAGCTCACCAGATTATGGATCAGCTAGGCAAGCAACCTGCAACAGGCTGTGGAGGAAACCCACATGGCCCGGGAGCTGATCTAGATTATCTTAAGTTCGCTGAGCTCAGAAAGGCAAATCCGCCCAGCTTTCGAGGGGTGTATGATCCTGATAAAGCTGACGAATGGATTAAAGCCATAGAGAAGATTTTCTCTGTCCTGGATTGCTCGGATCATCAAAAGGTGGCCTTTGCCACCTACATGCTCGAGGCAGACGCAAAGTTCTGGTGGAACGGGGTATGAAGATTGTACGAAGAGTCTCAGACAGCAGTCACATGGATGGTGTTTAGAGACGTCTTCTACCAAAAGTACTTTCGTGCTTCAGTTCGAAATGCCAAGGAACTTGAGTTCATGCAGTTGCGTCAAGGAAACTGGACGATATCCGAATATATTGCTAGATTTGAAGAGCTATGCAAATTCTCTACAATTTATCAGAGGAACCTAGATGAAGCCTGAAAGTGCATCAAGTTTGAAGGAGGGTTACGGGAAGATATTCTCACTGCAATTGGGCCAATTTAGATTAGAGATTTTCTCACGTTGGTAAATAAATGCCGACTTGTAGAAGATTGCAACTCGAAACTAGTGGCAGCCATGGCATCTGGCAGTGGTTTCAAGAAGAAATTGGCCCCGTAGGGCCCAAGATTCAAGCCCAATTTTCAATAGTAGAGGAGATTCCCACCGGCAAGCAACAAAGGCAAGCAGCCTCAAAGGCCTCTCCTGAATCCAACTTGCACGAAGTGCGGTAGGAATCATGGTAATTGGCCGTGTTTGGTAGGCCAAAATGTCTGCTATGGATGTGGCAAGCTAAGCCACAAAATCTATGAGTGCCCAACTAGGAATCCACCGCAGCCGTCTCGACCTCAACGTCAAGGACGGGTTTTTAACATGGATGTAGATGAAGCTGATAAGTTCGAGGGACTAATCCAAGGTACGTGCGAAGTGGACGGTGAGACTCTGACTGTACTCTATGATTCGGGTGCCTCACATTCGTTTATTTCTCATAATTATGTGGCTGTTTTGCAATTGTCATATTCTGAATTACCTTATGATTTATTGGTTTCTACTCCTACTAATGAACCTGTTAAAACTAGTCAAATTTGCTTCAATGTTCCTTTTCAAATTGAGGGTAAAGCCTTTGCAGCCAATTTGATTTGCCTCCCTCTTTTTGGACTGGACATAATTCTGGGCATGGACTGGCTTTTTGCCAATCGAATCATGCTCAATTGCTCTAATAAGACAGTGGTATTCCCCTCTGTCTCATCTTCTAAATCCCAAGTCTCAACACTCTTCTACCTGAACTCTTTATTAGTAAACTATAGTAGGTCAAAGAGTCAAGGATATATCCTCCTGTTATCTAACATGACAGAAGTTGAACAGAAACTAGAGGAGATCCCAGTTGTTAAGGAATATTCTGATGTTTTTCCAGAAGATATTCCCGAATTCCCTCCTGAAAGAGAAATTGAATTCACCATCGAATTGGTTCTAGGTGCAGGACCAATATCTATAGCTCCATACCAAATGTCACCTTTGGAGCGGACAGAGCTAAAGAGACAGATCGAGGAGCTTTTGGGAAAAGGATTTATATGGCCAAGCACGTCGCCTTGGGGAGCTCCAGTCTTGTTGGTCAAGAAGAAAAATAGGAGCATGCGCCTATGTGTGGATTATAGGTAGTTGAATAAAGTGATGATCAAGAATAAATATCCACTGCCAAGGATTAATGATCTCATGGACCAGCTACAAGGTGCAATGGTATTCTCCAAGATCGATCTGCATTCCGAATATCACCAAATTCGAGTTCGGGAACAAGATATCCCTAAGACAGCCTTTCGAACTAGTTATGGGCACTACGAGTACACGGTGATGTCGTTTGGACTGACCAATGCACCAGCAGTATTCATGGATTACATGAATTGAATATTTCGCCCATACTTGGACAAGTTTGTAGTGGTTTTCATTGACGACATACTTGTCTACTCGAAGACGGAGCAAGAGCATACGGAACACTTGCAGTTGGTTCTACAGATTTTGAGAGAAAATAAACTTTATGCTAAGTTATCCAAATATGAATTTTGGATGAAAGAAGTGAAATTTCTCGGCCATGTAGTATCTTACGGAGGAATCTCCGTAGACCCCAGCAAAATAGAAGCAGTTCTAAATTGGGAAAGGCCGACTACAGCCACTGAAGTCAAGAGTTTTCTGGGCTTAGCTGGATATTACTGGTGTTTTGTTAAGGATTTCTCTCGTATAGCCTTGCCCCTGACCAAGCTAACTAGAAAGAATGTCCCATTTGAATGGACGCTGAAGTGCGAACGGAGTTTCCAAGACTTGAAGAGAAGGTTGACTACAACACCAGTGTTGGCCTTACCAGACCCTCGTGGACCATTTGAGATCTACTGTGATGCATCCAAGCAAGGATTAGGATGTATGTTGATGTAAACCAGAAACGTAGTCGCTTATGCCTCTCGACAATTGAAGCCACATGAAAGGAATTATCCCACGCATGATCTCGAACTAGTTGCAGTTGTATTTGCCTTAAAGATTTGGAGATATCACCTGTATGGTGTAAGGTTCGAGATCTTTTCTGATCATAAGAGTTTGAAATACCTCTTTGATCAGAAGGAGTTAAATATGAGGTAGCGAAGGTGGATGGAACTTTTTAAGGACTACGAATTTGAATTGAAGTACCGCCCAGGCAAGGCAAATGTTATGGTAGATGCTTTGAGTAGAAAATCTTTGACTGTAGCTTGGATGATGATCAAAGAGACGGAACTTATTGAAAGCTTCCGAAATCTTAATTTGGGAATCCTTTTGACTCCCAAGACCCTTCAGTTATACCAAATTAAGATAGCCAGTAGCTTTAAGGAGCAAATTCGGCAAGCACAGCAGCAGAATGCTAATCTCCAGCATACGATCAATCTCGTGCAATCAGGGAAATTAACGGGTTTTGCTCAGGATAAAGAAGGCATCTAGCGACTTCATGATAGGGTATGTGTACCCGAGGGGAATGATCTTCGGAGGAAGATCTTGGAAGAAGCATATAAGGGTGAATTCACCGTAATCCTAGCATTACTAAGATATATCAAGATCTTAAGAAGATATTTTGGTGGCCAAGCATGAAGTCAGATGTGGCAAGCTTCGTGGGCAGATGCTTGGTCTATCAAAAGGTGAAAGCAGAACATCAGAAACCCTCCGGGATGCTTCAACCCTTGGAAATCCCTGAGTGGAAATGGGAGAGTATCTTCATAGATTTTGTGATGGGATTACCAAGAATGCCAACAGGATATGATGCTATATGGGTCGTTGTGGATAGATTGACCAAATCTGCTCACTTTCTACCCATTCGAGCAAATTATCCGTTGGAAAAATTGGCACAACTGTACATCCAAGAGATTATAAGGCTGCATGGAATCCCTTCAACCATTATCTCTGATCGGGACCCAAGGTTTACTTCATGGTTTTGGGGAGCCTTACAAAAGGCGTTCGGTGCTAAGTTGTGCCTAAGCACTGCATATCATCCGCAAACAGACAGCCAAACAGAAAGAACAATTCAAACCTTGGAAGATATGTTACGAGCCTATATACTGGAGCAACGTGGGAATTGGGATCGATATTTACCGCTAGCCGAATTTGCATACAACAATAGCTATCACGCTAGCATCAGTATAGCTCCTTACAAAGCATTGTACAGACGAAAGTGCCAATCTCCCCTGTGTTGGTATGAAATAGGAGAATCAACCCTATTGGGGCCTGATTTAGTTGAGCAAACCGCTGAGCAGATCAAGAAAATATGGAATAAGATGCTTATCACTCAGAGCCGCCAGAAGAGTTATGGGGATACCAAGAGAAAACCTTTGGAATTCCAAGAAGGGGACCACGTATTTAAGAAGGTTACGCCTACAACGGGGATAGGTAGAGCCATTAAGGTCAAGAAGTTAAATCCTCGCTTTATTCGTCCCTTCCAGATCTTGAGGCGAATCGGATCAGTTGTATATCAAGTCGCCTTGCCTCCACATTTGTCAAACCTTCATGATGTGTTCCATGTTTCTCAACTTAGAAGATATCAGCTTGACCCTATACACGTGCTAGAACCCGAATCAATAAAGTTAAAGGAGGACCTGACTTTCCATGTTTAGCCAGCACGGATAGTAGACAGAAGCAGCAGACAACTTCGGAATAAATCCGTGCAACTAGTAAAGGTAGCATTTGGAAAGGAAGATGCTGAAGACTATACTTAGGAACTGGAATCAGACATGAGGAAAGAGTATCCTGGACTATTCTCAAGTACTAAATTTTGATGACAAAATTTTTTTTTAAGGAGGGTGGTAATGTAACGTCCTCATTTCCGATTTCCGACCTCATCAGTAAAGGTTAAAAAATTCCGATTTCCGATTTTATTAAGGCTCTAATGGATTGGCCCGGATTTTCCGATTTCCGACCTTATGTACATAATAAACGAGTTCCAACATTATGATATACACGAAATTTGACATCTAAGTTGATCTCAACCAGAAGTGGATGCGAGATCAGGTCTCTGAATTGGTCTTCGAGTTCGACCAAATTTACACGATTTTCGATATCCGAGTTTATTACTGAGAGATCTTCATTTCCATTGATGCTCCCAAGTTAGTCTATAACAGACTTCCGAGATTAAATTTGGAGTTCCGAGATTCTATAAGTTCCGATTTCCTGGAATATAGTTTATTACCGAGAGATCTTCATTTCCATTGATGCTCCCAAGTTAGTCTATAACAGACTTCCGAGATTAAATTTGGAGTTCCGAGATTCTATAAGTTCCGATTTCCTGGAATATAGGATTAATGATTTGGAATCCCGATCTCCAGTGTCATGCTTAGAATCGATTCAAGTTTACCAATGTCCCCGACTTCTGGATTTAAGTGTTTGGTTTCACATCTGACTTTGCTTTCAAGTTTCGAGTGAACCCGGCAATAATTCCGAGTTTCGATTTCATCCGAATAGATATGCACGAGTTTCGACCTTAAGAAGAGTACGAGTTCCGATGTCATTTTTCAGAATACAATGGAAACGAGTTCCACTTTTAGGCGATGTGGAGAGCAATTTTGTCACACAAAAAGGACGATGTGGAGAGTAATTTTGTCACAAAAGAGGACGACGTGGAAAGCATTTTGGTCACAAAAAGAAGGAAAGGTTGACTGAAGTTCAGCCTTGTGTTTTGAAGACAATCAAAACCTTCCAAGTTGACTACCACTCATGCCTATATAACATACTCTCCTCCTCTCATTCAGACCCCCTTCTACATTACCTTCTCCATACTTTAGCTCTCTTTTCTCTTCTCCACTCACCCACTCCCTCCAACCTTCAAGTTCAAACAAGCACCATTTCCAAACTCAAGCTTAATAACAAGAGGTAGAGGTTTTAATTCTTGCTTGATTCTCTGATTCTTGGATGATTGGTGGTGATCTAATTTCTTAATTTTGATATGTTGATTGAATGATTATGATGAATTATAGCTGGTTTATTGGCTGTTTATGAGATTAAAATTTGAATTAGAAGTAAGAAAGGATGAAGATATGAAGAAGTTGAGAGGTTGGAAAACTCAAAACCCTCGGCAGTCTGTACGGCGGAGTGTACAACTTCGCCTCTCGCCGTTTAAAATTGATGAAACCATTTTTATGTGAAACTACACATCTAGGGCTTTCTATATCATATAAGGCCATTGGATTAATATTGAGAGAGATATGAATTTTTTAAGTTTAACCTAGGGATCAAGACATTCACCCGGGCAGTATGGGTTAAAAAAGGGTGTAACTCACCCTACACAACTCCAAATTGAGTGAAACCAATTTTGTTAGAGAGCTTATACATAGAAGAACATCCTACAAAGAAATTTTGAATTTGTTACCATCCCATTTGTTCCTAGTGATTAGAATAATTTACCCTATGTCCAAACCGAGACAAAATAGGGCAGTTCAGAAAGGTCAAGTTTCGGGACTTATAACTCGAGCCTTACTAAGTCAAATGGAATGGAACTTTTTGTAAATGAAAGATGGTTCTGTTAGATTTAATATGAGACCGATTTCGTATGTTTTGAGCCAATTTTCGATTTTTAGTAGATTTTTACTTTTAAGTGTGCAATTCTAGCTAGCTGCTGGGCAGGCCAAAATAAAACCTGAATAACTTGAGTTATGGTTATCAAAATCAGGTGGGACTAAAGAGGTTAGAAAATAGACACATAACACTTTAACATATCCAAAATTGAGATCCAAATGAGTTAAGTAGAAGTTATGGCATGATTTACAAAAAAAAGTGGGTTGAATGATTTATGTTGGCTGTAACTCTGCCTTAAGGAGACTAATGCTTCTATGAGTTCCATGATGAATTGTGCATGCAATATTGTAATTTCTATGAGAAATTGGTATTCTAATGTACTGGCACTATTCTTGGGGAAGCGGACACGTTCCGTTATGCCGCCAAAATTGCGGTAAAGTATATGCGTAAGTTATGAAATACATGTAGATGCATGTGCATTTTCAAGAAAGCTATGAAAGTTATGTTATAATGAACTCAAAGAATATGTTATGATAAAGTTCCATGATACTTGGGCCAGCCTCAGATAGAAAGTTAAGGGGAATAGATGGGTGGGAATGCCGGGGAAAGTAAACCCGGTAATTCCTGTATAGGAACGAGCTCGATCCTGAAAAGCAAACTATTACTCAGGAGTCTAAAATGGCCAAGAACTCCCAAGGGAAGAAGTAATGGAAAAGTTTATGAGAAATGGAAGAGTTTATGAAGAAAAGTTCAAGAATGAGATTTACATGATTACATTAAGTGCATGATTGCATCGAATAGTCATTACAAAATGTTTACAGCTTGTCTGTTATATTTACTTACTAGTGTATGTTCATTTATCCTGCCCTTCATTCTATGTTTTAATGTTGGTAGTTTATTCTGTTCCTTATGCTGCTTTAAGTAAAACTAGACCCTGCCTCGGACCAGACATTTTGCCAAATTGATCAAATATGAATAGTTAAGTTTGATCTCATGTTTTTATAATTAAATAAAACCCGAGGCAACTGAGAATGAATGCGACGTCAGTCAAACACCGTATGCGAACCCTACTGAGAATTTCTTCAAATTCTCACCTCGTTTTGCATTTTCGCCTCATTCTCAGATGTGGACGATGGACACGACAGCTACCCTCTTCATGGAGGTTCCAGACTTGCAGCTCCACCATGACCTTGCAGTAGGCTCGCTTTATATAGCCGACTCTTGCCAGTTCCGTCTTTACTTTTTTAGTGATAGGAATTTTACCGTCCCTTTACACCATCCTGCTTTTGACCTTGCCACCCCATACTTTGAGGTCCCGCTACATGTGGCACACCCTCCGCCAGCACCTCCTGCACCTACAGCACCTGTAGCCCCTGCTAACCCTGCACCAGAGTCGCCTCTGCAGGTGGTACCTGACCTCCCGCTCAACTCCGAGAGCGACCCTTCAAAGGCCACTGGCTCATCATCCTTGTCCTCCTCAGGACGCAATACTGACTACTCACCAGCCGAGCCTAGTATGGCCAATGGCTATCTGACTGAGTAGGTCAGCCGTAGGCAGTATTGTATAGCATGACCCTTTTTTTGGCAGCATGCAGCTCTGAGTCATAGATTAAGTGGTAAGTTTTGAAATATCCTCTGAGGAGCTCATAGGATCGTGTTGACTGACACGGGCCTTACGTCTTTCTGGTACACGGCCCCACTTTTGTATCCTATTTTGAAACTTGTACATAAAACTTGTATATATATATATATATATGCTCATATACAGTTGACGGTATATATGTTATCTATTCTTATTTTTCTATTTTGTTGTGATATATTAAACTCTGTCGCGTTCATTATATGCAGCGCTCCGCTCCTTCTGTTAAAAAAAAAAAAGAAAAAAAAATAGTATGCTAAACGAAACGTAAGCAGAGCAAATACACCGTAACACATTCTACTTAATTTCATGCTATGACTTAAGCATAACATTAAATTGGTAGGGTGTTACATATACACTTATGCTATCTCCCCCTCAGCTTGAGCTTTCTTAAATGTTTTCTTCTTCTTCCTCTTAGACATCATCAAAAAGAATGATGTAGGATCATGGAAGTGCCATCACTAATTGCCTTATGCTTTCTGAATGGTCCTTAGAATCTACACGAGAAGGTTTTCCATGTTGTCCATATGGCAATCCATTCTCTGCTAATGGGCTTGAAGTTCAGTTTGATTTGCCAATGTTGTGTGTTGATTAGTAAGGAGCAGATCCGTCTGAATGCCAGCAGCATTGGGAAACACTTCAGTAGATGAAAAGTCTTCAGAAGGCAACTTTTCAGTGTGCTGAGTGTTGTTGGGGCTCAGATATAGCAGGAGAGGTTTTCTTGTCAAATCTAGTTGTGGAAGTGAGTAGCAGCAAGGTCTAAGCTTTAACAAGAGTGGTAGGAGTTTCTTAAGGTCCAAAGGTAGCAGCTGGATAAGGCATTGGAGTGCTCAATAGAAGAGGCTAAGATTCAGCAACAACTACTTCAGTTTCTAGTTGTGCTACCAAAATAAGAGTTCTGTCATGTTCTGATCTTTCTAGAGTAAATTCTGTTTATAGTGAAGGTTATCCTAGTTATCTTGATGGTTCTTCAGAAGGTTGAACCATTGTCCTTATTTCAGAAGGTGGATTGACTTCTTCAATGATAATGAAGTCTTGCTCTACTTCCAAAGAGGTTGATGAGCTCCTTGTTCTTCTAACTGACTCACCAACTCGTGAAGCTTTATCTCTTTGCCTCTGTAGCCATGTTTCATTTCTCAATCTATCCTGAGCTGCTTCCAACATAGCTCTCCTGACATAGGCTTTCTTTTTCTTCCCCTTCTTGATTATCTCAGGGTCCTCATTTGTTTTTAAAGCTTCTGCTTCAAGTTGTTCTTTTGGAGGAGCTTGAGGAGGTTGTTCCCTAATGACAATCCCCTTTGTTCTAGGGGGTTGTGAAGCAGATGTTGCAGGAGCAGCAGCATTCATGGGATGTGCTGCAATGGCTGAGTTGTTAGCTTCTGCACTGGAGGAGGAAGATTTAACAATTCTCAACACTATTCTTTTGTTGATTCTTCTTTCCTCAGGAGTAAGTGAGAGATCTTTCTGATGCCTTTTCTTTGATCTTGTATTTTTAGAAGGTTTAGAAACATCCTTTTGAAGGTTGGTTGATTTTCTTTTCTTTTCTTTCTCTTTCTCTTTCTTCTTCTCTTCTTCTTCCTTATTTAGACCCATAGCGGAGAAAGTCTTCATGGTGATGGCAGGGTGTTTTTCATCCTTCCTGTGTCCTTCAATAGGAAGTTGGGCTCTTTGGAAGATGCGTGTTACGAGCATGCCATAGGGCAAGGATGCACGACTCCTTCTAGCATCATCCACCGCAGACAGCATGTAGTCCAAGATTAACCTGACCAGATTAATCTTTCTTCTAGTCATGAGGCAAAACATGACCATATGATCTACATCAGTCATGACATCAATGTTTCCCATCCTTGGAAGCACTGTGGGGGAGTTTGGTAGGGGGTTTCAATTTTCATTCCGGAGAATCTTAATCTCGGGAATATTATCCCCGGGAATAGTTTTCCTAGGCATGTGTACTTTGAGGCATTTAGTAGACAGATTAAATTCCCAAGAAAATTTTGTTCATTTCCAAAAATATCCTTGGCAATCCAGCAGCGATCGACGGTGGCCGGTGGTAGTCTGGTGACGATCAGTGGTGGTCCAGTGGCTGCCCGATAGTGGTTGGCTGTAGTTGGTAGTGGTCTGGCCATGGCCGATGGTGGTTTCCGGTCGTCAGTGGTGGTCCGACAGCAAACGGCGGTGGTTCGACAGTAGGCGATGGTGGTCTAGCAACAAATAGCGGTGGTTGGCGGCGATTGCTGGTGGTCCAGCCATGGCTAGCGGTGGTTTGCAGTGGTCGATGGTGGTCCAGTGGCAGTCGATGGCGGTCTGGCGGCAAATGGCAATAGTCCAGCGTTGGGTCGGCGGCAATTAGTGGTGGTCCGGTAGTTAGCTGATGGTTATTGGTGGTAGCCGGCTATGGTTCGTGATGGTCGGTGGCGATCTGGCGGGTGCCCGTGGTGGTCTAGCGGCAGTTGGTGGTGGTTTGGCAATGGAGGGTAACTAGTGGTGGGTGCCAGCAGAGGTAATTTGGTCTTTTCACATGGAAAACACATAAGAAGGAAGAGAATAGCATGAAATGCAACCACCCAAAATAGGGCTTAAAAGCTCATAAAGATAAAATCCAACATACTCAATCATGGTAAATCAAGATCAATCACCCAACTCACACATATCAAGAAGGGAAAGAAAAATGAAATCACATTCGAACCCTATCGTCCCTAAAGCCTTAACTCAACAACTTTCAATTCAATAGTGGAGAATAAAAACAAAAACAAAGCTAATTAAATTTTTTTTTTTCAAAACAAACAAAATAGACCAAGGAAAACAAATCTATAATGCATGAACCTATAACTAAATCACCCCCTAAACTTCAACTTTACATTGCCCTCAATGTAATAGAACAATGGAAATGCAAGTAAGATGAAATAAAGAAAGGGAAAGAGAGACTCCTCTATCAAATGTAAGTGGCCATTAGCAAGTGGACCTCCTCAATGGTCTTCAAGGGTGTGTCCTCATGAAATGGCTTCAAGCGGTGGCCATTCACTATGAATACTTTATCCGTCTCCAAAATCTGCACAGCACCATATCGAAAAATCTTAGTCACTATATAAGGACTAAGCTATAACACCCTAATAGTCCCATACTATGCTTAAGTCATATTATGGAATTACTAGTTGTTACTTTTGCTCGCAGAACTAACATTACTATTTAAAAATACTTGTAATGAAAAGAGGGGGTAATTTTTTTTTGAACAATAATGAATAAAATGTTATTTTGAAAACCAAGAGCCATGAGCGCATTAGGAACGCATAATATAAACATCGCTACCTCATACATACAGCGTGAATAAAGAAATAGAAACGACAAGAATAACAATAGCTTAGATAAACATAATATTCAATCCACGGCCATTCATAGTTAATATAATAATACCAAGAGCTATACATAGAGATATAATGGGTCTGATATCTACTGCTGATCCTACAAAAGAAACCGAATAGATACATCATAAAGGAAAATACATAAGAAATCCCTACTGCCCTAGAATGCCATACAATAGAATGATAACCCTATAACTACAACAAAAAGGGCTATCCTCGTGCTTGGCTCTGTATGCCATCACCACTTCACTCATCAGGCGGGAGGAAACTGTTCCCGAATCCACTGGGAGTAACATCACCATGTCCCCCTCCTCAAGCACGCCTACGCCCATGAGGCATAGCACGAGTACGAATGAACCTGTGACCACGAACTTGGGTTGGAGTGCGATAAAGAGCTGCTAAAGAAGAAGATGAATCAGATGTCAGGCATATCACCGATGGGTAGGAAGGCTCAGAAAAGTCAGTCTCCACATGATAGCTCGGATGGGAAGGCTCCAAAGGATCGGATCCAATGGAGCAGTAGGAGTCAAACGGGTGTCTGAGTCGGTCTCATCGTCAGTAAGGTATCTCAGCAACTGAAAGTAAGGACGAATGTTATCCAAGGTAACCTTGCCAAATGGCTAACGTGGTCGAAAAACGAGCTCATCACTGGATTCTGAGATGGACGGTTGTGGAAGATGTAGACCTTCATCACTACGCTCGCAGATATCACTGAGGCATTCAGTGTAACACCCTAATAAATCCATACTATGCTTAAGTCATATTACGGAGTTTTATTAGTTATTACTTATACTCATGGGAAACTAAACTTCATTTATAAATTAAGTTACGTGAAAAATACGGTAAATTCTTTTTTTTGAAATACGTCATCACTTTGCAGCGTTTTGAAAAGTAAAGCCTTGAGCAAGAATATAGATACCAAGAGAGCGTGTTGTACACAAATCATATCACGATATCATAAAACATGAGAAAGATAAATAAATAGTAATAACAAATGCAGTGTATTACATAGCTAATCATATCATCCATATGGGTTCATAATGTATATATACATACATATATATAAACATTACCTCGAAGGAGGCTCATGGTCGTGCCATGGCCCAAATACTAGATACTAAATACAAACTTAAATGACAAAGCTTATCATAAAAAGGAATATACGAAGGTGCAAAGCAATAGTAACTACAAGTCCAAAATAGTATAGTCTAGCATCCCTCATCATACGTCTGCTCACAGTGTAGGGGATCCATGCTCTACTCTACCGGATGCGCCATCGGACTCTGGTGACGATACGGAAAAATAACTAAAGTAAGAAATAAGATTTCTCAGTATGACTCAAACCCGACACTAAAGTGTCATCATCATCATCCCAACCACTTCGGTCTTAGTAATGAAAATAGTGAGCACGCATAAGGTCCAATTATTAGGTTTTTCGAGACATGAATATCTGAAGCGGATTCAATTTTAAGTACGTATTCTCACTATAATAACAACATCATGGTATACATAAGAGCTTATATGAAAATTCGTATCATGCATGAACATCTTGAGAGTTTTATTCTTTACTTGGGTCAAACCGAAGTCCCTTTCTTTTCTTAACTTGACTTTATCTTAAGTCTTTTTCACCCACTAAACATAAGTGGTAATGAGCTCATACCGTAGCCGTCACCACCATAAATTTTCAGTACTTACACTAGCTGGGTCAAGCCATGCCTCATGTAAGCCTTATCCCCTATACTCACGCTAGTTGGGTCTATAGCATGCCTCATGTGAGTCGTGGGTGGAAGGGGAGTTTAATACAGGTCACCTTCCCTTTTGAAGGTGACTCGAGTGCCGAGCTCGATCAAATTACAATAAAAACTGAATTATGCTAAACTCGTAGCAAGGGTGCAACCCAGGTCGTTTCCCAGCGATGACAATGTTATATGATCAGGAAATTGGGGGGGGTTTAGGAATTTAAAATACTAAAATGAATATAAAAGAAATGAACAGAATTTGGAACATCCAATCCAAGAACCAAGAAAGACAGTGGCTAATCTATCATCGGATTCTAAAAATAATCATTTAAATCAAATTAGCGACTGACATCAAACCCGAAAGAAACCTCTATTTGGATACGACATTGCACATGAAAACCTTCATGCATTCAATTAACAGATAAATGATTAAATTCAGAAACCTCTAGAACCTAACAAATTCATGTTAATTTTCAAGCACCAATATAATCAATCTCAAATTCAAACCTGAAAATGATTCTACTCACGCAATCGCATTACACATTAATCAATCGAGCAATATGCAAGCAAGTAAGTAAGCAATCAATCATAATCAACCACAATTCCGAATTAAAAACCTTTAAATCCGAAATCGGATTAATAACAATGAAAGAAAAGGGAGTAGAAAATCGATTTGAATTGATGAAGTTTGGTTGCGCCAATCCTCAAGATAGCCAATGCTTCTTTGAAT
Source organism: Pterocarpus macrocarpus (assembly GCA_031439585.1). Lineage (NCBI taxonomy): Eukaryota > Viridiplantae > Streptophyta > Magnoliopsida > Fabales > Fabaceae > Pterocarpus > Pterocarpus macrocarpus. The sequence goes on from CM062516.1 coordinate 32,012,721, forward strand.
CCTTGGATTAGATAGAAGCTTACTCCTCCATGAATGGAGGAAACGAATTCACAAGGTGGGGGGGGCGTGAGTGAGAGATGAGAGGAGAAGAAGAACAAAACCCAAAATTGCTTCCTATTCCAAAATCTCTCTCCCAAGTTACAAGTTCGCCCCTTTTCAGAAACCGGCCAAAATCCAAATCAAAACTGCCTAAAATTATTAAATTGTCATTACTACATTAATCCTCTCTCTCTCCTTTGAATCTGGACATCTTATTTGCTAAAATCAGAATTATAGAAAGAAAGTTACATTAAAAACATGAAATCATTATAGCTAATTCCATGAGTAATGTTCTTCTACCATTTTGGCTATACAAACGATTCCATTTGGAATTTCCACTCTGGAGAAGAATTGTAGCCTTGGATGTCAGCTTCAAAATACCACTGGAACGGACTCAATCGGATATCTGTGGACCAAGATATGGCCCAAATACCACACCCTGCTCAGAATCCACGGCTGCACCACTCCAGTTCATTTCTAGGCCTAATTTCAGCTTCTTAGCACCAGAATTGGCTTCTGACCTCTTCATATAACTTGTAGCCCTATCTCTCAGCATTTCCACAAATCAAGAATCACAATAAAATGAGCTCTAAAACTCAAGATATAACCCAAAAACCAAAATAGTGTCAGAATTCACCTAAAGCTGGAAAATTTAACTCAAACCCAAACAAATCCAAACAATACAAAATGGTCCAATTCAAAACAATTAGGCACAAGAGAGAATTAATGAGCTAGGAATGAGGGAAAAAAAGTATATAAAAATCCAATTGATCAAATTCCCCCACACTTAACTCTTGCATGTCCTCATGCAAGATTCAATTCAGGACATAAAGACATGCAACCTAAAAGTCATGGAATAACCCAAAATGAACAAGCAAATTTTCCAATGAATCATCAAAAGTGCCAAGCTTAGGAACATAAGAGCATATAAGGCATCAAGAGTTTCCAACAATCAAATCATTCAACATTCCATATCTCAAAAGTGCAAGTTAAGCAATATCCTTCAAAATGCAAATAGATCAAGCATGAAAGAGTTAACAAGATGGTGTTTAAATCTCTCAACTCTCAAGTGTATGGGCAAAAGTGTTTCACTCAAGTCACCTCAATAGACAATGTATTACCATAAGCTTGTTAATCTTCTACTTCTCCACTACTCACAATCATAGGCAAACACAAATCAAGAGGACTTTATTCAAGGTTGTAATGGGGCCAAGGTAAGGGTATGAAAATATGAGGATATGACAAGATACACCTAAGAGAATAGAAGTGACATTGGTCATTAGACAAATCAAGCCATCACACACTTACTCTCTTTGAACTTTCTTTTCCTTTTATCAAGATTCCCCATTTTATTTTATTTTATATTTTTTTCTTTTTCTTTTTTTTTCCTTCTTTTTTTTTGTTTTTTTTTTTTTCTTGCCTTCCTTGCATCCTTTCAAACCCCCACACTTGAAATGCAGCAATAGTGATGAAGCCAATGCACTTCTTATTCCCTAAGGTTGGGTATAACATGGTTTTCCACTTAAAGCTTATAATGTGCTAGAAACCAAGAGATGGTCAATAAGGCTCAAAGGGGCTAAACAAGGGGCAAAATGCAAGGTAAGATATATGGCCAAGTGGTTAAAATGAAAAAAATGCCTCTATCATGTTCATAAATGCATATGAAAAATGTAGCCTCAAAGAAGAATCAAAGCAAGTTCTAGAATAACAAAATTTATGAGGGAAAACACACAAGAAAAAAAAGAATGGCATGAAGTACTACCATCCAAAATAAGGCTCAAAAGCTCACAAAGGTAAAGTCCAACATACTCAATCATTGCAAATCACGATCAATCACCCAATTTACACATATCAAGAGGGGATAGAAAAATGAAATCATGTTGGAACCTTATCCTCCCTATAGCCTAATGCCTTAACTCAGCAACTTTCAATTCAACAATGGAGAACCGAAGTAAAACAAAGCAGGAAATTTATCTATAATGCAAGATTAATTACCGAATAACACAACCTACAACCTATGTCGAAACCACTCCCCCACACTTCAACTTTACATTGTCCTCAATGTAATACACACAATGGAATTGCAAGCCAAGTAAAATGAGGTGAGGGAAAGAAAAGAGAAACTCCCCTATCAAGTGTAAGTGGCCGCTAGCAAGCGGACCTCTTCAATGGTCCCCAAGGGTGTGTCTTCATGAAATGGCTTTAGGCAGTGGCCATTCACCGTGAAAGCTTTATCAGTCCTAGGCTCCAAAATCTGCACAGCACCATATGGAAAAATCTTAGTCACTATGTAAGGACCAAGCCACCTAGAACGAAGCTTACTAGAAAAGAGCTTGAGGCGAGAATTGTAGAGAAGCACTTTCTGGCTAATGGAGAACTCCTTCCGCAGCAACTTCTTATCATGAATGAGTTTTGTCTTCTCCTTGTACATGTGGGAGTTCTCATAGGCTTCCAACCGGATCTCCTCCAACTCCTGAAGTTGGAACTTCCTATGAAGTCCGGACTGGCTCATATCAAGGTTGCAGTTCTTGACTGCCCAATATGCTTTGTGCTCAATTTCCACCGGAAGGTGGCATGCCTTGCCAAAAGACAATCCTATAAGGGGACATCCCCAAAGGAGTCTTGTAGGCATTGCGGTAAGCCCATAATGCATCCTTCAGCCTCTTGCTCCAATCCTTCTTACTAGGTTGCACTGTTTTCTCTAGAATCTGCTTCAACTCCCTATTTGATACCTCTGCCTGTCCATTAGTCTGTGGATGGTATGGAGTTGAGACCTTGTGGGTAATACCATATTTCTTCAATAGAGTTGCCATGTTCCTATTATAGAAATGGCTTCCCTGATCACTGATGATTGCTCTAGGCACTCCAAACCTGCAAAAAATGTGTGATCTGACAAAATCTACAACAATATGAGAATCATCAGTCTGGGCGGCCTTGGCCTCCACCCACTTGGAGACATAATCAACAGCCCGCAGAATATAAACAAAACCAAATGAAATAAGAAATGGACCCATAAAGTCAATACCCCACACATCAAATATCTCACAAAATAATAATGGTTGTTGAGGCATCTCATTCCTACGGGAAATAGTACCTGTCTTTTGACATTGTTCACAATTCTTACAATAAGTGTAAGAATCGCGAAACAATGTGGGCCAATAAAAACCTGCATCTAAGACCTTCCTAGCAGTGCGTTGTGGTCCAAAGTGACCACCACAAGCAAGTGTGTGACAGAAATGCAAAATGGAAGGAATCTCAAGCTCATTCATACAACACTTAATAATCTGATCACTACACATGCGCCACAAATAAGGATCATCCCAGACATAATATTTAGCCTCACTCTTAAGTTTGTCTATCTGATGCTTTTTAAAATAGGCAAGCAACTCAGAGCAATTAGATAGTTAACCAAATCAACATACCATGGATCCTTACCTCGCAACTCTAAAAGCTGCTCATCTGGAAAGGTCTCACGGATAAGTAGAGGCTCCAAGGTCTGTGAAATGTGACTCAAGTGGTCTGCTACCAGGTTCTCAGCTCCACTCTTGTCCCTGATCTCAATATCAAATTCTTGCAACAGCAACATCCACCTGATGAGTCTAGGCTTTTCATCCGGCTTCTTTAGTAAGAACTTCAAGGCTGCATGATCAGAAAAAATAATTACTTTAGTTCCTAACAAATAAGCACAGAATTTATCTAAAGCAAAAATAATGGCTAAAAGCTCCTTCTCCATGGTGGTGTAGTTAGCCTGTGCAGAGTCTAGGATCCAGGAAGCATATGCTATGACATGAGGAATCTTCCCAAGCCTCTGGGAAAGAACAGCTCCAACTGCAAGGTTCGACGCATCACACATGAGTTCGAACGTGTATTCCCAGTTCGGCGGCTGAAGAACAAGAGCAAAAATCAGGTGCCGCTTCAACTGGTCAAAAGCTTTCTTGCAGTTATCATCAAACTGGAAGTCTATATCCTTCTGCAGTAGCTTGAAAAGTGGAAGGGCAATTTTGCTGAAGTCCTAGATAAATTGCCTGTAAAAACCTGCATGTCCAAGAAAAGAACACACTTCCCACATACATGTGGGGTAAGGTAGAGAAGCAACAACATCAATCTTGGACCTATCAACAGCAATACCCTCACTAGAAATCACATGTCCTAAGACTACACCTTGCCTAACCATAAAATGACATTTCTCATAATTCAAAACAAGGTGAGACTCAACACATCTATGTCATACCCTAGCTAGGCTATCCAAGCATGCATCAAATGAAGTGCCATAAACAGTAAAATCATCCATAAAGACTTCCATACAATTCTCTAGAAAATCAGAAAAAAATACTCACTATGCACCTCTGAAATGTACCTGGGGCATTGCACAAACCGAAAGGCATCCTCCGGTATGCAAATGTGCCAAATGGGCAAGTAAAGGTGGTCTTCTCCTGATCTTCTGGTGTAATATGGATCTGAAAATAGCCAAAAAACCCATAAAGAAAACAGTAGTGTGACTGACTTGCCAATCTCTCCAGCATCTGATCAATGAAGGGTAATGGAAAGTGGTCCTTCCTGGTGGCCTGGTTCAGTTTCCGGTAATCTATGCAGACTCTCCAGCTATTCTGCACTCTTGTAAGGACTAGCTCCTCCTTTGAGTTCTTCACTACAGTTATTCCAGTCTTCTTTAGAACCACTTGCATCGGACTCACCCACTTGCTATCTGAAATTGGATAAATAATTCCTGCAGCCAGCAACTTGCTCACTTCTTTCTTCACCACATCAAAGATAAGCGGGTTGAGCCTTCTCTAAGGTTGCCTCACTGGTTTCACTCCCTCCTCTAACTGAATTCTGTGCATGCACGTAGAGGGATTAATCCCAGGTATGTCTGCCAATGTCCAGCCTATAGCCTTCATGTTCTGCCTCAGGATATTCAGCAACTTCTCTTCTTGCTCTGGTTGCAGATCTTTGGCTATGATGACTGGTAGCTTCTTATTTGGTGCCAGAAATGCATACTTCAAATTTTCTAGCAGTGGCTTCAGCTCTAAGGTGGGTGGTTCTTGCATGGAAGGCGCTAGTCTTGGGTTTTCTTCAGCAAGTTTAATTTCAGCACTTGCAACATGTGAAGAATCTTGCACAAGAGCATTATCATATCCTTCGGAAACAACATTAGCAGAATTAGGTGCAAAAGACTTCATACTTCCAAAATGCACAAAATTAAAATTTCTACAATGTGCAGAGTTTTCAGGATTCACAGCAGATTTACTAATTCCAGAACCTGCAGAAACATCAGAGTTAGTAGAAAGAACAGAATCAACAAAAATAGCATGTGCACAACTAGAATTTGCACAACTAGAATTTGCACAACCAGAATTTGAGCAACTAGAATGAACAGTAGCAGAATTGCTAGAAACAGATGCTATAGCAGAAATTAAATCAGTGGAAACAGAATTTTCTGCAATAGAAAATAATGTGACAGCACCTTTAGAATTTTTAGCTTCAAAAATAGAACCAAAATTTTCAGATTTGCAATTAACAGTAGAAACAGAATTTTCAGAATTGCAATTAATAGCAGAAACAGAAACAGATTCATCAGAAAAATTTTGAATAGCAAAGAAAATAGGAACAACAGTAGAATCTGCACAATTAGAAACAGAATTTTTAGCAGAAACAGCAACAGAATTTTCAGCAGAAATAGCAACAGAATTTTCAATATTTTCAGAATGTGCAGAAATTAAATCAAAATCTGCAGAAACAGTACATTCAGTAGAAATAGCAGATTCCGAAACAACAGATTCGGAGGCAACAGAAATTGCACATTCAGAGACAGCAGAAACAACATATTCAGCTTGTAAGCATGCAGCAAATTCAGCATAAACAGCACAAACAGCACATGAGTCATTACTACCATCACAATCACAATCAACACAATATAATTCAGCCAACATGTTCTCATGCACTTCATCAACCAATGAATCAATAATGTCTATATGAAACACAGAATGCTCTTCCGGTGGGTATCTCATGGCATCAAACAAATTAAATTGCACTTTACTATCTCCAAATTCCATGGATAATGTACCAAAATGTACATCAGTCTTAGTCTTAGCAGTTTTCAAAAATGGCCTACCTAAGATTAATGTTGGTTGATTAGCATGCAATTCATCCTCCATATTTAGCACATAGAGATCAGTAGGAAAAATAAAGTCATTTACTCTTACCAACACATCTTCTAAAACTCCCTTAGGGTGAGTTGTGCTTCGGTTGGCAAGTTGGATAACCACTCCTATTGGCTTGAGCTCTCCAATGCACAAAGATTGGTAAATTGATTTTGGCATGACATTTATTAAAGCTCCAAGATCCAAAATAGCTTGACTAAACTGCTTACTTCCTATGATGCATGGAATGGTGAAAGTCCCCGGATCCTTGCATTTCGGATGAATATTTGGCTGAATGATTGTAGAAACATTTCTGCCCATGCTCACCTTCTCATTTCCTTTCAGCCTCCTTCTATGAGTGCACAAGTCCTTGAGAAATTTGGCATACTTTGGAATCTGTTTGATGGCTTCTAGGAGTGGAATATTAACTTCCACTTTTCTGAATGTGTCCATGATCTTCTTGTCCAATTCAGCTTCTGCCCGCTTCTTGTTTTGTGTCACTTTGTTGGGGAAAGGCAGTGGAACACTTTGTTCAGGTTGCTTGCTGCTGCTACTGCTTGGTTCTGCACCATTTGGCTTTATTTCTGCAGAATCAGATTTTTTTGTTGCCACCTCTGGTTGTTTTGCAGAATCTGCAACATCAGGAATCTTAAGCTCCTTGCCACTTCTCAAAGTGATAGAACTCACATTCTTTGGATTGCTCACGGATTGGGAGAGGAGATTGCCAGAACCTTGAGACTTCATCTCATTTACTATTGTAGCCAACTGACCAATCTGTGTTTGCAGATTTTGAAAGCTGGCTTCTGTTCGCTGCTGAAATTGAACACTACTGGTTGCTATCTGCTTCACCAATTCTACCAAGCTTGGCTCTGAGCTGCTGCTGCTTTGTGGTTTATTTTACTGAACTGTTGGATGGTATTGTCCTGAGCTTGGTCCAGTAGAATTTTGCTTAAACTGAGGTTGCTGAAACTGATTGAAGTTATTGCCATACCTCAGATTTGGGTGATCTTTCCAGCTAGGATTATATGTGTTGGATAATGGATCATAGCTCTTCTACTGTTGCTGCTGCTGATAAGGCCTACCAGGAAAAATTCCTGCAACAGTTTCATTGCTCTTCTGCAGATGTGGACACTAATCTGTTGGATGTCCTGGTATAGAGCAAATGCCACAAATCATAGCTACTGGTTGCTAGGGCTGCTAGCCAAGTGCCAATTGCCTCACCAAGGTTGTCAACTCATCTATGCGGTTCTCCATCCTCTGCTAGTTTGTATCAAAGGTATGCACTTCATTCATTCCTCTTGTTGACACTATGGCTCGGGCACTAAATTGTTGTGCATTGGCAGCCATATTTGCAATTAATTCACGAGCTGCAGTAGGTGTTTTATCTACCAAAGCCCCTCCAGAAGCAGCATCAATCATACTTATGTCCATTGGCATGAGACCTTCATAAAAATACTGAATGAGAAGCTGGTCACTAATCTGATGGTGTGGACAGCTTGCACACAATTTCTTGAACCTCTCCCAATACTCATGCAATGCCTTTCCACTAATTTGCCTTATGCCACAAATTTCTTTTCTGATGGAAGCAGCTCTTGAGGCAGGGAAGAATTTCTCCAAGAACATCCTCTTCATGTCTTGCCAGCTCGTGATGGAGCCTGGATGCAAGTAGTACAACAATCCTTGGCAGATCCATCCAGAGAAAAAGAAAAATGCCCTCAGCTTGATGTGATCTTCCTCCACTCCATGTGGCTTCATGGTTGAGCACATTACATGGAACTCCTTCAAGTGCTTATGAGGGTCTTCTCCAGCTAAGCCATGAAACTTGGGCAGCAGATGTATCAGTCCTGATTTTAGCTCGAAGTCTGCATCCAAATTCGGGTACTGGATGGCCAAAGCTTGATAGTTGACATCAAGTGCTGCAAGTTCCTTCAAGCTTCTATTAGCCATGCTTCCTGAAAAATCAGAATTTTCAACAAAATCAAGAATAGAATCAAAAACAGAATTACTAGCAGAACTAGCCTCAAATAACCTCCTCTTAGCTCTTCTAATTTGTCTAAGAGTCCTCTCTAATTCAGGATCAAATTCAACTAAATTAAGAGTTGGATCAAACCTAGTCATGCACTAACAAAATAGCAAACAGAACCATATGCTCAAAGCACTAAAACATGCACACAAACACTCAAAATAATCAAAATAAATATAAAAACACTACCAAATAATTTTTAAAAATTATTGGACCACCACACCTAAAAAATTTTACCCTCAAGGAGTAAGAAAATACAAAGAAATATTTTAAAAAATTAAAAAAGTGGTCTAAACAAAAGAATTTGGCTTATAAATAAAAAGTCAATAGCTTTGCTAGTGATCTTGATTAGATAGCCATTTTCCTTCAACTGACCAATTTTCAAGTCAATCGGAGCACAAAATCTTTTACAAAAATACTGGTTACGTCCCTAAAAAATACCGAAAGGATCAAAAAACCTCTAAAAACCTATCTAAATGATGGAATCTGACAAAAACTGGGGGGGGCCTCAATCCTTAAAGGATTGAGTTTTTCTCAGAATGATGTTTTGCTATGGAATCAAGTCCCTTAAAATCAACTAAAATGTGTTAGTTGTTAAAAAACCGTAAAATCGAACTACTAACTATGAATTAAAACTAACAACTTAACCAGGCACACATCAAAATAGAATATGCAATGATATAAACACATATTAACATGACCAGATAACATCAATCATCCCCGGCAATGACGTCAAAATTTGACTCGAGTGTCGAGCTCGATCAAATTACAATAAAAACTGAATTACACTAAACTCGTAGCAAGGGTGCAACCCGGGTCATTTCCTAGCGATGACAATGTTATATGATCAGGAAATTGGGAGGGGGGTTTAGGAATTTAAAATACTGAAATGAATATAAAAGAAATGAACAGAATTTGGAACATCCAATCCAAGAACCAAGAAAGACAGTGGCTAATCTATCATTGAATTCTAAAAATAATCATTCAAATCAAATCAATGACTGACATCAAACCCGAAAGAAACCTCTATTCGGATACGATATTGCACACAAAAACCTTCATGCATTCAATTAACAGATAAATGATTAAATTCAGAAACCTCTAGAACCTAACAAATTCATGTTAATTTTCAAGCACCAATGTAATCAATCTCAAATTCAAACCTGAAAATGATTCTACTCACGCAATTGCATTACATATTAATCAATCGAGCAATATGCAAGCAAGTAAGTAAGCAATCAATCATAATCAACCACAATTCCGAATCAAAAACCTTCAAATCCGAAATCGGATTAATAACAATGAAAGAAAAGGGAGTAGAAAATCGATTTGAATTGATGAAATTCGGTTGCGTCAATCCTCAAGATAGCCAATGCTTCTTTGAATCCTTGGATTAGATAGAAGCTTACTCCTCCATGAATGGAGGAAAACGAATTCACAAGGTGGGAGGGGGGCGTGAGTGAGAGAAGAGAGGAGAAGAAGAATAAAACCCAGAATTGCTTCCTATTCCAAAATCTCTCTCCTAAGTTACAAGTTCGGCCCTTTTCAGAAACCGGCCAAAATCCAAATCAAAACTGCCTAAAATTATTAAATTGTCATTACTACATTAATTCTCTCTCTCTCTCTCCCTTGAATCTAGATATCTTATTTGCTAAAATCCGAATTATAGAAAGAAAGTTACATTAAAAACATGAAATCATTATAGCTAATTCTGTGAGTAACATTCTTCTACCATTTTGGCTATCCAAACGATTCCGTTTGGATTTCTGTAACATCCCCAATTTTTGTCTAAGCTAATTAGTTCAGTGATCCTGGCTAATTAGAGAGGTAAACGATTAACTGAGAATTAATCGGCTAATCTCGATGAGCAATAGCTTAGTGGATTAAGTCAAGTCAATAATTGAATTATAATGCACTAAATATTTTAATTAAAAACTAATTATTCGAACCTCATTAATTCGTAACTTAGAAATATAATTAAGCTAATCCAATCTTATTAATTAAGTACAAGACAATTGTTCTACCTTAACTAATTGAGATAGATTAATTCTAAACCCTAATTACATAATTCATAAGATCAATTCTTTTAAAAAGAAAAACGTCTTAAAGATGTAATTAACCAAAATCGATTAAAGAGCAATTTAACTAATTGAATTGAATTAACAACTTAGGTAATTCTAATAGCTTCAAAGATTTATAAATTTCTCTTAATTGATACACCAAATTTTGGCCAAGGGCAAGAGCAAAATCTAACCATCCATTTGTCTTCTCATCATGCACTATTAGATCAAGAGTCTAGGTTAGTAGTATCTCTTTAGTCAAGACAAGAGAAGTACCTTCCTCCCTTAGGATTATGCCACTTGGAGTGATCTTATCCAATCAAGCCAATCCCAAGAGGAGTCCTTGCTTTTGTCCACTTGAGAAAACACAAAATAGTCCATAGCATGCACCAAGACTCAAGGAAAACACAACCCACCTTTTTACCCCAAGGTTCCTAGCCCTTTTGCTTGAAAAAGAAGTAAAACTCACCTACTCACCTACTCACCTATGCTTGTTGGAGAAGCAAAAGCCATCAGCCCCCTCACCCATTTTTGCACCCCAAATAGCCTCCCCCACTCTCTCATTTGTGATTTTCATCCTCTCACTACAAGTCCAAGCTCCCACCTCTCTCTAAACTTCATTCTAGCTCTTTTGTTCTTTCAACCTTTCTTGTTCCTCTTCTCTCTTTCTCACCTCATCCAACTCTCTTTCCTTTCATCATTGTCACAAGCCCTTCAAGGACCACCCTCTTTGGTTCTTAAGGAAGCAAAACAAACACTTACTTAGCCCCATTATCAAGCTCAAGGAGGAGGAGGCCATATCCAACTGTTTTCACCCTTCAAACTTGTCAAGAGAATCCTTGTGGTAATGACTCTAACCTTCTTCTTTTATGTGTTCTTCAAGCCCTTTAACTCCTAAACTCTCCATAGCTAGGTGGTTCTAGGACTTGTTTTCCAGGGCCTCATGGCCATGCTTGTTGGTATGTTGAATTTTCATGTGTTGTGTCCTTCCCTTTGGCATGAGATTTATGGTTGGAATGTTTATTGCTGTTGAACTAAATTTTTAGAAGTTAAAACATTGAGTTAATATCAAGATCTCAAAGATTAGAAGTGGTTTGGAAGAGAAAAATGGTTACTTGAAGAAAAGACTTAATGTTCTTACAAGAAAGCTCCTTGAAAACAAAACTGTGGAAACTGGAATATTCTAGCACTCTGTATGGCGCGACTGATAACTCCTTTAATATAACTCCAAATGTAATGAAACTAATTTTCCTGAAAGTAGACTCAAAGAGCTTTCCAAGCATATAAAATTCGTAAAATTTAGATTTAAAACGAGAGAGATATGAATTTTCAAAATCTGCTGTCCCCAGATGAGTTTCTGTTCGGGCAGTATGTAATAAGATATGCATAACTCAAGTTATACATAACATTTTTGAGTGGGACCAAGTTTGTTAGAAAGCTAAGACATAGATGAACACTGCCATAAAACAGTTTTGTCAGATTCCATGTGACGAACTCCCAGTGAAGTGGACAAGCCACTGACCCGAGTTGAACTTTCAAGTCTGAATAGTCAGAATAAAATATGCATAACTCAAGCTACAAAATGAATTTTTGAGTGGGGCTTCTTTTGTTTAAAAATAGACTCAGAGAAGTATAACCATACCAAAATTCGAAACAAAAGAGTAAAATATAAAATTATGGTGAATTTTTGAAGTTACTGCCCCACTGTAAAAGTAAAACTAGTTATGGTAAGTTTTGAAGGATAATGAGAAATAAGCTTTAAGACATTAAGACCATTACACTCAGCATTGGAAGACCCTCATAATTCAACTTAAAAGTTTCAAAAAGGATAATGGATGAAGTTGGCCCTATGCCTAATAAAAGAATTTATACAAGAAGCAAATCAATTAAAAGCTTGTACCCAAGTTTACTAAGCTAAGCTCATAAGACTTTGTGTGATATGTATGCCTCTATCTGTCCCTATGATGACAATGACATGATGATGATGATCATGATGATGATGATATGATATGATGATGATCATGATGATAATGGTATGATAATGGTGATGATGATATGATATGATGATTATGATAGTGACATGAGGATTATGATAGTGTTATGATGATGATATTATAATGAATCATGATGATATGAATATGATATGTTGATAATATGATGCTTAATGATATACATGAAAGGATTAATAAATATGAACACCCTGGGGACGGCGATACATAATGCCCAGAGGTGATTCATAAAGGAATCACATTTGGGGACGGCAATACGTAACGCCTAATTGTGGAAAAGAGTCAGAATAATTTTGTATCATAAGCTTTAATAAGAAGAGAAAGTAAACTAAGAGTGTGATCCTTCAAAAGGGAAGGTGACTAAAAGTAAGCTCCCCTCACCCACGAGTCACATGAGGCATGGCCTGACCTAGCTAGTGTAAGTACCAAAATTCTATGGTGGCGACGGCCACAGTATGAGCTCATTACCACTTATGTTTAGTGGGTGAAAAGATAAAGTCAAGTTAAGAAAAAAAAAGGGACTTCGGTCCAAACCCTAGAAAGGAAAAAAGTTAAGAGAATCTTATAGCATGGACATGCATGTTTTATGTAATTATATTTGTGCTTATGTATATTATGATGTAAATGATTAGAGGATACGCTAAAATTGAATCCGCTTCGGATATTCATGATTTCGAAAATCCAAGAATTGAACCTTATGCATGCTCACTATTTTCATTAATAAAACCGAAGTGGCTGGGACGATGACGACGGCACTTTCATGTCGGGTTCGAGTCCTACTGAGAAATCCTATTTCTCACCCTAGTTATTCTTCCGTATCGTCACCAGATCTCAATGGCGCATCCAATGGAGTAGAGCATGGATCCCTCATATTGTGAGCGGACGTGTGATGTGGGATGTCAGACAATGCTGATGTGGACTTTTAGATGCCGTAGCTCTGCACCTTCATACATTCCTTTTTGTGACGAACGATGTCAATTTAAGTTGTATTTAGTATTTGGATCATGGTACGACCATGAATTTTCTTCGATGTAATGTTGTTATATATATGTATGTATATAAATATTATGAACCGATATGGATGTAATGATGAGTTATGTAATGCAATGTATTTGTGAATTACTATTTATTTACCTTTCTCATGTTTCATGATATTTGGGTATGTACCTTATACGACACGCTCTTTCTCTATCTGTCTTCTCATGCAAGGCTTTACTTTCCAAAACGCTGCAAAGCGACGATGCATTTCAAAAAAATAAAAATCTTACCATATTTTTCGCGTAATTTAATTTCAAGTGAAGTTTAGTTTTCCACAAGCATAAGTAACAACTAATAAAACGCTGTAATACGACTTAAGCGTAGTATGGGTTTATTAGGGTGTTACAATTTCCACTCTAAAGAAGAATTGTAGCCTTGGATGTCAGCTTCAAAATGCCACTGGAATGGGCTCAATCGGAACATCTATGGACCAAGATATGGGCCAAATACCACACCCTACTCGGAATCCGCGGCTGCACCACTTCAGTTTATTTCTAGGCCCAATTTCAGCTTCTTAACACCAGAATTGGCTTCTGACCTCTTCATATAACTTGTAGCCCTATCTCTCAGCTTTTCTACAAATCAAGAATCACAATAAAATGAGCTCTAAAACTCAAGATATAACCCAAAAACCAAAATAGTGTTAGAATTCACCTAATGCTGGAAAATTTAACTCAAACCCAAACAAAATCCAAACAATACAAAACGGTCCAATTCAAAAAAATTAGGCACAAGAGAGAATTAATGAGCTAGGAATGAGGGAAAATAAGTATATAAAAATCCAATTGATCAGAAGGATCACACCCTGTTCAATCTCTTTATATTAAAGCTTATGATACAAAAATCATTCTAAGTCCATAGATTTTGCGGAATTCTGGTAGCATAACGGCTAAACTGGAGCTTCCCAAAATTTTGCCAAATAGAGAATCCAATATCACATATCATTAAGCATCATTATCATCATCATATCATCATCATAACAACATCATATCAACATTATCATTATCATATCATCATTACCATTATCATCATATTGGCACATGGGGGCATATATAGCACACAAAGTCTTATAAGCTTAATTTTGTAAATTTGGTGCAAGCTTTTAATTGAATTTGCTTCTTGTGTCAATTCTTTTATTTTGCATAGGGTCAATTATGTCTATTATCTATTTTAAAACTTTTAAGTTGAATTATGAAGTCTTCCCATATCTTAATGTGAGGGTCTTAATGTCTTCAAGCTTATTTCTCATTAACTTTTAAAACTTAACCATAACCAGTTTTACTATTACAATGGGGCAGTAACTTCAAAAATTTGCCATAATTTCACCTTTTACTCTTTTGACTTAAATTTTGGTATGATTATACTTCTCTGAGTCTATTTTTAAACAAAATAAACCCCACTTAAAAATTTATTTTGTAACTTGAGATATGCACATTTTAATCTAACTGTTCAGCTTTTAAGTTTATTTTCGGTATAGTGACTTGTAAACTTTACTGGGAGCTCCTCACAAGGAATCTTCTAAAACTATTTTATGGGGATGTTCCTCTACGTCTTATCTTCCTAAAAAACTTGGTCCCATTAAAAAATGCTCTGTATTTCTTGAGTTATTAAGATCTTAACATCAACAGAATCAAAATGAATATAAGAAATTGTAGACACAGTATAGATCTGACTAGAACTAGCAGAAATTGGATCCACAAAATCTACACAAACAGAATCAATAGATACAAAATCCACAATTTTAGAATCTATGCAAATAGAAATAGAATTATGAAAACCAGAAATTTTAGAATTTAAGACAGCATAATTAAAATCAGCAAAATCATCAGCAGTAAAATTCACAGAATTAGAATTAACACATGATAAAACAGAAATACAGTCAGAATAAAGAATATCACAAAGAATAGAATCAGAAAGTGTTCTACAGAAACAGATTTATCAGAAATAGTAGAAACAATGAAAATAGCAAAAACAACAGAAATAGTAGAAACAACATTAGATTTACAAAATTCAAAACCTATAGAATCTAAAATTCCAGAATTTAAATTAATAGAAACTGAAAATTTAGAACCCAAATTTATTATGATAGAAGCTGCATAATCAGTTTTTACGGTAGCACAATCTCCTAGGACAGAATCTACAAAAAATGATGAATCAGAAAATGCAATACCTGCACAACAGAATTTGTTCTAACAAATTCAGATCTGCAGAATTTAAAACTGTTGAACCTGAAATATCATAATCAATATTTGCAGCATGCAAATCAACATAATAAAATTGTTCAGAATCTGAACCTTGTAGGCATGCTTCAATCTCAGCGCAAACAACACATATATCATGAATTCCATCACAAACAGCACATATATCATGAATTCCGTCACAAACAGCACATATATCATGAATTTTGTAATATCCCCATATAAAGTAATAGGAAATAATACAAACAAACTTTTGTTATTCATAATCTTGCCCCTAAATTTTTTAGAAAATGACATTTAGGTCCCTATATCAACAGGATTGGTAGAATAAGGTTTTAAATGAAGCAGAATCACGTAGCGAAAACGTAGAAACCTAAACCCCGGCTAATTGAGCCACAGAGGCATCCATATGTGAAATGACATGGGATGCCCCTAGGCTTAACCATAATTATGAAAATACCATTAGCCATAGAAAATAGAAAACAGAAGGCCCTAAAATTTGTAAAATGTTTAATATACACTGTTAATCGATTTACTCAATTTTATTGAGTTTGTAAAGTTAATTAAAAAGTTAATTAGAGATTAATTAGGATTTAATTAGGTGTCAATTATAAGGATTAAGTTTAGAGAAGATTATGATAGATATATAAGAATTCTTACAAAACTATTCAATAACAATTTGTCGGTTTGAAGGAAATCGGTAAGATTTTGGCATTTTAAACTATCAAAACCGAACCAATAGAATTATATGCTCAAAACCCTATGACCTAGGGCTGAATACTCAACCATTTATACATTAAGTGTGGCACCACAAAGGCCACAAAAGTGAGGAAGGTTGGCTGAAATTCAGCCAAGGGTTTTAGACCAATCAAAACCCTTAATTCCAACTACCACCTCAAGCTTTTATAACTCATTTCTTTCTCTTCCTTTCAGCCCAATCTGCACTGCCTTTATCCCTTGTTCCAGCTCTCTTCTTCTCTTCTCCACTCAGCCAACTCCATCAAACCTTTAAGCTCAACCAAGTTCTATTGATTCAAACTCCCAAATCAAGCCAAATCACATAGAAAGAGGTAGAGATTCAACCTTATTCTTGTTCTTTTGGGTATGGGTGACTGATTTGGGGCTTTTGTTTCTTATTTCTTGATGTGGTGATTGATTGAATATGATGATCTTTGGCTATTTGTTGGTTGTTCTTGATGTTAAATTCGATCTAGAAGTAGAATTTAACATAGTAGAGTACAGGGAGGAGCTGGAAAACCAAAATCCCTTGGCAGTCCGTACGGCAGAGGGTACGTCTTCATCTACCGCCATTTAAATTTGATGAAACTATTTTTATATGAAACTAGACATTCAGAGATTTCCATACAATGATTATATAAGGCCATTGGATTAGTATTGAGAGAGATATGAATTTTGGAAGTTCGACCTAGGTTTTTGAGTTTGATTATGGGCAGATTGGGTTGCTTAGGGTAAAACTCGTCCTATACTGTTTGGAATTGAATGAAACTAACTTTGTTAGAAAGCTTACACATAGGAGAATATCCTATAAAATTTCAGAGTTAGATAAGGTCTCATTTGCTCCTAGTGGTTCAAGAAAGTTGGACACTAGGCTAAAACAAGGCAATTCAGGAAGGTCAAATTTCGGGGCTTATAAACCGAGCCCTACTAAGGCAAATAGAATGTAACTTTTTGAAAATAAAAGATTGTCCTGTTAGCTTTAATATGAGATCAATTTTGTATGATTTGAGTTAGTTTTCTATTTTTAATGGATTTTTACTTTTAAGTATGTAATTCTAGCCAACTACAGGGCAGGCCAGGATAAAACCTAAAAAACTTGAGCTACATTTATTAAAATTAGGTGGGACTAAGGAGGTTAGAAAATATACACATAACACTTCAACATATCCAAATTCAGGTCTAAATGAGTTAAAATGAATTTAAGGCTTCATTTCTAAAAATCGAGCAGAATTGATATAATGGGCAGAATTGAATATAAGGGTCCAATCCCTATATGATTGATATTAGTATGATATATAAGGGTCCAATCCCTACATGATTGACATTATTGTGATATGATTGCTGCTCTATGTTGAACTTTTGCTTGATTGGTTTTACTGGTAGCCTGGCACTATTGACGGGGAAACGGATCTTGTAACATCCCCAATTTTTGTCTAAGCTAATTAGCTCGGTGTCTCCGACTAATTAGAGGGGTTAGTGATTAATTAAGAACTAATCGGCTAATCTCGAGAGCAAAGGCTTAGTAAATTAAAGGCAATTCAACAATTGAAGCATAATGCATTAAAAATTACAATTAAAAGCCTAATTGCCCAATCCTTATTAATTCATGATTTAGACACAAAAATCATGGTGATCTAACCTAATTAACTAAGAGCATATAAGTATCACATCTTAATTACATGAAGATTAACCCTCACCTCTTCTTTACATAATTAATGAGGAAAATCCTTTTTATTGAAAATATGCTAATGTGTAATTAAACCAATTGAATTAATTAGCATTTAGATAATTGTAATAATGGTAAAATTTTATAAACTTCCCTTTAATTATTGTTTGAAAGTTTGGTCAAAGCAAGAGCCATATCCAACCATCCATTTGCCTTCTCATCATACACCACTAGATCAAGAGTCCATGTTAGTAGATTCCTTGAGTCAAGACAAAAGATCTACTCTCCTCCATCAAGATTGTGACACTTGGAGTGATCACAATCATCCAATACCAATCCTAAGATAGATCATGCTTTTAACCACTTGAAAAGAAACACTACAAGGTCTTTACCCAAGTGCCAAGACTCAAAGAAAACACAACTCACCCTTTTACCCCAAGGTTCCTAGCCCTTTTGCTTGAAAAGGAAGTAAAACTCACCTACTCACTCTTGCTTGTTAGAGAAGCCAAACCAATCAGCCCCCCCTCGCCCATTTTGCACCCCAAATAGCCTCCCCCACCCCCTCATTTGTAATTTTCATCCTCTCACTACAAGCCCAAGCTCCCACCTCTCTCTAAACTTCATTCTAGCTCTTTTGTTCTTCCAACCTTTCTTGTTCCTCTTGTCTCTTCTCACCTTATCCAACTCTCTTTCCTATCACCACCCTCACCATCCCTTCAAGGACCACCATTTTTGGTCTTTGGAGAAACAAGATCACTCATACGCAAGCCCCATTTCCAAGCATTCAAGGAGGAAGGCTCTCTCCAACCTTCTCTACCTTCAAAATCCTTCAAGAAAGCTCTCTTTGATAGTGACCCTAACCTTCTTCTTCTATTTGTTCTTCAAGACCTTTAACTCCTAAGCTCTCCATAGCTAGGTGGTTCTAGGACTTGTTTCCAAGGCCTCATGGCCATGCTTGTTGATATGATGAGTTTTTATGTGTTGTATCTTTCTCTTTGGCATGAGATTTTCGATTGGTATGTCTATTGTTATTGAACCAAATTTTTAGAAGTTAAAACATTGATTTAATACCAAGATCTCAAAGTATAAAAGTGGTTTGGAAGAGAAAAGTGGTCACTTGAGGAAAAGCTTTAATGTTTTTACAAGAAAACTCATTGAAACCAAAACCGTGGAAGCTGGAAAATTCTGGTAGTCTATATGGCGCGACCGATAACTCCTTTAATATAACTCCAAATGCAATGAAACTAATTTTCTGAAAGTAGACTCAATGAGCTTTCCATACGTATAAAATTCGTGAAATTTGGACTTAAAATGAGGGAGATATGATTTTTCAAAGTTGGCAGTTCCTGGATGGATTTATGTTCGGGCAGTATGTAATAAAATGTGTATAACTCAAGTTATACAGAACATTTTTGAGTGGAACCAAGTTTGTTAGAAAGCTAAGACATAAAGGAACACTCCCATAAAACAGTTTTGTCAGATTCCATGTGAGGAATTCCCAGTGGAGTTAACAAATCATTGACCCGAGTTGAACTTTCAAGTTTGAACAGTCAGAATAAAATGTGCATAACTCAAGCTACAAAATGAATTTTTGAGTGGGGCTTGTTTTGTTTAAAAATAGACTCAAAGAAGTATAAAAATTCGAAACCAAAGAGTAAAAGATGAAATTATGGTGAATTTTTGAAGTTACTGCCCCATTGTAAAAGTAAAACTGGTTATGGTAAGTTTTAAAGGTTAATGAAAAATAAGCTTCAAGACATTAAGACCCTTACATTAAGTATTGGAAAACCTTCATAATTCAACTTAAAAGTTTTAAAAAGGATAATGGATGAAATGGACCCTATGCCTAATAAAAGAATTTATACAAGAGGTAACCTCAATTAAAAGCTTGCACTAAATTTACTAAGCTAAGCTCATAAGATTTTGTGTGATAGGTATGCCTCTATGTGTCCATGTGATGATATGATATGATGATGATCATAGGGATGATGATATGATATGATGATGATGATTATTGCATGAAATGATGACGATATGATAATGAATGATGATGATATGAATATGATATGTTGATGATATGATGCTTAATGATATACATGAAAGGATTAATAAATATGAACACCCTAGGGACGGCGATACATAACGCCCAGAGGTGATTCATAAAGGAACCACATTTGGGGACGGCGATATGTAACGCCTAAATGTGGAAAAGAATTAGAATAATTTTGCATCATAAGCCTTAATAAGAAGAAGATGAACTAAGGGTGTGATCCTTCAAAAGGGAAGGTGACCTAATTTAAGCTTCCCTCACCCACGACTCACATGAGGCATGGCATGACCCAGCTAGTGTAAGTACCGAAAAGTGATGGTGGCGACGGCCACGGTATGAGCTCATTACCACTTATATTTAGTGGGTGAAAAGATAAAGTCAAGTTAAGAAAAGAAAAGGGACTTCTGTCCAAACCCTAGAAAGGGAAAGAAGTTAAGAGAATCTTATAGTATGGACATGCATGTTTTATGTAATTATATTTGTGCTTATGTATGTTATGATATAAATGATTAGAGATTATGTTAAAATTGAATCCACTTCGGATATTCATGTTTTCGAAATCCTAAGAATGGAACCTTATGAATGCTCACTATTTTCATTAATAAAACCGAAGTGGCTGGGATGATGACGATGACATTTTGTGTCGGGTTCGAGTCCTACTGAGAAATTCCATTTCTCACCCTAGTTATTCTTCCGTATGACGTGGGATGTCAGACAATGCTGATGTGGACTTGTAGTCGCCATAGCTCTGCATCTTCATTCATTTCTTGTGTGACGGACGATGTCGATTTCAGTTTGTATCTAGTATTTGGATCATGGTCGTACCATGAACCTCCTCCGCTGTAATGCTGATATGTATGTATATATATATATTATGAACTCATATCGATGTAATGATTTGCTACATAATGCAATGTATTTGTGAATTATTATTTGTTTACCTTTCTCATGTTTTACGAATTTGGGGTATGTATTTTATGCGACACGCTCTTTCTCTATCTAACTTCTCGCTCAAGGCTTTACTTTTCAAAACGCTGCAAAGCGACGACGTATTTCAAAAAAAAGAAAGAAGAAATCTTACTGTATTTTCCGCGTAACTTAATTTCAAGTGAAGTTTAGTTTTCCACGAGCATAAGTAACAACTAATAAAATGCTGTAATATGACTTAAGCGTAGTATGGGTTTATTAGGGTGTTACAGATCTGATCTGTTATGCTACCAAATTTTTGGTAAAATTGTAAGAAGGTTATGAACACTTGTATGTTATGAATATGTATGTGGAAATCATGTATGCAAGGATATATGAAAGTAAGCAATGAAGCACATGCATGAGTGCATTCAACATGTCTATGCATGATTATGTATGAGAATCAAAGAATATGAATATATAAAATGTGAATCCCTTCACCTGAAGGAATAAGATAAGATGTGGATCCCTTCACTTGGAGGCAGTTGCACGTTGAATACCTCTCTCTGAAGGCAGTATAAAACTATAAGATCCCTCTACATTAGAGGCACGTGGTCAGATGAGATCCCTCTACATTGAAGGCACGTGGTCAGATGAGACCCCTCTATTCTTGAGGCATGTGACCAGAAGATATCCCTTCAATTTAGAGGCACGTGGCCAAAAAGAGATCCTTTCAAGACTAGAGGCACGTGAATCCCCTTGTAGGTCAGTTTTGTGTGATGATGGTCACGAGTTGAGCTCACTCCTAGATCAGACTACCCAAGGGTAGTAAAGAGTAAAGAAAAGAAAGTTAAAGAAAAATACCAGTGCATTTGCATGAATTCAAGTATGAGTATTTGCATAATTATATCCCATGTTTTATTGATGTTGAGACTGTTCTGTTTTCTTATGCTGTGATTATTATTCTAAAATATGAAACATTGCCAATGTGACTCAAGTGCGTGAATAAAATGAACTCTGTTTCGAACAATTTTTTTTTTTTCAAACTATAAAATTGAACAGTCTATTTTACATGTTCACATTTTTCATAATAAACCGAAGCAGCTAGAGATAATAACAATGACATAGCATATGGTAGTTTAATGAATCCTACTGAGAATTTATAATTCTCACTCCTATATTTATTTCCGTATTATCTCCAAATAATTCAGAAGTTCCGAAGAAGGTCCTCCGAGGCAGAGTTGACTAGTACGATTGAAGGTGGCCAAAGGATGTTGCTAGACAGGGTCTAACTAAGTGACAGTAACAACTCATAGGTGGGGTATTATGATTTAAGTATAGTACCATACTTAGGAGGGTGTAACATTAATGGTATCAAAGCAGTTTGGTCGTAACCGGACCTGAGGGCTGAACTGACTATGCTTCCAGTGCACTTTGGAATCCTTAGAAAATGTCATGTGATAAATCTTATCTACTCAGATAAGATGTAGAAAATTAGATATGCATGACCGCCTAACTGTGATTGTTATTAGTTGCTGTCACACTTTACTTATTATTGAGCCTGATCAACTCAATTTTTGGTTGTGTGTGATTAGGAGCTAATGGCTTCCAGGGGGCGTGGTAGGCCACAAACTACACCCACTTCAAAAGACCCTGCTAATTTCATGGACACTTTACGAGAGATGGCATATGCCATGTGCGAACAAGCTACTGCAGCACACCAAATGACAGACCAGTTGGGGAGACAACCTGGAGCCGGTCACGGTGGAAACCCGAAAAGCTCAAGATTGGATTTGGAACATCTCAAGTTCGGGGAATTCAGGAAAGTAAACCCACCCAGCTTTAGAGGAGCTTTCAACCCTGACAAGGCTGACGAATGGATTAAGACGATGGAAAAGGGTTTCTCTGTTATGGATTTACGGATCGCCAGAAAGTAGCCTTTGCCACCTATATGCTGGAAGCAGACACGGAATTCTAGTGGAATGGTGTGAAATAGCTATTAGAAGAGTCCCAGATAGAGATCACCTGGATTGTGTTCGAAGATGCTTTTTACTAGAAATACTTTCCTCCATTAATTTGGAATGCCAAGGAGTTGGAATTTATACAACTCTGTCAGGGAAGTAGTAGCATGTTAGAGTACATCGCTAAGTTTGAGGAGTTATGCAAGTTTTCCACAATCTATTAGCATAATCCAGATGAGGCGTGGAAGTGTGTCAAATTTGAAAGCGGATTGAGGGAGGATATCCTTGCAGCAATAGGCCCTATGGAGATAAGTGATTTCCCTACCTTAGTAAACAAGTGCAGACTTGTGGAAGACTATAATAAGCAATTGGAGATCGTCCAGTCTGATGCTTATAGAAAGAGGGCGGCACCTGAAAACCACGAACTCGAATATGCCTCACCACCAAAGAAGCCACGTCAATTTAATAGACGTGAGGATAAACAACTACAAGGGCCAAACGCAAGGCGAGGATGCTCTAAGTGTGGAAAGGATCATGGAGGTAGACCTTGTTTGGGCGGAGAGAATGTATGTTTCAGGTACGGGATGTTGGGTCACATGATCAGAGACTGCTTATATATGCATCAGCCGCCCACCCCTAAATCGCAACAACAAGGACGGGTCTTCACCTTGAATGTTGAAGAGGCGATTTTCCCAAAGGAGCTGAAGTGAAATCAGGAATAACCTTGGGCAAGGATTCACTTTTTGAAAAATATGTTATGTTGAATTATATAACTACGTTTACTGTATTTTCTTTGACTATGTTTATTCAATTTCAGTGTGCTTACGTGTGAACTTTTTTTAAATTCTTACGAAAATAAATAGTTAGTTTTGTGACTAAATTTTGAGGACAAATTTTTTTTTTTTTTGGAGGGTAGTAATGTAACATCCCGATATAACATAATAGGAAATAAAACAAACAAACTTTTGTTATACATAATCTTGCCCCTAAACTTTTTAAAAAATGACATTTAGGTCTTTATATCAATAGGATTGATAGAATAAGGTTTTAAATGAAGCAGAATCACGTAGCGAAAACATAAAAACCTAAACCTCGGTTGATTGAGCCACGGAGACATCCATATGTGAAATGACATTAGCCATAGAAAATAGAAAACAGAAGGGCCTAAAATTTGTGAAACGTTTAATGTACACTATTAATCGATTTACTCGATTTTTGAGTTTGTAGAGTTAATTAAAAAGTTAATTAGAGATTAATTAGGATTTAATTAGGTATCAATTATAAGGACTAAGTTTAGAGAAGATTAAGATAGATATATAAGAATTCTTACAAAACTATTCAATAACAATTTGTCGGTTTGAAGGAAATTGATAAGATTTCAGCATTTTAAACTGTCGGAACCGAACCAATAGAATTACATGCTCAAAACCCTATGACCTAGGGCTGAATACTCAGTCATTTATACCCTAAGTGTGGCAGCATAAAGGCCACAAAATTGAGGAAGGTTGGATGAAATTCAGCCAAGGGTTTTAGACCAATCAAAACCCTTCATTCCAACTACCACCTCAAGCTTTTATAACTCATTTCTTTCTCTTCCCTTCAGCCCAATCTGCGCTGCTTTTCTCCCTTGTTCCATCTCTCTTCTTCTCTTGTCCGCTCACCCAACTCCATCAAACCTTCAAGCTGAATCAAGTTCTATTGATTCGAACTCCAAAATCAAGCCAAATCACATAGAAAGAGGTAGAGATTCAACCTTGTTCTTGTTCTTGTTCTTTTGGGTATGGATGGCTAATTTGGGGTTTTGTTTCTTATTTCTTGATGTGGTGATTGATTGAATATGATGATCTTTGGCTGGTTGTTGGCTGTTCTTGATGTTAAATTCGATCTAGAAGTAGAAGGGAGTGAAAGTAGAGTGCAGGGAGGAGCTGGAAAACCAAGATCGCTAGGCAGTCCGTACGCCAGAGTGTACAGCTCTGCCTACTGCCATTTAAATTTGATGAAACCATTTTTATATGAAACTAGACATTCAGAGATTAGCATACATATATCATATAAGGCCATTGGATTAATATTGAGAGAGATATGAATTTTGGAAATTCGACCTAGGTTTTTGAGTTTGATTATGGGTAGATTAGGTTGTTCATGGTAGAATCGCCTTATACTACTTGGAATTGAATGAAGCTAACTTTTTTAGAAAGCTTACATGTAGGAGAATATCCCATAAAAATTTCAATGTTAGATAAGGTCTCGTTTGCTCCCAGTGGTTCAAGAAATTTTCCCTATGTCCAAACTGGGCCAAAATAGGGCAGTTCAGGAAGGTCAAGTTTCAGGAGTTAAAACTTGAGCCCTACTAAGGCAAATGGAATGGAACTTTTTTCAAATGCAATATTGTCCTGTTAGATTTAATATGAGATCAATTTCATATAATTTAAGTTAGTTTTCAATTTTTAGTGGATTTTTACTTTTAAGTGTATAATTTTGGCCAGCTACGGGGTAGGCCGGGATAAAACCTAAATAACTTGAGCTATATTAATCAAAATTAGGTGAGACCAAAGAGGTTAGAAAATAGGCACATAACACTTCAACATATCCAAAATTCAGGTCTAAATGAGTTAAAATGAATTTAAGGATTCATTTCTAAAAATCGGGCAGAATTGATAAAATGGGCAGAATTGAATATAAGGGTCCAATCCCTATAATATTGATATTATTATGATATATAAGGATCCAATCCCTATATAATTGACATTATTGAGATATGATTGCTACTCTATGTTGAACTTTTGCTTGACTGGCTTTACTGGTAGCCTAGCACTATTCATAGAGAAATGGATCTAATCCATTATGCTGCCAAATTTTCAGTCAAATTGTAAGAAGGTTATGAACATTTGTATGTTATGAATATGTATGTGGAAATCATGTATGCAAGGATATATGAAAGTAAGCGATGAAGCATATGCATGAGTGCATTTAGCATGTCTATGCATGATTATATATGAGAATGAAAGAATATGAATATATAAAATGTGAATCCCTTCACCTAGAGGCAGTTATGCGATCCTTCCCTGTGAAGGCAGTTAAATAAGATAAGATGTGGATTCCTTCACTTGGAGGCAATTGCACATTGAATCCCTCTCTGTGAAGGCAGTATAAAACTATGAGATCCCTCTACCTTGGAGGTACGTGGTCAGATGAGATCCCTCTACATTGAAGGCACGTGGTCAAATGAGATCCCTTTATTCTTGATGCACGTGACCAGAAGAGATCCCTTCAATTTAGAGGCACATGACCAAAAAGAGATCCCTGTAAGACTAGAGGCACATGAATCTCCTTCTAGGTCAGTTCTGTGTGATGACGATCATGAGTTGAGCTCACTCCTAGATCAGACTACATAAGGGCGGTAAAGACTACAGAAAAGAAAGTTAAAGAAAAATACCAGTGCATTTGCATGAATTCATGTATGAGTATTTGCATAATCATATCCCATGTTTTATTGATGTTGAGATTGTTCTATTTACTTATGCTATGATTATTATTCTAAAATATGAAACATTGCCAATGTGACTTAAGTGTGTGAATAAAATGAACTCTGCTTCGGACAATATTTTTTTTTTGAAACTATAAAACTGAACAGTCTATTTTACATGTTCACATTTTTTATAATAAACCGAAGCAGCTGGAGATAATAACAATGACATAGCATATGGTAGTTTGATGAATCCTACTGAGAATTTATAATTCTCACTCCTATATTTATTTTCGTGTTATCCCCAGATAGTTCAGAAGTTCCGAAGAAGGTCCTCCGAGGTGGAGTTGACTAGTATGATTGAAGGTGGCCGAAGGATGCTGCCAGACAGGGTCTGACTAAGTGACAGTAACAACTCCTAGGTGGGGTATTATGACTTAAGCATAGTACCATATATGGGAGGGTGTAACATTAATGGTATCAGAGCAGTTCGATCCTAACCGGACCTGAGGGCTGAATTGACTATGCTTCCAGTGCACTCTGGAATCCTTAGAAAATTTATGCGACTCTAGCAAGTATACCGGATCATATAAGTAATAAAGTAATGAGAAAAGTATCGTTCCCACGAGGATAGATCAAATACCGAGTAGTTTAAGGGACGACTATTTGGACAGAATGAAATTGTGGATGTAACGAAAGTTAAAATAAAAATAAGAAATTAATAAATACGAAAAATAGCAACCAGGACGGATTCAAGAAAGGTTGACCAAATATGATGGAATGAACGTTAGGGCTAATTAACTTCAACTATTGTAGACGCATTACCTATGAATTTTTGTTAATCCATTCTATCCTAATTGACTCACGGTCGGTTCCCCTTAATTTATTCCTAGCCTCTATCAAGATCAAGCAATACTCTTTATCCTAAACTGATTGTCTAATCTCTGAGCATAAACTAATCTAGGAAAAGGTTGAAGTTCTATGGGTTCCTATATTGACCGCATGAATCGCGTTTGTCTATCTCTAGTTTTCGCTCAGCTCACGGTGTTTATGTTAAGAAGCTTTGTTTACAAACCCTATCTCTAGTTATTGCAAACCAACGAATCAATTGAATGGTGGCCAATCACTCAAAAGCATTAAGCACAAACAAAAACACTAAGCTATTGAAATAGAAACAAGATTAACATTAATCCATAAAGAAAATTGTCATACAAAAGGGTCCATTAATGCCCTAGCAAGAGAAATTTAGTTCATGTCTAAAGAAAAGAAAACAATAACAGAGTATAAAGACGAGGAAACAGAAAAACAAAGAGCCATGGAGAATTCTGGCTAGACATAAGGGATTCAGGAAAATTTGGATCTCTCCATGTTGATGATCAAGCACCGAAATCCTTGAATCTTCACCTTCAATCTCTTGGAAGAAGTCTTCTGTCTTGAAGAGGGTGTGTAAGTGTCTCGGGGTCTCTTTTGTGATATGTGTGACCCCTTTATATAGTGTGTATGTCCCTCTTTTAACTCTCAGCTCGAATGGGTAATTTGCTGCAAACGGGCTTACGCTATAGTGCAAGGGGTTGTGCTATAGCGCAAGCCCCAATTCTTGGCTCATTTGCGAAATCCGGTGGCGCTATATAACGCACTGGGTTGCGCTATAGCGCAACAAAAAATTTGTTGACAGTCTTCGAACACAGCAGTACGCTATAGCGCTCTGGGTTGCGCTATAGCGCAACATCAAACCTTGGAAATTTGACAAAATGGGAGAGCGCTATAGCGTGCTGGGTTGCGCTATAGCGCGGCATGAATGTGGCAATTTCTTCCTTATGCGACAGTACGCTATAGCGCGTTGGCTTGCGCTATAGCACAAGGTGCTAAGTCTGAATTCATGGCTTGGCTTCTTCCAACTTCTTTTGGGCCCACTTGTACCTACAATAGATCAAATAAACCCAAAATAAGTATCCAAAAGATAAGAAAATAATAGAAAATAAGAATACCACCTAATCTAAACTACTTAACTAAAATAAAACAAAATAGCAACAAAGCTAAACAACTACGTCCTAAATTAAATAAAAACTAACTAAAAATATAACTCACCAAAGAGAGTTATCACAACCCCCAACTTAAGTACTTGCTTGTCCCCAAGCAAAACTCAAAGCAAAGACTCAAAAATAGAAAAAATAAAATAAAACAAAAGACTCAACCAAAAACACTTAAAACAAAAGGACTTACTAGACAAAAATGGTCAAGATAGAAGCTGTTGTCTATGCGATTCCTCATCACTGCTCCATAACTTAACTCAAAAGTTACCAAGGATCAAAGTCTAAGTACCAAGACCATCTAATTGTGCAATCACATTGCCAAAAGAATGGATCCAGTGTGTGTGTGTACAAGAGAAAAGTAACAAAGAATTGACTCACCCTATGCTTATGCCATGTTTAAGAAAAGACAAAAACATCACACTATCCATGATCCTTTCTCTTTGTTTCTACATGAATGTCACTTACCCAAAGATCAAAAGGACTTTTCTTAGCTTGTAATGGTAGGCCAGGGTAAGGGGTATGATAGAATAGTCATTTAAGCTCAATTAATCCCCTCAACTTAAGGAACCCTCACCTCTAATTCATTCTCCTTGGGGTACCCCTAACTTAGTTGCTTGGCAACCATCATGCTTTTCGTGTTAAACCTTGGCATTATATTTTCCTTGTATTGCCAACTTTTCTCTATTTTTTTTTCTTTTTTTTTTCTTTTCTTCATTCTTCCTTCCCTTTTCTTTTTCTTTATTTTTTTTCAAATATTCACCCATTCCACTTTTGGCTTTAGAAGCATGAGGTTGGTGTAGTGGAGGTATTACCCTATTCAAATGAGTTTAGAAGTTAAGGCTTGAGGGTAAACCATAGGATCAAAAAGGAAAAGCAAGGAAGGACGTTAGGCTTATAACGTGGTTCAATCCAAGAATAGGCTTTAAGGCTCAAATAGGGTGACTAAGGATCAATGACCAAGGGTAGGCAATGAGGCTCAATTATGGCTACCAAATATGGCCTAAATCACTTCTAAGGCTAAGATTCACTCGCATATATTTCAAGAGAGATTCACATGAATAAGAATGCATGTCTAAACCTAAATAAAGCATAAAAAGCATAAAGATCACCTATCCTAAGCTGCTAACTCTTATTAATGTGCAAGAAAATAATCCTTCTCAATTCAAAAGTAAAGGCACAAGAAGATTTTCAAGACTTAAATTTGGATCCAAAGTCACTTAAGAGTTAACAAATAGAGCAGTCTTTCATATCATAGGCATAGGCATAGGCATAGGCTTTGCATCTATTTGACTGACAAAGGACACTAAAAAAAAAAGAAGACTAAATATGAAAAATCTTTTTGGTTTTTTTCTTTTTTTGAAATCGAAACAAGACAACTAGAAGACTAGAAAACTAACAATAACTAAAGGAAAATAAGCAGGAGCAAAACGCAAAAGTACATTTATGGACTTTCCCAACCCCCAACTTAAAAATTGTGCATAGTCCCCAATGCACTGGAATAGAAACAAAAAGGGAAAGGAAAGGAAAGGAACTCCCCAAATCCAGTCTTCCTCGGACTCCTCAGCTGCGTCTTCTGCTTCTTCTTCTGACTCCTCTTGTGCAAAGGCCTCCTCGTCTGTGAGACGCTCAAGCTCTGGATCTGGTGGAGGTAGAGGTGGTAGCTGTTGGAGGAGCTCTGGTGATAGCTGCTGCCTCATAAGTGCCTCAAGACCCTGGATGCCTCTAGAAATAGAGGAATACTATCTGCTCGCTCTGTTCTGGAGGGTGGTCTGTGTGCTCCTCATGTCTAGGCGCAGCTCATCAATCTGGGCCTGAAGTTGAAGCCATGGTGGCTGGGATGCATTAGTGTCTCCGACTTGTGGTGGTGGTGGCGATGGTGATGATGCATCTCCCTGTCTCTCAGCCTGTCGGGTCCTCCTAGTCCTTCGAGTTGCTCTGTTCAGTGTCACAGAGAGGCTCTCATCAGAAATCTTTGGACCTCTGTCCATCATGCGCTCTGCAGGATCTACAACAACACCCGCCTGTAAGGCTAATGCAGTGATCAAGGATGGGTAAGGTAAGGAGTAGTTGCTGCTCGGTATGGTCATCATCTGATCCTTGATCAACTGCCCCAGGTTCACCTCCCTCTGAGTGATGAGGCAATACAATAGCAGGCACCTCTTCCTAGTGATAGAATGGGTGTGCCTGCTAGGCATGAGATGAGAGAACATAATCTGCGCCCACACTCTGGCTGCTGGGTTGAGGTGCTTATTCAGCAGATGCTTCGGGCCAGTAGACGGAGTATCATAATAAGCCCACTCGTCATTCGGCAAGGCTATGGTTCGTAGAATCTCATCCCAATCTACATTTTGCCCTCTCAATGTAGAGAAATCATCTTGCTGGATATCAGAAGTATGCATGAAGGAGTTGATGCTAGAGGGGCGGACGTCTACCCACTGGCTTCTCACCCAGACGTGGCCTTCAGGTTGGTTGGCCCCACTAACTACCATCAGGTTGGCATAAAATTCTCGCACTAAGTTGAGACAACCCAATGGTGGCTGATCCAACAAACTGTGCCACCCTCTCCTCTCTATCTCTTCCACATGTGCTCGGAATGTACCCGAACTCAGCTAAACGCCCTTCTCTATCACCAACTCCCATTTGTGGAGGAGGAATGGTATCGATGTTTGTCAAAATCTTCCTCGGCATGAGAGGGTTGGGAAGAAGAGGAGGCTCCGGTAGTCTTGGTTCTCTTTCTGGATGCCATGGTCCTGAAAACATAATTAAAATAACCAAAAATCCAAAGGCAACCAATTAGTAATCAATAAATCATAACAGAGTGTTCCAAGATAATGACCCCCAACTTACTTACTGGCACAGTCAGAATTAATCCATAAGAGGGAATAACTCAAAATCCAAGCACTATAATTCCATCTAACATAATAGAGCATATGCAAGGATTCTGAAAATAATCAGTGACGAAATGGATCCTAAGCACATTCGAATATGGATCATGTCAAGCAAAGCTTCCAATCCTATTTTGAAATCCAATTGTCTTAAATCAAATATGTATAAACACCCAAATGACTCAACTCATGTCTTAATTCAGAGCCAAACATTCAATAACTCAAGCCAATAACATAATATAGCAATAATGATCACAACTGACTCAAGTATGATGTTTAATCAAATGAAACAGCATCAATTCATTCTACCATAACAAAAGCACATGTTATTTATGATAAATTCAAGGTGAGAACTAAACATGGCAATGTAGGTAGCACATGCAACATTAAAAATCAAAACTGAGACAGTAAGAAGATGCAAACTAGGTATGGATGACTCTCAACAACTCAAGTGGAGCAACTCCTTTCCAAAAATGGTGAGAGTTTTGCCTCACACCCAAGAAAATCCTATTCTGTGAGTTAGGGTTCAAATGGGGAAAAACCAATGGTTGTGATGCATAAATAGGTGAAAATGTGAGGAGTGAGGGGCGGTTTTGAGGGGAGGAATGGATTTGGGTGGAAGAAATTGAGTGGGAGAGTGAGTGTTTGTGTTTGGGTATGTGAGGGAAGGAAGAGAGAAGAGAGTTTGCGTGTGTGTGTGTTTTTGTTTGTGCTGTAGCAAAGCTGCAGCGTGATCTTTAAATCTGTCATGAAAATGGGCTTGCGCTATAGCGCAACAAAATTTTCCTTTGGTGTATCACACAAACGGGCTTGCGCTATAGCGCAACATGTCGCGCTATAGTGCAAGAAAACATTCTCTTCACTTTCTGCAGACTCAGGCTTGCGCTGTAGCACAAGTCATCGCGCTATAGCGCAAGAAAAAAAAAATTTCAAAACTCATACTCCCTTCAACAGCGCGCTATAGCGCGCTGTTGCTGCTGCAACTTTTGCATTTTCTCTGTTGCACGCCCAATTTCATCATTTCCTCCACTTATGAACTTCCTAATAGCTCCATGAACCTAAAAAAAAAAACAAAACAAACCAGACTTGAATAAATTAAATTGATTCTAAATAAAATTATACCTAAAAAATAACAATAATAATAAAGTAAAACTAAAATGATCCTAAATAAAAAAAAGTTAAAGGAAATCAAAGAAAAGTTAGAAAAAAGTTGGGTTGTCT
Source organism: Pterocarpus macrocarpus (assembly GCA_031439585.1). Classification (NCBI taxonomy): domain Eukaryota; kingdom Viridiplantae; phylum Streptophyta; class Magnoliopsida; order Fabales; family Fabaceae; genus Pterocarpus; species Pterocarpus macrocarpus. The sequence continues at coordinate 32,045,154 of CM062516.1, forward strand.
CCCAACAAGCACTTTGATTTAATGTCCCTAAGTTGGACATGACTTTATCTAATAGCATGGATCAGAGAGAAGAGCTAAAGCCTTGAGTTTATCGTAGCTTCCATCAACATATAGCTTCAACCTTTGACCATTGACTTTAAAAGTGCCTTTGGTAGGATGTGTGACCTCAATAACTCCAAAAAAGGATACTTTAGTGATCTCAAATGGTCCGGACCACCTTGATCTCAGCTTACCAGGGAATAGCTTCAACTTGTAATTGAAGAGTAGGACTTTCTGACCTATGTGGAAGTTTCTCCTTAGTATATTCCTATCATGCCACTTCTTAGTTTTCTCCTTATAGAGCTTGGCATTTTCATAAGCTTCCTGTCTAAACTCATCCAACTCATTAAGTTGTAGCATTCTTTTCTCACTTGCCTCCTTGAGATCAAAATTGAGTAGTTTTGTTGCCCAATATGCCTTATGCTCCAACTCAACTGGCAAGTGACAAGCCTTCCCAAAGACCAATCTATATGGAGACATCCCAATGGGAGTCTTGAAAGCTGTCCTATAAGCCCAAAGAGCATCCTCCAACTTAACTGACTAGTCCTTTCTTGAGGAATTAACAGTCTTCTCAAGGATCCTCTTCAACTCCTTATTGGACACCTCCACTTGGCCACTTGTCTGAGGGTGGTAGGGGGTGCTAGCCTTGTGCTTCACACCATATTTGGCAAGAACGGCTTCAAATTGACGGTTGCAGAAGTGTGTACCTCCATCACTAATTATTGCTCTTGGGGTGCCAAATCTTGAGAAAATATTCTTCTTTAGAAACTTTGTGACGACCCGAGCATCATTAGTAGGAGATGCCATGGCTTCCACCTATTTGGACACATAATTAACTGCTACCAATACATATTTGTTACCAAAGGAAGTGGGAAAGGGACCCATGAAGTCAATACCCCATACATCAAATAGCTCAACCACCAAAATATTATTCAATGGCATCTCATGCCGCCTAGAAACATTCCCAGTCCTTTGGCAATCATTGCACCTTCTCACGTAGTCATTGGCATCTCTGAAAATAGTGGGCCGATAGAACCCACACTGGAGGACCTTAGCAACTATCCGGGTGGCTCCGAAATGACCTCGAACTGGTGATGTGTGACAATGGTAAAGAATGCTAGCCACCTCTTCTTGAGGAACACATCTTCTGATAATCTGATCTGAGTAGTGTCTATAAAGAAATGGGTCCTCCTAGAAATAGTACTTGAGGTCAGAAAAGAATTTCCTCTTCTGGGTGTGTGAGAGGCCCTCAGGTAGAAGTCTCTTCACCAGGTAATTGGCATAGTCTGCAAACCATGGTGCTACTTGTGCTACCCATAGCTGCTCATCAGGAAATGTCTCTCTAATCTCTTCTTCCTCATGCAGAAAAGGAGAGGTCAATCTAGAAAAGTGGTCAGCTACCAAGTTCTTTGCTCCCTTTTTATCTCTGATCTCCAAATCAAATTCTTGAAGCAATAGAATCCATCTAAGGAGCCTAGCTTGGCATCCTTCTTATCCAACAAGAACTTCAGGGCTGCATGGTCCGTGTAGACAATCACCTTAGCACCTATCAAATAAGAACGGAATTTGTCAAAAGCAAAAACAACAGCCAAAAGTTCCTTTTCAATCGTAGCATAATTAAGTTGTGCATCATTCAAAGTTCTACTGGCATAATAAATAACATGTAGCAACTTATTCTTCCTCTGCCCTAAAACAGCACCTATGGCATAATCACTAGCATCACACATGAGCTTAAATGGCAAGTCCCGATTAGGTACAACAAGAATGGGAGCTGAAACTAATTTATTTTTCAAAAGTTCAAAGGCATACAAGCATTCATTATCAAAATTAAAAGGAACATTCCTAACTAACAAATTACTCAAAGGTTTATCAATTTTAGAGAAGTCCCTAATAAATCTCCTATAAAATCCAGCATAGCCTAAGAAACTTCTAACTCCCTTCATATTGGTTGGTGGAGGTAACTTCTCAATGACTTCAATTTTGGCTCTATCCACTTTAATTCCTTTAGTTGAGATTCGATGTCCAAGAACTATGCCTTCCTGCACTATAAAATGACACTTCTCCCAATTCAAAACAAGGTTAGTTTCTTGACATCGTTTCAAAACCAAAGATAAATGATACAAACAATCATCAAAAGAAGAACCAAAAACTGAAAAATCATCCATAAAAACCTCTATAAACCTCTCCACTATATCATGGAAAATAGCTAGCATGCATCTCTGGAAGGTGGCTGGGGCATTGCATAACCCAAATGGCATTCTCCTATACACAAATGTCCCATATGGGCAGGTGAATGTAGTCTTCTCCTGATCCTCTGGGGCAATGTGCATTTGGTTATAACCAGAGTAGCCATCCAAGAAGCAATAGTAAGCATGGCCTGCTATCCTCTCCAACATCTGGTCCATGAAGGGTAATGGGAAATGGTCCTTGCGGGTGGCATCATTAAGCTTTCGGTAATTAATACACATCCTCCACCCAGTGACCGTACGAGTTGGAATGAGCTCATTATTCTCATTCTTCACCACTATAATTCCTCCTTTCTTGGGTACCACCTGAACTGGGCTAACCCAAACACTGGCTAAGATGGGGTATATGATCCTTACATCTAGGACCTTCACCACTTCCTTCTTCACAACCTCTTTCATGGTTGGGTTCAGCCTCCTTTGTGGTTGGGCCAGTGGCTTGAAGTCATCTTCCATGAAGATTTTATGCATGCAAAAGGTGGGGCTGATACCCCTCAAGTCTGAAATCTGCCACTCAATAGCTGCCTTATGATCTCTTAGTACCCTTAGCAACTTATCTTCTTCTACGCTACTTAGTGAGGCACTAATAATAATAGGATGTGTGTCACCCTCACCAAGGAATGCATATCTCAGATGGATAGGAAGTTGCTTGAGCTCTAATTTTGGTGGCTCCTCACTCATTGGTTGTAGTTCCTTATCCCATGTCAGAGTGTCAGAAAAAGGGTGGGAAACTACCGGTTGAGCTTCCAAAAGTTCATGGCATAGCTGTAAGTTGTTGTCCTCCAATTCTTCTGCCATTTTAGATTTCATCAGGTATGCCTCTAAGGGAATGGTGGTGGAAACAGCTTCAAAGGAAGAGGTTACCACCTCTTCAACGACATCAACTCTAAGGCAAGAATCAGCTTCCAGGGGAAACTTAGTTGCATTAAAAACAATGAAGGTGACCTTCTCATCTTGTACCCGCAACTCTAACTTTCCCTCTTGGACATCTATGAGAGCTCTCCCAGTGGCTAAGAAGGGTCTCCCAAGAATGAGGGGGACTTCCCTGTCTTCCTCCATGTCAAGCACTACAAAATCCACTAGGAATATGAGCTTATCCACCTTTACCAGAACATCCTCAATAATGCCTCTTGGATGCTTGATTGATCTCTCAGCCAGCTGTAGTGACATCATGGTAGGCTTGACTTCTCCAACTCCAAGCTTCTTGAAAATAGACAAAGGCATTAAATTAATACTGGCACCAAGATCACAAAGAGCTTTATTAAAATAAACATCACCAATGACATATGGAATAGTAAAACTCCCTGGATCTTTAAGTTGGGAGGCAGCTTGTTTTATAAGATGACACTGCACTCTTCAGTAAGTAGGACAGTCTCATCATCTCTGATTTTTCTCTTCTGAGAGAGGATTTCCTTCATAAACTTAGCATAACTAGGCATCTAAGTCAATGCCTCCACGAAGGGCATATTAATTTGTAGCTTCTTGAATACTTCCAGAAATTTTGCAAATTGTTTATCATGCTGCTCTTTCTTCAGTTGCTTTACCCTCTATGGATAGGGAATGGGAGGGTCATAGGCAGGTAGTGCCACATACTCTGGCATCTTTTCTTCTTCTCCTACACCCTTGCTACGCTTCATAGGAATCTCATATTTCTTCCCTTGGGTAGTTTCCACTTCAGTCTCAGCAGGTTGCTCTTCTTCCGCTTCTGGCATCTCAGGTTCTTCTAGTTTTTTGCCACCTCGTAGGGTAATTGCCTTAACTTGCTCTCTTGGATTTTTCACTGTGTTGCTAGGCAAAGTACCCTGTGGTCTTTCAGCTAGTTGTTGGGATATCTGCCCTAATTAAGTTTCAAGGTTTCTAATGGAAGCCTCCTGGTGCTTGAATTGTGCTTCAATTCTGTCCACAAAATTAGAATGAGTCTGCATGAATTGTTGGAACATTTCTTCCAAGTTAGATTTCTTCTCTTGGACAGGTGGGTTGTATGAATGTGTAACACCCTAATAAACCCATACTACGCTTAAGTCGTATTACGGCGTTTTATTAGTTGTTACTTATGCGAAAACTAAACTTCACTTGAAATTAAGTTACGCGGAAAATATAGCAAGATTTTTTTTTTTTGAAATACGTCGTCGCTTTGCAGTGCTTTGAAAAGTAAAGCCTTGAGCGATGAGCTAAATAGAGAAAGAGCGTGTCACAAATATATACCCCAAAATTGTAAAACATGAGAAAGGTAAATAAATAAAAATTCACAAATACATTGCACTAAATAACTAACCATTACATTCATATGGGTTCATAATATATATATATACATACATATATATCAGCATTACATCAAGGAAGCTCATGGTCGTGCCATGATACAAATACTAGATACAAACTTAAATTGACATCGTTCGTCACAAAAGGAATGTATGAAGATGCAGAGCTACGGCATCTACAAGTTCACATCAGCATTGTCTGGCATCCCACGTCATACGTCTGCTCACAGTGTGGGGGATCCATGCTCTACTACACCGGATGTGCCATCGAGATCTGGTGATGATAGGGGAGAATAACTAAGGTTAGAAATGGAATTTCTCAGTAAGACTCGAACCCGACACGAAAGTGTCAACGTCATCATCCCAGCCACTTTGGTTTTATTAATGAAAATAGTGAGCATGCATAAGGTTCAATTCTTGGATTTTTGAAATCATGAATATCCGAAGCGGATTCAATTTTAGCGTATCCTCTAATCATTTACATCATAATATACATGAGCACAAATATAATTACATAAAACATGCATATCCATGCTATAAGATTCTCTTAACTTCTTCCCTTTCTAGGGTTTTTGGATCGAAGTCCCTTTTCTTTTCTTAACTTGATTTTATCTTTTCACCCACTAAACATAAGTGGTAATGAGCTCATATCGTGGCTGTCGCCACCATAACTTTTCGGTACTTACACTAGCTGGGTCATGCCATGCCTCATGTAAGACCTATCCTCTATACTCACACTAGCTGGGTCATGCCATGCCTCATGTGAGTCGTGGGTGAGGGGAGCTTACTTTGGGTCACCTTCCCTTTTGAAGGATCACACCCTTAGTTTACTTTCTCTTCTTATTAAAGCTTATGATGCAAAATTATTCTGATTCTTTTCCACATTTAGGCATTACGTATCATCATCCCCAAATGTGGTTCCTTTATGAATCACCTCTAGACGTTACGTATCGCCGTCCCCAGGGTGTTCATATTTATTAATTCTTTCATGTATATCATTAAACATCATATCATTAGCTTATCATATTCATATCATCATGATTCATTATAATATCGTCATCATATCATTATCATCCTTATCATCATCATAACACTATCATAATCATCATATCATATCATCATCACCATTATCATACCATCATCATGTCATTGTCCTCATATGGACACATAGAGGCATACATATCACACAAAGTCTTATGAGCTTAGCTTAGTAAACTTGGGTACAAGCTTTTAATTGATTTGCTTCTTGCATAAATTCTTTTATTAGGCATAGGGCCAATTTTATCTATTATCCTTTTTGATGCTTTTAAGTTGAATTATGAAAGTTTTCCAATACTTTATGTAAGGGTCTTAATGTTTTAAAGCTTATTTCTCCTTATTCTTTAACTTTTACCATAACCAGTTTTTACTTTTACAGTGGGGCAGTAATTTTGAAAATTCACCATAATTTCATCTTTTACTCTTTTGTTTCGAATTTTGGTATGATTATACCTTTCTGAGTTTATTTTTAAACAAAAGAAACCCCACTCAAAAATTCATTTTGTAGCTTGAGTTATGCACATTTTATTCTGACTGTTCAGACTTGAAGGTTTATCTCGGGTCAGTGACTTTTAAACATTACTGTGAACTCCTCACAAGAAATCTGCCAAAACTGTTTTATGGGGATGTTTCTATATGTCTTAGCTTTCTAAAAAACTTGGTACCACTCAAAAATGTTATGTATAACTTGAGTTATGCACGTTTTAGTACCCACTGCCCGGACAGAAACCCATCCAGGAACAGCAAACTTTGAAAATTCATATCTCTCTCGTTTTAAGGCCAAATCCCACATATTTTATATGTATGAAAAGATCTTTGAGTCTATTTTCATAGAAAATTAATTTCATTGCATTTTGAGTTTTGTGGAGTGAGTTATACCGTGCGCTTTATAGACTGCCAGAATTCCAGCTTAATTAGTTTTTAAGTTTTACATATCAATCTTGTGGAAATGTTCCTATACCACTTCAAATCGCCATTTTTATGTTTTATCTCATCATTATATTCAAGGTTTTAGTCACCAAATCAGTATTTTAAAACAAAATAGAGCAAGATACATAAAACCATTATGCCACATATTCTCATTTCAAGACAACATTTTTCAACAAGACAAGAAAACTCATAGAGCAAGAAATGGTTATGAGACCTTGAAGCAAGTCCTAAAACCACCTAGCTATAAAGAGCTTAGGAGTTCTAGAGCTTGAAAAAAAATACATGAAAAGAGTAGGTTAGAGTCACTACCAAATGTGTTTCTCTTGAAAGCTTGAAGGATGAAGATGGTTGGAGATGGCTTTGTTTCTCCAAGGACCAAAAATGGTAGTCCTTGAAGGGATTGTGAGTGTGGTGATGGGGATGAGGTAGGAAGTAGTAAGAAGGTTGGAAGAAGAACAAGGAAAGTTGAAAGAAGAAGAGAGTGGGTATGAGACTTGGAGAGAGGAGAGAGCTTTGTGTGTGTCTTGAGAGAGGAAGTGAAAAATGAAAATGAGGGAGAGAGAGGGGGCTGAAGTAGCGCAAAATGAGGGGGAGAGAATGATGTGATTTTTGCTTCTTACACAAGCTAGGGAGTGGGAAAAACCTTGGGGCAAAAGAGAGTGTTGTGTTTCCTTTGAGTCTTGGCAATTTGGGTAAAGACCATATAGTGTTTTCTCAAGTGGTTAAAGACATGAGCTCTCTTAGGATTTGGCTTAGATAGCTATGATCACTCAAAGTGTCACCATCTTGATGGAGGAAAGCACATTTCTTGTTTTGACTTAAGGAATACTACTAACATAGACTCTTGATCTAAGGGTGCATGATGAGAAGGCAAATGGATGGTTGGATTTTGCTCTTGTCCTTGGCCGAAATTTGGTGCATCAATTAGGAGAAATTTGTAAATCTTCAAAGCTATTAGAATTACCTAAGTTGTTAATTCAATTTGATTAGTTAAATTGCTCTTTAACCGATTTTGGTTAATTACATCTTTAAGACGTTTTTCCTCTTAAAAGAATTGATCTTATGAATTATGTAATTAGGGTGTAAGAATTAGTTTATCTCAATTGGTAAGGTAGAACAATTGTCTTGTACTTGATTAATAAGATTGGATTAGCTTAATTATATTTCTAAGTTACGAATTAATGAGGTTCGAATAATTAGGTTTTAATTAAACCATTTAGTGCATTATGATTCAATTATTGACTTGACTCAATTCACTAAGCTCTTGCTCATTGAGATTAGCCGATTAATTCTCAGTTAATCATTAACCTCTCTAATTAGTCAGGATCACTGAACTAATTAGCTTAGACAAAAATTGAGGATGTTACAGAATGCCTGGGAGCACCCTGATTCCCACGGAACTGACTGGAATGACCATAATCTTTGTATCCAGGACTATAGCTATTGGACTGGAAATTGTGCCTCTGACCATTCATGTAATTGACTTGTTCATCAGAAGTAGGCTCTATGGCACATTATCCATTAGGATGATTCCCTTGGCAGAAGTCACACCGCAAGATCGGTGCTGGGGAAGTGGTATTGAGCATATCTAATTGCTTCTGAATGGCTGCGTTTTGGACAGAGAGAGCTTTGCATCTAGGCCAAAAGGGCAGCAGTAGTGTCGACTTCCAAAACTCCCCTCTTCTGAGTTCTCTCACTAGGCCTCTGGTAATTGTTGCTAGCCATTGTTTCAAATAGCTCCTATGACTGCTCTGGTGTCTTATTATTCAGGGAGCCGCCAGCTGCTGCATCGACCATGATTTGGGTGGACATGAGGAGACCATTGTAGAATGTTTGGATTTGCATCCAGAGCGGGATGCCATGATGTGGACACTTGGCCAATAATTCCTTATACCTCTCCCAAGACTCATAGAAGTATTGTCCATCTGTTTAGGTAAAGGAAGTTCCTCATCTTAGCAGACTTGGCAGGAGGGAATTACTTCTCCAAGAATTTTCTGGCCACCATATCCCAAGTAGTGAGTGTCCCTTGTGGTAGAGACTTCAACCAAGCTCTGGCTTTGTCCCTTAATGGAAAATGGAACAGCCTCAACCGAATAGTATCATCCGTGGCACCATTGATTTTTATGGTGTCACTGATTTCCAGGAAGTTGCTGAGATGTTCATTTGGATCCTCATTAGGTAGTCCCGCAAACTGGCAGTTTTGTTGCACGAACTGAATGAGTGATGTTTTCAGCTCGAAGTTGTTTGCTTGGACAGGCGGTCTCATAATACTTGATGAGCACCCTTCAAGAGTGGGTGCCAAGTAGTCCTTTATGACTCTATCATCATGCTCATTTTCATTGGCCATGGTAACTTCAGGGACTTCTTCAATTGCTCTTTGTGCTTTCCTGAGTTGACGCAAGGAACGCTCGATTTCTGGATCAAAGAGCAAGTCTTCAATAGATTGGCTCCTTCGCATAAACTGCAAAAAAAATGGAACACAAGAATAGGTGAACAAAATAACAAGGCTAAATAGAAATAACTAACAAAATAAAATAAAATATCCAATCTAGTATCCCGTCAACTAAAAAATGATATTGATATTATCCCCGGCAACGACGCCAAAAACTTGATGCGACTCTAGCAAGTATACCGGATCGTATAAGTAATAAAGTGATGAGAAAAGTATCGTTCCCACGAGGATAAATCAAATACCGGATAGTTTAAGGAACGACTATTTGGACGGAATGAAATTGTGGATATAACGAAAGTTAAAATAAAAATAAGAAATTAATAAATACGAAAAATAGCAACCAGGACGGATTCAAGAAATGTTGACCAAATATGATGGAATGAATGCTAGGGCTAATTTACTTCACATATTGTAGACGCATTACCTATGAATTTCTGTTAATCCATTCTATCCTAATTGACTCACGGTCGGTTCCCCTTAATGTAACATCCCCAATTTTTGTCTAAGCTAATTAGTTCAGTGATCCTGACTAATTAGAGAGGTTAACGATTAACTGAGAATTAATCGGCTAATCTCGATGAGCAAGAGCTTAGTAAATTAAAGGCAAGTCAACAAGATAAGTAAAAGTCAACAATTGAAACATAATGCATTAAAAATTATAATTAAAAGCCTAATTGCCCAATCTTTATTAATCTATGATTTAGAACATAAAATCACGGTGATCTAATCTAATTAACTAAGAGCATATAAGTCTCAAAACTTAATCACATTAACCCTCACATCTTCTTACAAAATTAATGAGGAAAATCCTTCTTAATTAAAATGTGCTAATAAGTAATTTAAACCAAGTGAATTAATTAACATTTAGATAATTACAACAATTATAAAGATGTAGAAACTTCCCTTTATTTTATTGTTTGAAAGTTTGGTCAAAGCAAGAGCCACATCCAACCATTCAATTACTTTCTCATCATACACCACTAGATCAAGAGTCCATATTAGTAGCTCCCTTAAGTCATGACAAGAGTTGTACTCTTCTCCATCAAGATTGTGACACTTGGAGTGATCACAACCATCCAATGCCAATCCTAGGATGAACCATGCTTTTAACCACTAGAAAAGAAACACTACATAGTCTTTACCCAATTGCCAAGACTCAAATGAAACACAACACACTCTTTTGCCCTATGGTTTTTCCCACTCTCTTACTTGTTGCAAGAGGCAAAGTCACCTCATTCCCCCCCCCCTCATTTGCGCCAATCAGCCCCTCTCTCTCCCTTATTTCATTTTTTTCACTTCCTCTCTCAAGACACACACACACAAAGCTCTCTCCTCTCTCCTCTCATCAAGCCTCATACTCTCTTCTTCTTCCAAGTTTCATTGTGATCTTCAAACCCTCATACTACTTCCTACTCATCTCCATCTACCATTCTCACAAGCCCTTCAAGGACTACCATTTTTGGTCTTTGGAGAAACAAGATCCCTCATACACAAGCCCCATTTCCAAGCATTCAAGGAGGAAGGCTCTCTCCAACCTTCTCCACCTTCAAAATCCTTCAAGAAAACTCTCTTTGGTAGTGGCTCTAAACTCTTTTTCTCTCTTGTTTTTCAAGCTTTAGAACTCCTATGCTCTCCATAGCTAGGTGGTTTTAAAGATTGATTATGGGCATCATAGCCATTCTTGTCATAAAATGAGATGTTGTTGCTTGTATGGTGGTTTGTTGAAAACATGTTTTCGGTTTGGTGTGAAGCATGGTTGAACTCAATATTTTTGAACTCCAACATGTTAGTTTTTCACTAATCTTTCATGCTATATGAGTGTTTTATAACTTGAGAATGTTTTCTTGAAAGTGAGGTTGAGTGTTTTGGAGAAAACATGAGGAAAATCAAAACGTGAAATCTGGATTTTCTGGCAGTCTGTAAACCGAACGGTATAACTTTTTCCAGAAAACTCAGAAATTAGTGGAACCAATTTTATTTGAAAATAGACTCAGAGAGCTTTCCATAAATATAAAATACATAAGATTCGGAGTTAAAATGAGTGAGATATGATTTTTCAAAGTGGACTGTTCTCGGATTGGTTTCTGTCTGGGCAGTCTACACTAAAATGTGTATAACTCGAGCTACAAAAATGATTTTTGAGTGAGACCAAGTTTAAATGAAAGCTAAGACATAGAGTAACAAACCCATAAAACAGTTTTCTCATATTCCTTCTGAGTAATTATAATGAGAAGTAACAATCCACTGTACCGGGAGTGAACTTAGAAACTGAACAGTCAGAATAAAATATGCATAACTCAAGCTACAAAATGAATTTTTAAGTGGGGTTTCTTTTGTTTAAAAATATACTCAGAGAAGTATATCCACACAAAAATTCGAAACAAAAGAGTAAAAGATGAAATTATGGTGAATTTTCAAAGTTACTGCCCCACTGTAAAAGTAAAACTGGTTAGGGTAAAAGTTAAAGAATAAGGAGAAATAAGCTTTAAAACATAAATACCCTTATATTAAGCATTAGAGAACCCTCATAATTCAACTTAAAAAGTGTCAAAAAGGACATTAGACAAAAAGTGGCATTATGCTCAATAAGAGAAGTTTACACAAGAGACAACCTCAATTAAAAGCTTGCACCTAATTTATCAAGCTAAGCTCATAAAATGTTGCTTGTGAATATGCCTATGTTTATGTGCAAGCATGATGTTATGATAATGATCATGATGTTATGATGATGATATGATAATGATGATATGATATGATGCTTGATGATACTATGATGTTGGTTTCTCTGTTTGGCAAAATTTTGGGAAGCTTCGGTTTAGCCGTTATCTTTCTTAGAAATTTTGTAAGAATTATGGACTTAGAAATATTTTGCATCATAATGTTTAAATAAGAAGAAGTTTAATTCAAGTAAGTGATCCTTCAAAAGGGAAGGTAACCTAATTTAAGCTCCCCTCACCCACGACTCACATGAGGCATGGCATGACCCAGCTAGTATGAGTATAGGGGATAGGTCTTACATGAGGCATGGCATGACCCAGCTAGTGTAAGTACCGAAATTCTATGGTGGCGACGGCCACGGTATGAGCTCATTACCACTTATGTTTAGTGGGTGAAAAGATAAAGTCAAGTTAAGAAAAGAAAAAGGGACTTCGGTCCAAAACCCTAGCAAGGGAAGAGGTTAAGAAAAACTTATAGCACAGTCATGCATTTTTATATGATTATACTTATGCCCATGTATGTCATGATATAAATGATTAGAGAGTATGTTAAAATCGAATCCACTTCGGATATTCACGATTTCGAAAAATGCAAGAATTGAACCGTATGCATGCTCACTATTTTCATTAATAAACCCGAAGTGGCTGGGATGATGACGATGACACTTTCGTGTCGGGTTCGAGTCTCTTGAGAAATTCCATTTCTCACCCTCGTTATTCCTCCGTATCGTCACGGATCTCGGCGGCGCATCCGGTGGAGTGGGCGTGGATCCCCAACACAGTGAGCGGACGTGTGACGTGGGGTGCAAGACGAAGCTGTTTTGGGACTTGTAGCGACCATCGCTCTGCACCTCCGCATATTTCTTTTGAGCTGAGCATTGTCATTCAAATTTGTACTTAGTATCTAGTATTTGGACCATGGCTCGACCATGAGCCTCTTTTGATGTAATGTTGATATATATGTATGTATATATATTATGAACCCATATCGATGTAATGACTTTGCTATATAATGCAATGTACTTGTGAATTACTATTCATTTATCTTTCTATGATTTTATGATATTGGAGTACGTATTTTATACGACACGCCGTTACTCTGTCTAGCTTCTCGTTCAAGGCTTTACTTTCAAAAAGTGACGACGTATTTCAAAAGAAAAAGAAAAATTTTACCGTATTTTCCGCGTAATTTAATTTCAAGTGCAGTTTAGTTTTCCACGAGCATAAGTAACAACTAATAAAACGCCGTAATACGACTTAAGCGTAGTATGGGTTTATTAGGGTGTTACACTTAATTTATTCCTAGCCTCTCTCAAGGTCAAGCAATACTCTTTATCCTAAACTTACCAAATCTCTTAGCACAAACTAATCTAGGAAAAGGTTGAAGTTCTATGGGTTCCTATGTTGACCGCATGAACCGCGTTTGTCTATCTCTAGTTTTCGCTCAACTCACGATGTTTATGTTAAGAAGCTTTGTTTACAAACCCTATCTCTAGTTATTGCAAACCAACGAATCAATTGAATGGTGGCCAATCACTCAAAAGCATTAAGCACAAACAAAAACACTAAGCAATTGAAATAGAAACAAGATTAACATTAATCCATAAAGAAAATTGTCATACAAAAGGGTCCATTAACGCCCTAGCAAGAGAAATTTAGTTCATGTCTAAAGAAAAGAAAACAATAACAGAGTATAAAGACGAGGAAACAGAAAAACAAAGAGCCATGGAGAATTCTGGCTAGACACAAGGGATTCAGGAAAATTTGGATCTCTCCGTGTTGATGATTAAGCGCCGAAATCCTTGAATCTTCACCTTCAATCTCTTGGAAGAAGTCTTCTGTCTTGAAGAGGGTGTGTAAGTGTCTCGGGGTCTCTTTTGTGATATGTGTGACCCTTTTATATAGTGTGTATGTCCCTCTTTTAACGCTCAGCTCGAATGGGTAATTTGCTGCAAACGGGCTTGCGCTATAGCGCAAGGGGTTGTGCTATAGCGCAAGCCCCAATTCTTGGCTCATTTACAAAATCCGGTGGCGCGCTATAACGCCCTGGGTTGCGCTATAGCGCAACATGAAACCTTGGCAAAACGGGAGAGCGCTATAGCGCGCTGGGTTGCGCTATAGCGTGGCATGAATGTCGCAATTTCTTCCTTATGTGACAGTGCACTGTAGCGCGCTGGCTTGTGCTATAGCGCAAGGTGCTGAGTCTGAATTCATGGCTTGGCTTCTTCCAACTTCTTTTGGGCCCACTTGTACCTACAATAAATCAAATAAACCCAAAATAAGTATCCAAAGGATAAGAAAATAATAGAAAATAAGAATACCACCTAATCTAAACTACTTAACTAAAATAAAACAAAATAGCAACAAAGCTAAACAACTACGTCCTAAATTAAATAAAACTAACTAAAAATATAACTCACCAAAGAGAGTTATCAAAAATGTTATGCGATAAATCTTATCTGCTCAAATAAGATATAGGAAATTAGATATGCATAACTACCTAACTGTGATTGTTATTAGTTGCCATCATACTTAACTTATTATTGAGCTTGATCATCTCAATTTTTGGTTGTGTGTGATTAGGAATTAATGGCTTCCCGGGGCCATGGTAGGCCACAAACTGCACCCACTTTAGAAGACCCTGCTAATTTCATGGACACTCTACGAGAGATGGCATATTCCATGCGCGAACAAGCTGCTGCAGCACACCATATGATGGACCAGCTGGGGAGACAACCTGGAGCCGGTCACGGTGGAAACCCAAATAGTTCAGGATTGGATTTGGAACAACTCAAGTTCGCGGAATTCAGAAAAGCAAACCCACCTAGCTTTAGAGGAGCTTTCAACCTTGACAAGGCTGACGAATGGATTAAGGTAATGGAAAAGGTTTTCTCTATTTTGGATTGTATAACACTTCAACATACCCAAAATTCAGGTCTAAATGAATTAAAATGAATTTAAGCCTTCATTTCTAAGAACCAGGTAGAATTGATATAATGGGCAGAATTGAATATAAGGGTCCAATCCCTACATGATTAATATTATTATGATATATAAGGGTTCAATCCCTACATGATTGACATTATTGTGATATGATTGCTACTCTATGTTGAACTTTTGCTTGATTGGTTTTACTGTTAACCTGGCGCTATTCTCGGGGAAATGGATCTGATCTGTTATGCTGCCAATTTTTCAGTAAAATTGTATGAAGGTTATGAACACTTGTATGTTATGAATATGTATGTGGAAACCATGTATGCAAGGATATATGCAAGTAAGCAATGAAGCATATGCATGAGTGCATTCAGCATGTCTATGCATGATTATGTATGAGAATGAAAGAATATGAATATATAAAATATGAATCCCTTCACTTAGAGGCAATTATGAGATCGCTCATTGTGAAGGCAGTTAAATAAGATAAGATGTGGATCCCTTCACTTAGAGGCAGTTGCACATTGAATCCCTCTCTGTGAAGGCAATATAAAACTATGAGATCCCTCTATCTTAAAGGCATATGGTCAGATGAGATCCCTCTACATTGAAGGCACATGGCTAGATGAGATCCCTCTATTCTTGAGGCACGTGGCCAAAAAGAGATCTTTCCAAGACTAGAGGCACGTGAATCCCCTTGTAGGTCAGTTCTGTGTGATGATGGTCATGAGTTGAGCTCACTCCTAGATCAGATTACCCAAGGACAATAAAGACTAAGGAAAAGAAAGTTAAAGAAAAAGACCATTGCATTTGCATGAATTCAAGTACGAGTATTTGCATAATTATATCCCATGTTTTATTGATGCTGAGATTGTTCTATTTATTTATGCTGTGATTATTATTCTAAAATATGAAACATTGCCAATGTGACTCAAGTGTGTGAATAAAATGAACTCTGCTTAGGACAATATTTTTTTTTACAAACTATAAAACTGAACAGTCTATTTTACATGTTCACATTTTTCATAATAAACCGAAGCAGCTGGAGATAATAACGATGACACAGCATATGGTAGTTTAATGAATCCTACTGAGAATTTATAATTCTTACTCCTATATTTATTTCTGTGTTATCTCTAGATAGTTTAGAAGTTCTGAAGAAAGTCATCCAAGGCGAAGTTGACTAGTACGATTGAACGTGGCCGAAGGATGCTGCCAGACAGGGTGCAACTAAGTGATAGTAACAAATCCTAGGTGGGGTATTATGACTTAAGTATAGTACCATACTTGGGAGGGTGTTACACTAATGGTATCAAAGATTTGAATCAGTTAGTTTTCGATTTTTAGTGGATTTTTACTTTTAAGTGGTTAATTACGCCACTACTGAGGTAGTAGAGATAAAACCTAAATAACTTGAGTTATTTTTATCAAAATTAGATAAGACTAAAGAGGTTATAAAATAAACATATAACATTTCAACATATCCGAAATTTAGGTCTAAATGAGCTAAAATGAATTTAAGGCTTGATTTCTAAAAATGGGCAGAATTGAAGAAATATGAGCAAGATTTCCAAAAATTAAAGAATTAGGCACCTTAATGCATATATGAGTTCAATTAAAGTCTAAGTGTTGCAATTCCATGTTGGTGCTTGAAAGATTAATGCATTATATTTGATCTTTTACTATGACTGACTGTCTGTTGAAACTGACGCTATTCATGGGGAAACAGATCTGATCCGTTATGCTGCCGAATTTTTGGTAGAATTGTAAGGAGGTTATGAGCATTTATATGTTATGAATATTCATGAAATTTTATATGCAAGGATATATGAAAGTAAATGATGAAGCATATGTATGAGTGCATTTAGCATGTCTATGCATGATTATGTATAAGAATGAAAGAATATGAATATATAAAATATGAATCCCTTCACCTGAAGGCAGTTATGAGATCCCTCCTTGTGAAGGCAGTTAAATAAAATAAGATGTGGACCCCTTCACTTGGAGGCAGTTGCACATTGAATCCCTTCGTATGAAAGCAGTTAAATAAGATAAGAAAAAAGCTTACACATAGGAGAATATCCATCCTCCCGAAATACAGTACTATGCTTAAGTCATAGTACTATACTCAGGACTTGTTACTATTACCTGAACGGACCTCTTCTGACAACAACTTCTGCCTTCTTCGAAACTTCTCGAGTTATCTGGAGATAATACAGAAATAAGAGTGAGAATTTTAAATTCTCAGTAGGATTCGTTAAGAAGTTTCATGTAAGAAGTTTCATGCCGTGTCATCGTTATTATCTCCAGCTGCTTCGGTTTATTATGAAAAATGTGAGCATGTTAACTAGACTGTTCGGTTTTATAGTTTGAAAATGTGTCGTCCGAAGCAGAGTTCATTTTATTCACACATTTGAGTCATATTGGCAATATTTCATAATGAGAATATTAATCATAGCATAAGTATATAGAATAGTCTCAGCATCAATAAAATATGGGATATAATTATGCAAATATTCACATTTGAATTCATGTAATTTCACTGGTACTTTCTTTTAACTTTCTTTGCTTTCTTTTCTTGGTACACCTAGGCGTTACGTACCACCGTCCCTAGGGTGTTTGCATATGTTTTAATCTATAGTCTTTACTGCCCTTGGGTAGTCT
Organism: Pterocarpus macrocarpus; assembly: GCA_031439585.1. Classification (NCBI taxonomy): domain Eukaryota; kingdom Viridiplantae; phylum Streptophyta; class Magnoliopsida; order Fabales; family Fabaceae; genus Pterocarpus; species Pterocarpus macrocarpus. The sequence goes on from CM062516.1 coordinate 32,062,432, forward strand.
GATCTATGAGTGAGCTCAACTCGTGATCATTGTCATATAGTATTGACCCGCAAAGGGACCCACGTGCCTCTAGTTCGAAGGGACTTAGTTGGCCAACTGCCTCCAACATAGAAGGACCCAAAAGTTCTAGCTGCCTTCACAGGGAGGGACCCAATATGCAACTACCTCCGCGTGAAGGAACCCACATCTTTATCCTTTTTAACTGCCTTCACCTGGAGGGACCCAAATAATTGCCTCTAGGTTAAGGGATTCACATTTAATATATTCATATCCTTTCATCCTCATACATAATCATGCATAGACATGCTAAATGCACTCATATATATGCTTCATCATTTACTTTCATATATCCTTGCATATAGAATTTCATATTCATATCATGAATATTCAAAACATATAAATGCTCATAATCTCCTTGCGATTCTACCGAAAATTCGGCAGCATAACGGATCAAATTCGTTTCCCCATGAATAGTACCAGTACTCAGTATACCAACTTATCAAAGAAATCATGGCATCTCATTCATAATTCAACATTAACTTCATAGAAACATTAGTTACATTAAGACAGGGTTACTGCCTCAGCATAATCATTCAACCCGGTCTTTGTAAATCAAGCCAAAAGCTCTATTTAACTCATCTGGATCTGAAATTTGGATATGTTAAAGTGTTATGTGTCTATTTTCTAACCTCTTTAGTCCCATCTAATTTTGATAACTATAACTCAAGTTATTTAGGTTTTATCCTGGCATGCCCTGCAGCTGATCAGAATTACACACTTAAAAGTAAAAATCTACTAAAAATCGAAAACAAGTCTAAATCATACGAAATTGCTATCATATTAAAGCTAATAGGACAAATTTCATATGAAAAAAATTATCATTCCATTTTCCTTATTAGGGCTTGAGTTATAAGCCCCGAAACATGACCTTCCTGAACTGCTTTGTTTTGGCCCAGTTTGGACATAAGGCAAATGTCTCGGACCATTGGGAGCAAATGGGACCTTATCTAACTCTGAGAATTTTATGGAATATTCTTATATGTGTAAGATTTCTAAAAAAGTTAGTTTCATTCAATTCCAAGTAGTATAGGGTGAGTTTTGCCCTGAACAACCTAGTCTACCCAGAATCAAACTCAAAAACCTAGGTCGAGCTTCAAAAATTCATATTTCTCTCAATACTAATCCAATGGCCTTATATGATATATTTATGGAAAGCCTTGAATGTCTAGTTTCATATAAAAATGGTTTCATCAAATTTAATCAGCTATAGGTGGAGCTGTACACTCCGCTGTATGGACTGCCAAGGGTTTTTGGTTCTCCAACCCCTCAGCTCTTCCTATTTTCATCCTTTCTTGCTTCCTATTCGATTTTAACAACACAAATAGCCAACAAACCAGCCAAATATCATCACAATCATTCAAACATTGCATCAAAAATTGAGAAAATAAACCACCACCAGCCACCCACAATCAGAAAACCAAGACAAGAATTAAACCTCTACCTCTTGTTATATGTGATTTGGCTTGATTTTGGAGTTTGGATGAATAAAACTTGGTTGGGCTTGATGGTTTGATGGAGTTGGGTGAGTAGAGAAGAGAAGAAGGGAGCTAGAGCAAAGGGAGAAAGAAAGGGGGTGCAGATCTTTTGGGCTAAAGGAAGAGAAGGAATGTGTTATAAAAGCATGGAGGAGGTAGTTGAAATGAAAGCTTTTGATTGGTTTAAAATCCAAGGTTGAATTTCAGCCAACTTTCCTTGTTTTTGTGGCCAAAGTGGCGCCAATTGCATGTGTGAATGTGGCTGAGTAATCAGCCTTAGGTCATAGGGTTTTAAGCTTGTAATTCTATTGGTTCAGTTCCAACAGTTTAAAATACCGTAATCTTACCGATTTCCTTTAAATTGGTAAATCAGTTTCAAGAAAATTTTTATGAAAACTTCTATACTTCCAACCTAATTCCCTCATATCTAAACTCAATTAATTGCTAATCAAGTGATTCTAAATAAAAATTTAGTCAGATTTAATTAATTTCAATTATTTGATAAAAACCGAATAACTAAGCGAAAAACGATAAGAAAAATTTCGGTGGGTGTTACATTATTTTGCCCTCAAAATTCCTTTATCCCTAGTAAGCCAGCTGAATGTCGTAGATCTCCATGTACACTGAACTTCATATTGAGATGATCAGGCTCAATATGCAATCAGGTGCGATAGAGAAACTACAACACACAACAAGGCTACCATGCACAAACATCTATGCCCTTTTCATGTAAGGACCTAAAGCACGACCTCTATAAATTTTCAGAACAAGCCTCCGTGGAAGCATAATTAGCCTATCCCAGGTCCGGGTAGGACAAACTGCTCTGATACCATTAATGTAACACCCTCCCAAGGATGGTACTATGCTTAAGTCATAATACCTCACCCAGGAGTTGTTACTATCACTTAATCGGACCTTGTCTGGCAGCAACCTTGGGTCACCTTCTCGAACCACTGGGAGCAAATGGGACCTTATCTAACTCTGAAATTTTTGTGGGACATTCTCCTATGTGTAAGCCTTCTAACAAAGTTAGTTTCATTCAATTCCAAGTAGTATAGGGCGAGTTTTGCCTTGAACAACCTAGTCTGCCCAGAATCAAACTCAAAAACCTAGTTCAAACTTCCAAAATTCATATCTCTCTCAATACTAATCCAATGGCCTTATATGATATATGTATGGAAAACCCTGAATGTCTAATTTCATATAAAAATGGTTTCATCAAATTTAAACGGCGGTAGGCAGAGCCATACACTCTGCCGTACGGACTGCCGAGGGATTTTGGTTTTCTAGCTCCTCCCTGCACTCTACTTTCACTCCCTTCTACTTCTAGATCGAATTTAACATCAAGAACAGTCAACAACTAGCCAAAGATCATCATATTCAATCAATCAGCACATCAAGAAATAAGAAACAAAAGCCCCAAATTAGCCACCTATACCCAAAAGAACAAGAATAAGGTTGAATCTCTACCTCTTTCTATGTGATTTGGCTTGATTTTGGAGTTTGAATCAATAGAACTTGGTTGAGCTTGAAGGTTTGATGGAGTTATGTGAGTGGAGAAGAGAAAAAAAGAGCTGGAACAAGGGAGAAAGGCAGCGCAGATTAGGCTGAAGGGAAGAGAAAGAAATGAGTTATAAAAGCTTGAGGTGGTAGTTGGAAGAAGGGTTTTGATTGGTCTAAAACCCTTGCTGAATTTAAGCCAACCTTCCTCACTTTTGTGGCCTTTGTGGCACCACACTTAGGGTATAAATGGCTGAGTATTCAGCCCTAGGTCATAGGGTTTTGAGCATGTAATTCTATTGGTTCAGTTCTGACAGTTTAAAATGCCAAAATCTTACCGATTTCCTTCAAACCGACAAATTGTTATTGAATAGTTTTGTAAGAATTCTTATATATCTATCTTAATCTTCTCTAAACTTAATCCTTATAATTGACACCTAATTAAATCCTAATTAATCTCTAATTAACTTTTTAATTAACTCTACAAGCTCAATAAAATCGAGTAAATCGATTAACAGTGTACATTAAACGTTTTACAAATTTTAGGGCCTTCTGTTTTCTGTTTTCTATGGCTAATGATATTTTCGTAATTATGGGTAAGGCTAGGGGCATCTCATGTCATTTCACATATGGATGCCTCCGTGGCTCAATCTGCCAAGGTTTAGGTTTCTATATTTTTGCTACGTGATTCTATTTCGTTTAAAACCTTATTCTACCAATCTTATTGCTATAGGGACTTAAACGTCATTTTCTAAAAAGTTTAGGGGCAAGATTGTGAATAACGAAAGTTTATTTTTATTATTTTCTATTACGTTATATGGGGATGTTACAAATGCCTTCTTGCTAGTTGTTACCTTGAACCACTAGTCTTACTTTGTTTCTTATTACTTTCCTACACTTATCAAGTTTGTTTCTGAACACCCATTTTATCGCAATGGCAGATTGTCCTTGGAATATGTAAGCAATTTAGTCAGAAATAAGAGTTGTTTGGCTTATACAAATATATTTAAGATAGATTAAAATGGCTACACAGAATTATATATGGAATGAAGACAGTAAATAAAGTTAAGAGATAGAAAGATCACACAACAAGATTTATCTTGGTTTGGTGAAACAAATGCCTACATCCAATCCCGAATTCTTTGTTGAGATTTTCTACTTAACAAGTATTCTTTTTTCAAGCCTCTCCAAGCTTTTTTAGTTGAGTAGTTTTTTTTTTTCAGCCTCTTCAAGCTTTTACATCCAAGTAGTATTTGTCTTAGCCTCTTCAAGTTCACTCTGACCGCTAACGGGTCTAGTTACAAGATATTTGATAAGATGGTTTGTGTTTGAATACTCACACTAGAACTCTTCACAGAGTATGATCAAGTACGTATAGTATGTGTGACTTCTCTAAATTCTCAAAGAATATTATTTATTAAAATTCAGTAGAGAAGATTTTCAGATAGAAGTTACAATGAGTAACTTTTTGAAGTATTAGAAAGTTGAGAAGGTTAAAGAATGAAACTATTGTAGCTTTGAAAAGATTTGAATAACGTCTTTATCTTCTTCTTCATCTTCCAACTTTATATAGACTGAGATGTTACTATTGAGGTTTGTAGATCTTGAGCCTTGAGCCACTTTGATCCATTGGTTTATGACTGGAAAGAGAAAATACAGCTTTCTTCTTCAACAAGCAAAAATAACACAGAAAAGGAAAAAAAATAGCCGTTGAAGTCTTCACCCACTTTTCAGACTTGTCAGTGCTTCTTTTGCATCTTGTCAAATCATATTTGACTTTTTTTGAATTTATCAATGAAGCGTATGGAATAAGCTTTCAAGGCGAGGCACTTCATGAGAAGCATGTTTCTAATGATCACATTTCTAGACTAAGTCATCCTTTTGAATGCAGTGTGATCCTTCTCATGGTACATCTTTTCCTTTTTGATGATGTAACGCCATCCTTCTGAACTTTTTTTCTGCTTCTTGAGTGAGCAAACATATATAACACAAAGCGGTTGTTCCAATATAATCATATTCAAGCGAAGTACCATGGATTAAAATGCTTTGTTTGGTTCAATAATTATTTAAGCTCAAGATAGATGATTTTACTTAACAAAAGAATGCGTTTAACTTAAACAAATCATTCACTATCGAAAAATTTACTTAAAACTTGATTTGGTATACATCAAAACCTTAAAGCTTGAAACGTTTTAAGTTATGAAACTATTTCAATTGGGCATTGGAGCTTACACAAACAAGAGTGAGAATAATACAAGTGTACAAATAGATAACATAAGCAGAGTTACTATAGGAAGAGGAAACTATGCTAAAACAATTGAGAGGAGGTACAACGAGTATCATATTAATTGTTTCAATTGCCATAAATTTGGCCATTATGTTCCAAAATGTCATTTTGATACTAATGGTGTTGAAGAAAGAGTTAATTTTGTTGATATAGATAAAGGGTGAGGAGCCAAAATTATCGTTCACACAAAAAGATGACAAGAATTCATGGTACTCGGATAATGGAGCAAGATATCACATATGTGACTTCAAAGACAAATATGTTGAACTTGATGAGAAAGTAAAGGGTAATATTTCATTTTAATTCAAAATTGGTAGCCATTTTGAAATTGGTAGCCACAAGCTAGTAACAAATGTCTGCTATGTACACAAATTAAAAAAATAATATTGTGAATTTGGAACAATCTATTGAGAAAGGATATGAAATTCACATGAAAGATTGTTAACTTTGACATAGAAATCAAAATGCTAACTTGATTGTTAAGCTGTCTATGACAAGAAATAGAGTGTTCTTGTTGAATCTCAATACAATTTGATAAGTACATTTTATTCACTTATTTTATATTCTTTTCTATGCTTGTTCGTAGCTTTAAACTTGCACATATAATGTTTTTATTTAATTATTTGTATTTTGTAGGAAAACAAAGCTTAAAGATGATTTTTGAGCTAAACAAGAGTAAAATGACTCAATTGGGAGCTAATCTAAGAAAATGCAAAGAATTTGGTGCTAAATAGCTTGAGCAGTATGTCTTTCAAAGGTAATAACTTTTTCCTCCAAAGTGAAAAATGACATGATTCCACCTGGAGATGAAAGTAGACATCTGGAGTTTTAATTTGACACCAAGATCACTCAAAAAGTTCAACAGACTAGAAAGACTGAAGTTGTCAAAGTTGGGCCTAAATATGACTTATGATTGCATTCAATGAAGTTTTGCTCAATTTAGTTCTCCCTTGACATAAGCCCAAATGGGATGATTCCAAGGCCAAAACTGAAGCCCAAGATGTTAACTTTGCAATGATGTTTGAATTACTCTCATCCAAGCCCATTTGGTCAGTGAAATTCATGTGTAAAGCACTATTGCTAGAAAAATCAAAACTGACATTTTTAATTAATGAATGTGGGCCAATTGAATTAAATTCATTTGTGGGTTTTCATTGTCTGATTAGAGTTTGTTATAAACTTAATTATCAGATTTATTTATGATAATCACCATTTCTTTGTGAAATTGTAACCTATGAAGCTAGTTTAATATGGAGTTATACTTGGAGCAATTACAAATTTGATGGCTAAGGTTACGTTCTGAAAGGGAGACCAATAGCCACAACCTTGGGAATAAAAAATCAGCATTTTTTCTTCCTATTTAGAGAAAATTTTGTGGAGAAAGAAAGGGGATTTAGCCACTTATCCTTAGAAACTTTGGTCACAAGTTTAGAGTGCCAGAAGTGACATTTTCATAAAGTTTGTAGCTGCGAACATCACTTTCTACTCTTTAGGGATTTGATTAAGGATAAGAAGAAGTGTAACATCCACCACGAGTTCCGACTTCACCTTCAAATTTCCATGATTTCCGACTTCATGTCCAATTTCCGATTTCCGATTTCATCTTCAATTTTGATTATTCCTATTTCCAAGTTCATGTTCTAATTTCAAGTTAAATGGAGTGGCTTCCGAGTTCCAATCTCCGACATAATTTTCGACTTCCGGGATTCGGGTATAAGGTTTCCTATTCTGGGACCAACTTCCAAGTTTATGTAAAAATCCCAACTTCCGGGTTTAAGTATTTTAGGTTTGATATTCTTGTCAATGACTTTCGATTTCAAAATGTTTTATGTGCTTGTGATTCCGATTTCCGACATTAATCCATATTGGCCTTCCAAGTTATGAATGATTCCGAATTCCAGAGTTCCAACCTTAACCATACTATTCCTCATTTCCGACTTACCACTTAACGTTTCAAAATAAGCTGTACATGGTTTCCGCCCTCCGAGTTGATAATGATGGTCACAAGTACTGACCTCTGGGTTGAATATTACTAGATCCGACCTTAGAGTTGAATTCAACTATAACAGACACGAGTTTAGATCTTTGAGTTGATTTTCAAGTTGTACACGAGTTCTGATTTCGGAGTTTACCCCAGGGGCTTTCCATTTATGTTGGTGATCCCAAGTTTGAATTGGGAGTTTCGAGATTATGTGATTATATGATTTCCGACATCCGACTTTGCTTCCAAGTTTTGAATAAACCAGACATGATTTCCGATATCCGATTTCATCTTCGAGTGTCAAATAAATGGCACGAGTTCCGACTTTAAACAGAATCGAGACGATTTTCGATTTCAGGTAGAATGGAAGCGAGCTCTATTTCTGGGACGACATGGAGGATAATTTAGCCTCAAAAGAGGGAGACATGGCCAAACTCCAATCACAAAATTTCAACCAATCAACACTCACAATTCCAACTACCTTCATGTATTTAAGTCAGACTTTCCTTCTCATTTCTGACTGACTTGCGCCCCCTCTCCCTCTTGCTCTAGCCCTCTTCTTCTCTTCCCCTCTCAACCTACTCCATCAAATCTCCAAGCTTTGTCAAGGTTCCATCAATCCAAACTCAAATTCAGCAAGATCACACCTAAAGGAGGTAGGATTCCATTCCTATTCTTAAATTCTTTGAATTGTGGCTGCTTGAAATTTTACTCTTCTTTATGTATTTGATGATATATTGGATGAATATGATGGATTATGGTTGGATTAGTATGAAATCTTGAGTTGAAATTAAAGTTAGAAGAAGAAAACTAGGAGAAGTGGAGGATTGGAATGTTGCCTAAGAAAGAAGCCCCATAGCAATCCATATGGCGGAGTGTACGGCTCCACCTACAGCCGGTTAAATCTGATGAAACTATTTTTATATGAAAGTAGACATTCAGGGCTTTCCATACATATATCATATAAGGCTATTGGATTAATATTGAGTGAGATATACATTTTTGAAAGTTAACCTAGGAATCAATACTTTCATTCAGGTAGTGTGACTTGAGGAGAGTGTAAGTCACCCTACACAACTCCAAATTGAGTGAAACCAACCTTGTTAGAAAGATTACACATAGGGGAACATCCCATAATGAAATTTCAAGTTTGTTATGACCCCAATTGTTCCCAATAGTTCGAGGAAGTTGCCCTATGTCCAAACCAAGCCAAAATAAGGTAGTTCAGGAAGGTCAAATATCAGGGACTATAACTTGAGCTGTACTAAAGCAAATGAAATAAAACTTATTATAAATGAAAGGTTGTCCTGTTAGCTTTAATATGAGACCAATTTCATATGATTTGATCTTGGTTTCAATTTTTAGTGAATTTTTACTTCCAAGAGTGTAATTCGGGCCAATGACCAAATAGGTCGAGGCAAAATTTAAATATCTGGAGCTACACATATCAAAATGAGATGGGACCAAAAGGGTTGAAAACTAGACATGTATAGCTATGACAAGCCAAAATTCAAGTTTAAATGAGTTGAATAGAAGTAAAGGTCAATTATACAAAATTCGGGCAGAACTGAATAGAATTGGCAGAAATGACTAAATTGATGGTTTCATAAGTGTTAGTGAACATATAAGGCTTGAGTTGACGGTTGCAAGTTTTACATTGATAGATATGTTAGATTGATTATACTGCTATGATTGATTTGTCCGTGAGAACTGGCACTATTCATGGGGAAATAAATCTGATCCGTTATGCTGCTGAATTTACAGCAAAAGTCTATGAAACTATGAGTGTTTGTATTTCAAGAAATTTATGATATGAATAGCTATACAATTATGAATATGTATGTGGAAATTCTATATGCAAGAATGACATAAGTATGATATGAGGTATATGAAAATAAATGATGAAGCACATGTATAAGTGTATTCAGCATGTCTATGATTGATTATGCATGAGAACGAACAGACATAAATATATTAAATGTGAATCCCTTCACTTGGAGGCAGTTGCACTTTGAATCCCTCCTTGTGAAGGTAGCTAAAACTATAAGATCCCTCTACCTTGGAGGCATGTGGTCAAATGAGATCCCTCTATATTGAAGGCACGTGGTCAGATGAGATCCCTCAATTTGAGGCACGTGACCAGAAGAGATCCCTTCAATTAAAGGCACATGACCAAAATGAGATCCCTCCAAGACTAGAGGCACGTGAATCCCCTTGTGGGTTAGTCTGTGTGATGACGGTCACAAGATGAGCTGACGAGCTCACTCCTAGATCAGACTATCGAAGGGCAGTAAAGACTAAAGACTAAAGATTAAAGCATATGCAAGCACCCCACTCACATGAGGCATGGCATCGACCTAGCTAGTGTGAGTATAGGGAACAGTGTAACGTCCGAAAAAAATTTTTATCGTTAACAACTGAGTTGTTCGGTTTTATCGAATAAGTAAGTTTAATCAAAGTCTAATTAGACATTTACTTAAAGCCCAATTAAGTGTGATTTAGACGGATTAGGCCTGATAGAATTAAATTAGGAGCATAGAAAACCCCACAAAAAATTCTTAAACCGGTTTACCGATTTAAGAGCAATCGATAAGATTTCATGATTTTAAACTGTCGGAACCAAATCAGTAGAAATTATGCCATGAGTGCCCTAGAATCAACGGCTAGGATTTAGCCAAATACCCCCTCAAGTGGCGCCTAGACAGCCCTTGATGAGAAGAGATAAACCAGATTTCATGATCAACTTGGATCCACTAATCACAAGTAAGCCACCACCAAATATCTTCACCTTTTTCTCCTTTTCTCTTCCTCAAAATTTCGGCCACTTCCCCATCTGCTGAAGCTCTCTTCTTTCTCTCCTCCTTGCTCTCATTTCTACTCCATTCTCATCCATCTTCAAGTCTCATCCTAAGCCACCACCATCAAAGACACAAAATCAGCATAAATTACATAAGATAAGGTAGGAAATCCTACTTCTCCTTTTGTTTCTCTGATTTGGGGCTGTATATTGGGCATGCATAATCTGAGATGTTGGTGTTTTATAGAGTGCTGATGATGTGTTATGATTGATTTTGCATGTATGTTGTGATTAAAATTGGATTTGAGGGCAAATAGCTTGAAGGAGGAAGACAAATCTAGAGGTAGTTAGGGTTTTCCCTCGGCGGTCCGTATGGCTCTGCCTACCGCCGTTTAAATTGGATGAAACCATTAATGAAACTAGACATCCAGGGCTTTCCATATATATAAAATATAAGGCCATTTGATAAGTGTAGAATTAGTTATGAATTTTTGAAGTTAGACCTAGAAATCTAGGTTCTCAACCGGGCAGCATGGGTTGAGAAAGGTGTAACTCACCCTATACAACCTTAAATTGAGTGAAACTAAAGTTGTTTGAAAACTATCACATGAAATAACATCCCATAAAAATTTCATAATTTAACTCATTGTTATTTGTTCCCAACACATCAATGAAGTTGGCTTAGGTTTAAACTAGCCTAGAACAGGACAACCTAGTAGGGTAATGTTTCAAGACTCATAACTCAAAATCTACTTAGGCAAATGTCATGAAACTTAACTCATTTTAAAGCTTGTTGTGTTAGCTTCATTTTGATATAAAATTTGTATGATTTCATCTAGTTTTCGATTTTTAGTGAATTTTCTTCTATAGGAACCCAATTCTGGCTAAGAACAAGACATATTGAGATAAAATGTTTATACCTAGAGTTATACACATCAAAACGAGATGGGACTAAAAGGATTATAAACTAGACACATGAGGCTATGACATATCCAAAAATTAGATTTAAATGAGTTGAATTGAATAAAAATTGGGGCATGCCAAATTTGGGCAGAATAGGGAGGAATAAACTGAAACCTTATTGATGCTTGATTTGGAATTGTTGAATGATGCTATGAATGTGTATATGTAATTGCTGGTCTATTCTGAAATTACAAGTTGTACAAATGTACTGGTTGTCTGGCACTATTCATAGGGAAGTGGACTCGATCCGGGATGCTGCCGAAATTTCGGTAAGAAGTTCATATGTTGTAAAACCTTATGATAGCTTGAATGCATTATATTCAAAGAGTCAGGCTAGACGTGCATTCATTTCATGATATTATAAAGAATTCCATATCACTTGGGCCAGCCCTGGAATAAATTAAGGGGAATAGATCAGTGGGAAAGTCGGGGAAAGTAAACCTGGCCATCCTGTATAGGAACGAGCTCGGTCCTGAAAAGCGGACTATTACCCAGGAGTATATGGCCAATGACTCCCAGGGGACCAAGGATGGAAATAAGTTCTAATAGGCGAAAGCCTCCAAGAATAAGATTCATTTTTAACTGCACATGCATTTGTATAGTGTAATGCTTCTTTATTGATTGTTCTAGATTCCTGTTTATTGTCCTTAACATGCTATTGTCCCACTATAATTACTGTTTGAGTACATTAGTGTATCTGTTACCTAAACTCGAATTTGTTTCAGTGTATGCTTTACAAATTACTGTACTATTTGAAAAATATTGTACGACCGAAACAACTGGGAATGACAGTGATGACAGATGTATAGAAGCTAGGAATTTCTACTAAGAAATATTCATTTCTCACCCTATTGTATGTTCCGCGTCATTCTCAGACCATGGAACACGCAGCGACCGGGGTGCTATTTATCGAGTTCCCTGAGCTACACATACACCTTGACCCGTTTTTGGATTCTGTATATATATCTGGCCGATGTCAATTCAGCCTCTACTTCTTTTTCCAAAGAGATTTCGCTGTCCTGTTTATGCATCCCCTCTTTGATCCTGCCGTCCCCTACATAGCCATACCCCTTCACATGGCCCATCCATTTCCACCATCACCAGCAGCAGCGCCAGTAGCACCAACAGCTCCAGTTCCCATGGCCCCTCCTGCTTCACCACCGCAACCGATGTCGTCGGCCTTGACCTCGAAGGAGGATCCATCCGAGGCGGCTAGTTCTTCTTCCTCATCCTCTACTCCCAGTGCCGGACACCCTCCAGCGGACGTTGCTATGGCGAACGGGTTCCTTTCAGCAGATTCTGTTTAGATAGCGTGCATACTATAGTAGGCTTAGATGTACAAAATGACCCTCTTTTGGCAGTTTGGGTCATGGGTGGATGGGTAGATATTAGAAGATGTACATGAAATGTCCCATGGGGACCACTTGAGTCTTTGTTCATGAAGCCCGCCGTTTTGTTTTGTATTAGCGGCCTCATTTTGTCACCTTGTATCATTTTGAAAAACTTTAAAATTAGATATCTTTGTATATGGTTATGATGTCTTGGCAGTAGTTCTATCCTTATTATGTTTTTGTTTATGTTATGTTATTTATATTATACCGATTAACTAGTATCTATTCCGCCGTCATGCAGGAAATTTTGTTATGCGATTAAGTATTCTTATGCACGTAAATAATACTAATACAGAAACTAGAATTTCACCAGTATTGTAACATCCACCGTTTTTCGTCTAATTATTCGGTTTTATCGAATAATTGAGAATAATCAAGATTCGGTTAAACAATTATTTAGACTCGATTGATTAGCAATTACTTGAGTCTAGATAAGAGAGAATTGAGTTAGAGTACAGGAGATTTCATAAAAATTTTATTGAAAACCGATTTACCGATTTAAAGGAAATTGGTAAGTTTACCGTATTTTAAACTGTTGGAACCGGGTCAATAGAATTTCAACCCATTAACCCTACTTTAAGTGGCTAAGAACTCAGTCACTTAAGCCTTCAAAATGGCGCAAAGAAGGCCATAGAAAGGTAAGAAGGGCTGGCTGATTTTCAGCCATGGAAAATCCACCAATCAAAAGCCAAAGTGAATCAACCAAAACCACTCAAAGTAATCAGAAAATTTTCACCATTTAACACCCATTCTGACCCATTCCTTGCGCCACTTTTCTCCTCTCATTCAGCTCTCTTCTTCCTTCCTTCACACACACACAACTTCAGCCAAACATCAAGTCAATTCAAGCCTTGCTCATCCAAGCCTTCAAAATCCAGCAAAATCACCTAGAACCAAGGTAGGAGTTCTCTTCTTGCATCAAATCTGTGGTATTGGCTGGCTGAGCTTGGATTATTTTCATGATTCTTGATGTGTTAAATGGATGATTATGACGATATGTGATTGGTTTTGGGCTGTTGGTTTGGTTAGAACCGAATTTGAACCAAGAAAGAATGAAAATAGGAAGAGATGGAGAGCTGGAGAACCAAAACTGCTCGGCAGTCCGTACGACGGAGTGTACGGTTCCGCCTATAGCCAATCAAATTTGATGAAACCAATTTTAAATGAAACTAGACATCCAGCGCTTTCTATGGATATATCATATAAGGCTTTTGGATTAGAATTGAGAGAGTTATGAATTTTTGAATTTCGGCCTAGGGTTTTGACTCTGGCTCCGGGCAGACTAGGTTTTTTAGGGTAGAACTCGACCTACACTACTCAAAAATGAATGAAACTAACTTTGTTAGAAAGCTTACACATAGGAGAATGTCCCATAAAAATTTCAGAATTAGATAAGGTACCAATTGCTCCCAATGATCTAAGAAAGTTGCCCTATGTCCAAATCGGGCTAGAACAGAGCAGTTTAGGAAGGTTAGAATTTGGGGCTTATAACTCGAGCCCTACTAAGCCAAATGAAATGGAACTTTTTTTAAATGAAACTTTACCCTGTTAGCTTTAATATGAGTCCAATTTTGTGTAATTTGAATCAGTTTTCGATTTTTAGTGGATTTTTAATTTTAGTTGCCTAATTCTGGCTAGCCATTGGCAGGCCGGGATAAAACCTGAATATCTATAGTTATACACATCAAAATGAGTTGGGACCAAAAGGGTTAGAATCTAGACATATGAACTATGACATATCCAAAGATTAGATTTAAATGAATTGAATTGGATGAGAAATGAGGCACACCAAATTCGGGCAGAACAGAGGAGGTTAAATTGAAACTCTATTGATGTTTAAATTGAAATTGTTGATTGAGACTATGAATGTACATGTATAATTGAGATTGTTGAATGGTGTTATGAATGTACATGTATAATTGTTGCTCTATATTGAAATTGTAAGTGTATAAATGTACGGGTTGGCTGGTACTATTCATGGGGAAGCGAACACGTTCCGTTATGCTGCCGAAATTTCGATAGAACCCATGTACAAGTTATGAGTTACATGTTAATGCATATACATTTCAAGGAAAGTTATGAGAAGAACTATGTTACTATGAAAGTTCCATGCTACTTGGGCCAGCCCCGGATAAGAAGTTAAGGGGAATAGATCGGTGGGAATGTCCGGGAAAGTAAACCCAGCACTTCCTGTATAGGAACAAGCTTGATCCTGATAAGCAGACTATTACCCAGGAGTCTAAATGGCCAAGAACTCCCAGGGGACCAAGAGATGGAAAAATGATGAAAGGAAATGAAAAGTTTATGAAGGAAAGTTCAAGTACGAGTCTGCATGATTACATGAGTGCATGAATACATGGAATAATTATGTTAAGATGTTTATAGATGTTTATTATATTTAATTACTGCTGTTTGTTTATTCATCCTGTTTATTACTTTACGTATCATTATTAGTGGTCTGTTTAGATTTTCGTGTCTCCTAAAGTAAAACGAAACCTTGCCTCGGACTAGATGTTTTCTTGAACTCAGTAAGATGGCTATTTCTATTTGAACACATGTTTTCACAATTAAATAAAACTCGAGGCAACTGAAAATGTATGTGACGTCAGATAACCACTAAACACAACCCTACTGAGAATTTCTTGAAATTCTCACCCTATGTTGTATTTTCCGCATCATTCTCAGACACTGGCGAAGAGCTTAACGGCCACTCCTTTCATCGAGATCCCAGACCTGTAGCTGTCCCAGGACTCCGAGTTGGACTCTTTGGACACAGCCAGCTTATGCTATTTTTGCCTCTGCTCTTTAGCAATAGAAATTTTGCTGTTTTTTTGTTTCATCTATTTCTAATATAGACATACAGACTGAAGTAATGACTTCTACATGTAAATATATATGTAGGTATACAGTTAATGGTATTGTACTATTTCTTATCTATTATGATATTTTGTTGAGTTCCGTAACGCCCATAGTATAGCAGCGCGCCATTTCGACGGTTTTGTAATACAAGTCACGAAATTTAAGCAGAATATTAATATAGTAACACAGTCTACTTAATTGAATGCTATGACTTAAGCATAACATTAAATTAGTAGGGTGTTACAAGTATTACACGTAATCACTTGTCAAATAATTTATTATGACTTAAGCATAGTACTTTGTCTGGTAAGGTGTTACAGACAGAGCTTACATGAGGCATAGCATGGCCCAGCTAGTGTAAGTACTAAAAATTCGTAGTGGCATGTAAAGATTTTATGATGAAAGATATGATGATGAGCACATATTCCTAAGGAATGTGACATGGCGATCACATCCCGATGGGGTATGACATGGCGATCATACTCTAGAATATGGCATGATAAGCAGAAGATAAAGAAAGAAAAGAAAATTTTATGTATTTGCATAAATTCCAGTACAAGTAAAGTTATGTGTAGATGTTATGTCTCTAATGTATTGATGCTATTATATTTTATTATGTTTCAGTTATTGTTCATAATAAAATTCAGGAATTGATTTTGTATGGGCTCTCCCAAAATGCCAAGTGCATGAGTAAAATAAACTTTGCTTCGAATAATATATTTTCGAACTATAAAATTGAACAGCTTATATAACATGATCACCTTTTTCATAATAAACTGAAGCAACTGAAGACGACAACAACGACATTATGTATAATACTTAAGGAATCCTACTAAGAATTCAAAATTCTCACTCCTATTTCCATGTTATTTCCATATAGTTCAAGAAGTTTCGGAGATGGCTAAAGTTGCTATCGGATAAGGTCCGCTCAGGTAACCGTAACAACTCCAGAATGTGGTACTATGATTTAAGCACAGTACTATACTTGGGATGGTGTTATAAGAAGAAGAGATAGGTATTGAAGATCATAGTTTTGACAATCAGACCTGATCGATTGAACCGAGAGCTGGCCAGGTATCTAGTCCGGTTATAGCTTCAAAACCCCTTTTTTCATGTGCGGGTCTAATCTTTTCAACATGTGCTGTCTTATGATATAAGATAGCTTATCTTGTGTCTTCAATAAATAGATACTTTCAAGCTTTTTTAGTGTCATTGGTAAGGATCTAGAATTGTGTATCTAATAAGAGGATACCAAGTCACACATTAAAAATGAAAAAAATTAAAATAAAAAGCTGATATTGTAGTGTGAGTTATACGGGTTGGCGACCTACACCTATACTTTTAACCATAACAACAACAACAACAACAATAATAATAATAATAAAAGAGGAAAAACATGAAAAGTATAGAAAAGGGTGGAAAAGAATAAATAAAAAGAAAATTTTAATTTTCTTTGATGAAATTATTTGTCATAAAAATATTGGTTTAAAATTCTATGAATTATGTTATGTTGTATGAGTTGTATTAATGATTTATATTTATTTAGTAACAAATAGTTAATCATATATATATATCCCGATTGAACCATTAAACCTTTGAACCAGTAGCTTGTCAGGTTCGATGCCCAGTTCGAATTTTAGAATTTTGTTGAAGATTAGAGTTTGGGCAACTTTGCTTTCATCCTTTAGTTTGTGGATGTTTTTCTTTCTTTCTTAACTCGTTTCATGTTTTCTTTGATTTGTGATATGATTTTCTTTAGAATGTTAGGCTAAATTACTTTTATGGTTATGGGTGAACTTTGAACCCTAAATTATCATGTCATTAATTTGATTTTCAAATCCTAATTTTCTTGAATGTTGATTATATTCTCTTATTACTTCATGATTATGGCAGTGATGTGACATATTAGGATTGACCACCTTTATATTTCATATTATAGTTGATTGCTAGATTTAAGATTATGGTATTTATTATCCTTTTTCATGTGTAGTAACTTATGTGCAACTTAATGGTCAAGTTTTGATTGTATGCAAGGAAGAATATACCCTAAGTAACTTAGTCCTATGTTAGAGACCAAAACTTAGATCAATCTACCCTTCTAGTTTCAATTGTTAATTGAAATTAGTGGATGTTCTCTAGGTCAATTAGTGATTAGAATAAGTTAATGGACATTCCTTAATCTATTTAAAAGAAGGTAGGTGATGGAATGTTTCATTGCCTACGATTAGTAACTATGAAAGAAGAATTAGGGGCTGAAATTGAGAATTAATTGCATGATATAATTTGGTTAGGATAAGGGATCCTATAACCAAATTTTCATTGATTTCAACAAAATAACATCATTTTCTCGTTTATTTTTAATTTTCATGCAATTTATATTAGTATAAGTTTTGTTTGATTTTTAAAAGTAACAAAACCCCCATTTTGTGTTACTTTGTCTTTTTAAAATTTATTAGAATCAAAATCTAAAATAAACTAAATAATTAAATTAATTCAATTCCTCATGGATCAACCTTTTGCTCATTACTAAACTAATTTTTCCTAAACGCAAGGTTTTTAATTTGATAGTTTAACAACATATCATAATTGAAGCAAAGTGTTTGAAGGGAGAGCCTCCCAAAGCAAGCAACTACAACTTGTTCACATTGATGTGTGTGGCCCCATAAATCCTTTCTCATTTAGTAAAAACAAGTATTTCTTAATTTTTGTGATGATTCTAGTAGGAAGACTTGGGTTTATTTTCTAAAGCAAAAAATTTGAAGCTTTTGTATGGTTAAAAAATTTCAAAGCTCTTGTAGAAAAGAATAGTGGTTATGTAATCAAAGTTCTAATATCTAATAGAGGAGGCAAATTTACATCTAAAGAATTTAATAAATATTGTGAAACAAATGAAATTCATTGCCCTTTAATGGTTCCTAGATCACCACAACAAAATAGTGTTGCAGAGATAAAAGATGAAACTATTCTTAACATGGCTGGATGTATATTGAAACCCAAAAATACGCTTAAGGAATTTGGGCTGAAACTATTTCTTGTGCAGTTTGTATCCTCCATTGTTCTCAAACAAAGAATATGAAGTATCGAACATTGCAAGAAGCACGGAACAAAACCAAACTAAATGTTAGCTATTTGCGAATTTTTGGAAGTGTTGCTTATGTCCAATGCCTAACCAATGGAGATTAAAGCTAGATGATCAAAGTGTGAATCATGTTTTCATTGCTATGCTACAAATTCCAAAGGTTACAAGTTGTACAACCCAAATAATGGCAAAGATATGAAAAGAAAATATGTTACGACTATGCTTTGATGACCTAACAAAGAGGACCAGGTTGATGCCTACCACCATACTTGGATGGCTTTGGTTTGCATATGAGAAATTGAGGCTTGGTTGAAAACGAGGATTACCATGGATGCTGAGGTGCATGCCTGAGTCTATGGGCCATAATGATAGCTGAGATATGATCTTATGGTGAGAATCTAAGTCAGGGGATGCCTTGACAGAGAGCTCTTAGTTAGATCGTAGCACAGGATAAGTAGGGGCACTAATGATTACCCTTCTACTGAGCAAGGAAGTGAAAACACCTAGTAAAGTAAAGAAAAGTGAACTTCATGACATCTCATGCATTTGGCATAGAGTTATGGCAGGATCAATAGAAGGCTTGACACTTACAGACTACATATGTAGTTCTATTTGATGTATTTGATTAATGGATATGACCATAGAGTTGTATATGTATGTCTTAGTTAGTTTAGAGATTGTATACACAGACTGTATGTATTAGTTAGTTTAGATGTTGTAACATCCCTAACTCTAAAAGTAACCTAGTGTAAAAGGAATCTTGGTCGTCCCAGGGTAATGGTAAAATATAAATAGTTAAGCTATAGCTGTATAAGGGCAAAACTATAATTATCAACTTATGGCTGTCAGAAAGGGCATTAGAGCAAAAATCCCGATTCTAAGATATGTGGTTCCCAGGACACTAATAGATAAATAATATACTTATAACAACCTTATGAATGATGTTTTATGCACATCATCTTAAATACAAGAATGAGATAACTCACCTATTTAAATAATTTCTCGGCTAATTTTGAGTTCTCGGAATAATCATTGGACACCTTGAAATACTTTTCAAAGGTCCTATATTGTTTGAGATAGACTCTAGTAGTGACACTATAATTCCTTTAAGGGTAACAAACTAAGGAAAAAATACTCTCATCAAGGATTATGAGAAGTTAAGGTTCCATGCATGCTTCTGTGTCACTCCCAAGCATGGCCACCTTTATAAGTGTGTCATTTGTAACCCAACACGTCATTATTAACCATCACCACAACTTCATCACCACCACTCTTCCTTTTTCTCTACTATGACCTAACATCATCACCTCCATGGCCCCTGCTTTCAACCTCTTGCATGGAGGCCTTCTTGGCCTCTGATCACCCTGCTCCTTTTGTGAAAATTTATCCCTACTTCCTCCTCTACCTATCCACATACACATCTTCACGATCAAGCAACATTTGATATGGAAACTACCCAACGACAACTGCCGCCAAAGTGGGAAAAAGGGAGGAAAAGCTAGTTCTTACTCAAGCTTGGCTCTTGGTTAAATACTTTAGACGTAAGTGAACTTAATCTTGGGTTTATTTCTCCTATATATATGAGGTCCATGAAATCTGACCCCAAACCCCATGGATATATGTTGTTAGTGATGATTCTAAATGGTTGGTTTCATTTAAGTTAGTGCAGTGTTATGATTGGACTTGTGTTGTTGAGCTTATGTGGTTTTCTTGATGTTGTTTGGGATTAAAACTCATAGGAATTGGTTTGGCCAAGGGGGCAGAACTATGGGGATAAGGGTTTTGTTATATATGTCTTAATTTAGATTTGAAGGTGATTGTAATGGTTGAAGGAAAAGAGGAACCTAAAACTAGTTATAAGGTAAGTTGTTTGATTATTGGCTAACTAGAAAACTTGAGTACTTGCCAATTTGAGTTATGAGGTCTAATAAATTGGTTTTAAAATTTATTTGGCTAACAATGAAAGATGTAGCATTGTTAGGATAGGAATGGAGTAATTAAAATTGTTAGGATGAATAAAAGTTTGTAAAGTGACAGGATTCAAGGTTAAGTCTAACTAAAGCCTACAGTGAACACTCCATGTTCTCGAATTTATTCCTGGTGCTACAGGGCGTGATTGATGTGGTGTCTATTGCATTAGAAAGCAAAGTTATAACGTTATAAATTATCAAAATTTCATGATTCATAATAAGAGGTGGAATTTTGGGATCCAATGGAATCTGGCTACTTGAAATTGAAACAGAGATAGGGTTAGCAAGGTTTCTCACACAACTACATTAATAAGAGAGTTGGAATGATGATGAAACTATTTGTCCCTATTAATTGAAGGTTATAAGAGTTTTTATACTAAAAATCTTGGCTATCTAAGCTAAGATGAGGTATATATGAATTTTTGAAATAAACAGGACAAAATAGGAAGCAAACTAAGACCCCTGAATTGTATGACTTAGAAATTAGTCCTTACAGCTTAGATTGAGATAAGACCAAGTTCATTAGAAAGCTTATTTAATGAAGTTTTAAAGTGGAAAAGTCCAAGACTAAACAAGGTTTAACAAAATTTTTATAAATTTTGGAATCCTATTGCCTAGTTATGGAGTTGAAACAGAATAGTACTTATACATGATACAATAACTTGAGCTATCCTTGTTGAAACTAAGTGGGACCAATAAGGTTGGATAAAGGACTTAGAGGAGAGTGTCCATGTAAAACATGAGAGCAAAATGATTTAGAATGAAATAAGTGAATTTTCTAATTCTGGACATATTTGAATTTTTCTATTCCAAAGTGGCAAAATTAGGCTTGAGTTTGGGAACCTGATTCCCTTAAAAATCCTTGAGTAAGCAAAGGCCATGATAAGGGAATTAAGTCCTTGAAGCCATATATGAGTTAAGTATAAATGCAAATGGATTCTTAATTTATCAAATGGAGTTACATAATTCCAGGTAATGTACATTAAGTGTACTTGAACCTACAGGCTTAATGCTTTGGATTATGATGAAAAGACAAGGTAAAGTTGATGCTTGCTCACCCTTATTTTTAAGGACCTTATATGGTTTGAGATGTATAATGCTATGTTATTATGAGCTACACACATAGATATACAATTAATGATGCTCACGTTATCATTAAAGTATAGTGATATGATTTGTTAATTGATTTATGATTGAATAATGATATGTTGCTCACTACTAAACTTTAGTGTTAATATGTGATATACTTATATGACTTTGATTGTGAGCAGCAGCATGATTGTTATGATGTTATGAGAAAGCACCAAAGGGTGCTAGCTTTGCCTTGAGAAATGGTAGGTAAATGAAGGAATATCATAAACATAGTGTTTTATGCCTCTGGAAGAATAAGGCAATGGCCATGAGAGTTACTATCAGAACTTAATGTGTCCAGACGAAGTTAAGGTAACCAATTCTTGATGAGGTAATCAATCCTTGATGAGGTAATCACTCCATGTGATGAGGTAACCAATTCTTGTTATGCACCATGAAAGGTGTGGTATATTTCCCTTCTAAAGAACTACCTTAGGGAAGGAGCTACATGAAAGAGCACATGCTAAGAAAAACCTTCTACATAAAGAAATATTATGTCTCCATGTGGCCTTAATGAATGCTTATTATTGTTGAAGCCTACTAATTGCTTATTATTATTGAAGCCTAGAGATTGATGATTATCATTGATTTTTAGTGATTGATAACCACTGTTGAAGTTATAAGTGAATGTATAAAAGTAAGTCGCTTCAAAAAATATGCTTGGGAACTTAAAAGTAAACTTGTGCTTCTTATATGTGACCATGGATTTCATAATAAACTAAAGTGGCTGGAATAATTACGATGACACTATATGTGCTTACTGGATTATGTGTGTGTAACATCCCCAATTTTTGTCTAAGCTAATTAGCTCAGTGATCCTGGCTAATTAGAGAGGTTAACGATTAACTGAGGACTAATCGGCTAACCTCGATGAGCAAGAGCTTAGTGAATTGAGTCAAGTCAATAATTGAATCATAATGCACTAAATGATTTAATTAAAACCTAATTATTCGAACCTCATTAATTCATAACTTAGAAATATAATTAAGCTAATCCAATCTTATTAATTAAGTACAAGACAATTGTTCTACCTTACCAATTGAGATAGATTAATTCTAAACCCTAATTACATAATTCATAAGATCAATTCTTTTAAGAGGAAAAATGTCTTAAAGATGTAATTAACCAAAATCGGTTAAAGAGCAATTTAACTAATTGAATTGATTAACAACTTAGGTAATTCTAATGGCTTTGAAGATTTAAAAATTTCTCCTAATTGATGCACCAAATCTTGGCCAAGGGCAAGAGCAAAATTCAACCATCCATTTGCCTTCTCATCATGCACCCTTAGATCAAGAGCCTATGTTAGTAGATTCCTTAAGTCAAGACAAAAGATCTATTCTCCTCCATCAAAATTGTGACACTTGGAGTGATCACAACTATCCAATGCCAATCCTAGGATAGATCATGCTTTTAACCACTTGAAAAGAAACACTACAAGTCTTTACCCAAGTGCCAAGACTCAAAGAAAACACAACCCACCCTTTTACCCCAAGGTTCCTAGCCTTTTTGCTAGAAAAAAAAGTAAGACACACCTACTCTCTCTTGCTTGTTGGAGAAGCAAAGCAACCAGCCCCCTCCTAGCCAAAAGTGGCGTCCCACCTTGCCCCATTTGACACCAATTGCAAGCTTTCATCCTCTCACTTCAAAGCAAAAGCTCTTACTTCTCTTTAAGTCTCATTCCAACACTCTTGCACTTCCAATCCTCTTGTTCTTCTTCCCACTTTCACACCCCATCCAACTCTCTTTCCTTTCACCATACTCACAAGCCTTTCAAGGACCACCCTCTTTGGTTTTTGAAAAAGCAAAACAAACACTCACTTAGCCCCATCATCAAGCTCAAAGAGGAGGAAAATCATCTCCAACCCATCAACTCTTTCTACTCCTCAAGAAACTCATTTGGCAGTAACTCTAACCCTCTTCTTTTATGTGTTCTTCAAGCCCTTTAACTCCTAAGCTCTCCATAGCTAGGTGGTTCTAGGACTTGTTTTCAAGGCCTCATGGCCATGCTTGTTGATATGATGAGTTTTATGGGTTGTATCCTTCTCTTTGGCATGAGATTTTTGGTTGGTATGTCTATTGCTATTGAACCAAATTTTTAGAAGTTAAAACATTGAGTTAATACCAAGATCTCAAAGTATAAAAGTGGTTTGGAAGAGAAAAATGGTCACTTGAAGAAAAGACTTAATGTTCTTACAAGAAAACTCCTTGAAATCAAAACTGTGAAAACTGGAAACTTCTGGTAGTCTGTATGGCGCGATTAATAACTCTTTCAATATAACTCCAAATGAAACGAAACTAATTTTCCATGAAAAAGACTCAAATAGCTTTTCATACATATAAAAATGTGAGATTTGGCCTTAAAACGAGAGAGATATGAATTTTCAAAGTTTACTGTTCCTGGATGAGTTTCTGTTTGGACAGTATGTGATAAAATGTGCATAACTCAAGTTATACATAACATTTTTCAGTGAGACCAATTTTGTTAGAAAGCTAAGACATAGAGGAACATCCCCATAAAACAGTTTTGTCAGATTCCATGTGAGGAACTCCCAGTGAAGTGGACAAGCCACTGACCCGAGTTGAACTTTCAAGTCTGAATAGTCAGAATAAAATGTGCATAACTCAAGCTACAAAATGAATTTTTGAGTGGGCCTTCTTTTGTTTAAAAATAGACTCAGAGAAGTATAACCATACCAAAATTTGAAACAAAAGAGTAAAATATGAAATTATGGTGAATTTTTGAAGTTACTGCCCCACTGTAAAAATAAAACTAGTTATGGTAAGTTTTAAAGGTTAATGAGAAATAAGCTCTAAGACATTAAGACCCTTATATTAAGTATTAGAAAACCTTCATAATTCAACTTAAAAGTTTCAAAAAGGATAATGGATGAAATTGGCCCTATGCCTAATAAAAGAATTTATTCAAGAGGCAACCTCAATTAAAAGCTTACACCAAATTTACTAAGTTAAGTTCATGAAACTTTGCTTGAGAATATGCCTATGTTTATGTGCAAGCACGATAATATGATAATGATATGATGATGATTATGATATGATATGAGGATGATGATTATGACATGATATGTAACATCCCCATTTTTACCTAAGTTAATTAGCTCGGTGTTTCCGGCTAATTAGAGGGGTTAGCGATTAATTGAGAATTAATCAATTAATCTCGAGAGCAAGAGCTTAGTAAATTAAGTCTAGCCAACAATTTAATCATAATGTCCTAAGCGTTTTAATAAAACCTTAATCGTCTAATCCTTAATTACTCGAAGGTGCCAAAACAAAAGTAAGACAACCTAACCTTACTAATCAAGTTTATAATGATTAAGACACTTAAGACAACTCTTGAAAAATTAAACCCCAAATTTAAGCATATGCTTAACCATAATGCAAGGTATCATAAAAAGTGTAATTGACAAGAGTTAACTCATGGGTAATTAAGCCAATTAAGTTAAATTACACTTAAATAATTCTAATAACATTTAGAGATAAAAGTTCTTCCATGCATATGCCCTAAAAAGACATACCAAGGAGGAGCAACATCTCACCCTTCATTCGATCTCTTTAATCCTACACCATTAGATCAAAAGCCAAGACTAGGATCCTTGTCATCCACCATTAGATCTTGACACTTGGATGAGTCTTAGACAAGCAACCAAATCCTAAGAGGGGTACTCCCCTTTAACCCCTAGAGAAAAACACAAATTGGACATTAAAATGCCTCCAAGACTCAAGGAAAATACAACCCCCTCTTTTACCCCAAAGTTCTTAGCCTTCTTGCTTGCAAAAGAAGCTAAACTCACCCACTCCCCTTGCTTGTTGGAGAAGCAAGAGAAATCAGCCCTCCCTCCCTCCATGTACGCCTCCTTCCCTCTCTCTCTTTCTCTCTTCATTTTCATTTCACTCATCCTCTTCTCTCTCCTCAATTCCAAAATTCTCCTCCTTCTCTCTAAACTCTCCAACTTCTCTCTAGAATCCTTCCACTTCTCTCATCCTTTCCTCTCCTCATCCCACTCACAAGCTCTTCAAGAGCCACCATTTATTTTGTTCTTGGAGAATCAAAGACAATCACATACCAAGCCTCTTTCAAGATCCAAGAGGAGGAATACCACCACCATCACCTTCTTCCATCACAAATTCCTTCAAAGAAAGCTTCTTGGTAGTGGCTTTAAACTCTTTTTCTCTCTTGTTTTTCAAGCTTTAGAACTCCTATGCTCTCCATAGCTAGGTGGTTTTAAAGATTGATTATGGGCATCATAGCCATTCTTGTCATAAAATGAGATGTTGTTGCTTGTATGGTGGTTTGTTGAAAACGTGTTTTCGGTTTGGTGTGATGCATGGTTGAACTCAATATTTTTGAACTCCAACATGTTAGTTTTTCACTAACCTTTCATGGTATATGAGTGTTTTATAACTTGAGAATGTTTTCTTGAAAGTGAGGTTGAGTGTTTTGGAGAAAACATGAGGAAAATCAAAACGTGAAATCTGGATTTTCTGGCAGTCTGTAAACCGAATGGTATAACTTTTTCCAGAGAACTAAAAAATTAGTGGAACCAATTTTATATGAAAATAGACTCAAAGAGCTTTCCATACATATAAAATACATAAGATTCGGAGTTAAAATGAGTGAGATATGATTTTTCAAAGTGGACTGTTCTCGGATTGGTTTCTGTCTGGGCAGTCTACACTAAAATGTGTATAACTCGAGCTACAAAAATGATTTTTGAGTGAGACCAAGTTTTAATGAAAGCTAAGACATATAGGAACAAACCCATAAAACAGTTTTATCAGATTCCTTCTGAGTAATTATAATGAGAAGTAACAATCCACTGTACCGGGAGTGAACTTAGAAACTGAACAGCCAGAATAAAATATGCATAACTCAAGCTACAAAATGAATTTTTAAGTGGGGTTTCTTTTGTTTAAAAATAGACTCAGAGAAGTATATCCACACAAAAATTAGAAATAAAAGAGTAAAAGATGAAATTATGGTGAATTTTCAAAGTTACTGCCCCACTGTAAAGTAAAACTGGTTATGGTAAAAGTTAAAAAATAAGGAGAAATAAGCTTTAAAACATTAATACCCTTATATTAAGCATTAGAGAACCCTCATAATTCAACTTAAAAAGTGTCTAAAAGGACATTAGACAAAAAGTGGCATTATGCTAAATAAGAGAAGTTTACACAAGAGACAACCTCAATTAAAAGCTTGCACCCAATTTACTAAGCTAAGCTCATAAAATGTTGCTTGAGAATATGCCTATGTTTATGTGCAAGCATGATGTTATGATGATGATGATGATGATGATGGTATGATGATGTTATGATTATGATCATGATGATGATGATATGATATGATGCGTAATGTTGTATGATATTGGTTTCTCTGTTTGGCAAAATTTTGGGAATTATGCTGCCGAAATTTTGTAAGAATTATGGACTTAGAAATATTTTGCATCATAATGCTTAATAAGAAGAAGTTTAATTCAAGTAAGTGATCCTTCAAAAGGGAAGGTAATCTAATTTAAGTTTCCCCTCACCCACAACTCACATGAGGCATGGCATGACCCAGCTAGTGTGAGTATAGGGGATAGGTCTTACATGAGGCATGGCATGACCCAGCTAGTGTAAAGTGCAGAAATTCTATGGTGGCGGCCCGCACGGTATGAGCTCATTACCACTTATGTTTAGTGGGTGAAAAGATTAAGTCAAGTTAAGAAAAGAAAAGGGACTTCGGTCCAAAACCCTAAAAGGAAAGCAGTTAAGAGAATCTTCTAGCTTGGACATGCATGTGGTATACGATTACACTTGTACTTATAGTTATTATGATACAAATGAGTAGAAGGTATGTTAACAAGTGAATCCGCTTCGGATATTCATGTTTTCGAAAATCTAAGAATTGAATTTGATGCATGCTCACTGTTTTTATTAATAAAACCGAAGTGGCTGGGACGATGACGATGACACTACGTGTCAGGGTCGAGTCCTACTGAGAAATCTTATTTCTCACCCTAGCTGTTTTCCGTCTCGTCACCAGATACTCATGGCTCATCCCGTGGAATGGAGCATGGACCCTCCCCACCATGAGTGGGCCTACGACGGGGATACACACGCTATTGTGGCCACGACCACCACAGTAGTACGTACACATTTTTATCTGGGTCGAATTTTTGAAGAGGAGCCGGAAAACCCGCCAGCCCCCGTAGACGTCTCTTCAGCTCTTCTTGGACAGCCTCTAGGTCCTTGGGACTTTCCGCCCGAGCCATTACCCGACTTCGAGATGGAGCCGATGTCGCCGGATTTGCCCGCAATGAAGCTTACACCCCCGCCGAGATCCCTCGTGGATAGAGGTGAGCTCGACGGCCACTCCTAGGGCCGCCGCCACCGCCCGAGTATCACCTGCTGAGTCCGAAGAGGACCCTCCGAGGCATGTTCGTGCGTGGCCACCATACCGGGTCGTCGCGTGCGTCGCATTGAGGTGATCAGTCGGCACCCACGCATCATCCGCACTCCTCACGTTCCCCGAGGCCGAGGAGCGAGGGGAACCAGGCATTCGAGGACTTGAGCCCACTTGATCGAAGGCATGGAGAAAGCAGAGAGGCCAGCAGACGTCCACATGGGTCTATTTTTGTTTGTGTTCCTTATCTGTGTATTTCATTCTGTATCAGACTTATGTATCTTTGACTTCGGGGCCATGGCATGTCCATGAGTTCCCTTTTATGTATTTTATGGATATTATGAGATTAATTATATTTATGATTGTTGTAGTAATTGAATGCATGGTATTTTGATTTTATCCTTGTTCCTTCAATTTATACTGAAATCCTTGCGATACACTCGTTTATTGCTACTTTCTCGCGCGAGGCTTAACTTTCAAAAAGTAACGACGCATTTCAAAAGAAAAAGAAAAAGAAAAATTTTACCGTATTTTTCCGCGTAATTTAATTTCAAATGAAGTTTAGTTTTCCACGAGCATAAGTAACAGCTAATAAAACGCCGTAATACGACTTAAGCGTAGTATGGGTTTATTAGGGTGTTACATGATATGATGATGATGATTATGATATGATATGATGACGATGATCATGATGATGATGACTATGATAATGATATGATGACAATATGAACATGATATGTTAATGATATGATGCTTAATGATATACATGAAAGAATTAATAAATATGAACACTCTGGGGATGGCGATACGTAATGCCCAGAGGTGATTCATAAAGTAACCACATTTGGGGACGGTGATACGTAACGCCTAAATGTGGAAAAGAATCAGAATATTTTGCATCATAAGCTTTAATAAGAAGAAATTTAATTCAAGTAGGTGATCCTTCAAAAGGGAAGGTAACCTAATTTAAGCTCCCCTCACCCACGACTCACATGAGGCATGGCATGACCCAGCTAGTGTGAGTATAGGGGATAGGTCTTACATGAGGCATAGAATGACCTAGCTAGTGTAAGTACCGAAATTCTATGGTGGCGACGGCCATGGTATGAGCTCATTACCACTTATGTTTAGTGGGTGAAAAGATAAAGTCGAGTTAAGAAAAGAAAAGGGACTTCGGTCCAAAACCCTAGAAAGGGAAAAAAGTTAAGAGAATTTTATAGCTTGGACATGCATGCTTTATGTAATTATATTTGTGCTCATGTATATGATGATGCAAGTGATTAGAGGATACCCTAAAATTGAATCTGCTTTGGATATTCATGATTATGAAAATCCAAGAATCGAACCTTATGCATGCTCACTATTTTCATTAATAAAACCGAAGTGGCTGGGATGATGACGATGACACTTTCGTGTCGGGTTTGAGTCCTACTGAGAAATTCCATTTCTCACCCTAGTTATTCTTTCGCATCGTCACCAGATCTCGATGGCGCATCCGATGGAGTGGAGCATGGATTCCCCACACTGTGAGTGGGCGTATGACGTGGGATGTCAGACAATGCTGATGTGGACTTGTAGATGCCGTAGCTCTGCACCTTCATACATTCCTTTTTGTGATGAACGATGTCAACTTAAGTTTGTAGCTAGTATTTGTATCATGGCATGACCATGAGCCTCCTTCGATGTAATGCTGATATGTATGTATGTATATATATATATATATATATATATTGAACTCATATGGATGAAATGATTTGTTGTGTAAGGCAATGTATTTGTGAATTACTATTTATTTATCTTTCTCTTGCTTTATATTGGGTTATATATCTTATGCGACGTGCCCTTTCTCTATTTGTCTTCTCGTGCAAGGCTTTACTTTCCAAAACGCTGCAAAGCGACGACGTATTTCAAATAAAAATCTTACCGTATTTTTCGCGTAATTTAATTTCAAGTAAAGTTTAGTTTTCCACGAGCATAAGTAACAACTGATAAAATGCCGTAATATGACTTAAGCGTTGTATGGGTTTATTAGGGTGTTACATTATGGTATCAGAGCAGTTCATCCTATTAAAGCCTGAGGATTGGATTGACTATGCTTCCAAGCATAAGTCTACGTGCGCTATGTTAAGTCATGCTGTGGATCCTGTTTGTATGATGGGATGTAGGACTTAGAATGCATGACTGTCATGTGAGATTGTCTTTAGTTGCTGTCATGCTTATGCTTGGTATCGGGCCTAATCAACTCGATATTTTTGTTTTGGTGTGTTCAGGAACTAATGGCAACTCGCAGACGTACTGCTAATGAGCCCAGCGATAGCACTAACATTGCTGATTTCATGAGGACCTTCCAGCAGATGGCAAACGCAATGCAAGCTCAAGCTACAGCTGCTGAGCATATGATGGACCAGCTGAATCGAAGATCCGAAGAGTCTGTCGGTGGAAATGGAGCTGATGCCGAGTATCAGAAGTTCTCGGAGTTTCGTAAGGTGAGCCCGCCCAGTTTCAAGGGGGCTTTCAACCCTGACAAAGCCGACGAGTGGATCAAAGAGATTGAGAAGATCTACTCCGTGTTAGCTTGCTCAGAGACCCAAAAGGTGGCCTTTGCCACTTACATGTTGAAGGCGGATGCCGAGTTCTGGTGGAAAGGAGAAAAAAGCTTGATGTAAAGTGATCAGAGGGAGATCACATGGGATGCCTTCAAGGTGGCTTTTTATGAGAAGTACTTCCCGATGTCCGTAAGGAATGCGAAGGAAATGGAATTCCTGAGGCTCTACCAAGGAGGTATGAGCACTGCTGAGTACACAGTGAAGTTTGAGGAGCTGTGCAAGTTTTCTACACTGTATCAGCGAAACTCGGACGAGCATTGGAAATGCATGAAGTTTGAGGGAGGATTGCAGGCCGACATTCTGGCATCAGTGGCCCCATTGGAGATAAGGAACTATGCGGTGCTTGTTAAGAAGAGCCGTGTAGTAGAAGAATGTAATCGGAAGTTGGCGATCTAGAGATCAGAGGCGCATAAGAGGAGACAGGCATCTCAAGGGCAACACCCGAAGGAGCCCTTGCAAAAGAAGCCCAACTACGGTGAAGGATCCAAGGGCAACTAGCCACAAGAGCCCTTCGCCAACCCTCCAAGATCCGCCGACCAGCCCTCGAAGCCTACAATGAATCCCACCTGCCCAAAGTGTGAGAGACAACACAAAGGGATCTACTACGCTGGACAAAATGTCTGTTACAAATGTGGACAGCCTAGGCATTCTGCAAGGAACTGCACCAAGGGCAAGCCTGCCCCTGACCTGTTTACAGGTAACGAATTTTGAGGGTAAAATTCTTTTTAAGGACGGGAGATTGTAACATCCCGAATTTTTGTCTAAGCTAATTAGCTCAGTGATCCTGGCTAATTAGAGAGGTTAACGATTAACTGAGGACTAATCGGCTAACCTCGATGAGCAAGAGCTTAGTGAATTGAGTCAAGTCAATAATTGAATCATAATGCACTAAATGGTTTAATTAAAACCTACTTATTCGAACCTCATTAATTCGTAACTTAGAAATATAATTAAGCTAATCCAATCTTATTAATTAAGTACAAGACAATTGTTCTACCTTACCAATTGAGATAGATTAATTCTAAACCCTAATTACATAATTCATAAGATCAATTCTTTTAAGAGGAAAAACATCTTAAAGATGTAATTAACCAAAATCGGTTAAAGAGCAATTTAACTAATCGAATTGATTAACAACTTAGGTAATTCTAATGGCTTTGAAGATTTAAAAATTTCTCCTAATTGATGCACCAAATCTTGGCCAAGGGCAAGAGCAAAATCCAACCATCTATTTGCCTTCTCATCATGCACCCTTAGATCAAGAGCCCATGTTAGTAGATTCCTTAAGTCAAGACAAAAGATCTATTCTCCTCCATCAAGATTGTGACACTTGGAGTGATCACAACCATCCAATGCCAATCCTAGGATAGATCATGTTTTAACCACTTGAAAAGAAACACTACAAGTCTTTACCCAAGTGCCAAGACTCAAAGAAAACACAATCCACCCTTTTACCCGAAGGTTCCTAGCCCTTTTGCTTGAAAAAGAAGTAAGACACACCTACTCTCTCTTGCTTGTTGGAGAAGCAAAGCAACCAGCCCCCTCCTAGCCAAAAGTGGCGTCCCACCTTGCCCCATTTGACACCAATTGCAAGCTTTCATCCTCTCACTTCAAAGCAAAAGCTCTCATTTCTCTCTAAGTCTCATTCCAACACTCTTGCACTTCCAATCCTCCTGTTCTTCTTCCCACTTTCACACCCCATCCAACTCTCTTTCCTTTCACCATACTCACAAGCCCTTCAAGGACCACCCTCTTTGGTTCTTGAAGAAGCAAAACAAACACTCACTTAGCCCCATCATCAAGCTCAAGGAGGAGGAAGATCATCTCTAACCCATCAACTCTTTCTACTCCTCAAGAAACTCATTTGGTAGTGACTCTAACCCTCTTCTTTTATGTGTTCTTCAAGCCCTTTAACTCCTAAGCTCTCCATAGCTAGGTGGTTCTAGAGCTTGTTTCCAAGGCCTCATGGCCATGCTTGTTGATATGATGACTTTTATGTGTTGTATCCTTCTCTTTGGCATGAGATTTTTGGTTGGTATGCCTATTGCTATTGAACCAAATTTTTAGAAGTTAAAACATTGAGTTAATACCAAGATCTCAAAGTATAAAAGTGGTTTGGAAGAGAAAAATGGTCACTTGAAGAAAAGACTTAATGTTCTTACAAGAAAACTCCTTGAAACCAAAACCGTGAAAACTGGAAACTTCTGGCAGTCTGTATGGCGCGATTAATAACTATTTCAATATAATTCCAAATGGAACGAAGCTAATTTTTTGTGAAAGTAGACTCAAAGAGCTTTTCATACATATAAAAAATGTGAGATTTGGCTTTAAAACAAGAGAGATATGAATTTTCAAAATTTGCTATTCCTGGATGAGTTTCTGTTCGGGCAGTATGTAATAAAATGTGCATAACTCAAGTTATACATAACATTTTTGAGTGAGACTAAGTTTGTTAGAAAGCTAAGACATAGAGGAACATCCGCATAAAATAGTTTTGTCAGATTCCATGTGAGGAACTCCCAGTGAAGTGGACAAGCCACTGACCCGACTTGAACTTTCAAGTCTGAATAGTCAGAATAAAATGTGCATAACTCAAGCTACAAAATGAATTTTTGAGTGGGGCTTCTTTTGTTTAAAAATAGACTCAGATTATATAACCATACCAAAATTTGAAACAAAAGAGTAAAAGATGAAATTATGGTGAATTTTTGAAGTTATTGCCCCACTGTAAAAGTAAAACTGGTTATGGTAAGTTTTAAAGGTTAATGAGAAATAAACTCTAAGACATTAAGACCCTTACATTAAGTATTAGAAAACCTTCATAATTCAACTTAAAAGTTTCAAAAAGGATAATGGATGAAATTGGCCCTATGCCTAATAAAAGAATTTATTCAAGAGGCAACCTCAATTAAAAGCTTGCACCAAATTTACTAAACTAAGCTCATGAAACTTTGCTTGTGAATATGCCTATGTTTATGTGCAAGCATGATAATATGATAATGATATGATGATGATTATGATATGATATGATGATGATGATTATGACATGATATGATGATGATGATTATGATATGATATGACGACGATGATCATGATGATGATGACTATGATAATGATATGATGACAATATGAACATGATATGTTAATGATATGATGCTTAATGATATACATGAAAGAATTAATAAATATGAATACCCTGGGGATGGCGATACGTAATGCCCAGAGGTGATTCATAAAGTAACCACATTTGGGGACGGTGATACGTAACGCCTAAATGTGGAAAAGAATCAGAATATTTTGCATCATAAGCTTTAATAAGAAGAAATTTAATTCAAGTAGGTGATCCTTCAAAAGGGAAGGTAACCTAATTTAAGCTCCCCTCACCCACGACTCACATGAGGCATGGCATGACCCAGCTAGTGTGAGTATAGGGGATAGGTCTTACATGAGGCATGGAATGACCCAGCTAGTGTAAGTACCGAAATTCTATGGTGGCGACGGCCACGGTATGAGCTCATTACCACTTATGTTTAGTGGGTGAAAAGATAAAGTCGAGTTAAGAAAAGAAAAGGGACTTCGGTCCAAAACCCTAGAAAGGGAAAAAGTTAAGAGAATTTTATAACTTGGACATGCATGCTTTATGTAATTATATTTGTGCTCATGTATATGATGATGCAAGTGATTAGAGGATACCCTAAAATTGAATCCGCTTCGAATATTCATGATTTCAAAAATCCAAGAATCAAACCTTATGCATGCTCACTATTTTCATTAATAAAACTGAAGTGGTTGGGACGATGACGATGACACTTTCGTGTCGGGTTTGAGTCCTACTGAGAAATTCCATTTCTCACCCTAGTTATTCTTTCGCATCGTCACCAGATCTCGATGGCGTATCCGATGGAGTGGAGCATGGATTCCCCACACTGTGAGCAGGCGTATGACGTGGGATGTCAGACAATGCTGATGTGGACTTATAGATGCCGTAGCTCTGCACCTTCATACATTCCTTTTTGTGACGAACGATGTCAACTTAAGTTTGTAGCTAGTATTTGTATCATGGCATGACCATGAGCCTCCTTCGATGTAATGCTGATATGTATGTATGTATATATATATATTGAACTCATATGGATGAAATGATTTGTTGTGTAAGGCAATATATTTGTGAATTACTATTTATTTATCTTTCTCTTGCTTTATATTGGGTTATGTATCTTATGCGACGCGCCCTTTCTCTATCTGTCTTCTCGTGCAAGGCTTTACTTTCCAAAACGCTACAAAGCGACGACATATTTCAAATAAAAATCTTACCGTATTTTTCTTGTAATTTAATTTCAAGTGAAGTTTAGTTTTCTACGAGCATAAGTAACAACTAATAAAATGCCGTAATATGACTTAAGCGTTGTATGGGTTTATTAGGGTGTTACAGTTTGCCTACTAAGAATCATAGTTCTCAATCCCTATTGTGTATATCCATATTATTCCAGAGCAAGGAATAGATTTTTAAGTCTGTAATAGGATTTTGGGCTCCCAAGGATTGGATAAGATGTGCTTAAACTCGGCACTCAAAGTTTTAGCTTGTCTGTTAAATAGCACTATGAACATCCTAAAGTGATAATTGCAAAGCAAGCAGCATAGGTTGTACATTAATAGTTAAGTTTAAGCAGCTTGTATTTATACCTATAACTCCCTAGTGAGAACATAGATTTTGTAAGTCCTTAATAGTGAAGAAAAGTAGTACTTTCTAGGCCATATTATGTATTTATGATAAAGGGATTTAACAAACTTATAACAATCTCTAAATATAATATTCTGACTTGAGCATAGTGCATATATTTAGGGGGTGTTATAGATGTAGTCACTTTTAATATGATTACCTGGAAAGGACTAGACTAATGGACTCAATAATCTCATTATCATTTGAGAAATGAAATTTACTAGAATGATTTCCACATGCTAGTGAGAAAAGTAAAAGTTAGTAACACATTCTAGTTGGACTTTAATTAATAAATAAAAAAATTAACCAAAATAAATAAATTCATTAAACTAATAATTAACTAGTAGGGTGTTATATTTATGGTATTAGAGCAGTGTCTTGGGCAATTAGTTGTGAGTGGGAATGAGAGTAGGAATAGGAATAGGTATACTTTAGTGGTCTTTAGGAGTACAAATAGCCTTTAATGCACTGGCCAATGGATTACTATGCGGACAAGAGATGTCTAGTAATACTGAGACTGATCATCTCAATACTCGTATGATGGCATCACCCTAGATAGAGAGTTATCATCCTTACCTGTGAAGTTCTAAATACTCGTCAGGAGAGAGGTGCACTTTTAGGATTGTATGCCACATGATTGTCTATGTGCTCTATGCCTTATTTTGAATTTTATTTGATGCTTGAAGTGATGACTAGGTGTTTGACTCTAATCTTGGTTTGAATATCTAAGAATAAGTAAATTGAGTCAAAATTCTTGTTACTCTTGTCAAATGTTGATTTCTGCTATGTATAGGGATTTTTTAACATGTTCTTCCTTGTCTATTTTTGTGCTTACATGTATGGTTGAAAGACTAAAATTTCATTTATCTCTACTCGATCATATTATTTAGAATTTGCTATTTATGAGTGTATGATGATGGGTTTTTATTTTTGAGTGTGTTAGCTTGAGAAATTTTGTGTGTTGCTTGATTGGTATGTTTAGCCATAACTAGTTCTCCATGGAAAGTGATATCTTAATATGATTCCCTGTGATCCTTGCTGTTTTAGACATGCTAACTTCTTTAGAAAGACTTGGTTTCTAATTTGAACTATTGTGTCTTAGAGTTAACATGATTTAGAAAGGGTTTAAGATCAAATCCTGTGTCCCTTGGTGTTGATTTTCGGCTAGCCTGAATGTTGAACTCAAATCATGAGTTGGAAAATGTCTAATATCTTGACATGAATATGAGTACCTTGATGTTGTGTAATATCTTGAAAATCTTTGAAGAAAATATTCCTTGCACGAGCAAATGTGCATGCTTTGGATCATTTGAATTTATATGTATGGTTAGTATGTGATAAGCAAGATTTTAATACATTGATTAGCCCTCATATTTAGTTCATTAGACCTTTTTTGTGCTTAGTTGATCAATATTAGACACACTCTATGAGTTTGGGCTCTAATTGGGTTTAATTGTATTTTTAAGCATTAATACAAATTTACACTACTTCTGTATTTTGAGTATGTCTTGAGTTGAAGACTCTAAAAATTATAAATCATATATTTTAGAAAAGCTGAGAGAAATATTTACAACTTTGATGAAGAATTCAAAAGCTAATTTAGATATCTAGTGGATTGAAGTTGGCCCTAAAATTGGATTAGGGCTATTGTCACTAGAATTTGATAATTGTGTACTAATTGAGCCATAACTTGAGTTGTAGACATTGGATTGAGAAAAAAATTGGTGCCATTTGAAAGCTAAGACATGAAGCTTCAATTCATGTGAAGATCACTTTCTAGAATAATAATATCTTGGTGGTATTATTGGCCATTGAAGTTGATTGACGTGAATAGAGGTACAACCTAGATATGCTACAAAGATTGGGCCATAACTCACTCATTTCAAGTCCAAATTAAGTAAATCGGGTGTCCACTTAAAGCTAAGCGAAAGAGGATTAACTTGGAATTAAGGGCAATGTTGGATTTTCACATTTGGGGTATGATAAGTAGTGAGAAAACAAGGATGCAAAAGAAAAGTCTCATTTTAAGGGATTTAGCTTCTCTTATTACTTTAAAGTAGATTAGTTTTCTCTCTTTTCTTTTCTCTTCTCCTTTCTTCTTCTCACCCTCTCATCTTTCCATCACCAATCTATATTTTCTATTTTGGTTGTAAATTCTCTTGGAAGAGTTGAGTTGGAGGCTAGCTTAAGGATTCTTCGAAGGGCTTCAAGGGTTATATCATGAAACCTTACTCTTTAATTTCAGTGCATGATGTGTTTTCTTAATTCTTTGCCCCTTTTCTTTTATATGCTTGCATTGAATGGTATTGATATGTCGATTTATGATGACGAATTAGTTGGGTGATTACTAATTGGTTAATTGGTATGAACTTGATTAATTAAAGAATTAGGAATTGGGTTTAAGTCCAAATTTAGGCTAATGCAATTGGGGCCCAAAATCAACATAGATTAATTAGAGTTGAGGTCTTAATTATCTAATTAATTTATGTTGGTTGAATGCCTAGAGGTTTCTAGGTAGAATTGTGGGGTTGTTAGTAAAGGTCTCTCTAATAGCTCAAGTTAGTCACACACCAGGTGTTTGATCATATACGTGTTTATGATAGATATGCTTTTGGCCTTAGGCAATCCTTGAGCTAGTGTCATTTTAGTTGTTAGTTTCTTTTCTTAATTAGCTTTTCTGCATGCAAACAAAACCCCCTTACTACTAATCAGATAGTCATCAACATCCTTGTGAGACGACCTTGGTTGCACTATCCTACAAGTAGTGTAATTAAGTTTTAAAATTGTAATTTGGAGCGGGCTACGATACTCGCTACCAATATGCTTGAAAAACATGATTTATGAAAGTCATGTGACCTTATGTATGATTATGAATAAGAGTTGATTTAGGCTTGCCTGGATGAATTGATTAGGAATAATTGACTCTCTTCATGCTTCTTGAAGGTATTGATGCTTGTATTCCTATAATGCATGATGGAGCTGGATACTTTGCATGAATCACTTGAGAATGAGTGCTAGCTTGGACATATATAATATAACCTTGTTTTCTTGCACTGGTATGTGTCGTACTTATTGAAATGTTGATACGAGTGAATTTTGCCTGTAATGTGTCTTATACTACTTGAACTCTTGAAAATAATTGTATGTTATATTGTTTAGTGTTTTACCAATATTTGCATGCTCCTGATGCGTCTCAGTATGACATAGTTTAGGAGTTCCCTCTTCTGCGTTACCTCTCGATTTATCTAAACTATGATTAATGAAACAGGAAGAATAAAAATCGAACCTAGCCACTGTATTGTTTTGTAGTTTAAACCTTCCTTATTACATGCCACCATTCTCAGCGAATCAACACCCACATAAAGTGTTACACCCTTCTAACTATAATGCTATGCTTAAGTCATAGCACCATAGTTAGAAAATATCATGAGAAACTGATTACTTAAATTGATTCCACTAGTGATATTCTAATATAAATAACAAATAACTATTGGAAACATATATAGGTTTTCCTTTTTTTAAAAAAGATAAAACTTATTTATGGAAAAAGATACGAGCTTATAGTAGATGCGTAATTGCATTAATTTCATACGCATGCATAAATAGAGTTATTGCTCAGGGTTGATAAATGAAGTCACAAATACAAATGTCAAAATATAAATGAGCATCAAGACTGAAAACTATAGGAGTACTAAATGTAGTTTGTAGCAAATATATGCATAATATCCATTACAGTATTTACATTCCCATATATCTTAACGGGCATTCTGAGTATATTCGATATATGACATACAAAAGGATTTTAACACACAGCCCATATCAAAAGTAATCAAAACCCTCAAAAAAGTCCACGTAGGGACTGCCTACTAGTGGATAAAGAAATACATGAGAACAAAAATACATTTGCATCTAGTCACAACCATCAGCCCTAACTACAATTGTGCAAAGCCTATCAAGCCTCAAAAAGTTCTACATTATCCCCCTAATCCAGTTCAGGAGTCTAGGAGCCATTCTCTAGTATGCTTGCGGGCTCGGTATGATTAATGGGAAGCTAAGGAACCACCTAGCCATCTCCAAACGAAGTAGCCGATGTAGATGAAGAGCTTGTCTTGGAAGGGTCTATCTCTATGGCAAACGAGGGAGAGAGCTGAGGTGGAGCTAATACTGGGTGTGCCATGAAGAGTAGGACACCCTCAAAAGAGGACTCTGGATTAAAGTATTGGTTGAGGATAGAAATGGTAAAAGGACAACGAAAGAATATATACATGCGGACCTAGGCACAACCCATCAAGAACATAGAATCTAAGGCTTGGTCGTAATGCCAAAGCCAGTTTAGGGTCTCAATGAAGATCACCACTGATGCCATTTGTAGCATCTAAGGATGATATAGGCACACACACAAATA
Source organism: Pterocarpus macrocarpus (assembly GCA_031439585.1). Lineage (NCBI taxonomy): Eukaryota > Viridiplantae > Streptophyta > Magnoliopsida > Fabales > Fabaceae > Pterocarpus > Pterocarpus macrocarpus. Next base: position 32,102,062 of record CM062516.1, read on the forward strand.
GGGATGAGAAGTTAGAATTCTCAACAGGTATTCCTAGACTATGATATTCATTATCATCATTATCATCCTCAGTTGTTATTTTTCAAGAAGCATGTTTTAGTAGATAAAAGAATAAAAGTTTATCCGAAAATTTTTCAAAATTCTTTATCTGAAGCAGCTTCATTTTATAACATTCATATTAGTAGTAAAATAAGGGGCTATATAAATGCAAATGCAAGCGTACTCTATGAAATGAATTATGTAAATGCAACTGCCTTTTCTCTTTAAAATTTAACATGAGTGCTTTTACTCGGTCCTTGAGATAAGTGGCCTTACCTACTCCAAGGTAGTAGGTTGCTTATCAGGATCTAGCTTGTTCTTATACGTAATTGTTAGATTTATCGTCTTTGACGCTCACATAGACCTGTTTCTAGCTCGGTTTGCTTTCCTTGACTCAATTCAAAGGAAGTCAAATTTACTTTCTCTATCTAAAATCGGATTCACTTTCTCCAGCCCAAGTGATATAAAATTATATTTATTCTTGAAAATATTGATAGCTCATGGATTGCATATTCATTCTTATGCACATCTTATATAACGACACTTGACACACTTATGCTCATGATTTATGGTCTCACTTTCAAAGTATTCCTGCCGAAAATTTGGCAGTATGACAGCTGTTATTGGAGCTTCTCAAAATTTCAAACAACAAATAACGAGCCAGTAATCTAGAGACACAATGCTAATAATAACATATAGCAAGATTCCAAATAAATATGGCCTGAAACACATAAAGCTGCCCCAATTTCATAGAGTTAAAGTAAATAAATATTTCATATCATATGCCCTAAGAATGAGCAAATTCAATAAATTATACTCAATCTTGCCATTTGTTTTGGTCCCAAGTCCTTTGTAGACCTCTAAATTAAGTTATAACTACATGTAGTACAAGTTAGTTTATGGTACCTCCAATTTGTCTAGAACTTCTAAAGTGCACCAAAATTCCAATTTAAGTGATCTCAAATTTTACAAGGATTATGCCCTACTAATCTATTTTCGAGCTTCTTTGGTCCTATTCAGTTTTGAAATTTATAATTTAAGATATTCTAGTTTTCCTTACTACTACCCTGTTATGTGATAGACTTAGGCATTCAAATATGGAAAATCACTAAAAATTCATCTCATATTATTTTGCCCTAAAATTTTACAAACTTATATTTATGTGAACCTCTTTCAAATGAAAGAAGTTCCACACGTTCGGTTAAGCAGAGCTTAAGCTATAAGCTCTATATTATGACTATCTTGTTTCAACCATTACAAAGCATGAGGCAAATTCATGAACTTACTATGAACAGTACACTAGGAGTTTGGATCTAAAAAATTATAAACTTATTGTTCTACTTCTTAATTTTTCAACAAAATTGGTTGCACTCAAATTGAAGTTACATAGGGTGAGTTATGCCCATTAGAGTATCCATTACTCAGATTTGTTCCTCCCAGCTCATAGCCCAATTCAAAAATTTATAACTCAATCATCCTTAGTCCAATTGACTTCAAATTTCATAGGTATACTCTCATTTAAGTTAAGTTTCAATAAAATTATTTCCACTTATTATGATTTTCCTAGCTTGAATTATAATTCATGGATTAATTGTTGTCTAGGCTTGGTCAACATGGTCAATTCTCTATTTTGTGTTCCTTTGATTCCCAAACTTATTACTCTTCACTAATCAAGTTTTACTATCTATAAATCATTGAGACAAGCTCATATATCATCATATCCAGCTCTAAATATATGTGGTAAAAAAAGTCGAAAACCTTAGCTTGATGGAAGCTATATCAACATATAAGCAAGTTCTAGGAGCCTACCTCACTTTCCATGCTATAAGCACCTTAAAACTTGGTTCCTTGAAGCTCTAAAACTTTCCTAAACAACTAAGCACCAATAACTCTCTTTCTTTCCTCCTGATGATAGCAATTTCTATGGACTAAAGGAGGGGGATTTTTGCTTCACTTTCATGTTATATGATGATGATGAAACCTGAGCATGGGTGCTCTTTGAAGGAAACAAGAAAGAGCAAAGTTTGAGAAATTGCGATGCAAAAAGGGAGAAAAGAGTAGAGAGAAAGGAAGTTTTGTGAGGGAGTAGAGAGAAGAAGATGATCTCTTTTAGAGTTTCTTTTTCTTTTATTTTGTTTTTATCAAGTTGATGAAGTCAACTTTAATTTTTGTTGTCAAGATTTATTCCCATTTTTTTTAACTAAGATGGTTAACTTTTGACCACATAAATTGAGTATGTCATATGTTAATTAGGTTCTCTTGTATTTTAAATTCCTACCAGATCAATTTCTTGAATTGCAAATATAACATCCCGAGTTTCATTCTGTATAATTAGCACTGTCAAATAATTAAATTTTTAGATACATTATAGATATACAAGTAGGCAAGAACGAAATGATAATTAGAGGGTAATCAATAATAATGAAATGTTAATTATAGGGTAATAGAATTTCAAATCTTCCCTATAGAAAAATAGATATGTTTTGCTAGCTGAAAAAGATTATCTATTAATGGTGCCTTATAATACAAGAACCGAATTAGTAAGTATCTATTCTATAGGATGGCAAAAGTATCAGTTAAAATTCCTAGGATGTGTAGCTAAAAACTAGCCACACAAACCCTCTTGGTGGGTAAAGATGAGCCACTCAAATTTAAGCTTAGGAGAATTTAAAATTTTTTTCATCCACAAATAGGATTTAAGCTCCTAACTTAATGACTAGGGCAACAATTTTTCTCTCTTCGCTCCTTCATATTTTTAGCCACCACCACCATCACCTTACCTTCCTCATTTTCTTTTCATCACCACCATGGCTATGAGCTTCAAGCTCATAGTTGATGGCCTTCTTGGCTTCAAGACACCTTACTCTTTTTACAAAAATCAATCATCACCTTCTTCTCTACAAAACCCCTATATCAATTTGATAATTAAGCATCAAGTGGAATCTTTCCATCTCCATATAGGTTGTTGCCATGAGGGAAAAAGAAGGCTAGGAGTTGTTCTTGGCTCTCTTGCTTCTATGACTTCAAGAATCTTGAGGAGGGTAGATCAAATCCTTAGCTTTGTTGACTTTAGGGTTATGTAGTTGATGTGGTTTCCTTGTGCCATACTTCATTTGTTCTTGTATGGCGGTATTATGGCTCTTTTCTAGTGATTTGAGATAGGAAAAGTTGGTTTAAGTTGAAGAATAGATCAAAAGACCAGGAAAGACACAAAACAAAGAAAACTATTAGAAGAACCCTAGTGACCGTTCGTACAACAAGCAATATTTCTCGACTTGTAGAGCTCAAATTTGAGTGTAAAAAAATTTAAATGAAACTAGTCTTTAAGATGAATCTAACCATACAAATTATAGTCCATTGGACTTGAAATGAAATATTTATGACTTTTAGAAGTAGGCAATTGGATTTCACTCTCTATCTTGACTAGAGTGCAATGTGAGGGGCATAACTTGCCTTATATAACTTCAAATTAAGTTCAACCAAATTTTTTAGAAATATAACACATAGGGTATCATGTCCATAAAAGTTTAGAATCAAATCATGAGTAGATTGCTTTGATTAATTTCTTAAAGTTGACCTATGTCATGTTCAGGTTGGAACAGAGTAGCCCGCTTGAGGAGTTTATAACGTGAGCTCTACCTACTCAATTGGAGTGAAACTTGTTGGGATTGAAAGAGGCCTAAATAATTATATCTTGGTTAATTTTCGGATCGAAATAATGAAAAATCAATTTTTAGTGATTTTCCAAATTTAGATATGCAAATATATCCTGAAATAGGTTTGCCTCAAGTAAAACCTTAATAACTCAAGTTATACATCTCAAAATTTAGTGAAATTAGGGAGTTTCAAAAGTAGACTAAGATCTACTAAATTTCTAGATTAAAATGAAATTTTAATGTAATTTAGAAATTTAGGGCAGATTTAAGGAAAGTATGACCACTTAAGGTATTTATAACTTAGAAGTCCCTTAAACCATGAGAAATTCAATGGCATATGTGCAAATTCCATACAAAAGATGTGTTATGTTAGTATCTTAATTATGATGAATGTGATTGCTATGTTTGGCTGATTGATTGAATACACTGTCTATTTTGTGACCCTCCATGTTTTAGCTGTCATGCTGCCAACTTTTTGGCAGAAATATATAAAGCTATGAGCATTTATGTATTATATACAAGGAAATCATACACACAAGAATGTAATTGAAGTACAATATGAAGCATATGCATAAGTGCTCATAACATCCTCAAGCATGACCACGTATAAAAATGAAAAAGGTAATAAGAACTTGAAATATGTATCGAGTGTCCACCTAGTAATGGGCTAGGGCAATACTGTTTAAGATGATCATTTGGGCTAGCTCCTAAACAGATTTAAGGAGAATAAGTCAGTGTGAGAGTTGAGGAAAGTAAATCTAGCAATCATGTATAGGAACATACTTGATCCTAAAAAGCAAACTATTACTTTGTGATGAGAGATGCCATTCACCTCTAGGGGACTAAGTACAGATGTTCAAGTTGCAAGTTAAAGAAACAGAAAAGAAGGTCAAGTGCACTTGTATATTTCGAGTATGTGCATTAATATATGCATATTTAAGCATTTTATCTTATACAATGCTACCATAATTACAGTTGAAAATTTTCTTATTATTGCTATTATACTTATGATGAACCATACTAAGTGACTATTAAAAGTAACCCACTTCGAGAAATATGTTTTCAAACTTAAAATTGAACTAGTGCCTATGTGTAGTTCTCCACGTTTTCACAAGAAATTGAAGCGACTAGAGTGTTTATGATGACACTCTATGGGCTTAGTGGATTGAGTGTAACACCCTACCAATTTAATGTTATACTTAAGTCATAACATGAAATTAAGTAGACTGTGTTACCGTGTTAACATACTGCTTACCTTTCATAATTCGTACCACACCTCATACATATATTCTTATTTATATATATATATATATATATATATATATATATATATATATATATATATATATATATATATATATATATATATATATATATATATATGTGTGTGTGTGTGTGTGTGTGTGTGTAAACAGACGAAACGGCGTACTGCTATACTATGAGCATAACGAAACTGAACAAAATACCACAACAGATAAGAGATAGTGCAATTACATCAACTGTATACATATATATATCAAAAGCCATTGCTTTAGTTTATGTACAGAGTTTTAAAGTGGAGCACATAAGTGGGGCCGGCGTACCAAAAAGACATAAGGCGGATCAGTCAAAATGATCCTATGGTCCTCAGAGGACATTTCACAACCTACTGCTAGTCCTACTGTCATGTCTATGACCCAAGGCTGCGCGCTGTCAAAAAAGGGTCAGGCTATACAACGTCTCCTACTGGCTGACCTACTCCGTCAAATAGCCGTTAGCCATGCCAGGCCTGGCTGGAGAGTACTCTGCACTGGGTCCCGAGGAGGAAGAGGGTGATGAGTTGGTGGCCTCGGAAGGGTCACTCTCTGAGCTAAGTGGTATGTCTAGAACCACTTGCGGAGGTGACTCGGGTGCAGGGTCAACAGGAGCGACAGGTGTTGCGGGTGCAGGAGGAGCTGGAGGCGAGTGCGCCATGTGCAGTGGGATAGCAATGTAAGGAGTCGTAGGGTCGAAATTAGGATGATGTAGAGGGACAGCAAAGTTCCTATTGCTAAATAGGTAAAGGCGAAAGTTACAAGAACCAGCTATATACAAAAAATCCAATTCTGGATCATGGTGAAGCTGCAAATCTGGGATCTCAATGAAGAGGGTGGCCGTGGAGTCCATCGCCAGTGTCTGAGAATGATGCGGAAAATACAGAGCGAAGTGAGAATTTAAAGAAATTTTAGTAGGGTTCGTGTATAGTGGTTTTCTGATGTCACATATATTCTCAGTTGCCTCAATTTTTATTTAATTACAAAAACATGTGTTAAAACTGAAATATCCATTTTAATGAGTTCAAGAAAATGTCTGGTCCGAGGCAAGGTTCAATTTTACATTAGATGGCACAAGAAACAAAATAGATTACTAATAATGATACATAGAATGATAAATAGAATAAACAAATAAACAGTAGTAAACCAACATAATAGACAACTATAAACATCTTGACATAATTATTCCATGTATTCATGCATTCATGTAATCATGCAGGCTCATTCTTGAGCCTTCCTTCATAAACTTTTTCATTACTTTTTATCATTTTTCCATCTCTTGGTCCCCTGGGAGTTCTTGGCCATTTAGACTCCTAGGTAATAGTCTGCTTTTCAAGATTGAGCTCATTCCTATACAGGAATGCTGGGTTTACTTTCCCCGACCTTCCCACAGATCTATTCCCCTTAACTTCTTATCCGGGGCTAGCCCAAGTAGTATAGAACTTTCATAGTAACATAATTCTTATCATAACTTCCATAGTTTTTCTTGAAATTGCACATGCATTAACATGAAATTCATAACTTATACATGGATTCTATCGAAATTTCGGCAGCACAACAGAATGTGTCCGCTTCCCCATGAATAGTACCAGCACACTAGAACATAAATTTATCACACAGGTCACAACATTGCACACATATTTCCAACATGGAACTCATAATAACAATAATCTCATTAAGGCAAAGTTTCTGCCTCAGCATAGTCAGCCAACCTGGTTCTTCTAAATCGAGCCATAATTTCTATTTAACTGATTTAGACCTCAATTTTGGGTATGTTGAAGTGTTATGTGTCTATTTTCTAACCTCTTTGGTCCCATTTAGTTTTGATGTCTATAGCTCAAGATATTTAGGTTTTATCCCGGCCTGCCCAGTGGCTGGCCAAAATCAGGCACCTAAAAGTAAAAATCCAATAAAAATCAAAAACTGACGCAAATTATACGAAATTGGATTCATATTAAAGCTAACAGGGTAAAGTTTCATTTACAAAAAGTTCCATTCATTTGACTTAGTAGAGCTCGAGTTATAAGCCCCGAATGCTAACCTCCCTAAACTGCCTTGTTCTGGCCCAATTTGGACATAGGGTAACTTTCTTGGATCACTGGTAGCAAAAGGGACATTATCTAATTCTAAAATTTTTATGGAACATTCTCCTATGTGTAAGCTTTCTAAAAAAGTTAGTTTCATTCATTTTCAAGTAGTATAGGGCGAGTTCTATCCTGAACAACCCAATCTACCCAGAATCAAAGTCAAAAACCTAGGTCGAAATTCAAAAATTCATAACTCTCTCAATACTAATTCAAAAGCCTTATATGATATATTTATGGAAAGCCCTAGATGTCTAGTTTCATATAAAAATGGTTTCATTGAATTTAATCAGCGATAGATGGATCCGTACACTCCTCCGTACGGACTGCCGAGTGTTTTTGGTTCTCCAGCCCATCAGCTCTTCCTATTTTCATTCTTTCTTGCTTCCAATTCGGTTTTAACCAAACAAACAGCCAAAAACCAGTCATATATCATCATAATCATTCATTTAATACATCAAAGATTGTGAAAATAATCCAACCTCAGCCAGCCAAGACCACAGAATTGATGTAAGAATTAAACCTCTACCTTTGTTATATGTGATTTGGCTTGATCTTGGAACTTGGATGAACAAAACTTGGCTAGGCTTGATGGTTTGGAGGAGTTGGGTGATTGAAGAAGAGAAGAAGAGAGCTGAATTGAGGGGAGAAGTGGCGCAGAAATGGCTGAGGGAAAGGAGAGGAATTGTGTTATAAAGCATTGTGTGGTAGTTAGCTTCTTGGATTTTGATTGGTTGAACACAAGAGGCTGAAATTCAGCCAGCCCTCCTTGTTTTTGTGGCCAAAGTGGTGCCACCTTCTTGTGTTATTGTGGCTGAGTAATCAGCCCTAGCTCATAGGGTTTAAAGCTTGTAATTCCATTGGTTCGGTTTCGACAGTTTAAAATACCGTAATCCTACCGATTTCGTTTAAATCGGTAAATCGGTTTTGTGAAAATTCTTATGAAATCTTCTATACTTCTAACTTAATTAACTTATACCTAATTCAATTAGTTGCTAATTAATTGATCCTAATTAATCATTTAATTGAATTTTAATTAATATCAATTATTCGATAAAAATCGAACAATTGAACGAAAAACGATAAAAGAATTTCGGTGGATGTTACATTACCACCCTGCTTAAAAAAAAATTTTGTCCTCAAAATTTAGTACCTGAAAATAGTTCAGGATACTCTTTCCTCATATCTGATTCCAGCTCTCAAGTGTAGTCTTCAGCATCTCCTTTTCCCCATGCTACCTTTACTAGCTGCACGGTCTTGTTCCGAAGTTGTCTGCTACTTCTGTCTACGATCCGTGCTGGTTGTATGTGGAAAGTTAGGTCTTCCTTTAACTGTATTGATTCGGGTTCTAGGAAGTGTGTAGGGTCAGGTTGATACTTTTTGAGTTGGGAGACATGAAAAACATCATGGAGGTTTGATAGATGTGGAGGCAAAGCGACTCGGTATGCAACTGATCCGATTCACTTCAAGATTTAAAAAGGGCCAATAAAACGAGGATCTAGCTTATTGACCTTAATGGCCCTACCTATCCCCGTTGTAGGCGTAACCTTCAGAAACATGTGGTCTCCTTCCTGAAATTCCAGAGGTTTCCTCCTGGTATCCGCGTAACTCTTCTAGCGGCTCTAAGCGGCAAGTATCTTGCTTCGTATTTTCTTGATCTGCTTAGTGGTCTGCTCAACTAAATCAGGCCCCAATAGAGTTGATTCTCCTGTCTCATACTAGCACAGGGGAGATTGGCACTTTCGTCCATACAATGCTTCATAAGGAGCCATGCTGATGCTAGCGTGATAACCATTGTTGTATGTGAATTCGGCCAACGGTAAGTATCAATCCTAATTTCCGCGTTGCTCCAGTATATAAGCTCGTAGCATATCTTCTAAGGTTTGAATCGTCCTTTCAGTTTGGCCATCTGTTTGCGGGTGATACGTAGTGCTTAAACACAGCTTCGCACTGAACGCCTTCTATAAAGCTCCCCAAAACCGTGAGGTAAACCTTGGGTCTCGATCAGAGATAATAGTTGAAAGGGTACCATGTAGCCTAATAATTTCTTGGATATACAATTGTGCCAATTTCTCCAACGGGTAATTTGCTTGAATGGGTAGGAAATGAATAGCTTTGGTTAATCTATCCATAATGACCCATATGGCATCATATCCCGTTGACGTCCTTGGTAACCCCATCATAAAATCCATGGAGATACTCTCCCACTTCCACTTAGGGATTTCCAAGGGTTGTAACATCCCCGAGGGTTTCTGATGTTCAGCTTTCACCTTCTGATAGACTAAGCACTTACCCACGAAGCTTGCTATATTCGACTTCATGCCCGGCCACCAAAACATTTTCTTGAGGTCTTGATACATCTTGGTTATGCCAGGATGTACAGCGAAATCACCTTTATGTACTTCTTCTAAGATTCTTTTTCGGAGATCGTTCCTTTCGGGAGCACACACCTTGTCGTGACATTGCCAAATGCCTTCTTTATCTTGGGCAAAACCTGTTTGTTTCCCTGACTACACGAGATTAATCATATGTTGAAAATTAGCATCCTGCTACTGTGCTTGCCGAATCTGGTCCTTAAAGCTACTGGTTATCTTAATTTGGTGTAACTGAAGGGTCTTGGGAGTTATAAGGATTCCCAAATTAAGATTTCAGAAGCTTTCAATAAGCTCCGTCTCTTTAATCATCATCCAGGCTATAGTCAATGATTTTCTGCTCAAAGCATCTGCCACCATGTTTGCCTTACCTAGGTGGTATTTCAATTCAAATTCGTAGTCTTTAAGGAGTTCCATCCATCTCCGCTGCCTCATGTTTAATTCCTTCTGATCAAAGAGATACTTCAAACTCTTATGATCAGAAAAGACCTCGAACCTTACTCCGTACATGTGATGTCTCCATATCTTCAACGCAAATACTACTGCTACTAATTCGAGGTCGTGAGTAGGATAATTCCTTTTGTGTGGCTTCAATTGCCTGGAGGCATACGCGACCACCTTTCCGGTTTGCATCAACATGCACCCTAACCCTTGTTGGGAAGCATCACAATAGACCTCAAATGGTCCATGAGGGTCTGGCAAGGCTAGCACTAGTGTCGTAGTCAACCTCCTCTTCAAATCCTGAAAACTCTGTTCGCACTCCGGCGTCCACTCAAATGGAACATTCTTTCTGGTTAGCTTGGTTAAGGGCAAGGCTATTCGAGAAAAATCCTTGACGAATCGCCTGTAATATCCAGCTAAGCCCAGAAAACTCCTGACTTCAAAGACTGTGGTCGATCTTTCCCAATGTAGAACTGCTTCTACTTTGCTGGGGTCTACAGAGATTCCTCCAGGGGACACTACGTGGCCGAGAAATTTTACCTCCTTCATCCAAAATTCACATTTGGATAATTTAGCATAGAGTTTCTTTTCTCTTAAAATTTGCAGAACCAATCGTAAGTATTCCGCATGCTCTCACTCCGTCTTCGAGTAGACAAGTATATCGTCGATGAATACTACTACAAACTTGTCTAGATATGGACGGAATATTCGATTCATGTAATCCATGAATACTGTTGGTGCGTTCGTCAGTCTAAATGACATCACGGTATACTTATAGTGTCCGTAACGAGTTCGAAAAGCTGTCTTAGGGATATCTTGCTCCCGAACTCAAATTTGGTGATATCCGGAACGCAAATCAATCTTGGAGATTACCTTTGCACCTTGTAGTTGGTCCATGAGATCGTCAATTCTTGGCAGTGGATATTTATTCTTAATTGTTACTTTGTTCAGCTGCCTATAATCCACGTATAAGCGCATGCTTCCATCTTTCTTTTTGACAAACAAGACCGGAACTCCCCATGACGACGCGCTTGGCCGTATGAATCCTTTTTCTAAAAGCTCTTCGATCTGTCTTTTTAGTTCCATCAGCTCCATGGGTGACATTCGATACGGAGTTATAGATATTGGTCCTGCGCCTGGAACCAACTCAATGGTAAACTCAATCTCTCTCTGTGGAAAGAATTCAGAAATATCCTCTGAAAAAGCATCCGGATATTCCTTAACAACTGGGATCTTTTCTAGTTCCTGCTCAGCTTCTGTCACGTTAGCTGACAATAGGATATATCCTTGATTCTTTGGCCCAAAAGAGTTTAGATAAAAGAGTGTTGCGGTCTGGGATTCAGAAAGTGAGACAGAGGGGAGTACCACCATCTTATCAGAGCAATTAAGTACAACTCGATTGGCGGAAAGCCAATCCATGCCCAGAATTGCGTCAAGACCAGACAGAGGAAGACAAATCAAATTAGCAGCAAAGGTCCTACCCTCAATTCGAAGAGGAACATTGATGCATATTTGACTAGTTCTACTAGGCCCATTGGTAGGAGTAGAAACCAATAGATCATAAGGTAATTCAAAAATTGGCAATTGCAAAGCAGCTACACAGCTATGAGAAATAAACGAATGTGAAGCACCCGAATCATAGAGTACAGTTAGAGTCTCACCGTCCACGTCACAGGTGCCTTGGATTAATCCTTCCGACTTGTCAGTTTCTTCTGCGCTCATTGTAAAGACCCGTCCTTGACGTTGGGGTTGAGGCGGCTGTGATGGATTCCTGGTTGGACACTCATAAATTTTGTGGCCTGGCTTGCCACATCCGTAGCAGACATTCTGGCCTACCAAACACGGCCGATCGCCATGATTCTTACCGCATTTTGTGCAAGTTGGATTTGGAAGAGGCGTTTGGGACTACTTACCCTTGTTGCCTGCTGGCAAAAATCTCCACTGTTGTTGTACGTTGGGTTTGAATCTTGGGCCCTGTGGGGCTAACCCCCTCTTGAAATTTCCACTAGATGCCCTAGCTATAACTAACTTCGAGTTGCAATCTTCCACAAGTCGGCATTTGTTCACCAACATAGGGAAATCCCTAATCTCCATTGGCCCTATCGCGGTAAGAATGTCTTCTCGTAACCCTCCTTCAAATTTAACACACTTCCAAGCTTCATCCGGGTTCCTCTGGTAAATCGTGAAAAATTTGCACAGCTCTTCAAACTTAGCAATGTATTTAGATATCGTCCGGTTCCCTTGACGAAGCTGCATAAACTCAAGTTCCTTGGCATTTTGAATGGAAACTGGAAAGTACTTTTGGTAAAATACATCCCTAAACATTGTCCAGGTGACTGCCGTCTGAGATTCTTCGAACAATCTTCGTATGCCATTCCACCAAAATTCGGCATCTGCTTCGAGCATGTAAGTGGTGAAGGTCACCTTTTGATGATTCGAGCAATCCAAGACAGAGAAAATCTTCTCCATGGCTTTGATCCATTCATCAGCTTTATCAGGATCATACGCCCCTCGGAAACTTGGCGGATTTGCCTTTCTGAACTCAGCAAACTTGAGATAGTCCAGGTCGATTCCTGGGCCGTGAGGGTTCCCTCCATAGCTTGCCTCAGGTCATCTGCCTAGCTGATCCATCATCTGGTGAGCCACTGCGGCTTGCTCCCGCATCGCATGGGCCATTTCTCGCATTGTGGCCATAAAATCAGTCGGGTCCTCTAGAGCAGGTTCCGCACGTGGTCTACCTCGCCTTCCAGAAGCCATTAAGTTCTGAGCACACAAAACAAAAGTTATTGAGTTGATTAGGCTCAATACTAAGTCTAACGTGCTAGTAAATAACACACGGTCAAGCACTTCATACACATGCATAACTATATCTCAACCGAAAAGGCAAGGTCTAGTGCATATTATCAGCTAAAAATACAGAATATGCGTGAAGCATAGTCAATCTAATCCTCAGGCCTTAGCAAGGACGAACTGCTCTGATACAAAAAATGTAACACCCTACCAATTTAATGTTATGCTTAAGTCATAGCATGAAATTAAGTAGACTGTGTTACCGTGTTAACATACTGCTTACCTTTCATAATTTGTACCACACCTCATACATATATTCTTATTTATTATATATATATATATTTTTTTTGCGTAAACAGACGAAATGGTGTGCTACTATACTATAAGCGTAACGAAATTGAACAAAATACCACAACAGATAAGAGATAGTGCAATTACATCAATTGTATACATATATATATCAGAAGCCATTGCTTCAGTTTATGTACGGAGTTTCAAAGTGGAGCACATAAGTGGGGCCAGTGTACCAAAAAGACATAAGGCCCGTATCAGTCAAAATGATCCGATGGCCCTCAGAGGACATTTCACAACCTACTGCTAGTCCTACTGTCATGTTTATGACCCAAGGCTGTGCGCTGTCAAAAGAGGGTCAGTTGTACAACATCTCCTGCTGGCTGACCTACTCCGTCAGATAGCCGTTGGCCATGCCAGGCCCGGCTGGAGAGTACTCTGCACTGGGTCCCGAGGAGGAAGAGGGTGATGAGCTGATGGCATCGGAAGGGTCACTCTCTGAGCTAAGTGGTATGTCTGGAACCGCCTACAGAGGTGACTCGTGTGTAGGGTCAGTAGGAGCTGCAGGTGTTGCGGGTGCAGGAGGAGCTAGAGGCGGGTGTGCCATGTGCAGTGGGATAGCAATGTAAGGAGTCGTAGGGTCGAAATCAGGATGATGTAGAGGGACAGCAAAGTTCCTACTGCTAAATAGGTAAAGGAGGAAGTTACAAGAACCGGCTATATACAAAGAATCCAATTCTGGATCATGGTGAAGCTGCAAATCTGGGATCTCAATGAAGAGGGTGGCCGTGGAGTCCATCGCTAGTGTCTAAGAATGATGTAGAAAATATAGAGCAAAGTGAGAATTTAAAGAAATTCTCAGTAGGGTTCGTGTATAGTGGTTTTCTGATGTCACATACATTCTCAGTTGCCTCGATTTTTATTTAATTATAAAAACATGTGTTCAAACTAAAATATCCATTTTAATGAGTTCAAGAAAATGTCTGGTCCGAGGCAAGGTTCAGTTTTACTTTAGACGGTACAAGAAACAAAATAGATTACTAATAATGATACATAGAATGACAAACAGAATAAATAAACAAACAGCAGTAAACCAACATAATAGACAACTGTAAACATCTTGACATAACTATTCCATGTATTCATGCATTCATGTAATCATGCAAGCTCATTCTTGAACCTTCCTTTATAAACTTTTTCATTACTTTTCATCATTTTTCCATCTCTTGGTCCCTTGAGAGTTCTTGGCCATTTAGACTCCTGGGTAATAGTCTGCTTTTCAACATCGAGCTCGTTCCTATACAGGAATGTTGGGTTTACTTTCCTCGACCTTTCCACCGATCTATTCCCCTTAACTTCTTATCCAGGGCTGGCCTAAGTAGCATGGAACTTTCATAGTAAGATAATTCTTATCATAACTTTCATACCTTTTCTTGAAATTGCACATGCATTAACATGAAATTCATAACTTATACATGGATTCTACCGAAATTTCGGCAGCACAACGGAATGTGTCCGCTTCCCCATGAATAATGCCAGCACACCAGAACACAAATTTATCACAAAGGTCACAACATTGCACACATATTTCTAACATGGAACTCATAATAACAATAATCTCATTAAGGCAAAGTTTCTGCCTCAGCATAGTCAGCCAACTCGGTTCTTCTAAATCAAGCCATAATTTCTATTTAACTGATTTGAACCTCAATTTTGGGTATGTTGAAGTGTTATGTGTCTATTTTCTAACCTCTTTAGTCCCATCTAATTTTGATATCTATAGCTCAAGATATTTAGGTTTTATCCCGACTTGCCCAGTGGCTGGCCAGAATCAGACACCTAAAAGTAAAAATCGACTAAAAATCGAAAATTGACTCAAATTGTACGAAATTGGACTCATATTAAAGCTAATAGGGTAAAGGTTCATTAACCAAAATTTCCATTCCATTTGACTTAGTAGGGCTCGAGTTATAAGCCCCGAATTCTGACCTCCCTAAACTGCCCTATTTTGGCCCGGTTTGGACATAAGGCAAATTTCTTGGATCACTGGAGCAAACAGGACCTTATCTAATTCTGAATTTTTTATGAGACATTCTCCTATGTGTAAGCTTTCTAAAAAAGTTGGTTTCATTCATTTTCAAGTCGTATAGGGCGAGTTCTACCCTGAACAACCCAATCTGCACAGAATCAAAGTCAAACACCTAGGTCGAAATTCAAAAATTCATAACTTTCTCAATACTAATCCAAAAGCCTTATGATATATATATATGGAAAGCCCTAGATGTCTAGTTTCATATAAAAATGGTTTCATTGAATTTAATTGGCGGTAGGCGGAGCCGTACACTCCCCTATACGGACTGCCGAGGGTTTTTGGTTCTCTAGCCCATCAGCTTTTCCTATTTTCATTCTTTCTTGCTTCCAATTCGGTTTTAACCAAGCAAACAGCCAAAAACCAGCCATATAACATCATAATCATTCATTTAACACATCAAAGATTGTGAAAATAATCCAACCTCAGCCAGCCAAGACCATAGAATTGAAACAAGAATTAAACCTCTACCTTTGTTATATGTGATTTGGCTTGATCTTGGAACTTGGATGAACAAAACTTGGCTAGGCTTGATGGTTTGGAGGAGTTGGATGATTGAAGAAGAGAAGAAGAGAGCTGAATTGAGGGGAAAGGTGGTGCAGAAATGGCTGAGGGAAAGGAGAGGAATTGTGTTATAAAGCATTATGTGGTAGTTAGCTTCTTGGATTTTGATTGGTTGAACACAAGAGGTTGAAATTCAGCCAGCCCTCCTTGTCTTTGTGGCCAAAGTGGCGCCACCTTCTTGTGTTATGGTGGCTGAGTAATCAGCCCTAGCTCATAGGGTTTAAAGCTTGTAATTCCATTGGTTCGGTTTCGACAGTTTAAAATACCGTAATCCTATCGATTTTCTTTAAATCGGTAAATTAGTTTTGTGAAAATTCTTATGAAATCTTCTATACTTCTAACTTAATTAACTTTTATGTAATTCAATTAGTTGCTAATTAATTGATCCTAATTAATCATTTAACCGAATTTAATTAATCTCAATTATTCGATAAAAACTGAACAATTGAACGAAAAATGATAAAAGAATTTCGGTGGATGTTACATTGAGTATACCTATTGAGAATCTTAGATTCTCACTACCTATTTGTATTTTTTCCATAAACATTCCAATATATAGACTAGGCTTCAAGTCTATAGTAAAGGTCACAGGATATTACAAAACGCAGGACCCGGACTTGAGCCCAGTTCAGAAGGCTAAAGTGGTCAGCCAATAACCACGAAGTGACGATTGCTAAAGTTTTATACACACCCTTGCCTGTTCCTACTCATCCGTGGGTTCATATATCTATGGATTTTATGCTTGGATTGCCTAGAACTAGGAAAGATAGAGACAGCATTTTTGTTGTAGTGGACAGATTTAGTAAAATGGGTCACTTTATTGCATGCCATAAAACTGATGATGCAACAAACATTGCAAATTTGTTCTTTAGAGAAGTTGTGCGTTTACATGGTGCCACTAGGACCATTGTTTTTTATCATGATGTGAAGTTCTTGAGTCATTTTTGGAAAGTGTTGTGGGTTAAGTTAGGAACTAACTTGTTATATTCTACTACTTGTCACCCACAAACTAATGGTCAAACTGAACTAGTGAATAGGACTTAGGGACTTTATTGCGTGCAGTTGTTGATAAGAATTTGAAAACTTGGGAAGATTGTTTGCCTTTCAAAGAGTTTGCATATAATAGAACTATTCATTCTTCTACAGAGTTTTCTCCTTTTGAGCTTGTGTATGGCTTTAATCCTTTAACTATTTTAGACTTGATGCCTTTGCCTTTGAGTGATCTTGTTAGCTTAGATGGTGATGAAAAGGCTAAGAAGGTTAAAGTAATGCACTTGAAGGCACGTGAGTTGATTGAAAAGAAAAACAAGGTGACGGCTCAAAGAGTTAACAAGGGTTGCAAACAAGCTGTCTTTGAACCTAGTGATTGGGTTTGGATTCATTTAAGGAAGGAGAGGTTTCCTACTCATAGGAAATCTAAACTTGACTCACGGGGTGATGGTCTATTTCAAGTGTTGGAGAGGATCAATGATAATGCTTACAAGATTGACCTTCTGGGTAAGTATAATGTTTCAGCTACTTTTAATGTTTCTGACCTTTCTCCTTTTAATATGGATGCAGATTTGAGGACGAATCTTTTTGAGGAGGGAGGGAATGATACCTGCTCCAGAGGAGAAATTGGACATTCTAGCACAAGAAGGCAAAATGGAGATTTTAGCATGCCTGTAGGACTAATCACACGACCAAGAGCAAAGAAGTTAAGAGAAGATTTTGGGAACTTGGCTAAAACAATTATGGAAGAGATGTATCAAGAGTGGGACAAAAAGATGCCAACTCATACTAATAGACAACCCAAGATCTTGTTATTTGCTGCGAATTGGGCTTAGAAGTTTATTCTAACCATATTGGGCCATTATCCTATTTTGGTCTTGTTTAGTTTAGTTAGTTTAAGTATTTATGATATCTAAACTTTTAGTTATGTTATTTAGCCCATAATTTATATTTTACATTTTATCCAGCCCATTCATAATATTTAGTATCAGAACACTTCTTATTGGGCTTAGACTTAGTTTAAATGTTTAACCTAGTGTAAGAGGTTATAAATACCTCAAGGAACACATTGTTTAGGAGTTTTCTGATTAATTGAAATTCTATTTTGTTTTCTTTTAAGAAAATAGTGCTTTTGTGTGCAAGTGAGGTGAGTGATTTGCTTTGCTGGTTGCATCAAAAAATTGAGAGAATTCATTCTAAGGTAAGTTTCTTATGATATTCAATCAATTTCAGTTCTATCTTTTCCCTGTTATCTATGTTTCCAAGGACTAGTTTCTTGGGGGTAAGGAGCGTCTTTATTCTACATCTTGGTTTCTATCAAAGTGTGTGCCTGGGGTTTCTGGATCTTTATATCCACGGGGTTCCTCATCACCCTCTCTTACTCTCTTGGTCTCATCCCTCTCCCTCACCCCACCAGTCACAGTTGCATCACCTATTTCTCCGCCACCTTCTCTGCCATGAAGTGCCTCCCCTTGGTGTTTTCTCTCTGCATCTCTTTGCCTCTCACGTCATTCTCTCTTTCCCTTTCCTTATCTTGTCGTTTCCTTTTGGGATGTTAATAAACATTGGTTGTTCTTTTTTAGGATGCTGGAAAAAAAGAAATTAGACAATCTCTGGAAAATTAAGTTTGATTTATTATGTTAATTTTGGGGATATAATGAGTGGATTAATGGTTAGAATTTTAATCCTTTGGTTTGTGGATAGAGTTATTTAAGTGCTCTAGCGACTAAGGGAGTTAATCGAAAAATATGGTAGTAAGCTTTTGATTAAATTTTATTTGTAAGATTAGACAATGAGAGTGAGGATTTGAAATTTAAACCAAATTTGTGTTTAATTGAAAATAATTGCTTACGTATAATTTTAGATCCCCTAGGAGAACAACCTGTGAGTTCAATAGCCCTGGGGACGTGGATTGGGCATTTCTTAACATTCTGTGAGCGAACAATGCTTCTATGGCATCTATGTTTTATGCCATTAGTATTGGTTTGATTTTAAAATATATATTATGTTATTTAAATTTTCATATATGTCTATACATTTTAGTTTACTTAATTAATTGCATACGCTGTTTTAATTTTTAGAAAAACCAACTCGTATGGTTTTATCGCTGTTGGAAGAATTTCTTTGAAAACGGATTTCCCAAATATGAAGGACAAGCTCGATAAACTATTGTTTGAGTTATTAAATTGAAGTATTGATTAAATTATGTTTAAGATTTTTTGAACTCTGTTGAGTATTTCCATTCATTAGAAATTTGATTAATTTTATTGCTCTAGCTTTTATTTGATGTATATTACTTGTATATATACATATATATATATATATATATGGTGGGAGGAATCTCAGTTTACCGATAGCTAGCGGTCGCTGACCCTAGCCTTGGTATACCTTGGTTCGAACCCAGCTAGTAGGGGTGTTGCTAGCTCGATGTGTGTGTGTGTGTAAGGCCAACGCACACTGCCGACTTAGTCAAATCTGAAGGGATTAACCCTTATTTGGAAATTCTCAAAATTGGAAACCTTCCTGCTTTGGTATTGACATTTGAGAGACATATTTTCCAAATTGTAAGGTAATATCAATTCTATTTATTTTCAGAATTATCGTTTAAATTATGAAATAATACTTATTCTTTATATACCTGCATGGTTGTTTCCTTAATTTTATTTAGTTTGTGATATTAACTCTTTATTTATGTGCAAATTGTTTTATTTCTAGAGCTTGTCCTCATATGTTATAGTCTCATTGCCCCTCACTGAATCAGTTGGACTCACCCCCTCTCCTTTCCTATTCAGACTTTGGCGCAGCACTTGACTTGGTTCTTATAGCTTCTTAGAGTTGCTCCACTGTAACACCCTTTATTATATAAGCCATGCTTAAGTCATGGAGTTATATTACAGGGTTGTCACTATGCTAAGAAATCTTTAAAAGATGAAAAATATAATAAATGGCCCTTTAACTGCACACTTTACTACTGACTAATAGTTCATAAACTTCATCGTTTCTAATACATAGAGAATAAAATAATTACAATTTAAAATTGTGACTAACATAAAACACAACATTTGCTTCTGCTGCGTGACGTTAACTAGCTTGGTTTCGTTTGCGCCCGAGTCTTGCTCAGTGAACGTCCCAGTACTCCACCTCACACTTGCTTTCCAACTTAGGTGCTGGAATATTTACAGAAAAGAGAAACATGCAAGTAGGTAGTGAGAACCTAAGGTTCTCAGTAGGTAAACTCAAACCAATTTTACAGTGCCATCATAAACATTCCAACCGCTTCGGTTTATTATGAAAATGTGAGTACATATAAACAAATAGTGGTTCAATTTTAAGTTGAAAATACCTTTCCCGAAGCGGGTTATATTTTAGCAACCACTTGCTATATCATATGATAGACATAGAAATACGGATAGTATAATATGCTTCAACAAGGATCATAATAGCATTATAACTTAACTAGATAATTGAAGATGCACATATAGATGCTTAAACTTGAATGTATGCAAGTGCACTTAATTTATCTCTTCTTTAACTTGCAACTTAACCTTGTCATTCTGTACTTGGTCCCCCGGAGGTGAATGGCCTCTCTCACCCCTGGGTAATAGCCTGCTTTTTAGGTTCAAGCTCGTACCTATACATGAGTGACGGGTTTACTTTCCCCGACCCTCACACCATTCTATTCCCCTTAAATCTGGTCGAGAGCTGGTCTAAGTCTTAGACAATACTGCTTTAGCCCACGCTAGCTGGGTCTATGCCATGCCTCACGTGGTAGCTTGGTACGTCCCTCTTGCAAGTTCTTATTATCCATTTCTTTCCATGTCTTATCATACATGTGGATGCTTTGAGCATTCATGGATATGTCTCTTACTTTACTTCTCATATCATATTCTAATTATGCTTGCATGCATAACGTACATGAACATGATATATAGATATAAATATATTCAAGGCATAATCACCCATAGCATAAGTTCTCACAAATTCCTGCCGAAAATATGGCAGCATAACGGATCAAGTCCGCTTCCCCATGAATAGTGCCAGGCTACCAATACAATCAATTAAGTATGTAATTCAATGTAAAACAGCAAGTTACAGCAACATTATTGATTATATGGTATGTCAAAATCAATAGAAATATCAACAGAGTTTTTTGCTCGCTCTACCCACTTCTGCCCGAATTTTGTAAAGTCCACCCTTACTCCTATTCAACTCATTTAGACCTGAATTTTGAGTATGTCATAGCTCTATGTGTCTAGTTTCCAACCTTTTTAGTTCCATCTCATTTTGATTTGTATAACTCAAGTTATTTAAGTTTTACCTTGGCTTGCCCTGTAGCTGGCCAGAATTACACACTTAAAAGTAAAAATTCACTAAAAATCGAAATATAGGTGGAATCACACGAAATTTATATCTATTTAAAGCTAACAGGACAAGATTTCGAATGAAAATAAGTTTCATCTCATTTTCATGAGTATATTTTGAGATATAAGCCCCGAAACTTGACCCTACTGGACTACCCTGTTCCAGCCCATTTTGAACTTAAGTCAATTTTATTGATGTGCTGGGAACAAATGGCAATGAATCTAACTCTAAAATTTTTATGGTATGTTTCATTATATGTTAGCTTTCAAACAACGTTAGTTGCACTCAATTTGGAGTTGTGTAGGGTGAGTTATACTCTTCTCAACTCATACTGCCCAGATGAGAATCTAGATTTCTAGGTCAAACTTAAAAAATTCATAACTAATTCTATACTAATCCAATGGCCTTATATTTTATATTTATGGAAATCTCTGAATGTCTAATTTCATATAAAAATAGTTTCATCAAATTTAATCAGCTGTAGGCAGACCCATACACTCTGTTGTCCGGACCATCGAGGGAAAAACCCTAACAGCTTATTGAATTCTTCTTGGATTCATGTTTTTCTCTAATCAATCCATCCGATCTTCAATTTGAACTCACATATACATCCTAAACCAACCTTAATTCATCATTATCACTCAAGATAACATCAGAATCTTGCAAGAAATTAGGAAGAAAGTGGAGTCCCAATCAGCCTAATTCAAAGAAAACAAGAAAGAAGTTGGAATTTCTACCTTGGTGGTGTGAAATCTTGATGGAACTTGATCTTGGAGTGAAGTTGATGGTTGGGGCTTGAGCTCGGGGATGAGAGGAAGTGGAAGAAGATGAAGGAAAGTGGGAAAATGAGGCTGGTATTAGGGAGGCCGAAAATGATAAGAAGAGAAGGAAGGGAAAGATAGAGATTTTTGGAGGCACTTTGCTTTGATTGGTGGATTCAACTTCATCATCAAATTTGGTTTAGCTTCCCTTCCTCAATGGCTGATCAAGGCGCCACATGAGGGGGTGGTTTGGCTAAATCCTAGCCATTGATCTTAGGGCACTCATAGAAAAATTCCTATTGGTCCGATTCCGACAGTTTAAGATACCAAAATCTTACCGATTTCTCTTAAATCGATAAATAGGTCTGAAAATTTTCTATGGGGCTTCCTATGCTCCTAATCTAATTCTATCAAGCCTAATCCTTTTCAACCACACTTAATTGGCTTTAAGTGAATGCTTAACCAAATCCTAATTAATCCCAATTATCCGATGAAAACCGAACAACTCGGTTAGTAACGATAAAATTTTTTGGATGTTACGCTCTCCTCTCACTTGGAAGCCAATTGGTGCCATCCATCGGGGTAGAAGTGGCTCACTTTTCAGCCACTCAAACTAGTGGTGTTATTGATTCGGTTCTGGCAGTTTAAAATACCAAATCTTCGCCTATTTTCTTCAAATCGGCAAAAGAAAATCGGCAAAACTTTACTAAATAACTCTGAGAGAATTTTCTATATCTCTATTCTAATTGTTCCTAAGCCTCATCCCTCTAATTAACATCTAATTAACTTCTAATTATCCTCTAATTAATTTCTAATTAACCTTACCTAATCAATAAAATCGAATAAATCGATTAATAGCGTAGATTAAACGTTTCACAAATCCAGAGCCTTTCTGTTTTCTATTTTTTGTAGCAAATGGCATATCCGTAATTTTGAGCAAGTCCAGGGACACCCCACATCATTTCACACTTGACTGCCTCCATGACCCAATCGGTAGAGATTTAAACTTCCACGTTTCAGCACGTGATTCTGCTTTGTTTAAAACCCCATTCTGCTAATTCTACAGGTGTGGGGTCATAAAGGTCATTTTATAAAAAGTTCAAGGGTTATTGTAAAAATAATTCTTTGGGGTTAAAATATAATTTCTAAAAATCTTGGGCATCTCTGTAATTAACAAAAGTGTACAAGGGTACTTTTGTCATTTCCTAATTTTTAACATATGGTAGTGCTATATTATCAACGGCAGTGTTACACTACCCTATAATTCCATGTGAGGATCATCATGGCATTGCGCTGCCTGAGAAATTCTCACACTGCTTAAGGGAAATAATTCAAAATTTCTATTACGTTCTGTTTACGAAAGTGGGGATGTTACATACTACCCACCTTAAAAAGAATTTTGTCCTCAAAATTCTAGGATTAAGAAGGGTCAAGGAAAAAAAATCCTTTTAACTTATAGGGATACTCCTCTTTTCGAGCTTGCATCTTGTCTTGAGATTACTTGCCAGTAGTTATGAGGTAGTGTCTTAATACATACAAAGGATCCATAAGGATTATGTTGGTGTCCAAGCTTGCCTTGTCTCTATGACGCTCTGAATCATTGTTCAGTTTATTGGAGACTCTTACTCATCTCCCTTGCTCTATATTCCGCTACTCCTGCTTTGTGGTAGTTGCTAAATCTTCCGCCACTTGTATATGAGACCCCAGATATTCAACTCTTGAAGATTTGCAATTGCAAGGATTAGCAGTTATCGAAATAATTGACGTCAATATGTAGTAATAATAATGCCTATGTCAAGGAGGTCCGTATATTCTTTCCCAAGATTCCTATTTGCTTAGCTACCCTTAGTTCAAAAATAAATTCACCTCCGATATGGGAAACATAGGCTTAGGCTTTTCGTCAAAATTATAACTAGGAGCTCCCACTATACGGATTAAGTTTTAAGGTTCATGACTCTTTCTGTTAGTCTGATATCGTTCTTGATTCCTAGTTATTGAGATATAGGCAATTTAATGTGAAAACCAAGGTTAAAAGTCAGATCTTTTTATCAAAGCTACAGAGTTTCCTTACCATATTGCCTTACAAGATGCCTTTCCAATATCTATGCAGAGAGTTGTCGTAGATTATATGGGTGCCAAAATATACTTTATTTTGCTAACGTTCTGATCCATCATCAAGTTCATCGAGTAAATTCCTCATCCTCCTTGTCATGTGTCTGACTACTTGTGCACTATGTTTTCTGGTAAACTTTCTAATACTTATGCCTTGGACCCTAAATACCAACTGAAGAAGTTCTGCCATTTTGAAAACTATCAGCTATAGTAGCAATCAGCTTCAACAAATAGTGGTCATAGTGGCTTCGCCGAAGTTTTTCGGGAAATTAATCAAGCCATATCCAAACTGTTGCCTACCTGATCTTCTTTGATCTGTGATGAATCCCTTCCCGTTAGGTTTTAGGTGTAAGGCTAGAGCTCCCTTCTAAACTATAACTATGGTCCTTGCTTTGAAATCTCTCCTTTTCTCGTGGACTTTATTCCATTTCTCATTATTTGTAAATCAGATCTCGTGTCATTCTTGTTGAACTTCTCAATGATTGTTGCGATACTTGTTCCCTTCAAAATATGATCAGCTTCACATAAGGAAAGGATTGTGGGGCAGCAGAAGTTCCTGCCACTTTTCTACTTTCTTCAATTGGTTAGCATGGAGATTCCTCGACTATTGTGTTGATGTCCACCTCTCACTTTTATGGGCACTAATGTTACCAATCTCATTGGGGGTTTGATCTAATACAATATATAGAGGTGTGTTAGTTTTAGTGGCTAAATCTCATATTACGCTAATTGCTAAGCCTTCTGGCTATTCTTCATAATATCTTGCCCCTAGGATGTAATCCATTTGCTGTGAGAGATAGGAATGATGGTCTTGCTTCCCTGTTGAAGTTACAATATGAGGACTTTCCAGAAGGTCACCCATCATAATATTACTCTCGTTCGAGCACGCTTAACTACAGAACTCTGATGGAACCTAGCGCGTTAGTGATGATCGAATTTAATCTGGCCCAAGCTATAGAGAGACTCTTATGACTGCCTCTAATTCTAACATCGTAACCTTGCCGCTCATGGGGCACGCTCCCAAATCCTTTTTGATCTTATATTGGTGCATCATCTAGTCTTGCTTACGGTGCATTAGGTCTGTTGCACTTATGATCGGTGCCAAGATTCCACTTAGTACTCTTCCAATTTGTAATCGCTATAAAGCTAGTTCCCTATACCCTTGAGGAAGAAACCACTCCATCCTTTGGACAGGACTTAAAAAGGTCTCTGGTATACCTAACCAAAGCTTCTGGCCTTAGCTTCTTTCACTGATTCTCTGCTTCATTCATCCACTCTACAAATTTCTTAATGAAGGATCAGGTCTTTATAATGTGGTGTTACCACAATCCAAAATAAAAACCATTGACTGAATTTGCTGGCGAGGTACCCTTAAGGAAATCTCATCTACGAAGAAAATAAGGGCACTATCCATGACACATAAGATAACCTCATTAGCGAGTAATCACCTTACTCCTATCGAATATTAAGAATACAAAACCAGGTAGAAGAATCCCCTAGATTCAATCTAGGGAAGATAGTCTAGATTGGGTACTCACAATGAAGCTCGAAACAAGCCCCATCAGGGTGAAGAAGGTTCTTACTCAACTCGTCTCCAACTAAGATCCTGCTCCTGATGATAGGAAATCTTTGGCTACCCGACAACACTTTACAAACAACCTTTTTCAATATAATTAGGTTTACTATGTCCATAGCAAACCATCCAATGTAATTCCTTTAACTAAATCCCCAATTCTCTACACTCCTTAACTTGCTTAACTGTCTACCCCTTTATGCCATTGCTACTTTCTAAGAGTCTTATCCCTAATAATCATCTATAGAAGGCTCCTAATAAGCTTGCTGGGTGTTTCAGGCTTCTGTTTATACAAAACCTTATATTGAGGTGATCAGGCTCAATACTCAGTCAAGTGCTGTAACATCCCTACTTTTATAAACAGAACATAATGGAAACTTTGAATTATTTTCCTTAGGCAGTGTGAGAAATTCTCAGGCAGCACTATGCCTTGACAATCCTTACACTTGGAATTATAGGGTAGTGTAAAATTGCCGTTGAGAATATGGCACTGCCATCTGTTTAAAATTAGAAAATGACAACAGTGCCCCTGCAAACTTTTTTTAATCGCAGTGATACCCTGGATTTTTAGAAATTATGTTTTGACCCCAAAAAATTATTTCCACAATAACCCTTGAACTTTTTATAAAATGACCTTTGTGTCCACCCTATAACTTTTCATAAAATGACCCTTATGTCCCCACATCTATAGGAGTAGCAGAATATGGTTTTAAACGGAGCAGAATCACGTAGTAAAAGCGTAGAAGTTTAAATCTCTGCCGATTAGGCCATGGAGGCAGTCGGGTGTGAAATGACGTGGGGTGCCCCTGGACTTGCTCAAAATTATGGATATGCTATTAGCTATAGAAAACAGAAAACAGAAAGGTTTGGAATTTGCAAAACATTTAATCTACACTATTAATCGATCTATTCGATCTTATTGATTAGGTAAGGCTAATTAGAAATTAATTAAAGGATAATTAGAGGTTAATTAGATGTTAATTAGAGAGATTAGGCTTAAGATAAATTAAAATGAACATGTAGACATCTTACAAAACTATTAAGTAACATTTTACTGATTTGGAGGAAATCGGCAAATATTCGGTGCTCTAGACCGCCAAAACCGAATCAGTAGAATTTCACTAGTTTGAGTGTGGTTTAGAATGATTAGGTATAATGGAATTAGATTAGAGCCATAGGAAACTTCATAGGATTCTTCTAAAACCGTTTTACTGATTTAAAGGAAATCAGTAAGATTACGGTGTTTTAAACTGTTGGAACCGGATCAGTAGAAATCATCCCATGGATGCCCTAGGATCAATGGCTAAGATTTAGCCAAATACCTCCCTCAAGTGGCGCCTAGACAGCCCTTGATGAGGGGAAGTAAACCAGGTTGCATGACTAAATAGGATCCACCAATCAAAACCAAGCTAGCTTCAAATATCTTCACCTTTTTCTCCTTTTCTCCTCATCCATTTTCGTCCTCCCTCTCCAGCTGCTGAAGGTCATCTCCTTCTCTTCTCTTTACTCTCATTTCTACTCCATTCTCATCCATCTTCAAGTCTCATCCCAAGTCACCACCATCAAAGACACAAAATCAACACAAATTTCATAAGACAAGGTAGGAAATCCTACTTCTCTTCTTGTTTTCTCTAATTTGGGGCTGCATGGTGAGCGTGTCCAATCTGAAGTATTGATGTTATATAGAGTGATGATGATGGTTTATGACTAGTTTTGCATGTATGTTGTGATTAAAATTGGAATTGAGAGCAAATAGCTTGGAGGAGGGAGACAAATCTAGAAGCTATTAGGGTTTTCCCTCGGTAGTCCGTATGGCTGAGTGTACGGTTCTGCCTACAGCCGTTTAAATTTGATGAAACCATTTTTAAACAAAACAAGACATCCAGAGATTTCCATACATATAAAATATAAGGCCATTGGATTAGTATAGAATTAGTTATGAATTTTTGAAGTTAGACCTAGAAATCTGGGTTCTCACCTGGGTAGCATGGGTTGAGAAGGGTTTAACTCACCCTATACAACCTCAAATTGAGTGCAACTAAAGTTGTTTGAAAGATAACACATGAGAGAAAATTCCATAAAAATTTCAGAATTTAATTCGTTTTCATTTGTTCCCAGCATATCAATGAAGTTGGCTTAGGTTTAAACTGGCCTAGAACAGGACAGCCCAGTAGGGTAATGTTTCGAGACTCATAAATCAAAATCTACTTAGGCAAATGACATGAAGCTTAACTCATTTTAAGTCTTGTTGTGTTAGATTTAGTTTGATATAAAATTTGCATGATTTCACCTAGTTTTCGATTTTTAGTGAATTTTCTTTTATAGGAACCCAATTCTGGCTAAGAACAGGGCATGCTAAGGTAAAATGGTTATATCTTGAGCTATACAACTTAAAATGAGACGGGACCAAAGAGATTAGAAACTAGATATATAATGCTACAATATATCAAAAAATTAGGTTTAAATAAGTTTAATTGAAATAAGGGTGAAGCATACAAAACTTGGGCAGGATAGGGAAGAGTAAACTAAGACCATATCAATGCTGAGTTGAAACTAATGAATGAATTTTTGAATGCATATGTATAATTACTGGTTTATATTGAATTGTAAGTTTGTATAATTGTACTAGTTGTCTGGCACTATTCATGGGGAAGCGGACTCGATTCGTTATGCTGCCGAATTTTCGGCAGGAATTTATGAGAACTTATGCTATGGAGGATTATGCTTTGAGTATATTTACATTTATATGTCATATTCATGTACATCATGCATGCAAGTATATATTTACAACATGATATGATATATATATAAGGTATGAGACATACTCATGAATGCACTAAGTGTCCGCATGCATGACAAGATATGAAAAGGAAAAGATGATAAGAACTTGCAAGAAAGACGTACCAAGCTACCACGTGAGGCATGGCATAGACCCAGCTAGCGTGGGCCAGAGCGGTACTGTTTAAGACTTGGGCCAGCCCTCGACTAGATTTAAGGGGAATAGACCGGTGTGAGGGTCGGGGAAAGTAAACCCATCACTCATGTATAGGTACGAGCTCGGACCTGAAAAGCAGGCTATCACCTAGGGGTGAGAGAGGCCATTCACCTCCGAGGGACCAAGTACAGAATGGCAAGGTTAAGCTGCAAGTTAAAGAAGAGATAAATTAAGTCAAGTGCACTTGCATACATTTAAGTATGAGCATCTATATGTGCATCTCTAATTATCTAGTTAAGTCATAATGCTATTATGATTCTTGTTGAAGCATATTGCATTATTTGTATTTCTATATTTGTCATATAATATGGCAAGTGATTGTTAAAACACAACCCGCTTCGAGAAAGATGTTTTCCACTTAAAAATTGAACCACTGTTTGTGTATATGTGCTCACGTTTTTATAAGAAACCGAAGCGGCTAGAATGTTTATGATGGCACTGTATGAGAATAGTTCACGTTTACCTACTGAGAACCTTAGGTTCTTACTGCCTGCTTGCATGTCTTTCTTTTCCATAAACATTCCAGCACCCAAGTTGGAAACCAAGTGCGAGGCAGAGTACAGGGCCATTCATGGAGCAAGAATTGGGCGTAAGCCAGATCAAGAGACCATTGAAACTAGTAACGACTAGTCAGAAGTAGACCCTGTGTATTATATCAGTCACAATTTCTTTTAAAATGTAATTATTTTATATTTTTCCATGTATCAGAGACTATTAGTCGTTAATAAAGTAAGCAGTTAAAGGGCTGTGTATTATATTTTCCATATTTTAAAGTTTTCTTAACACAGTGACAACCTCTTAGTATAACTCCATGACTCGAGCATAGCTTATATAATAGAGGGTGTTACAAGTGCAACAGGTAGTCCACAAAACTCACAACAAGGCTACCATGCATAATATTTCTATGTCTTCTTCATGCAAGGACCTAAAGCATGGTTTATCTAGGTTCTCAGAGTATGCACCAGAAGCATAATCAGTCCATCCACGGGCCTATACAGGATGAACTGCTCTAATACCAAAAATGTAACACCCTTCATTATATAAGCCATGCTCGAGCCACGGAGTTATATTATAGAGTTGTCACTGTGCTAAGAAATCTTTAAAAGATGAAAAATATAATTAATGACCCTTTAACTGCACACTTTACTACTGACTAATAGTTTGTAAACTTCGTCATTTCTAATACATAGAGAATAAAATAATTACAATTTAAAAGAAATTGTGACTAACACAATACACATTTGCTCATTGTCAAGACGTTAACTAGCCTGGTTTGGTTTGCGCCCGAGTCTTGCTCAGTGAACGTCCTAGTACTCCACCTCGCACTTGCTTTCCAACTTAGGTGCTGGAATATTTATGGAAAAGAGAAACATGCAAGTAGGTAGTGAGAACCTAAGGTTCTTAATAGGTAAACTCAAACCAATCTTATAGTGCCATCATAAACATTCCAGCCACTTCGGTTTATAATGAAAATGTGAGCACATATAAACAAATAGTGGTTCAATTTTAAGTTGAAAATATCTTTCTCGAAGTGGGTTATATTTTAGCAACCACTTGCCATTCATATGATAGACATAGAAATACGGATAGTATAATATGCTTCAACAAGGATCATAATAGCATTGTGACTTAACTAGATAATTGAAGATGCACATATAGATGCTTATACTTGAATGTATGCAAGTGCACTTTGTAACACCCTCTATCATATAAGCCATGCTCGAGTCATGAAATTACATAAAAAGGTTGTCACATTGCTGAAAAATTCTTTAAAATAGGGAAAATATAATACCTGACCCTTTTATTGTCCACTTTATTACTAACTACTAAACTCTAATACATAGAGAATAAAATAATTACACTTTAAAAGCAAATTGTGACCGACAGAGTAAATAGTGTGTACTTCCGACTAATCATTAGCTAGCTTCGATGGTCTCTTGATCTGGCTAGCGCCTGAGTCGTGCTCAATGAGCGGCTCAGCATTCCGTCTTGCACTGGATGTCCAACTTAGGTACTGGAATGTTTACGGAAAAGAAGAACATACAAACAAGCAGTGAGAACCTAGGGTTCTCAGTAGGTAAATTTGAACAAAACTTATGATGTCATCATAAACATTCCAGTAACCGGTTTATTATGAAAATATGAGCATATATAAACAAATAGTGGTTCAATTTTAAGTTGAAAATACCCTTCTCGAAGCGGGTTATATTTTAACCATCACTTACCATATTATATTACAGACATAGAAATATGATTAGTATGATATGCTTCAACCAGAATCATGATAATAATAATATGACTTGATGAGATAACTAAGAATGCGCTCATAGATGCTTATGCTTGACTGTATGCAAGTGCACTTGACTTAATTCATATCTTTCTTTAGCTTGCAACTTAGTCTTACTTTTCTGTGCTTGGTCCCCCGGAGGTGAATGGCCTTTCTCACCCCTGGGCAATAGCCTGCTTTTCAGGTCCGAGCTCGTACCTATACATGAGTGACGGGTTTACTTTCCCCGACCCTCACACCGGTCTATTCCCACTAATCTGGTCGAGGGCTGGCCAAGTCTTAGACAGTACCGCTCTGGCCCACGCTAGTTGGGTCTATACCATACCTGGCGTGGTAGCTTAGTACGTCCCTCTTGAAAGTTCTTATCATCTTTCCTTTCCATATCTTATCATGCGTATAGATGTTTTGTGCATACATGAATATACCTCATGTCTTATTTCTCATATCATATTCTAATTATGCTTGCATGCATGGCATACATGAACATATCATGTGAATGTAATATATTCAAGGTATAATCTCTCATAGCATAAGCTCTCATATTTCATATCATGCCTAAAATTCATCCTTACATGTAAACATTCCTAGTTTCATAGACTTCTGCCGCAAATCCGGCAGCATAACGAATCAGTTCCGTCTCCCCATGAATAGTGCCAGTTCTCACAGACAATTCAATCATAGCAATATAATCAATGTAACACACACACACACACACACACACACACACACACACACACACACATATATATATATATATATATATATATATATATATATATATATATATATATACATCAATATAGAACTGGCAATCCTCAGCTCAAACCTTATATGTCCACCAACTCTTGTGAAACTATCACTTTGGCCATTCTGCCAATCCTATTAAGTTCTGCCTGAATCTTGTATAATCCACCTTTATCTCTATTCAACTCATTTAAACCTGAATTTTGGATATATCATAGCTCTATATGTCTACTTTCAAACCTCTTTGGTCCCATATCATTTTGATTTATATAACTCAAGATATTCAAATTTTGCCTCGGCCTATTCGGTCACTGGCCCGAATTACACTCCTGGAAGTATAAATTCACTAAAAATCGAAACTAAGCTCAAATCATATGAAATTGGTCTCATATTGAAGCTAACAGGACAACCTTTCATTTTCCACAAGTTTCATTCCATTTGCTTAAGTATACCTCGAGTTATAAGTCCTGAAAGTCGACCTTCCTGAACTACTCTGTTTTGGCCTGGTTTGGATATAAAGTAAATTCCTTGAATTATTTGGAGCAATTGGGACCATAACAAACTCGGAATCTCATGTTGGGATGTTCCCCTATGTGTAAGCTTTCTAACAAAGTTGGTTTCACTCAATTTGGAGTTGTATAGGGTGAGTTATGTCCTCCTCAAGTCACCCTGCCCGGAAGAAAGTCCTGAACCCTAGGTCAAACTTCAAAAATTCATATCTCTCTCAATACTAATCCAATAACCTTATATGGTATATGTAAGGAAAGCTCTGGAAGTATACTTTCATCTAAAAATGGTTTCATTGGATTTAACCAATTGTAAGCAGCGCCGTACACTCTATCGTACAAACTGCCGTGGGATTCCTCACCAAGACAGCATCCTAATGCTTCTCTCCTTCTAATTTTCTCTTCTAGCCATAATTTCAACTCAAGATTTCCTATTAATCCTATCATAATCCTATCATAATTCAGCTATTAACTCATCAAATACATGAAGAAGAATACAAGTTCATACAGCCTTAGGGCAAATAATTCAAGAATAGAAGTAGAATCCTACCTCTTTGGAGTGTGATCTTGAGTTAAGTATTGAAGCTTGAATTATTAGGACCTGGCCAAGCTTGAAGGAGTGATGGAGTTGGGTGAATAGAGAAGAGAAAAGAGAGCTGAAGTGAGGGAGAAGAAAGGGCGCAGAAAATAGGTCTGAATGAGGGGAGAAGAAGGTGTTATATAGGCATGAGTGGTAGTCAACTTGGAGGGTTCTGATTGGCCTTAAAATACAAGGCTGAAATTCTGCCAAACTTCCCCTCTTTTGTGACAATTTGCTCTCCACGTCGCTCTAACAGTGGGACTCGTTTTAGATGACATCGAAACTCGTGCACTTCATGAGATGAAATCGGAACTCGTGGATGATTTGGAAACCAGCTCAAAGATTCGAACTCGAGCCCTTTCTAGCTGAATTCCACTTTAATGCGGGACCTCGTGACATTTTACTCGGAAGTTGGTACTTGCACCATTGTGTTAAACTATAACTTCTGAGGTCGGAAACCATGTACACTATTAAGGTTAGATCGGAACTCGGGTAAATTTTCTTTGAGACATGAAGTCGGATATCGTGGAATTACGTCATGAAGCTAGGAGGTCGGGAAAATAGGAGGTTGGAAATTATACTCACTATACTTTAACTTGAATATTGGAACTCGGAAGCCACTCCAGTTAACTTGAAGCTAAAACATTAAGTCGGAAATCGGAAAGGCCATGAAGTCGGAATGAAGAACATGCTGGGATAAGGTCGGAAATCGTAAATTGGGCTGAAAACTGAAGACAAACTCGGAAATCGGAAATTGTTCCATTTTATGTTGAATTCGAGTACGAAGTCGGAAATCATAAAACTAATGAACTCGGAACTCGTTGTGGAGGTAAAATGGAATAATTTAGCGCAAAGAAAATTGGGATGTTACACACTTGACTTAATTTATCTCTTCTTTAACTTGCAACTTAACCTTGCCATTCTGTACTTGGTCCCCCGGAGGTGAATGGCCTCTCTTACCCATAGGTAATAGCCTGCTTTTCAAGCTCGAGCTCGTACCTATACATGAGTTACGGGTTTACTTTCCTCGACCCTCATACCGGTCTATTCCCCTTAAATCTGGTCGAGGGCTGGCCCAAGTCTTAGACAGTGCAGACTGCCTGGCCCACGCTTCTGGTCTATGCCATGTCTCACGTGGTAGCTTGGTACGTCCCTCTTGCAAGTTCTTATTATCCTTTTCTTTCCATGTCTTATCATGCATGCGGATGCTTTGAGCATTCATGGATATGTCTCTTACCTTACTTCTCATATCATATTCTAATTATGCTTGCATGCATGATGTACATGAACATGACATATAAATATAAATATATTCAAGGCATAATCACCCATAGCATAAGTTCTCACAAATTCCTACCGAAAATTTGGCAGTATAACGGATTGAGTCCGCTTCCCCATAAATAGTGCCAGGCTACTAATACAATCAATTAAGTATGTAATTCAATGTAAAACAGCAAGTTACGACAACATTATTGATCATATGATATGTCAAAATCAATAGAAATATCAACAGAGTTTTCTGCTCGCTGTACCCTCTTCTGCCCAAATTTTGTAAAGTCCACCCTTACTCCTATTCAACTCATTTAGACCTAAATTTTGACTATGTCATAGCTCTATGTGTCTAGTTTCCAACCTTTTTAGTCCCATCTTATTTTTGGTTTGTATAACTCAAGTTATTTAAGTTTTACCTCGACCTACCCTGTAGCTAGCTAGAATTACACACTTAAAAATAAAAATTTACTAAAAATAGAAATCTAGGTGGAATCACACGAAATTTATATCAATTTAGAACTAATAGGACAAGCTTTCAAATGAAATAAGTTTCATCTCATTTGCATGAGTATATTTTGAGATATAAGCCCCAAAACTTGACCCTACTGGACTACCCTATTCCTGTCCGGTTTGAACTTAAGTCAATTTCATTGATGTGCTGGGAACAAATGGCAATGAATCTGACACTAAAATTTTTATGGTATGTTTCATTACATGTTAGCTTTCAAACAGCATTAGTTGTACTCAATTTGGAGTTGTGTAGGGTGAGTTATACTCTTCTCAAATCATACTGCCCAGATGAGAATCCAGATTTCTAGGTCAAACTTCAAAAATTCATAACTAATTCTATACTAATCCAATGGCCTTATATTTTATATGTATGGAAAGCCCTGAATGTCTAATTTCATATAACAATAGTTTCATTGAATTTAATTGGCTTTAGGCAGACCCGTACACTCTGCTGTACGGACCGTCGAGGGAAAAACCCTAACAGCTTATTGAATTCTTCTTGGATTCATGTTTTTCTCTAATCAATCCATCCGATCTTCAATTCAAACTCACATATACACCCTAAACCAACGTTAATTCTTCATCATCACTCAAGATAACATCAGAATCTTGCAAGAAATTGGGAAGAAAGTGGAGTCCCAATCAGCCCAATTCAAAGAAAGCAAGAAAGAAGTTGGAATTCCTACCTTGGTGGTGTGAAATCTTGATGGAACTTGATCTTGGAGTGAAGTTGATGGTTGGGGCTTGAGCTCGGGGATGAGAGCAAGTGGAAGAAGATGAAGGAAAGTGGGAAAATAAGGCTGGTAGTGGGGAGGCCAAAAATGATAAGAAGAGAAGAAGGGCAAGATAGAGATTTTTGGAGGCACTTTGCTTTGATTGGTGGATTCAACTTCATCATCAAATTTGGTTTAGCTTCCCTCCTCAATGGCTGATCAAGGCGCCACATGAGGGGGTGGTTTGACTAAATCCTAGCCATTGATCTTAGGGCACTCATAGAAAAATTCCTATTTGTCCAGTTCCGACAGTTTAAGATACTGAAATCTTACCGATTTCTCTTAAATCGATAAATCGGTTTGAAAATTTTCTGTGGGGCTTCCTATGCTCCTAATCTAATTCCATCAAGCCTAATCCTTTTCAACCACACTTAATTGGCTTTAAGTGAATGCTTAACCGAATCCTAATTAATCCCAATTATCCGATGAACACCGAACAACTCGGTTAGTAACGATAAATTTTTTTGGACATTACGCTCTCCTCTCACTTGGAAGCCAATTGGCGCCATCCATCGGGGTAGAAGTGGCTCACTTTTCAGCCACTCAAACTAGTGGTGTTATTGATTCGGTTCGGGCAGTTTAAAATACCGAATCTTCCCCGATTTTCTTCAAATCGGCAAAACTTTACTAAATGACTCTGAGAGAATTTTCTATATCTCTATTCTAATTGTTCCTAAGCCTCATCCCCCTAATTAACATCTAATTAACTTCTAATTATCCTCTAATTAATTTCTAATTAACCTTACCTAACCAATAAAATCGAATTACCTAATCAATAAAATCGAATAAATCGATTAATAGCGTAGATTAAACGTTTCGCAAATCCAGAGCCTTTCTGTTTTCTATTTTTCATAGCAAATGGCATATCCGTAATTTTGAGCAAGTCCAAGGACACCCACGTCATTTCACATCGGACTGCCTCCATGGCCCAATCGGTAGAGATTTAAACTTCCACGGTTTCACCATGTGATTCTGTTTCGTTTAAAACCCCATTTTGCTAATTCTACAAGTGTGGGGACATAAAGGTCATTTCATAGAAAGTTCAAGGGTTATTGTGGAAATAATTCTTTGGGGTCAAAATATAATTTCTAAAAATCCTGGGTATCTCTGTAATTAACAAAAGTGTACAGGGGCACTTTTGTCATTTCCTAATTTTTAACATATGGTAGTGCCATATTATCAATGGCAATGTTACTCTATCCTATAATTCCAAGTGTGAGGATCATTATGGCATAGCGCTGCCTGAGGAATTCTCACACTGCCTAAGGGAAATAATTCAAAATTTCCATTGCGTTTTGCTTACGAAAGTGGGGATGTTACATCCACCATCCACTGGCAAGATCTTGTAATCTAATGATTTATTGTTCCTTTTTATAGGATATTTATGTATAGACCTTATGGTTTTTGGAAATTTGTTTTATTTAGTGAATATGATGTAAATAATGAGCATAAATGAAAAACACATAAATGGATGATATATATATATATATATATATATATGAATTACGAGAGAGTACTCTGAGAGCCTCAACTTGTGATTATTGATTGGTGGCTTGGAATAGGTTTGGCTAATATAAGGAAGCTAGAAAAGTAAGGGAAGTTCTATTCATTTTTCATAAGAATAGCCATAGTAGGCTTGCTGGAGGTCCACTACCTCTAAGCGCCAGTCATGACTCCGGGGTGGGTCGTGACATGGGAAGTGCTCAAGGCTGCACTATATAGTAAGTGCACTATGCCAAAGAAAGATGCTTTTGGGAAAAGGATAGTTTCTGAATACCAAGGGACTAGGTATAATTCGTACTGCGAGACAATCGCAGTTTGGAAGGGGCATGGGTGGTCAGTTACCAAAGCAAATGGTGACTCCTAGGTGCCCCAAGTATGGCAAAAATCATGGAGAACGACCCTGCTTAGTAGGACAAAATGTTTGTTTCCGATGCGAAAAGCCTAGGAATATGGTGCGACACTGCACTGTCAAGCTGTTGTCCCCTGCCAACAAGCCCTAACACCAAGGAAAGGTTTTTGCCCTTAATGCTGACAAGGCCACTCAGTCCGACGATCTGATGCAAGGTAAGTGCGAGGTTAACAGTAGAACCTTAACTGTACTGTATGGTTCTAGAGCTACACATTTCTTTATTTTTCATGATTATGTAGATAGATTGGAATTGTCTATGTCTGAATTACCTTACATGTTAATTGTTTCTACTCCTGCTGGGAAACCAGTTAAGGCTTACCATTGCTATTTGAATTGTCATTTCCAAATTGATGGTAGATTTTGTAGCAATTTGATTTGTTTGCCTTTGTTTGGTTTGGATTTGATTTTAGGCATGGATTGGCTTTTGGCTAACCGTGGTATGCTAAATTGTTTTGAGAAATCTATTATGCTTCCCCTTATACCTGTGAAACCTATTAAACCTATTTGTTTGTTCATGAACTCTATTAAAATAGGGAGTAATGAGTCTGATAATCAGGGATATGTTCTCCTTATGGTTGTTGAAGTGGAACTCGGGCAGGTATTGGATGAGATTCCCGTAGTCAAAAAATACCCAGATGTATTTCTTGATGATATACCCGAGTTTCCCCGAAAAGGGAAATCAAGTTTTCTATAGAGTTAGTACCGAGAATGGGGCCAATCTCTATAGCATCCTATAGGATGTCCCCAATGGAATTGTCAAAGTTGAAGGCATAATTGGAAGAGTTATTAGAAAAGAAGTTTGTAAGAGCTAATACCTCACCCAGGGGAGCCCAGTGTTATTTGTGAAAAAGAAATATGGAAGCATAAGGCTATGTGTGGATTATAGGCAATTGAATAAAGTGACTGTTAAGAACAAGTACCCTTTGCCTAGTATAGATGACCTCATGGACTAACTGCGATGTGCAGCTGTGTTCTCTAAGACTAATCTGAGATCTGGATATCATTAGATAAGAGTGAAAGATGAGGATATACCCAAAGCAGCTTTTAGGACAAGGTATGGGTATTATGAGTTTACGGTGATATCGTTTGGATTGACTAATGCCCCTACTATTTTTATGGATTATATGAATAGAATTTTTAGACCTTACTTGGATAAGTTTGAAGTTGTTTTCGTAGATGATATTCTCATCTATTCGAGAACAAAGGAGGAACATGAAGAACATTTGAAAGTTGTGTTAGGAATTTTGAAGGAAAGGAAGCTTTATGCTAAGCTATCTAAGTGTGAATTTTGGATGGAAGAAGTAAAGTTCTTAGGACATATGGTGTCACAAGGAGGTATCACTGTGGATCTAAGTAAGATTAAGGCTGTGATGAATTGGGAGAGACTAACCTCAGTAATCGAGATAAGGAGTTTCTTGGGTTTAGCCGGTTATGACCATAGGTTTATAAAGGGATTTTTCCAGATATCTTTGCCCTTAACCAAGCTAACAAAGAAGGATGCCCCATTTGTGTGGAATATGGATTGTGAGAAAAGTTTTCAAGAGCTAAAGGGGAAGTTAACTTCAACACCAGCATTAGTATTGCCTGACCCAAGTGGACCATTTGAGGTTTATTGTGATACCTCTGGAAGAGGTTTTGGTTGTGTTTTGATGCAGAATAAGAACATGGTGGCTTATGCGTCTAGGCAGTTGAAGCATCATGAAGTAAACTACCCAACCCATGACTTGGAGTTAGTGGCTGTAGCATTTGCCATGAAGCTATGGAGGCATTATCTGTATGGAATAAGGTTTGAAGTGTTTTCTGATCATAAGAGTTTGAATTATCTTTTTGATCAAAAGGAGTTGAACATAAGGTAAAGGAGGTGGATAAAGTTTTTGATGGATTATGAGTTTGGGTTGAACTATCATCCTGGAAAGGCCAATGTGGTGGCTGATGCTGTAAGTCGGAAATCTTTGCATGCGTCTTGGATGATGGTCAAGGAGAATGAGCTAGTAAATAGCTTTAAAGACCTTAACCTTGGAGTTGTGTTGACCCCCCCATAGCTTAAGGTTGAATTAGCTTAGGGTGATGAGTGATTTCAAGGGTCAGATTGCTCAAGCCCAAAGTAAAGAAGAGGATTTCCTACAAACCCTAGCATTAGTGGAAGAAGGAAAGTTGAAAGGTTTTGCTAGAGATATAGATGGACTATGGAGATTCAAAGGAAGCGTACCCGTAAGTGGTGACCTCCGAAGAAGGATTTTGGATGAGGCTCATAAGAGCCATTTCACCATACACCCTGGTGTGACCAAGATGTATCAAGACGTTAAGAAGATGTTTTGGTGGCCGAGATTGATTACGGAGTTAGTGAGCAAATGTTTAGTCTGCCAAAAGGCGAAGATTGAACACCGAAAGCCCTCTGGTATGTTGCAACCATTGGAAATCCCAGAATGGAAATGGGAAAGTATCTCTATGAGCTTCGTGATGGGTTTACCCGAAACACAAGCTGGTTTTGATACGATATGGGTAATTGTTGACAGATTAACCAAGTCTGCTCACCTTTTACCCATTCGAGCTACTTATCCTTTGGAAAAGTTAGCACAGTTGCATGTTCAAGAGATAGTAAGGTTGCATGGTGTACCTTTAACTATAATCTCGGATAGAGACCGAGGTTTACCTCTAAATTTTGGGGAGCTTTACAAAAGTCATTTGGGACGAAGCTTTGGCTAAGTACAGCTTATCACCCCTAGACGGAGGACATGTTGAGAGTCTGTGTGCTGGATGATCGAGGAAGTTGGGATAGATACTTACCTTTGATTAGGTTTGCCTATGACAATAGTCATCACACAAGTATTGGTATGGCACCCTAAGAAGCTTTATATGGAAGGAAGTGTTAATCTCCCTTGTGTTGGTTTGAACCAGGTGAGCAAAGCCTATTAGGACCTGATCTTATGAGGTAGACCACAGAGTAAGTCAAAAGGATTAGGGACAGAATCCTTATAGCCTAGAGCCGTCAAAAGAGTTATGCAGATAAAAGGAGAAGCCTCTAAAGTTTCAAGAAGGAGAACATGTGTTCTTGAAAATCATTCCTACAACTGGTATAAGTAGAGCCATGAAGGTCAAAAAGTTAAGCCTCCATTTTCTTGGCCCCTTTCAAATTCTAAGACATGTCAGGTCAGTTGCTTACTAAATGGCCATACCTCCAAACTAGTCAAACCTTCATGATGTCTTTCATGTGTCTCAATTGAGAAAATACCATTCCAATCCTCGTCATCTACTTGAACCCGAAAGTGTACAATTAAGGGAGGACTTAACCTTTAATCTACCACCATCTCAGATTATGGATTGCGGGGTAAAACAGCTGAGGAATAAGATGGTACCCTTGGTCAAGGTGGCTTAGGGTAGAGGAAATATGGAGGAGTATACGTGGGAGTTAGAGTCCGAGATGACGAATGAGTATCCCGATATGCTTACAAGTAACGAATTTTGAAGGCAAAATTCTTTTTATAGGGTAAGGAGAAATGTAGCATCCTCAATTTCGTGTCGTGCTAAATTACCTCGGTAACCCTTAGTAATTAGGCACTTAATCAGAAATTATGAGATTAAGACTTAATTAAGGGATCAACGAAGAGTTTATGAGTTAACTCTAATGAGAAAAGTCAACAGAATGCTTAATTGAGATCAGATAGCCTCTAATTAAGTAATTCAGACCCTTAATAGCTTAATTAAGCATTAATCACCCTTAATTAGCTTAATCGAGTTTAACTAAAGATAATTAAGCTTAATCGAAAGATTAATTTTTGTTAATCATGTTCTTGTGTGTTAATCACTAATCCTTGCTTCATCATGTTAATTAAGTTGCAAGAACACTTAATCATATCATTAAATTCAAATTTAGTCAACTAGACAATAAAGTAAAAAGTGATATGATAAAAGCATAAAGTATTAGACAAGAGTGCTTTATGTAAGAGTTTGACCATGTTTTGTCTTCCCATCATCCACTTTGTCTCCTTAATCACTAATTAACACATGATAACACAAAATGAAGCAAAATATATTCTTCCCACCCTCATAGAAGTTACGGCCTCTCTCTCCCTCTCACACTAATTCATTTTCATTTTCACACTTCTCATTCTCTCTGTGAGACTCTCATCCTCTCACTTCTCTGTAAAATTCTCTTCTTCTTCCTTTCTCCACCCCCACCATAACAACTCTCACTTAGCCCTTCAAGGACCTCATCTTTGGATATTTGGAGACAAGATCTAAACACTACAACCTCTGATGAAGGAAACCTCATGGATATAAAGATCCAGAAACCCCAGGCACACACTTTGATAGAAAACAAGATGTAGAATAAAGACCCTCCCTACTAAACCCCTAAGAAACCTGTCCTTAGAAACGTAGATAACAGGGAAAAGATAGAAAATTCTGCATCACACAGAACAAAATGAGGAAAACCTCACAACTGTATTGGTAGTCAAACCATGATAAAAACTATATGATAAAACTCTCTTTTGTCTATAGGCCAAGTTGCTTATTTATATATAAATCCTAAAACTAGAAATTATCTAATCCTATCTAAAAGATTTATGCTTGATTCCTTGATTTTCCAAGTAACTTGAAATAAGCGCTTGGTTTACTTGATCTCCAAGGCAGAACCAACGTACTAGAAACAAGCTCTTTTCCAGTGTTGGAATAACCAAATTACCCTCTTGAGCATGTATCATTCTGCCCCTCTTCAAAAAGATTCGTCCTCGAATCTTGCCTTTGTAATCTTCAAAGTCATCTCCACCATTATTTTCCCTTTGTGAAGCCATCTAAGAACCTGAAAGTGAAGAAGCTCACTAACACTCTACTCTTTTTTTTTTTTTTTCCTTTTTTTCCTTTTTTTTTCTCTCTCTTTTTTTTTCCTTCTTCCTTTTTCTTTCTTTTTTTTTTCTTTTTTTTTCCTTCTTTTTTTTTTTGCTCTTTTTTTCTTTTTGAACTGAATATACCTCAAATACAAAAAAAAAAAAAAATGTGAACAAAGTAGACACAACACTTAAGGAAACGAGACTCAAAACGCAAAGAAAAAAAAACTAGGGAAATAAAATTAACAAGTAGAAACGAAATAGAAACAAAGGATAGTAAACATAGGGTTTTCCTACTAGACCTCTAAGAAACCTGTTCTTAGCAACCTAGGTCACTGGAAAAGGATTTTCCTACTAGACCTCTATGAAACCTGCCCATAGCAACATAGATCAAAGGGAAAAAAATATTATGCTTATAATCCTCTCATTTTTTGATTTCTTCTCCTTTTTTTTTTTCCCCTTTTTTTTGGATCTAAACTAACACAAAAAAGACAAATGCTAGATAGAGAAGAAACATAGAGATAGATATAGACACGACAGCAACACAAAAGGATAGAGTGCACAAACACAAAAAATAAGAACGCTAACGGACAAAAAAAAAAAATAAGATAAAAAAGAAACGTAAAAGACAAAGATAAATAGGAATTTATCTAGGCCTTGCTCTGAATACCAAATGATGAAGAAAACCCCGTGGATATGAAGATCCAGAAACCCCAGGCACACACTTTGATAGAAAACAAGATATAGAATAAAGACCCTCCTTACTAAACCCCTAAGAAACCTGTCCTTGGAAACGTAGATAACAGAGAAATCCTTACTAAACCTCCAAGAAACATGTCCTTGGAAACATAGATAACAGGGAAAAGATAGAAAATTCTGCATCACACAGAACAAAATGAGGAAAACCTCACAACTGTATTGGTAGTCAAACCATGATAAAAACTATATGATAAAATTCTCTCTTGTCTATAGGCCAAGTTGCCTATTTATACATAAATCCTAAAACTAGAAATTATCTAATCCTGTCTCAAAGATTTGATTTGAAACTAAAACTTAAAATTAAAGATATGATTCTATTCTAAAAGATTTATTCCTATCTAATTTTAAATCATATTTGATATTTATAGATTAGATCAGATTTGATTTAAATCATAAAAGATAAACTAATTCAATTTAAATCTACATAAGACAAAACAAATGAAAAGCAAATCTAGATACAATCTAAACAGATCTCCAACAAGATCAGATTGCTTGCTCTTCAAGTTACTTTAATTATGCTTGATTCCTTGATTTCCAAGTAACTTGGAATAAGCTCTTGGTTTGCTTGATCTCCAAGGCAGAACCAACGTACTAGAAACAAGCTCTTTTCCAGTGTTGGAATAACAAATTACCCTCTTGAGCATGTATCAACCTCCATTTTCACAAGATCTCATGAGCTTCCACTTCCACTAAGCCAAACCGCCATCATCTTCAAGGAAAGGAACCACCATCATCATCTTCTTCTCTTATTGTAGCGCCATTTCCAAGAAAGGTAGTGATCTTCATCTTTTTATTTTGTTTACTCAAGAAAACTTGAAGTTTGGTTCTTTTCATGACTAAGATCTTTAAGTGAAAACTTAAGGAAATCTTTCATGCTGTTTATGAGCAAAAGTTTCCCTTTTTGGAAAAATATGTTCATGTTCTTCTTCAATAGTGTTCTTGATGTTTCTATTTTTGATGAAATATGTTCATATTCTTCTTAAGGTGTTCTTGATGTTTCTACTTTTGGAAAAATATGATCTTGTTCTTCCTCAAGTGTTCTTGATGTTTCTACTTTTGGAAAAGTATGTTCATGTTCTTATTCTTGAATGTTCTTGATGTTCTTGATGGTATCTGTAACGTCCAAAAAATTCTATCATTAACAGCTGAGTTATTCTGTTTTTATCGAATAAGTGGGTTTAATCAGAATTTGATTAAACACTTACTTAAAGCCAATTAAGGGTGAGTTGAAAAGATTAGGCTATATGGAATTAGGTTAGGAGCGTAGAAAACCTCACAGAAAAATTTCACACCAATTTACCGATTTAAGAGCAATCGGTAAGATTTCGAAGTTTTAAACTGTCGGAACTGGATCAATAGAAATTATGCCATGAGTGCCCTAGGATTAATGGCTAAGATTTAGCCAAATAAACCACCCAAGTGGTGCCTAGGGTAGCCCTTGATGGTGGAAGCCAAACCAAAATGGATAGCATGGAGAAATCCACCAATCAACATACACTTTGTCTCAAAAATCTTTAATTTTTCTCTCCTTCTCTTATCCATATTTCGGCCACTTCTCTTGCTGAAGCTCCCTTCCTTTTCTTCTCCTCACTTTCACCTCCACTCCATTTTCATCTCTTCTTCAAGCCTCATCACAAATTGCTTGCACCAAAGGCACAAATCAACACAAACTCAACTAGACAAGGTAGGAAATTCTACTTCTCTTCTCACTTTCTCTGGTTTGGGCTGAATGGTGATCATGGATAATATGAGAATTTGATGTTAAATAGAGTGATCATGATGGTTTATGATTAATTTTGCATGTATAATGTGATTAAAACCGAAATTGATGGCAAATAACTTAAAAAGGGGAGGCAAACCTAGAGGCAGGATAGGGTTTCCCTTAGTGGTCCGTACGGCGGAGTGTACGGCTCTGCCTACTGCCGTTTAAATTTGATGAAACCATTTTTATATGAAACTAGACATCCAGGGCTTTCCATACATATAAAATATAAGGCCACTGGATTAGTATAGAATTAGTTATGAATTTTTGAACTTTAACCTAGAAATCTGGATTCTTACCCGGGCAGCATAAGTTGAGAAGGGTATAACTCACCTTACACA
Organism: Pterocarpus macrocarpus; assembly: GCA_031439585.1. Classification (NCBI taxonomy): domain Eukaryota; kingdom Viridiplantae; phylum Streptophyta; class Magnoliopsida; order Fabales; family Fabaceae; genus Pterocarpus; species Pterocarpus macrocarpus. The sequence goes on from CM062516.1 coordinate 32,146,745, forward strand.
ACTCCAAATTGAGTGAGACCAAAGTTATTTGAAAGCTAACATATAAGAGAATACCTCATAAAAATTTTAGAATAGATTCGTTGTCATTTGTTCCCAGCACATCAATGAAGTTGGCTTAGGTTTAAACTAGCCTAGAATAGGGCAGTCTAGTAGGGTAATGTTTTGGGGCTCATAACTCTAAATCTACTTAGGAAAATGAATGAAATTTAATTCATTTGAAATCTTGTTGTGTTAGCTTTAATTTGATATAAAATTCATAAGATTTAACCTAGATTTCTATTTTTAGTAAATTTTCTTTTATAAGAACCCAAGTCTGGCTAAGAACAGGGCATACTGAGGTAAAACATTCATATCTTGAGTTATAGAAATCCAAATGAGATGGGACTAAAAGGGTTAGAAACTAGACACATAAGGCTAAACATATCCAAAAATTAGGTTTAAATGAGTTAAATTGAAATAAGGGTGGAGTATATAATAACCGGGCAAGACAAGAAAGAATGAACTGAAAGCCCTATTAATGCTTGAGTTGAAACTAAGGAATGAATCTATGAATGTATATACATATTGGCTGGTTTATATTGAATTGCAAGTTATACAATTGTACTAGATGTCTGGCACTATTCATGGGGAAGTGGACTCGATCTGTTATTCTGCCAAAATTTTGGTAAGTGATTCATATGTTGTGTGATTTAAAATAACATGAATATATGATACTTGAAGAATCAAGATACATGTGCATTCAATTCATGATATTGTAAAGGATTCCATTTTACTAGGAATTTTCTACTGAGAAACTTTTATTTCTCACCCTACTGTGTATTTCTGCGTCATTCCCAGACTATGGAGAACGCCGCAACAGGAGTCCTATTCATTGAGTTTCTTGAGCTCCATATCCACATCGACCCATTCCTGGATTCTGTATATATATCTAGCAGGTGTCAGTTCCGTCTTTATTTCTTTTTCCATAGAGACTTTGCTATATTGTTGATGCACCCACTTTTTGATCCCGCTATCCCGTATATTGCTATTCCTCTTCACATGGCCCATCCATTCCCACCTCCACCAGCACCAGTAGTCCTAGCCCCTATGGCCCCTCCTGCTTCACCACCGCAGCAGATGCTTTCTGCCTCAATGTCAGAGGAGGACCCATCTGAGGCAGCTAGTTCATCCTCATCCTCTGTTCCTAGCGTGAGCCACCCTCCTGGAGACGTACCCATGGCGAATGGGTTTCTTTCTTCAGACTCCGTTTAGACAGTGGGTATGCCGCAGCGGTGGTAGATGTATAGAACGGCCCTCTTTTGGCAGTCTGCGTCCTGGACAGATGGGTATAAATTAAGAGGAGTATATGAAATGTCCCATGGGGACCATCTAGGGTATTGTTCTTAGGGATCGACGGTCTTATTTTGTGTTAGTGGCCTCATATTTTTTTTACTCTGTATCATTTTGACAAACTTTGAAAGCAGACGTCTGTGTATATATTTAAGATGTATATTGCAGTAGTTCCATCTTTATTCCTATTTTATTTATGTTATATTGCTTACAGTATACCAATTGACTAGTATTTATTTTGCTGTCAAGCAGAAAATACTATTACGTGAATAGTCACCCATATACGAGTGATTAATAATGATATAGAAAACAGAATTTAATCAGCTCACTACACGTAATCACTTATCAGATAATCTATTATGACTTAAGCATAGTAATTGTCTGGTAAGTTGTTACAGTATCTTGCTTAAAGTTACTCTTTTTCTTATGATGAGTTTATGATTAGAAAAGCTTCATCTTTACATGTTTTTCATGATTTGATAAAACTATGAACCTCCTAAAAGATTAAAGCTTTAAAAAGTTTGCTTCTTGATGCTTAAAAAGTGGTGCTATTTTATGGGTTTCACAAGGTTCCATTTAGTTCTCTTTGAAGATAAGACTACATGTAAAAGTCTAAGTTTTTTGGACTATGAAGCCTTTTTAAGTTATAAAAATGATGTCTTGTCACTTTATGTTGTAAAGATTGATTCTTGGATGTAAATCCTTTCATAAAGTTTTCAACTTTAATCAAGAATATGACTTTAAGTAATAAAGTTATAAGTTTGCACACTAAGTCTGGTAAAGGTGGAATCTTGAGATGAATATATTAGTAAAGTTCCAAGCTTAAGCAAAAAACAAACAAAAAAAATAGCATTTTTGAGTCATAAAGGTGCTAACTTTTATAAAGATTAAGACTTTATAACTGTAAAGCTAATGTCTCATATCACTTGTTGATAAAGTAGGAACCTTTTTAATTTAGAGACAACTTTAAATCATAAAGATGAGACCTTAATGGTCTTAAAATAATTAAAAGAGTCAACTTACATAAAGAATAAGACTTTTTAGTTAAAAAGCTAGTAACTTATATCATTATTTCATGAAGATCAAATCTTTAAGATAAGAGCTTAATTTAAAGGCACTTACATTCATAAAGAATAAAATTTTATGACTACTTTATAAAGAATGATAGCTTTTATAATACTTAAGGTAAGATCTTGTTATGTTAGTGATAAAAGCTTGAAACTTTGTAACTTGCTTAAGTTAAAAACCACCGTTGGTGTTTAGTGAACATGGTGTTGTTGGGTTTATGATGTGGTTATGCATTGTCATGACCTAAGGATTAGAGGGATCTCAAACTCCTTGGGAACAGAAGTATGATTAGGGCCTCTAAGCATACCATGAACCTAGGAATCAGTAAGTGCACTATCTCAAAGAAAGGAAACAATCACTTAACTTAATTAATTTGAACAAGCGTCCCATCAGACATGAACATAAGTCAAAAATAATTTCCTATGAAAGCTAAGTAACTAAAAAATCGCAGACATATATCTTAACTATGTGATTCTCTCATGGGTAACTACGAGAAATCATGTGATGATTCATAAGATTCTTCACAAAAAATAACACAACTATAAACCCCTTTAAGGTATAAATGTATGATGCCATTTAGCATGATGAATGACAAGTTTAATTGAGCTTTGTCTCATAATTGAATGACGAGTGTGATGATATGATATAAATATGATGAACTGTTGGTTGAAAGCTGATGATTGGCATTTTGGGGAAGCTCCAATCTAGCCATTATGTTGCCAGATTTTCATCAAAATTATGGACTTAGTCATATCATTGCATGTGTCTAGTCAAAGAAGAACCATGCATGTAAAGTATGATGATAAGAAAAGAATTAATGGGACATAACCCTTCAATCACTTCAATAAGGGAAGTGAGAGACAGTGATCCACAAAGACTCAAAGAACCTCTATGAGGGTGGCAAGGGTGACATGAAGGAACCTCCAACTTCGGGGTAACCAATATTGGCTTAGTCTGATTTGGTTTAGTACTGCGTGATGACAGTCATGGAATGAGCTCATGTCCAAAAGCAATCTATTTCAAAGGAAAAGTAAAGAATGTTAAGCACATGCTAAAAATGAAAGTAAAGTCAAAGTAGAACCATGGTCAAATTGATGAGTTGCATAGTCATGCATGTTTCTACATTTCTCATGCATGTTATGAATGTTTATACCATGCTCTCACATGTATATGCTCTTATATGGTAGCTTTGAGTTTCTTTATATTATGTTTATATGGGAAAGATTAAAAGAAACCCGCTTTGGGAACCTATGTTTTCAAACCCTTTAAAAATAGAATTTATGCATGCTCACTATCTTCATAATTAAACCCGAAGTGGCTGGGATGATGATGATGACACATTAATGGTCTAGTCGGGATCCTACTGTGAAATCTTGTGTTTCTCGCTCCTACGTTTCTGTGTCATCTTCAGACAGAGCTAATGACATCCATGGAAGCACTGGTGACGGTACCTGACTGGATAAGATGAGGAGCTGCCATGTTTCTTCTCCTAGCTAAGGAAGATCAAGATAGTAGCATAGTATTTTCATTTTCTTAAGAGCCCTAGTTGGGCAGTTTATGTGTAATTAAGAGCATGTAGGAAGTCATGCTACTTAATTAGACTTATTACATATGTATGACTCTTGAGTATCTATGATTACATTCTTGGCTTATGGTATTGTGTTATGTTGTTTCAATTTCATCATATGTCTTATTAGTAACTCAGTGATATGAGGAACAACATCCATGTGTATACGAGTAAGTAAGCGCTTAAAGGCTCAGTTTTCAAACATAAAGGTTTTACAAAAAAAATTACATGTTATTTTCGTATATTACGCTAATTTCAACGATAAGAACTTTTGCTAATTAAGAGTAACAACTAGTGATGCCATAAAATGACTTAAGCATAGTATGGTATTATTAGGGTGTTACAAATTACAGACATTTAAGTTGCAAATTAAAGAAAAAGATAAGAAAGTCAAGTGACTTGCATATTTCACGTATGTGCATTAGTATATGCATATTCAAGCATTTTATCATGTGCAATGCTACCATAATTATAATTGAAATTTTTTCTTATTACTTCTATCATACTTGTGCCATGAACCATACTAAGTAACTATTAAAAGCAACCCACTTTGAGAAATATATTTTCAAACTTAAAATTTAACCAATGCATATGTATATTTGTCCACGTTTTCAGAAGAAGCTAAAGTGGCCAGAATGTTTATGATGACACTCTTTGGGCTTAGTGGATGGAGTATACTTACTGAGAATTGTAGATTCTCACTACTTGTTTGTATGTTTTCCATAAACATTCCAGTATATAGACTAGGCTTCAAGTTTGTAGCAGATGTCTTGGGATATTACAAAATGCGGGACCTAGACTTGAGCCTAGTTTAGGAGGCTAAAGTGGTCAATTGATAACCACGAAGTGACAATCGCAAGCCATGTTCTGTATATAATAGTAATTAAGTTTCTCTTAAATTGTAATTCTTTTACTTTATATGTATCAAATATTTGGGTTTATAAATCCTTATTCAGTAAACAAGTTTGTAGTTTTAAGGGCCATACAGCATATTTTGTTATTTAGATGTCTTTCACAACACCCGTAGTAACCTCTAAATATAACCCTATGACTCAAGCATGGCGTATGTATTTGGAGGGTGTTACACCAAGGAACTGGTCTTGAAATTTTTACGGTGCGGCTAAAATTCTATTACTGACAGAAGTTTAGCTTATGACATTGCTACTTTTATTATTCTACATTCCCTTTTTCTATCTACGAATTTATTAGTAATTAAGCATTTAACAGTGTTAATTCTACACACTGCTAAGTTGAGGTGTCACATAAACACCGCCTCTATGCCTTCTCGACCTGCTTAGTAAGAAATTTACATTCTATCTCCCCAATTTTGTTGACGAATCGCATATTCATCTCGAAATTCCTTGTTAGAACATATCCTAAGAAATGTTTCTAACTTTCAAAGTCTAACCACCTTATGTCTGTCAGATAACCCAAACAATTAAAAATAAATAATTACAACTTTTACATCTAAGATTGTAACTAATGGATTAAACATTAAACAAGAACGATTTAAGTCCGAAGAAGCAAACTGGCTAGGAAAACCAACAAATAGAAATGTCTAACCACCACTAAAAGCATTATGACCCTGATGAGCAAAAGTCAGAATTTGAATAATTTTCCATAAGTTTTTCAAGGAATAAAATGGACATGGGGAAGCAAGAAACCTTAGTAAAAGTGAAATAAATTAAATAAAATAATCAAATTTCGAGAACGAATTTTGTGAAGGGTGGGAATAATGTAACATCCTGCCAAAACCATAAAGCAATGCATAATTAATTTGAGATAATCTAAAATTATAGTAATAATTGTAAAATATGTTAGGCTAATTAATCCCTTAAATTGAGCATAATAATAATCCTAAATAAAGTAAACTCAAAAATTCACCAAAAAAATTCTAGATAGGTCTTAATAAAAATTTACCTTGTTAGCTTGCTCCTAAATGATGTAAGTAATAAGTAGAAAATTAATTAGAACTTTTCTAGGTCATTTAATAATTTTTAATTAATTTAAAAGGGCTTGAAATTGAATAAAAAATTAAGGAAAATAGAAATTCATCTCAAAAAATTATAAAAAATTTTCTGTAGCTTAATTATGCTATAACTAGTGTAAAATTAAATTTGTGAATTTTTTAATTTAGTTGGATATTTTCTTAACTTTGGGTGTTAAAGAGTAAATTGAAGGATTAAGAAAAATTCGATAAAAATAGGAAGATAATGGAGAAAAATTCTAGAAAATAAAAAATATCATTAGAATAAGTAGAAGGATCATATAAAATTTTGTGAGTAATTCTAAGCAAGAGTACGTTAATTATCTAAACTTACCATGATTACTATAAGATAAATTAGCAAAAAAATTATGGAAAATAGATAAAATAAAAGATATTTTCATCTCATAGATTTTAAGGGGCAATCATAGCCCTCTATCAAAGCCACATGTCATCCTAGGATTTAAACTTAGAGAAGTAGTAATATTTCATTTTTAACTAGCGCATTAATCATTGAGATTAGGTAGTATTCTCCTTTCTCCACAAGTTATGTTAAATAAACAAAAACTCTTTTCTCCTTCCTCATTTTCAGCTTGGCTCAGGCATAGCAAAGGAAAGAGCAAGAGCTTGAGGGCCTTCTTCCTCTTTTCTTCTTCTTCAACATCAAGAAAGAGGAGTCTTTTTGAGAGTAAACACTTGTGAGGCATTTTGAAGATCTTCGTATTTCTCTTGCTTGTTTTTGCCACCCTCATCCTTTAAGCAACCAAGATTTTCTATGTTTAGGAGGTTCCTTTCCTTGCCCCCTTCCTAAACTGTCCCATGGACTTTTGTTTTTGGTTGTTTAGATGTGTTCTAATGTGTATTTTCTTTGTTTTATGCATGTGATGTATGGCCATTTCAACGAGAGGAAACCGTTGCCCCCTTAGTTCTTTTACAAGTCTTTCATGTTTATTTGTTGTAGTTTTTTAGCAGAGTGAGATTTTTGATGTATTAATTCATTATGTCATTTATGAGGCAAAATCATTTGTAGTCCTTAAAGGGTGCATTCGGGTTGGCCTCCAAGAGGAGGAGGTTGATGTTTGATTATGTTGCATGTTTTGTGATTGTTTTTTAGTAGGATTATGTTAATCAACTAGGTCAAAGCTTGAAGTAGAATGCATAATATTTTGCTTGAGTAATGGCTATGGTTTCGGGTATGGGTTCTTGACAGTGATGGTTGGTATTTTCAAGAACTCAATCTTGTATGCGAGGGTCCTGATTAAAAAATAAGAATAAATGGTTAGAAGAGCTTTAGCTAAATAGATAACAAAATCAATATTACATGGTTAAGGTGAGTCTTGGGTTTCATGGTTTTAAATTAGATAGAAAATGATTTTACTAGAACTAAACACTACTCTTATGACTCATAATATGTTAGAAGTTTCAAGAGTATGTGAGGATGAGTGTTGAAGCCAAAAATGTCCCTATATACTTGTGTGAAGATTCGGCCACTTAGAGTAAAATGGGTAAGAAGATAATTTTTGGGTGAATTGTCATAATGAACTTAAGAATTATAACACTAAAGTAAATTAGGTGTCATCTGAAGTAAGGCATATGTATAGAAGAATTTTATTGTTCTTATGTGCATCATTTCCGGCCCAACCAAAGTTTTGGTACCAAGTAATTAAGTTGTATGTTATTACTTATCATGCTTTGGAAGTAACTTGTCAGGAATTGGAACAAGTAGAATTGAACTGTAAAATAAATATTTTGGTGCATTGTTATTGTATGGCTTCAGCCATACTTGATTTTTGGGTTTCAAGGAATTTATTTTTAATATAAGAAGGACAATGGAATTAGTATGATAAATGTGAAGTTTTTAACTAGAACAATAAAGTAAATTGATTATATACAAATTGTGTGGATTTAGGTCAAACCGCGACTTATATAGGATTTAAAGGGTAAAATGAGTTTAATTTATAGCTTACATTGTTTCTCTCTGCATGCTATGTGTATGAGATAATTATAGTGATTGAATTTTGCTATTGATGGTGTCTGTGGCTCATGATACAATTTGGTTATATATTGTTCTCATACTCTTGTTCATGAAGCATGTGGCATTTGTATATTATTCTAAATCGTGCACGTAATGATTATGATGGCTAGAATTGTAAAGGATGGTGTATGAAAAGTATATGTACATTCGACCATTTCAAGTTAATTCACTTAAGTTCATGAAGAATATGATATGAGCACGTGGTTTGTTCTAACATAATATGCATGGAAGCATCACGTAACCATTATGGAGATTTATTATGTTGCATTCATATAAAAGGATTTAACGTGCATGGCATAGTGAAGGTATGAATATGCATGCATAATAAAGTGATCTAAAAGGATGGAAAGAAAAGATGTTATGGCTATGGTTTTATGACCATGATAAGAGGACTAGGTTGATGCTTGGGGCCATAGTTGGATGGCTATGGTTGGTATATGAGAGGTTAAGGCTTGGCTAGAAAAGAGGATAACCATGGATACTGAGGTTGATGCCTAGCTCTATGGGCCATACTGGTAGCCAAGATCCAGCCTTTATGGTGGGGATTTGAGTCAGGGGTCACCTTGATAAAAAGCTCTCGGTTAGATCGTGGCATAGGGTGAGTAGAGGCCACCAATGGCTTCTCTTTTGCTACGCAAGAAAGTGAAAAAACCTAGTAAAGTAAAGAAAAGTGCACCTCATGACATCTCATGTGTAACACCCTCCCAAGTACAGTACTATGCTTAAGTCATAGTACCACACCCTGGAGTTGTTACGGTTACCTGAACGGACCTTATCTGACAGCAACTTCCGCTGTGCTACTCTGATACCTCTTGAACTTTCTGGAGACAACACGGAAAAATAGGAGTGAGAATCATAAATTCTCAGTAGGATTCTCTATGATACACATGTAATGTCATCGTTGTCATCTCCAGTTTGCTTCGGTTTATTATGGAAAAGGTGAACATGCTGCACAAACTGTTTAATTTTACATTTCAAAAAAAATGTCTTATCCGAAGCAAAGTTCATTTTTACTCATATACTGGTCATTTGGGGAAGTCTACACAAGATTAATTCATGAATAATACCATGGATAATAACTTCAACATATAAAACGCACATAGCATTAATCTACTGGGAACATAACCTCTGTACATAACTTAACTTGCACTTGAATTCATACACATACATAAAATTTTACTTTTCTTTCATTCAACACACCTAGGCGTTACGTATCGCCGTCCCTAAGGTGCTTGCATCTGTCTACACTTGAGCATTATGTATCGCTGTCCTCAAGTGCAGCATCATACCACATTCCAGAGTATGATCGCCATGTCATACCCCATCAGAGCGTGATCGCCATGTCACATTCCTTAGGAATATGGGATCCTCATGCTATATCCCAGAGTATGATCGCCATGTCATACCCCGTCAGAGCGTGATCACCATGTCACGTTCCTTAGGAATATAGACTCATCATCATATCTTTGCATGCCACATTCCAGAGTATGATCGCCATGTCATACCCCGTCGGAGCGTGATTGCCATGTCACGTCCCTTAGGAATATGGGATCTTCATGCTATATTCCAGAGTATGATCGCCATGTCATACCCGTCGAGGCGTGATCGCCATGTCACGTTCCTTAGGAATATAGGACCTTCATTCGGTACTTACACTAGCTGGGTCATGCCATGCCTCATGTAAGTCCTACCCCCCATATACTCACACTAGCTGGGTCGATGCCATGCCTGATGTGAGTGGGGCATATACTTAAATCTTTGGTCTTTAAGTCTTTACTCTTTAACCTTTACTGCCCTTGGGTAGCCTGGCCTTGGAGTGAGCTTGTCAGCTCAACTCGTGACCATTGTCATACCAACTCACCCACAAGGGGATTCACATCTTTATATTCACATTTAATATACTTATATCCTTTCATTCTCATGTGTTGTCAAGCATAGTCACGCTAAATGTACTTGTACATATGCTTCATCATTATCTCTCATAGACCTCATATCATACTGCTTCTTGATTTATTCTCATATATCTCATATCACCCTTATATCATTCTTGCATATACATATCCCTAGTTTCATAAACTTCTGCCGTAAAATCGGCAGCATAACGGATCATATCCGTTTCCCCATGAATAGTGCCAGTCTTCGCAGACAATTCAATCATAGCAACATAATCAACTTAACGCATATATATCAAGGTCAAACTGGCAATTCTCAACTCATACCTTATATGTTTTACTAATACTTGTGAAATCATCAATTGGGTCACTTTTGCCCATCTATTCAGTTCTGCCCGAATTTCATATGATCCACCTTTATTACTATTCAACTCATTTAAATCTGAAATTTGGGTATATCATAGCTCTATGTGTCTACTTTCTAACCTCTTTGGTCCCATATCATTTTGATTTATAAAACTCAAGATATTCAACTTTTACCTCAGCTTGTCAGCCACTAGCCCGAATTACACTCTTAGAAGTATAAATTCACTAAAAATCGAAACTAAGCTCAAATCATACGAAATTGGTCTCATATTGAAGCTAACAGGACCACCTTTCATTTGCCACAAGTTTTACTCCATTTGCTTAAGTATACCTCGAGTTATAAGTCCTGAAAGTCGACCTTCCTGAACTACTCTGTTTTGGTCTGGATTGGACATGTAGTAACTTCCTCAAATTACTGGGAACAATTGGAACTATAACAAACTCGGAATTTCATATTGGGATGTTCCCCTATGTGTAAGCTTTCTAACAAAATTGGTTTCACTCAATTTGGAGTTGTATAGGGTGAGTTATACCCTCCTCATGTCACCCTGCCCGGATGAAAATCCTGAACCCTAGGTCAAACTTCAAAAATTCGTATCTCCTTCAATACTAATCCAATAACCTTATATGATATATCTATGAAAAGCCCTGAATGTCTACTTTCATCTAAAAATAGTTTCATCGGATTTGACCGATTGTAGGCGGAGCCGTACTCTCCGCCGTACGGACTGCCGTGGAATCTCCACCAAGACAGCACCCTCATCCATCCATTTCTCTTAGTTTTCTTCTTCTAATTCTAATTGCCACTCAAGATTTCATATTAATCCCATATTAATCCAATCATACACATCCAATATATCATCAAATAATCATAAAAAGTAATCTTTCATGCATCCTCAGTCTAGAGAAATTAAGACTAGAGATTGAATCCTACCTCTTTGGAGTATGACTTGAGCTAAGTGCTGAAACTTGGAGTGTTAGAACCTTGCTAAGCTTGGAGGAATGATGGAGTTGATTGAGAGAAAGGGAGGAGAAGGCTGGAACCAGAGGAAGAGGGAGAGTGGCGTAGATCAGCTAGAAATGAGGGGAAAGGTCTGACTTAAATAGATGGGGGTAGTTGGAATTGTGGGTGTTGATTGGTTGAAGTTTTGTGATTGAAGTTCGGCCATGTCGCCTGCTTTTGTGGCTGAGTTGCTCTCCACGTCGTCCCACAAGTGGGATACGCTTCCGCTTTACCTGAAGTCGGAACTCGTCCCATTTATGTTTAAAGTCGGAACTCGTGCCAGCTTGCTGGTGACGAGGAAGTCCCGTCTGGTTTATTCGAATATTGGGAGCAATGTCGGAAGTCGGGAGTCATTCTGTTCGCAATCACATGATCTCGAAGCTCCTATTTGAACTCGGGAATGTCAATGCTGGATATAAAATCGGAAATCATCCCCATAATAATTGAAGTCGGAACTCGTGACCTTTTTACATTGCTTGGGGCTGAAGCCGGATGTCGGAACTCGTACCATCTTGTTTGTGACTTGAGGAAATCTTGTCTGGTTTATTTCGAGACTTAGAATCAAGGTCGGAGGTCGGAAGTCATGCAGCTGACAATCAACTGATCTCGGAACTCCAAGTTCAAAGTCGGGACTCCTCGTAATAAGCTCGGATATCGGAACTTAGTCCATTCTAATTGAGTTCAACTCCAAGGCCGGAACTCATTACATGAAACTCAGAATTCAGTGCTTGTATCATTGTGTTAAACTATAACTTCTGAGGTTGGATAAAGCATGAGGTATGAGGTCGGAATGAGGGTTCTTAAGGTCAGAACTCGGGTGATTCGAATCACATTTCCAAACCCAAGTACTTAAACCCGGAAGTCGGTATGATTAGATCGGAAACCGGGCACAATATCTTTGAGACATGAAGTCGGATACCGGTGAATCACGTTCATGTTGTTCGGACTCGAATGTTAAACTCGGAAGATGTAGAAGTAATTTAGATGAAGTCGGAAGTCGAGACTAACTCGGAAATCGGAGAATATAAATGAAGTCGGAAATCAGGAGTTTAGGGTTTAGTCAAGACTAGATGAAATCGGAAATCGTATGTAATGAAGTCGGAAATCATGTACTTACGTAAGACGAACTCGGAACTCGGAATTTATCCCACTTTGTGTAGAATTCGAAGATGAAGTCGGGAATTGAAATTGATCCGTCCTGAGGGCGAAGTCGGATCTCGAAAATCGGGACGTTACATCATGCATTCAGCATAGTTGTTTTTGTCTCTTGTATTCTTTATTGAGTTTACTTTACTTGCCCATTAACTTTGAATTATTTACCTATTTTAATTTCATAATTACCTGTTGTTATATTAGGCATTGTGTGCTATCTACTATTTTTTATTTTAAAATCTGTCTGTACAAAAATCTAGAAGTGGTTGGGTGCCTGGGAAATCCCTCGAAGCACCTCCTCCTACTGAAATTTAATATCTCATGCTAATTTTTCTTAGGTGCTTTTAGACATCTAGAGTGATGGCAACATCAGGATATTCTTGGATATTGAGGCGTAATAGGAGGCTTGACACTTACAGACTAGATATGTAGTTCTACATGATGTATTTTGTAACGACCGAAAAATTTATTGTTAACAACTGAATTATTCGGTTTTCAATCAAATAAGCGAGTTTAATCAGAACTTGATTAAACATTTACTCGAAGTCAAATTAAGTGTGATTTAGATGGATTAGACTTGATGGAATTAGATTAGGAGCATAGAAAACTTCACAGAAAAATTTCAAGCCAATTTATCGATTTAAAGGAGATCGGTAGGATTTCGGTATATCCAACTGTCGGAACCGAACCAGTAGAATTTTTCTATGAGTGCCCTAGAATCAACGGCTAGGATTTAGCCAAACAACCCACCAAGTGGCGCCTTGGGAGCCCTTGATGATGGGAAGCTCAACCAAAATCAATACAAAACTTAGATCCACCAATCAAGACCAAGTTGGACCCAAATATCTTCACTTTTCTCCTTTTCTCCTCATCCATTTTCGGCCACCCTCCTTCAGCTGCTGAAGACCATCTTTTTCTCTCCTCTTTGCTCTCATTTCTACTCCATTTTCACCCATCTTCAAGTCCCATCCCAAGCCACCACCATCAAAGACACAAAATCAGCCTAGATTACACAAGACAAGGTAGGAAATCCTACTTCTTCTTTTATTCTCTCTGATTTGGGGCTGTATGAGGGGCATGCTTAATCTGAGATTTGGATGTTTTATAGAGTGATGATGATGTTTTATGATTGATTTTGCATGTGTGTTGTGATTAAAATTGGATTTGGGGGCAAATAGCTTGAAGGGAGGAGATAAACCTAGAATCAGGATAGGATTTCCCTTGGCGGTCCGTACGGCGGAGCGTACGGCTCCGCCTACCACCGTTTAAATTTGATGAAACCATTTTTATATAAAACTAGACATTCAGGGCTTTCCACACATATATCATAATAGATCATTGGATTAGTATAGAATTAGTTATGAATTTTTGAAGTTAGACCTAGAAATCTGGGTATTCACCCGGGCAGCATGGGTTGAGAAGGGTGTAACTCACCCTATAGAACCTCAAATTGAGTGCAACTAAAGATTTTTGAAAGCTAACACATGAGAGAACATCCCATAAAAATTTCAGAATTTAATTCATTTTCATTTGTTCCCAGCACATCAATGAAGTTGGCTTAGACTAAAACTGGCCTAGAACAGGACAGCCCAGTAGGGTAATGTTTCGAGACTCATAACTCAAAATCCACTTAGGTAAATGACATGAAACCTAACTCATTTTAAAGATTGTTGTGTTAGCTTCATTTTGATATAAAATTTGCATCATTTCATTTAGTTTTCGATTTTTAGTGAATTTTCTCCTATAGTAACCCAATTCTGGCTGGGAACAGGACATGCTGAAATAAAATGTTTATACCTAAAGTTATACAACTCAAAATGAGATGGAACTAAAAGGGTTAGAATCTAGACATATGAGACTATAACATATCCAAAAATTTGATTTAAATGAGTTGAACTGAATGAGGAATGAGGCACACCAAATTCGGGCAGAACAGAGGGGGTTAAATTGAAACTATTGATGTTTAAATTCAGATTGTTGATTGAGATTATGAATGTACATGTATAATTGAGATTGTTAATTGATGTTATGAATGTACATGTATAATTGTTGCCCTATACTAAAATTGTAAGTTGTATAAATGTACTGGTTGTCTGGCACTATTCACGGGGAAGCGGACTCGATCCGTTATGCTGCCGGAATTTCGGTAAGAAGTTCATATGTTATGAAAATTTTGACAACTTGAGTACATCATATGAAAAGAGACAAGTTAGATGTGCATTCATTTGATGACATTATAAAGAATTCCACATCACTTGGGCCAGCCCCAGAATAAATTAAGGGGAATAGATCAGTGGGAAGGTCGGGGAAAGTAAACCCGGCCATCCTGTATAGGAACGAGCTCGGTCCTGAAAAGCGGACTATTACCCAGGAGTATATGGCCAATGACTCCCAGGGGACCAAGGATGGAAATAAGTTATAAAAGGCGAAAGCCTCCAAGAATAAGATGCATCTTCTCATTACACATGCACATGTACAGTGGAATACTTTACTATTGATGATTCTAGATCCCTGTTTATTATTCATAACATGCTACTGCTATAATTTCTGTTTGAGTACATTAGTATATCTGTTAACTAAAATTGAATTTGTTTCGGTGTATGTTTTACAAGCAAGTATTTAAATTGAATATTATTGTTTTATGATGCTATTTGAAAAAAAATGTTGCACTACCAAAACAACTGGGAATGACAGTAATGACAGATGTACAGAAGTTAGGATTTTCTACTAAGAAATATTCATTTCTCACCCTATTATATGTTCCGCGTCATTCTCAGACCATGGAGCACGCGGCGACCGGGGTTCTATTCATTGAGTTTCCCGAGCTTCACATCCACATCGATCCTTTTCTAGATTTTGTATATATATCTGGTAGGTGCCAGTTTCGTTTATACTTCTTCTTCCAAAGGGACTTTGCTGTACCACTTATGCACCCTTTTTTTGCTCCTGCTGTCCCCTACATTGCTATACCTCTTCATATGGCTCATCCGTTTCCACCACCACCACCAGCCGCACCAGCAGCTCCAGTTCCCATGGCCCCTCCTGCTTCGCTGCCGCAGCCGATGTCGTCGGTCTCGGCCTCAGAGGAGGATCCGTCCGAGGCTGCTAGTTCTTCGTCGTCATCTGCTCCCAGTGCCGGGCACCCTCCAGCTAACGCCGCCATGGCGAACGATTTCCTTTCATCAGACTCTGTTTAGATAGAGTGCATGCTGTAGTGGGGTTAGATATACAGAATGACCCTCTTTTGACAGTTTGGGTCATGGTTGGATGGGTAGATATTAGGAGATGTATATGAAATGTCCCATGGGGATCACTCAGGATGCTGTTCATAGAAACTGGTCGTTTCATTTTGTATTAGCGGCCTCATTTTGACACCTTGTACTTTTTGACAAACTTTAAAAATCAAATATCTATGTACATATCTATGACGCAGTTTGCAGTTATTCTGTTGTTATTGTATTTTTATTTATGTTAAGTTATTTATAGTTTACCGATTGATTAGTATTGATTCCGCCATCACGCAGAAAAATTTGTTATGAGATCAAGTATTCTTATCGAGAACTTAATACTGATACAGAAAGAGAAAAATAACTAGTATTACATGTAATCTCTTATTAGATGAATTATTATGACTTAAGCATAGTACTTTGTTTGGTAAGGTGTTACATATTTGATTAGCGAGCATGACCATGAAGTTGGATATATATGTCCTAGTTGGTTTAGAGATTGTATATATGAACTGGATGTATTAATTAGCATGGATGTGGTCACTTTTAATTTGATTTGCTAGAAAGGACTAGTGTAACATCTTCAATTTCCTATCATGCTAAATTACCTCAATAATCTTGAGTAATTAGGTACTTGATGAGAAATTATGAGATTAAAACTTAATTAAAGGATTAACGAAGTGTTTATGAGTTAACTCTGATGAGAAAAACAAAAAGAATGCTTAATTAAGATTAGAGAATCCTAATTAAGCAAGTCAAACCCCTAATAGCTTAAGTCCTAGCTTAATCGAGTTTAATTAAGGATAATTAAGCTTAATTGCAAGATTTATTTTTGTTAATCATAATCACATGAGTTAATCACTAATCCTTGGTTAATTATGTTAATTACATTGCAAGAGCACTTGATCACATGATTAAATTCAAATTTAGTCAATTAGACAATAAAGTAAAGAGTGATGTCACTAAAGCATAAAGCATTAGACAAGAATGCTTTATGTAAGGGTAAGTAGATGATTTGTTTCCCCATTATCCAATTTGTCTCCCTAAACCTTAATTAGCACAAAATTAAGAAAATATGTCCCCCCACCCTCTATAGAAGCTTACGGCCAAGACACACACACACACACATTCACTTTTCATTTTTCAACTCTCATTCTTTCTCTTGCTTCCAAATCCTCCAACGTCTCTCTAAACCTTCTTCATTCTTCTTCATCTTCTTCTTCCTTTCTCCACTACCACCATAACCAAAACTCTCACTTAGCCCTTCAAAGACCACATCTTTTGGTCTTTGGAGACAAGATCTAAACACTACAAGACTCATTTTCAAGAGAACTTAAGAGCTCTCTCCTTGTTCTTCCAAAACAGCCACCTTCATCCACTTGGAAGAACACCATCTTCTTCATTTTCTTCTTCTTGGAGGCGCTAAACTCATCACTAGGTAGTGTTCTCTACTCTTTTCTTTTGTTTACTCAAGAAAACTTGAAGCTTGGTTCCTATCATGACCAAGATCTTCAAGTGAAAGCTTGAGAAAAACTCTCATGCTCTTCATGAGCAAAAGTTTCCTTTTTTAGCAAAAATTATTCATATTATTCTTCATGAGTTGTTCTTGGTTATTTGAAAGTTTGCTTCTTGAATGCCTCAAAGTTTCTATTTTTCTTTCTTG
Organism: Pterocarpus macrocarpus; assembly: GCA_031439585.1. NCBI lineage: Eukaryota > Viridiplantae > Streptophyta > Magnoliopsida > Fabales > Fabaceae > Pterocarpus > Pterocarpus macrocarpus. Next base: position 32,164,031 of record CM062516.1, read on the forward strand.
ATGCATGAGATCTTGGTGTTTCTTGTGAGTTGTTTGCAAAAGAATGATGTTCTTGGTGATAGTTTGTTTAAAGTTTGTTCCTTTTCTTTTATAATGAGCTTATGATCAGAAAAATGTTATCTTTACATGTTTTTCATGACTTGATAAGACTATGAACATTCCAAAAGTATAAAGCTTTAAAAGTTTGCTTCTTGATGCATGAAAAGTGACGCTATTTTATGGGTGTCACATGGTTCCATTTTGCTCTTTTTGAAGACAAGAATATGTTTAAAGGTTCAATCTTATTGGATTATGAAGCTTTTTAAGTCATAAAAATAAGAACTTGCCTCTTTGTGTCTTAAAAATCAAATATTGAAGACAAGACCTTTCATAAAGTTTCAAACTTTAGTCAAGAATAAAATCTTTAAGTCATAAAAGTGTTGACTTGTAATGTTTAATCTATAAAGTTTGTATCTTGAGTCAAAATAATGCATAAAGTGTTACCTTTTATAAAGAGCAAGACTTTCTAATTTTAAAGCTAATGTCTTGAAGCATTATTTTATAAAGAAAGAATCTTTTAAAACTTTAAGACAACTTTAAGTCATAAAGTGGGGACCTTGATGGTCTTAGAATAATTAAAAGTGTCAACTTTCATAAAGAACAAGACTTTTTAGTTCTAAAGCTAGTATCTTGTATCATTATTTCATAAAGATAAAATCTTTAAGATAAGAGCATAATTTTAGAGGCACATACTTTCTTAAAGAATGTTACCTTATAATTACCTTATATAGAATGATAACTTTTAATAACATTGAAGGTAAAATCTCGTTATGTTAATGATAAAAGCTTGAAACTTTGCAACTTGGATAAGTTAAAAATCACCCTTGGTGATTAGTGAACATGGTGTTGTTAGGTTCATGAGTATGGACGCGACTCATGTGGTCATCTTAGGAATCCATAAAGCTTCAACCTTGTCCTAAATTGGTTTGTAACTAAGAGATTAGCAATCAATTTAGGATAAAGAGAATTTCTTGACCTTGAGAAAGGCTTGGAATTAGTTGAGGGAATTCGACTATTAATCAATTAAGGTAAAAGCAAGATAATTGAGATCCATGGTAATTGAGTCCATAGTTAGGCGAAGTTAATTAGCCCTAGTGTATAACACCATAATAGTCCCATATTATGCTTAAGTCATATTATGGAATTACTAGTAACTTTTGCTCGCGGAACTAATATTACCATTGGAAAATACTTTTTATATGAAAATAGGGGTAATTTTTTTTTTTTTTGGACAATAGCAACTAAACTATTTTGAAAGTCGAGAGCCATGAGCGCATCGTCAATGTGTATTACAAACGTCGCTATCTCATACATCAATGCAAGTAACGTAAATAGAAATAACAAGAATAACAATAAATTAGAAAATCATAACATTCATTCCATAGCCATTTCATAGTCAATATAAGGATAATAATACCATAAGTCATCCACAAAGATAATAATGGGTCCCATACCTACTGTTGACCCTACAAAGGAAACCTAACAAATATATCCAAAAGAAAATATATAGGAACTCACATCCACCCATACATGCCAAAAGAAAATGATAACCTTAGCTACAACCAAAAGGGGCTATCCTCATACTCAGCTCCACATGCAAACATCTCATCACTCATCTGGAGGGAGGAAACCATTCTCGTATCCACTGGGAGCAACATCACCACGTCCTCCTCCTCGGGCACGCCCACACCCACAAGGAATAACACGGGTACAGATAAACCCACGACCTCGAATCGGGGGTGGAACTAGGCCAGTAGATGAAGCAAAAGAATCGGAAGATAAGCGAATCACTGAAGGTTGAGATGGCTCCGAATAGTAGGATCCCATGGAATTAGTTGGGTATGATAACTCAGAAGGATCTGTCTCTATGGAAGTAGTCAGCATCAGTCGAGTGTCAGAGTCGGAGTCCTTATCCGTCAGTACCTCGGAGGATGAAAAGGCAGGCAGACGTCATCCGTGGTAATGTCCTCAAACAGTTCGTGAGGGCAGAAAATGGGACTCATCACAGATGCACGAAATTGGCAGCTATGGAACATCTAGACCTGCATCGCTGCCTAAGCAGTCAACACAGATGCATTCAGCACCGGGTCGAAGTGCCAATGCATCACTGGGAACTCAATGAAAACCACTACCGCGCCCGAGGCCGGCATCCTTTGAAGACAACACGGAAACGTAGGAGTGAGAAATACTAAATTTCTCAGTAGGATCGCGAATAAATAAACACTATGTCATCGTCATCGTCCCAGCCACTTTGGGTTTAATTATAAAAATAGTGGACAGATATAAGTTCAATTTTAATGATTTTGAAAACTTAAACCCCGAAGTGGGTTGCTTTTAAACTTAGCATCATAATTACATCATCATGACTAACATACATACTAAGACATAGAATAAACATTCATAATGCAAATGGACAGAATATAAATATAAATATATGCAAGGACATGCATTATCATAGACTCAACCATGGTTATACTTGACCTCTCTTTCATTTTTAGCACGTGCTTAACATTTTTTACTTTCCTTTGAAATAGACTGCTTTTGGACATGAGCTCATTTCGTGACCGTCGTCACGCAGTACTAAACCAAATCAAACTAAGCTGATATTGGTTACCCCTAAGTTGGAGGGTCCTCCATGTAACACCCTAGTAGTTCCATTCTATGCTTAAGTCATATTGTGGAATTACTAGTTGCTACTTTTGCTCGCGGAACTATCATTACCTTTTAGAAATTACTTTATACCGAAAATAGGGGTAAAATTTTTTTTTCTACAAAACAAGTAAACCATTTTTGAAATCGAGAGCCATGAGCGCATCGTGAACATATAAAGTAACACCGCTATCCCATACATATATCGCATTTAACAAGCATAGAGACCATAAGAGTAACCACAATTCTTAGAATAATGTAACATTCATTCCACGGCCAACCATGATAATACAATAAGAGTCGTACCAGTTCATACATAAGATAATAATGGGTCCGATATCTATCGTCGGCCCTACACAAAAGCCTACCAATACATAATAAAAGGAAATATATCAGAGAATCCTACTACCCAAGCATGCCACATAACAGAATGATAACCCTATAACTACTACCAAAAGGGGACTATCCTCGTGCTCGGCTCCGCATGCAGTCGTCACATCAAGCATCTGGCGGGAGGAAACCGTTCCCATATCCACCAGGAGAAGTACTATCACGTCCTCCTCCTCGAGCACGTCCTCGCCCACGGGGGCACGCTGGTGCAGAATGAACCCACGCCCACGAACCGGGGGTGAAAATGGGCCAGCAGATGAAGCAGAAGAATCAGAAGATAGACGAATCACTGAAGGCTGCGACGAACCCGAACGGTGAGAACCCCCAGAATGAGTCGGATAGAGGGGCTCGGACGGATCGGTCTCCACATGGAAGCTCGGATAAGACGGCTCAGAGGGATCGGAATCGGTGAAAGCGATCGAGTCAAACGGGTATCCGAGTCAATCTCATCATCATCAGTGGGGTATCTCGGTGGCTGAAAGTAGGGGCGAATGTCATCCATAGTAACCTCGCCAAATGGCTGATGCGGTCGGAAAAATGGGCTCATCACGGGAGTCTGGAACTGGCGGTCGTGGAAGATGTAGACCCTCATCGCTGCGCTCGCCGACAGCACTGAGGCGTTCAGCACCGGGTCAAAGCGCCAACGCCACATCGGGAACTCAATGTAGATCACCACCGTGCCCGACGTCGACATCCTCTGAAGACGACACGGAAACGTAGGAATGAGAAATACTAAATTTCTCAGTAGGATCGCGGCTAGACAAACACAGTGTCATCGTCATCGTCCCAGCCACTTCGGGTTTAATTACAAAAACGGTGGATAGATATAAGTTCAATTTTTAATGGTTTTGAAAACTTAAACCCCGAAGCGGGTTGCTTTTAAACTTAACATCATAAACACATCATCATGACTAACATCCGTACTAAAACATAGAATAACATCCATAATGCAAATGGGCCATATACTTTCATGCAAAGACACGCATCATCACAGATGTAACCATGGTCATACTTAGACTTTACTTTCATTTTTAGCACGTGCTTAACATTCTTTACTTTCCTTTGAAATAGACTGCTTTTGGACATGAGCTCATTCCGTGACCGTCGTCACGCAGTACTAACCAAATCAAACTAAGTTGATATTGGTTACCTCTAAGTTGGAGGGTCCTCCAAAACACCCTTGCCTCCCTCATAGAGGTTCCTTGTGGATCGCCGTCTCTCACTTCCCTTACCGAAGTGATTGAAGGGTCACGTCCCATTGATTCTTTTCTTATCTTTATACTTTACATGCATAACTCCTTGACTAGACGCATGCAATGATATGACTAAGTCCATAATTTTGACGGAAATCTGGCAGCATAATGGCTAGACCGGAGCTTCCCCAAAATGCCAATCATCAGCATTCAACCAATAGTTCATCATATCTATATCATATCATCACACTTATCATTCAATCATGAGACAAAGCTCAATCAATCTCATCATTCATCATGTAACACCCTCTATTATATAAGCCATGCTCGAGTCATGGAGTTATATTAAGAGGTTGTCACTGTGCTAAGAAAACTTTAAAATATGGGAAATATAATACATGGCCCTTTAACTACTTACTTTATTACCAACTAATAGTCTCTGATACATGGAAAAATATAATATAATTACACTTTAAAAGAAACTGTGACTGATATAATACACAGCGTCTACTTTTGACTAGTCATTACTAGCTTTAATGACCTCTTGATCTGGCCTACGCCCGATACTTGCTCCATGAATGGCCTTGTACTCTGCTTCGTACTTGGTTTCCAACTTGGGTACTGGAATGTTTATGGAACAGAAAAACATGCAAGCAGGCAGTGAGAACCTAAGGTTCTCAGTAGGTAAACATGAACTATTCTCATACAGTGCCATCATAAACATTCCAGCCGCTTCGGTTTCTTATGAAAATATGAGCACATATAAACACACAGTGGTTCAATTTTAAGTTGAAAACACCATTCTCGAAGCGGGTCATATTTTAACAACCACTTGCCATTTCATATGACGACATAGAGATACAGATAGTACAATATGCTTTAGTAAGAGTCATAATAGCATCACGACATAATGAGATGATTAGAAATGCACATATAGATGCTTGTATTTGATTGTATGCAAGTGCACTTGACTTAATTCATTTCTCTCTTTAACTTGCAATTTAACCTTGCTCTTCTGTACTTGGTCCCCCGGAGGTGAATGGCCTCTCTCACCCCTGGGTGATAGCCTGCTTTTCAGGTCCGAGCTCGTACCTATACATGAGTGGCGGGTTTACTTTCCTCGACCCTCACACCGGTCTATTCCCCTTAAATGCAGTGGGGGCTGGCCCCAAGTCTTGACAACGATGCCGCTCTGGCCCACGCTAGCTGGGTCTATGCCATGCCTCACGTGGTAGCTTGGTACGTCTTTCTTGCAAGTTCTTATTATCTTTTTCCTTTTCATATCTTGTCATGCATGCAGACGCTTGGTGCATTCATGAGTATGTCTCATACTTTATATATCATATCATGTTCTAAGCATATACTTGCATGCATGATGCTCATGAATATGACATGTAAACGTAAATACATTCAAAGCATAATCATTCATAGCATAAGTTCTCATAAATCCTTGCCGGAATTTTGGCAGCATAACGGATCGAGTCCGCTTCCCCATGAATAGTGCCAGACCACCAGTACAATCTTTCAAACTTGTAATTCAATATGGATCAGCCATTATATAGATACTCATAGAATCATTCATCAAGTTCAATTCAAGCATCTATAAGGTTTTCAGTTTACTCCTTCCTATTCTGCCCGATTTTGGTATACTCCACTTTTATTGCAATTCAACTTATTTGAGTCTAATTTTTTGGATATGTCATAGCATTATGTGTCTAGTTTCTAACCTTTTTAGTCCCATCTCATTTTGAGTTGTATAACTCAAGATATAAACATTTTATCTTAGCATGTCCTGTTCTTAGCCAGAATTGGGTTCCTATAGAATAAAATTCACTAAAAATTGAAAACTAGGTGAAATCATGCGAATTTTATATCAAACTAAATCTAATACAACAAGCTTTAAAATGAGTTAAGTTTCATGTCATTTTCCTAAGTATATTTTGAGTTATGACCCTCGAAACATTACCCTACTGGTCTGTCCTGTTCCAGGCCAGTTTAAACTTAAGCCAACTTCATTGATGTGCTGGGATCAAAGGACAACGAATTAAATTCTGAAATTTTTATGGGATGTTCTCTCATGTGTTAGCTTTCAAACATCTTTAGTTGCACTTAATTTGAGGTTGTATAGGGTGGGATACACCCTTCTCAACCCATGCTGCCAGGTGAGAACCCAGATTTCTAGGTCTAACTTCAAAAATTCATAACTAATTCTATACTAATCCAATGGCCTTATATTTTATATGTATGGAAAGCCCTGGATGTCTAGTTTCATTTAAAAATGGTTTCATCAAATTTAAACGGCGGTAGGCGGAGCCGTACACTCCGCCGTACGGACCGTCGAGGAGAAAACCTAACAGCTTCTTGAACTCTCCTTGGATTCATGTTTTCTCTAATCAATCCACCCAATCTTCAATTCAAACTCACATATACACCTTAAACCAATCTTAATTCATCATCATCACTCAAGATAGCATCAGAATCTTGCAAGAAATTGGGAAGAAAATGGAGTCCCAATCAACCCAATTCAAAGAAAACAAGAAAAGGAGTAGGAATTCCTACCTTGGTGGTGTGAAATCTTGATGGAACTTGATCTTGGAGTGAAGTTGATGGTTGGGGCTTGAGTTTGGGGATGAGAGGAAGTGGAAGAAGATGAAGAAGAGTGGAGAAATGGGGCTGGTAGTGGGGAGCTCGAAAATGATAAGAAGAAGGAAAGAAAAGGTGAGATATTTGGAAGTTACTTAGTCTTGATTGGTGGATTCAACTTGGCCATAAAATCTGGTTTAACTTTCCATCATCAAGGGCTATTAAGGCCACTTGAGGGAGTTATTTGGCTAAATCTTAGCCGTTGATTCTAGGGCATTCATAGAAAAATTCTCTTTGGTCGGTTCCGACAGCAGTTTAAAACAAGTAATCTTCTGGATTTCCTTTAAATCAGTAAGACGGTTTTAGAAGAATCCTATGAAGTTTCCTATGGCTCTAATCTAATTCCATTATACCTAATCATTCTAAACCACACTCAAACTGGTAGAATTCTACTGATTCTGTTCAGCGGTTTAGAACACCGAATATTTACGATTTTCTCAAAGCAGGTAAAGCGTTACTTAATAGTTTGTAAGATATCTACATATTCATGTTAATTTATCTTAAGCCTAATCTCTCTAACTAATATCTAATTAGCTCTTGATTGATATCTAATTAACTTCTAATTGTCCTTACATAACTATTGAAATCGCTTAAGTGAGTTAACTGAGTAAATTAGACATTTTAAGTAAACCCTGAGCCTTTCTATTTTCAATTTTACGTAACTAATAGCATTTTAAGTAATTTTGAGTAAGTCCAGGGCACCCACGTCATTTCACACCCGACTGTCTCCATGGCCCAATCGGGCGAGATTTAAACTTCTACGCTTTCACCACGCGATTACTCAGTTTAAAACCCTATTCTGCTAATCCTATAGATGTGGGGACATAAGGGTCATTTTATAAAAAGTTATGGGGTGGACACAAAGGTCATTTTATAAAAAGTCCAAGGATTGTTGTGGAAATAATTCTTTAGGGTCAAAATATAATTTCTAAAAATTTTGGGTGTCGTTGTAATTGATAAAGGTTTACAAGGGCACTGTTGTCATTTCCTAATTTTTAACATCGGGCAGTGCCATATTTTCAACGGAAACATTACACTACCCTATAATTCCAAGCGTGAGAATCGTCATGGCATAGCGCTGCATGAGAAATTCTCACACTGCCTAAGAGAAATAATTCAAAAATTCCCATTACGTTTTGCTTAACGAAAATGGGGATGTTACACATCATGCCAAGTGGCATCACACATTCATACCCTAAAGGGGTTTATAGTTGTGTTGTTCTTTGTGAAGAATATTATGAATCATCACATGATTTCCCATGATAGAATCACATAGTTAGGATATGTGTTTATAGTCTTTTAGTTACTTGGTCCTTGGATGAAAGTATGCTTTACTTAAGTACATGTCTTATGAAACACTTGTTCAAATTAATTAAATTATGTGATTGTTTCCTTTCCTTGAGATAGCGCACTTAGTGATTCCTAGGTTCATGGTATGCTTAGAGGCCCTAATCATACTTCTGTTCCCAAGGAGTTCGAGATCCCTCTAATCCTTGGATCATGACAACGCATAACCACATCATGAACCCAACAACACCAATGTTCACTAATCACCAAGGGTGACTTTTAACTTAGTCAAGTTGCAAAGTTTTAAACTTTTACTAATAACATACCAAGGTTTTGCCTTAAACATTATTAAAGTTGTCATTCTTTATAAAGTAGTCATAAAGTCTTATTCTTTATGAAAGTAAGTGCCTTTGACATTAAGCTCTTATCTTAAGATTGGATCTTTATGAAATAATGATACAAGCTACTAGCTTTTGAATAAAAAGTCTTGTTCTTTATAAAAGTTAACACCTTTTGCATTAGTTGGGTTCAAAGTCTAAACTTTATGAATGAAATGTTATAGAACAACATTTTTATAACTTAATGATCTCATTCTTGAATAAAGTTTGAAACTTTGTGAAAGGTCTTTTCTTTAAGGTTTGATTTCTAAAGCCTAAAGTGACAAGATATCGTTTTTTTTTTCTAACTCAAAAAGTTTAGACTTTCACATGTATTCTTGTCTTCAAAACAAAACAAAATAAAACTTTATGGAAGCTTAAAAGTTACGCCACTTTGAAGAAATCATGAAGCAAACTTTTTAAAGTCTAAAACTTTGAGAAGGTTCATAGTCTTATCAAATCATGGAAACATAGAAAGGTGAAGCTTTTCTAATCATTCACTCATCATAAAGAGAAAGGAACAACTTTAAGCTAGAGATCAATAAGAACATAGGTTTCCAAAAGAAGAAACTTAAGAACACATGAAGAACATCAAGAACATATTTTACTAAAAGAGGAAACTTAAGAACACATGAAGAATATCAAGAACATATTTTTCTAAAAGAGGAAACTTAAGAACACATGAAGAACATCAAGAACATATTTTACTAAAAGAGGAAACTTAAGAACACATGAAGAATATCAAGAACATATTTTTCTAAAAGAGGAAACTTAAGAACACATGAAGAACATCAAGAACATATTTTTCCAAAAGAGGAAACTTAAGAACACATGAAGAACATGAAGGATCTTCTCAAGTTTTCACTTAGAGATCTTGATCATGAAAGACCCAAGCTCCAAGCTTTCTTGAGCAAACAAAATGAAAAAGATGAAGATCACTACCTTTCTTGAAGATGGCGCAAAAACAAGAGAAATGGAAGAAGAAGATGATGACTCCTCTTGATGATGAAGGTGGCGGTTTTGCAAGAAGGAAGGAGAAGCTGTTGAAATCTTGTGGAAATGGAGGTTGTAGTGTTTTGATCTTGTCTCCAAAGACCCAAAGATGAGGTCTTTGAAGGGCTAAGTGAGTGGTTTAGGGTGGTGGTGGTGGAGAAAGGAAGAGGAAGATGAAGAAGATGAAGAAGTGTTTAGAGAGAAGTTAGAGAATTTGGCTTGAACAGAGAGAATAGGATGAGTGAAAATGAAAATGAATGAGGGAGGGAGAGAGAGAAAGTGGCGTCCACTTTAAGGAGGGAGGATGAGATATTTTTGCTTCACTTTGTGTTATCTTGTGTTAATTAGTGATTAAGGGGACAAATGGGATGATGGGGAGACAAAGCATGGTCAAACTCTTACATAAAGTAGTCTTGTCTCATGCTTTTTGCTTTTATGACATCACTCTCTACTTTATTGTCTAGTTGACTAAATTTGAATTTAATCATGTGATTAAGTGCTCATACAACTTAATTAAGGTGATTAAGCAAGAATTAGTGATTAACACACAAGAACATGATTAACAAAAATTAATCTCACGATTAAGCTTAATTAACCTTAATTAAACTCGAGTAAGCTAATTAAGGGCGATTAGTGCTTAAGTAAGCTATAGGGGCTCTAACTTGCTTAATTAGAGATTATCTAACCTCGATTAGGCATTCTCTTGACCCTTCTCATCCGAGTCAACCCCTTAATTAAGCCCTAATCTCGAAATTCCTCATTAAGTGCCTAATTACTCAGGGTTACTACGGTAATTTAGCACGACATGAAATTGAGGATGTTACACTCCATGTCACCCTTGCTACCCTCATAGAGGTTCCTTGAGTCCTTGTGGCTCACCATCTCTCACTTTTCTTATCAAAGTGATTGAAGAGTCATGTCCCATTAATTCTTTTCTTATCATTATACTTTCCATGCATAATACTTCTTGGACTAGACACATGCAATGATATGACTAAGTCCATAATTTTGATGGAAATTTGGTAACATAATGGCTAGATCGGAGCTTCCTCAAAATGCCAATCATCAACTTTCAACCAACAGTTCATCATATTTATATCATATCATCACACTCATCATTCAATTATGGGACAAAGCTCAATCAAACTTGTCATTCATCATGCCAAATAGCATCATACATTCATACCCTAAAGGGGTTTATAGTTGTGTTATTCTTTGTAAAGAATCTGATGGATCATCACGTGATTTCTCGTGGTTACCTATGAGAAAATCACATAGTTAAGATATATGTATGTGGTCTTTTAGTTGCTTAGTTCTCATATGAAATTATTCTTGACTTGAGTTCATGTCTTATGGAACACTTGTTCAAATTAATTAAGTTAAGTGATTGTTTCCTTTCCTTGAGATAGTGCACTTAGTGATTCCTAGATTCATGGTATACTCAGAGGCCCTAATCACTCTTCTGTTCCCAAGGAGTTCGAGATCTCTCTAATCCTTGGGTCATGACAACACATAACCACATCATGAACCCAACAACACCATGTTCACTAAACACCAAGGGTGGTTTTCAACTTAACCACTTTACAAAGTTTCAAGTTTTTATCACCAACATAACAAGATCTCACCTTAAGTATTATAAAAGTTATCATTCTTTATAAAGTAGTCATAAAGTTTTATTCTTTATGAAAGTAAGTGCCTTTAAATTAAGCTCTTATCTTGAAGATTTGATCTTCATGAAATAATAATACAAGTTACTAGCTTTTGAACTAAAAAGTTTTGTTCTTTATATAAGTTGACTCTCTTAATTATTCTAAGACCATCAAGGTCTCATCTTTATGATTTAAAGTTGTCTCTAAATTAAAAAGGTTCCTACTTTATCAACTAGTGATATGAGACATTAGCTTTAAAGTTATAAAGTCTTGATCTCTATAAAAGTTAGCACCTTTATGACTCAAAAATGCTAGTTTTGCTTAAAGCTTGGAACTTTACTAATATACTCATCTCAAGATTCCACCTTTACAAGACTTAGTGTGCAAGCTTATAACTTTATGACTTAAAGTCACCTTCTTGATTAAAGTTGAAAACTTTATGAAAGGATTTACATCCAAGAATTAGTCTTTACAACATAAAGTGACAAGATATCATTTTTCTAACTCAAAAAAGCTTATTATTCCAAAAAAGTTTAGAGTTTTACATATATGCTTGTCTTCAAAACAAAACAAAACAAAACTTTATGGAAGCACAAAGGTTGCACCACCTTTAAGGAATCAAGAAGCAAACTTTTTAAAGCTTTAAGTTTTTAGGATGTTCATAGTCTTATCAAATCGTGAAAAATATGTAAAGATGAAATAATCATAAACTCATCATAAGAAGAAGAGCAACTTTAAGCAATATACCATCAAGAACATCAAGAACATTCAAGAATAAGAACATGAACATACTTTTCCAAAAGTAGAAACATCAAGAACACTTGAAAAAGAGCAAGATCATATTTTTCCAAAAGTAGAAACATCAAGAACACATGAAGAAGAACAAGAACATATTTTTCCAAAAAGGAAAACTTTTGCTCATGAAGAGCATGAAAGATTTTCTCAAGTTTTCACTTAAAGATCTTGGTCATGAAAAGAATCAAGCTTCAAGCTTTCTTGAGTAAACAAAATAAAAAAGATGAAGATCACTTCCTTTCTTGAAGATGGCACAGAAACAAGAGAAGAGGAAGAAGAAGATGATGGCTCCTCTTGATGATGATGGTGGCAGTTTTGCAAGAAGGAAGGAGAAGCTCTTGAGTTCTCTTGAAAATGATGGTGATAGTGTTTAGACCTTGTCTTCAAAGACCAAAAGATGTAATCTTTGAAGGGCTTAGTGAGGAAGGTTTGGTTATGGAGGTGGTGGAGAAAGGAAGAAGAAGATAAAGGAGAAGAAGAAGAAGATGAGAGCTTCTTGGAAGAGAGAAGGTTAGAGAGATATTGTGAGTTTGAAAAAAAATGAAGTGAGTGTGTGCATTTGGTGTGTTTGGTTGTAGGCTTCTTTCATTTGGGGGGAAAGAGATATTTTTCTTTTGTTGTAATTAAGGGGATAAAATGGTTAATTAAGGGGTATACTTTAGACAAATCCTAATGCTTTTCTTAGATAAAGCATCCTTGTCTTTTACTTTTCTACTTTAGTGATGTCATCAATGTTTTATTGTCTAATTTACTAAATTTGAATTTAATCATGTGATTAAGTGCTCTTGCAACTTAATTAACATGATTAAGCAAGGATTAGTAATTAACACAGAAGAACATGATTAACAAAATTTAATTTCACGATTAAGCCTAATTATTCTTAATTAAACTCGATTAAGTTAATTAAGGGTGATTAGTGCTTAATTATGCTACTAAGGCTTTGACTTGATTAATTAGAGATTATCTAATTTCGATTAAGCATTTTCTTGACTTTTCTCCTCAGAATTAACTCATAAACACTTTGTTAATCCCTTAATTAAGCCTTAATCTCATAATTCTCATTAAGTGCACTAATTACTCAGGGTTACTGAGTTAATTTAGCACGACAAGAATTTGAGGATATTACATAGTGTCCATCCCAGTGATTTAAGTTGTCTTTAAGTGCAGTTTTATTCTCTTGTCTATTTGATTTTTCGTTTTTTTTTTTCTTTGCTTATTCCTTTCCTCTAGTCCAAATAGCATTCATGTTAGTTACTCGGTACTTGATCTATCCTTGTGGGAACGATACTTTTCTCATCACTTTATTACTTGTACGATCTAGTATACTTGCTGGAGCTGCATCAAGTTTTTGGCCCCATTACCAAGGATAGTATTTATTACAATTTCTATCATAGAAGCCATGCTCGAGTCATGGAGTTATGTTAAAAGATTATCACTGTGCTAAGAATTCTTTAAAATGTGGTAAATATAATACATGGCCCTTTAACTGCATATTTTATTACTGACTAATAGTTCATAAACTTCGTTGTCTCTGATACATAGGGGATAAAATAATTACAATTTAAAAGAAATTATGACTAACATAATACACAGAACTCACTTTCGACTAGTCGCTAGCTAACTTCAATAGTTTTTTGGTCTGGTTTGCGCTCAAGTCTTGCTCAGAAAATGTCCCAGTACTTTGCTTTGCACTTGATTTCCAACTTAAGTGCTAGAATGTTTACGGAAAAGAAAAACATACAAGTAGGCAGTGAGAACCTAAGGTTCTCAGTAGGTAAACTTGAACTATTATTCATACAGTGCCATCATAAACATTCCAGTTGCTTCGATTTGTTTTAAAAATATGAGCACATATACACAAGCAGTGGTTCAATTTTAAATTGAAAACATCTTTCTCGAAGCGAGTTATATTTTAATAACCACTTGGCATATTGTAACATCCCCATATAATGTAATAAGAAATAATGGATACGTCCGTCGGCAAATTTCAATTATTTGCAACTTTGCCCAAAACTTTTAGTAATTACATATTTATCCTAAAGATCTTTTCCATAATTACCCCTAAACTTTTTAGAAAATGACATTTAGTGTAACATCCTCCGAAATCCTTTTATCATTTTCCGTTCAATTGTTCGATTTTTATCGAATAATTGAGATTAATCAAGATTCGGTTAAACAATTAATTAGACTCAATTGATTAGCAATTACTTGAGTTTAGATATGAGAGAATTAAGTTAGAAGTATAGAAGGTTTCATAAGAATTTTCACGAAACCGATTTACCGATTTAAAGGAAGTTGGTAAGTTTACGGTATTTTAAACTATCAGAACTGGACCAATAGAATTACAAACTCTAAACCCTATTTTGAGTGGCTGATAACTCAGCCACTTACCACCCCAAAGTGGCGCAACAAAGGCCACATTCCATGAAGAAGCTTGGCTGAATTTCAGCCAAGCACTTTAGACCAATCAAATTGCAAGAAGGAAGCCACCTAAACACCCTATGTGATCAGAATTTTTCAGCTCCTTTTCATCCAATTCTGACCCATTCTCTATGCCACTTTCTCTTCTCTCCTTCAGCTCTCTTTCTCTCTTCCTCACACACCAAAAACTGAAGCAAACTCCAGCCTTGTTCATCCAAGCTTCAAGAATCCAGCACAAACACTTGGATCAAAGGTAGGAGTTTTAATTCTTGCATCAAATCCATGGACTTGGCTGGCTGGGCTTGAATTATTTTCACCTTCCTTGATGTATTAAATGAATGTTTATGATGATGTGTGATTGGTTTTGGGCTGTTGGTTTGATTCAAACCGAAGTGGAAGCAAGAAACCATGAAAATAGAAAGAGCTGATGGGTTAGAGAATGAAAAACCCTCGGCAGTCCATACAGCGGAGTGTACGGCTCCGCCTACAGCCGATCAAATTTGATGAAACCAATTTTAAATGAAACTAGACATCCAGGGATTTCCATAGATATATCATTAAGTCTTTTGGATTAGTATTGAGGGAGTTATGAATTTTTGAATTTCGACCTAGGGTTCTGACTCTGAATCTGGGCAGACTAGCTTGTTCAAGATAGAACTCGACCTATACTACTTGAAAATGAATGAAACTAACTTTGTTAGAAATCTTACACATAGGAGAATATCCCATAAAAATTTCAGAATTAGATAAGGTCCCAGTTGCTCCCAGTGCTCCAAGCAATTTGCCCTATGTCCACACCGGGCTAGCACAGGACAGTTTAGGAAGGTCCGAAATCGGGGCTTATAACTCGAGTCCTACTAAGCCAAATGAAATAGGACTTTTTGCAAATGAAACTTTACCCTGTTAGCTTTAATATGAGTCCAATTTCGTATATTTGAGTCAATTTTTGATTTTTATTGGATTTTTACTTTTCGTTGCCTGATTCTGGCTAGTCATTGGGCATGCCGGGATAAAATCTGAATATCTTGAGCTATGGATATCAAAATTAGATGGGACCAAAAAGGTTAGAAACTAGACACATAAGGCTACAACATATCCAAAAATTAGGTTTAAAGGAGTTAAATTGAAATAAAGGTGGGATATACTATAACCGGGCAGAATGAGGCAGACTGATGTCTAAAGCTCTATTGATGCTTGATTGAAACTAATGAATGTATATGTCTAATGGTTGATTTATACTGAATTTGCAAGTTGTGTAAATGTATTGGTTGGCTGGCACTATTCATGGGGAAGAGGACACGTTCCGTTATACTGCCGAAATTTCGGTAGAACCCATGCACAAGTTATGAGTTCCATGTTAATGCATGTGCATTCTTAAGAAAGTTATGAAAGTTATGAAAAGGGTTATGCCACTATGAAAGTTCCATACTACTTGGACCAGCCCCGGATAAGAAGTTAAGGGGAATAGATCGGTGGGAACGTCAGGGAAAGTAAACCCGGCACTTCCTGTATAGGAATGAGCTCGATCCTGAGAAGCAGACTATTACCCAGGAGTCTAAATGGCCAAGAACTCCCAGGGGACCAAGAGATGGAAAAATGATGAAAGGAAATGAAAAGTTTATGAAGTAAAGTTCAAGTATGAGTTTGCATGATTACATGGCATGATTATTTCAGGATGTTTACAATTTGTCTGTTATATTTACGTACTACTGTATGATTATTTGCTATGCTCATTATCCTATGTTTTACTGTTAGTAGCCTATTCTATTTCTTATACTGTCTAAAGTCAAACTGAACCTTGCCTCGGACCAGATGTTTTATTGAACTCATTAAAATGGTTAGTTTAGTTTGAAGACATATTTTTATAATTAAATAAAACCCGAGGCAACTGAGAATGAATGTGACGTCAGTCAAACACCACACGTGGACCCTACTGAGAATTTTCCTTAAATTCTCACCCCGTGTTATATTTCCGCATCATTCTCAGACGTTGGTGAAGAACTCAACGGCCACTTTTTTCACTGAGATCCCAGATCTGCAGCTTCACCAGGACTCCGAGTTGGACTTGTTGAACAAAGCCTGCCCTTGCTATTTCTGCCTCCGCTTTTTAGCAATAGGGATTTTGCTGTCTCTTTATTTCCTCTGTTTTTTTTAATCTATATACAAATAAAGACGGAAGCGTTGGCTTCCGACATACATATGTACATAAACAGCTAATAATCTATCACTTATCAGTATCTTTTCTGTTATGTTATATTAAACCTTATTACGTTATATAAGGCAATTCACGTTTATTAAATAATAGCGTGCCGCTTCGTCTGTTTTATGATGTGATACTGATTACAAAAGATAATCCGAGTGTTAACACGGTAACACAGACTACCTAATTTCATGCTATGACTTAAGCATAACATTAAATTAGTAGGGTGTTACATTAGGTCCCTATATCAATAGAATCAGCAGAATAAGGTTTTAAACAAAGCAAAATCACGTAGCGAAAACATAGAAACCTAAACCTCGGCTGATTGAACCACGGAGGTATCCATATGTAAAATGACATGGGATGCCCCTAGACTTGCTCAAAATTATGAAAATGCCCTTAGCCATGGAAAATAGAAAACAGAAGGCCCTAAATTTGCAAACATTTAAGTTACACTGTTAATTGATTTATTCTTTTTTATTGAGTTTGTAAAGTTAATTAAGAGCTAATTAAAGGTTAACTAGGAGTTGAGTTGAAGTTAATTAGAGAGATTAGGATTAAGAAGAATTAAAATAGACATATAGAAAATCTCACAAAATTCTTCAAAACCGTTTTGCCGATTTGCAGGAAATCGGTAAAGATTCGATATTGTAAACCACCAAAACCGGACCAATAGAATTCTACACTAGAAACCCTAGAAAGAGTGGCTAAAATTCAGCCACCATCCCCCACCTAAGTGGCACCAAGTGGCTGCCCAAAGAGTGGAGAAACTTGGCTCAATGTACACCATCCAAGCCTCCACCAATCACCACTCACTTGTCATGTTTTAAGACTCTAAACTCCCCTCTAACTCCCCTCATTTTCGTGCTTCTCCTTCATGCCAACTTCTCTCACTTCATTCTTCTTCTTCCTCACTTCCTCTTCCTCAAATCTCTAAGCTCCACCCACTTCCTACACCAAGAGCTCAAATCTAGCTAGTTTCTACATCAATTTGAGGTAGGAATCTCAACTTTCTCTTTCTTATCTTTGAATTAGGGCTATCTAGGGTCCCTTGTTTATCCATGATTCTGATGTTGCAATGGGTGGAGATCATGAATTAAGGTTGGTTTAAGGTGTATATGTGAGTTTGAATTGAAGATTGGATGGATTGATTTAAGGAAAGCATGAATCCAAGAAGAATTCAAGAAGCTATTAGGGTTTTCCCCTCAATGGTCTGTATGGCAGAGTGTACGGCTCGGCCTATAGCTATTTAAATTTCATGAATCCATTTTTATATGAAACTAGACATTCAGGGCTTTTCATACATATAAAATATAAGGCCATTGAATTAGTATAGAGTTAGCTATGAATTTTTAAAGTTTGACCTAGAAATCTGGATTCTCATCTTGGTAGTATGAGTTGAGAAAGGTGTAACTCACCCTACACAACTCTAAATTGAGTAAAACGAACATTGTTTGAATGCTAACATAAAAGGGAACATCCCATAAAAATTTTAGACTTAGCTAAGGTCCCATTTGCTCCCAATGGCTCGAGAAAGTTGCCCTATATCCAAACGAGGCCCAAACAGAGCAGTTCAAGAAGGTCAAATTTTGGGGCTTATAACTCAAGCTCTGCTAAAACAAATGAAAAGGAACTTATTGAAAATGAAAGATTGTCCTGTTAGCTTTAATATGAGATCAATTTCGTATGATTTGAACTAGTTTTTGATTTTTAGTGGATTTTTACTTTTAAGTATGTAATTTTGGCCAGCTTCGGCCGGGATAAAACTTAAATAACTTGAGCTATACTTATCAAAATTAGATGGGACCAAAGAGGTTAGAAAATAGATACATAACACTCTAACATATCTAAAATTTAGGTACAACTGAATTGAATAGAAATTATGGTGAACTTTACAAAAACCGGGCAGAATTGATATAACGGGCAAAATTGAACATAAGGGTCCAATCCCTACATAATTGACATTATTGTGATATATAAGGGCCCAATCCCTACATGATTGACATTATTGTGATATGTTTACTACTCTATGTTGAACTTTTGCTTGATTGGTTTTACTGGTAGCCTAGCACTATTCACGGGGAAGCAGACTCAATCCATTATGCTGCCGAATTTTTGGCAGAAATTAGTGATAGTTCCAAATGTTGGTGTGTTAATATTGTTATGCTACATGTATGAATACTAAGCAAGTATTATTATTTGAGAATAAGGTATGAAGCCTATGTATTTATGATTCTATGATAAAAGATATGATGATGAGTCCATATTCCGAAGGAACGTGACATGGCGATCACGCTCTGATGGTGTATGACATGGCGATCATACTCTGGAATGTGGCATAATAATCCCACCTCCTAAGGAATGTGACATGGCGATCATACCCTGAGGGAGTATGACATGGTGATCATACTCTGGGATGTGGCAGGATAAATATATTTTAAGGAGTGTGACATGGTGATCACACCTCGATGGGGTATGACATGGCGATCATACTCTGGAATATGGCATGATAACCACATCCTAAGGAATGTGACATGGCGATCACACTTCGATGGAGTATGACATGGCGATCATACTCTAGAATGTGCATAACAAGTAAAGGAAGAAAAGAAGGTAGTGCATTCACAAATTCATGATGAGCCATTGTACATGCACAATCTGCTTTGCTTATGCTTTATTTCTTACTTTGTTTATCAAGTGTATGACTAAAATGGACTCTGCTTCGAACAATATATTTTCAAACTATAAAATTTAACAGTTTATATAACATGTCTATCTTTTTCATAATAAATTGAAGCAGCTGGAGATAATAATGATGACACAGCATATAGTAGTTTAATGAGTCCTACTGAGAATTAATAATTCTCAATCCTATGTTTATTTCCGTGTTATCTCCAGATAGTCTAGAAGTTCCGAAGAAGGTCCTCCGAGATGGAGTTGACTAGTAAGATTGAAGGTGGCTGAAGGTTGCTACCATACAAGGTCCGATTAAGTGACAGTAATAACTCCTAGGTGAAGTATTTTGACTTAAGCACAGTACCATACTTGGAAGGGTGTTACACATATTATATGACAGACATAGAAACACAAATAGTGTAATATACTTCAGTAAAAGTCATAATAACATCATGACATAATGAGATAATTAGAGATGCACATATAGATGCTTGTACTTGATTGTATGCAAGGGCACTTGACTTAATTTGTCTCTTTCTTTAACTTGCAACATGATATTGCTCTTCTGTATTTGGTCCCCCATAGGTGAATGGCCTTTCTCACCCTTGGGTAATAGCCTACTTTTTAGGTTCGAGCTCGTACCTATACATGAGTGATAGGTTTACTTTCCCTGACCCTCACACCGGTCTATTCCCCTTAATTCTAGTCGAGGGTTGGCCTAAGTCATAGACATTATCGCTCTGGCCCACGCTAGTTGGGTCTATGCCATGACTCACGTGGTAGCTTGGTACATCCCTTTTACAAGTCCTTATAATCTTTTACTACTCTTGGATATAATTATGCATGTGAATGCTCTATGCATTCATACATATATCTCATATCATTCCTCAATCCTATTTGCATGCATGATTTTCATAGACAAGGCATTCATATGAACACATGTATCCTTATAATCTTAGCACAATTATTCATAATATAAGTCCTCATAAACTCTTGCCGAAAATTCGGCAGCATAATGGATCGAGTCCGCTTCCCCCTAAATAGTGACAAACTACTAGTAAAATCATTCAAACATGCAAATCAATATGGAACAACAATTATATGTTCACAATATCATTCATCAAATTCAATACAAACATCAATAGAGTTTTCTACTTACTTCATCCTATTCTGCCCGAATTTTGTATAATCCACTGTTAGTCCAATTCAACTCATTTAAAGCTAAATTTTGGATATATCATAGCTCTATGTGTCTAGTTTCCAACCCTTTTGGTCCCATCTCATTTTGATTTGTATAACTCAAGTTATTAGTATTTACCTCAGACTGCCCTGTACTTAGCCAGAAATGCACCCTTATAAGTGAAAATTCATTAAAAATAGAAATCTAGGTTAAATCATACGAAATTTATATCAATTTAAAGCTAATATAACAAGATTTCAAATGAAAGAATTTTTATATCATTTTCATTAGTATATTTTGAGTTATAAAACCCGTAACTTGACCCTACTAGACTACCTTGTTCTAGCCTAATTTGAACTTAAGGTAAATTTATTGATGTGCTGGAAATAATTGGCAATGAATCTAACTCTAAAATTTTTATGGGATATTACCTTATATGTTGGATTTCAAACAGTATTAGTTTCACTCAATTTAGAGTTGTGTAGAGTGAGTTACACCCTTCTTAACTCATACTGTTTAGATGAGAATCCAAATTTCTAGGTCAAATTTCAAAAATTCATAACTAATTCTATACTAATCCAATGGCCTTATATTTTATATCTATGGAAATCCCTGAATGTCTAGTTTCATATAAAAATGGATTTATCAAATTTAAACAGCTATATGCAGAGCCATACACTCTACCGTACGGACCATCAAGGGGAAAACCCTAACAGCTTCTTGAATTCTTCTTGGATTCTTGTTTTCCTTAAATCAATCCATCCAATCTTCAAATCAAACTCACATATATACCTTAAACCAGCCTTAATTCATCATCCCACCCATCACAACATTAGAATCATGGATGAACAAGGGACCCCTAGGCAGCCCCAATTCAAAGAAAAGAAAGAGAAAGTTGAGATTCCTACCCTGGTAGTGTGAAATCATGGTGGAACTTGATCTTGGAGTGAAGTTGATGGTGGGATCTTGAGCTTGGGGATGAGAGGAAATGGAAGAAGATGAAGGAAAGTGGGAAAATGAGGCTGGTCTGCCTCTATTGTGGGGAGGCTGAAAATTTAAGGGGAAAAGGAAGAAAAAAGAAAATGAAAACTTATGAAGGAAGCTAGCTTTTGATTGGTGGACTTCAATCCTCATTCAAACTTGGCTTGGCTTCCCTCTTCATGGCTATTGGTGGCGCCACTTGTGAAGGTGTGGTGGCTGAATCTTGGCCTTCCATCCTAGGGTTTTCATAGTATAATTTCTATTGGTCCGGTTCCGACAGTTTAAAATACCGAAATCTTATTGATTTCTTTTAAATAAGTAACCCAGTTTTAGAAAAATCCTATGAGGTTTCCTATGGTTCTAATCTAATTCCATCAAGTCTAATCTTTCTAAATCACATTTAATTGGCTTTAAGTGAATGCGTAATCGAATCCTAATTAATCCCAATTATTCGATGAAAACCGAACAACTCGATTAATAACGATAAAATTTTTCGAACATTATACTCTCCACTCACTCAGCAGCCAATTGGCGCCATCCCTAGGGGTAGAAGTGGCTCAATTTTCAGCCACTCAAACTAGTGGTGTTAGTGTAAAATTCTACTGATTTGGTTCTGGTGGTTTAAAATACCGAATCTTCGCCGATTTTCTTCAAATCGGCAAAACTTTACTAAATGAATATGAGAGAATTTCTATATCTCTATTCTAATTGTTTCTAAGCCTCATCCCTCTAATTAACATCTAATTAACTCCTAATTAATATTTAATTAACTTCTAATTGCCCTTACATAACTATCGAAATCGAATAAATAGATTAACTGTGTAAATTAGACAATTTTGCAAATTCGAACCCTTTTTGTTTTCTGTTTTCTGTAACTAATGGCATTTCCGTAATTTTGAGCAAGTCCAAGGATACCCCACCTCATTTCACACCCAACTGCCTCCATGGCCCAATCGGCAGAGATTTAAACTTCTATGGTTTCACCACGTGATTTTGCTCTATTTAAAATCCCATTCTGCTAATTCTATAGATGTGGGGACATAAAGGTTATTTCATGAAAAGTTTTAGGGTTATTATGGAAATAAGTCTTTGGGGTCAAAATATAATTTCTAAAAATTCTGGGTATCACTACAATTAACAAAAGTTTAAAGGGGCACTTTTGTCATTTCCTAATTTTTAACATATGGCAGTGCCATATTTTCAACGGCAGTGTTACATTACCCTATAATTCTGAGTATAAAGATCGTTATGGCATAACGCTGCCTGAGAAATTATCACATTGCCTGAGGGAAATAATTCAAAGTTTTCTATTATGTTTTGTTTATAAAAATGGGGATGTTATAGTATCAATATCACTCCTAATTAATAGGGTACCAGATTGGACTTTTATTTTGTTTTATTTTAATTTTTCTTTATTTATTTTTTTATTTTGTTTATTTTGTGTCTTCACTTGTTCTTCTTAATTTTTACAGTTTATGCAAAGAAGTAAATTGCTTAGGGAATTACTCTTTGACCCAGAAATTGAAAAGACTTTGCGGCAACTAAGGAGAGAAAGAAGAGCATTTAAAGACGCTCAAAATAGTAACATGGCTAATGAGAACGAGCAAAATCACAAGGCCATGAAAGATTATTTGACTCCTAATCTTGAAGAATGCTCATCTAGCATTGTGAGGCCACCAGTGCAGGCGAACAACTGAGCTGAAGACCTCTCTTATCACCTTTTTGCAGCAGATCTGCCAATTTGGGGGACTACCTAGTGAAGACCCCAATGACCACATTAGTAACTTTCTAGAGGTCTGCGACAGCATCAAGATAAATGGAGCCACTGAAGATGCTATCAGGTTGAGAATTGTCTCATTCTTATTAAAGGATAAGGCTCGGTCTTGGATCAAGTCACTACTTTAGGGATCTCTCACTATATGGAACATAGTAGCTAGGAAGTTTTTGGAGAAATATTTCCCTCTAGCCAAATTAAGAAATGACATTACATCATTTGCTCAAACTGAAGGGGAGTCATTCTATGAAATTTGGGAGCATTATAAAGAGTTGCTGGCCAGAAGCCTAGAGGAGTATTAGAGGTGGATGCTACAACTGCCATCCTTGTGCAAATTCAGGTATTATTTATACAAAATGTTGCTATCTAGAAGTAGCTGGGAATAATTGGCAATTCTCCTTCTGCCTAAGTTATGAGATATGACTTTTATCAAGTAACCATCCTAATGGAGAGTATCCTACAAGTCTTTTCTTTGAAGAACAAGTTATCTACATGGATGCTCAAAGACACAATTTTCACTCCAATACTTATATTCCGGGGTACAGAGATCACACCAACTCCAATCAATATTATGGGAACTAGGGTGCACCCAAACACTTATACAACCCACCAGCTCCGGAAAAGAAGCCCAACTTGGAAGATATGTTCCAACAATTCATGCAAACCCACTCCAATTTTGTGGATAGGACTGAGGCAAAATTCAAGCAATATGATGTTCAGTTCAAGAATCAGGAGGCTTCCATCAAGAACATAGAGAATCAGTTGGGGCAGATATCCCAACAGCTTATTGAGAGACCACAGGGTTCTTTGCCAAGTAACACTATTGCAAATCCTATAGAGCAAGTCAAGGCAATCACCCTAAGGAGTGAAAAAGAGCTAATAACACTAGAACAGTCTGAATCCACATCATCCACCAAAAGTGAGGCACAAACACAGGAGGGGAAGAAGTATGAGATCCCCATCAAGTAGAATATGGATGTCATAAAGGAAAAAAAGAGTCCTACATATATGGCACCTCCTGCTTATGACCCTCCCATTCTATGTCCACAAAGGGTAAAGCAGCTAAGAAGGAACAGCAGGAGAAGCAGTACTCCAAGATCTTGGAGGTGTTCAAGAAGCTACATATTAACATTCCCTTTCTTGAAGCTCTTGAACAAATGCCAAGTTATGCAAGATTCATGAAGGACATTCTTTCTCGCAAAAAGAAGCTTAAGTATGATGAGACCGTGATGCTCTCATAAGAGTGCAGTGCTATTTTGCAAAATAAATTGCCTCCTAAATTAAAAGATCCAGGGAGTTTTACTATTCCACATGTTATTGGTAATATTTATTTTAATAATGCTCTTTATGATTTTGGTGCCAGTGTTAATTCGATGCCTTTATCTATTTTCAGGAAGCTTGGAGTTGGAAAGATGAAGCCTACTATGGTTTCCTTGCAACTAGCAGATAGATCTATCAAGCATTGTAGAAGTGTCATTGAGGATGTGCTGGTAAACGTGGACAAGCTCATATTCCTAGTGGATTTTATTGTGCTTGACATAGAAGAGGATAGAGAGGTTCCACTTACTCTTGGGAGACCTTTCCTAGTCACAGGGAGAGCTTTGATTGATGTAGAAGAAAGGAAGCTTAAGTTGCGTATTGAAGATGATAAAGTCACATTTAAGGTGTTTGAAGCAATTAAGCCCCTTTGAAGATTGAATTATGCTTTAGGGTGGATGGCACTAAGAAGGTAGTGGATACTTCTTTTATCATATCCTCTAACACTCTACCATTGGAAGCTTGCTTGATGAAATCCAAGGTTGTAGAAGAAATAGAGGATGACAAGTTAAAATCATCCCATGAGCTTTTGGAAGCTTCATCTTTATTACTCATGCTTGAGCCTATATCTTTGAAGTTTGGAAGGAAGAAACATCAACCTCATAAGGACTCACCCAAGAAGGAGATGAAGAAACCACCTTGAGTTGAAAAAGGGCCATGTCCAACTTAGGGACATTAAACCAAAGTACTTATTGGGAGACAACCCAATTTTTCTATCCTTACTTCTTTTATTTCTGATGTTTAGAGTTTATGTTTGAATATTAGTGTTTTTGAGTGTTCTTTCTTTTTGCTTGGTTTTAGATTTCATTTTTTTAACGGTTGTTCTAATTTCACTTCTTTTTGTTTATAGGTTTCAAGAAGCGAAGGAAGTTCATGAAGCAAGAGCAATGAAGCCCAACACGTATTCCTTAGCTGGGGAGTATCTTTCCCACCCTTTCTTTGCAATTATAATTACATTGGGGACAATGTTACTTTCTAAGTTAAGGGATGCGAAAACATGCACATGCACTTTAGTTTCTTCTGTTTAGTTTTATGCATTTTATTTTTCTCCAATGCTCCAAAAAAAAAAAAAAAACCAAAAAAGATTTTCTATTTTTAGGTACTATTTGTGTGTTTTTGCTTTCTTTAGCTCTATTCCTACAATATAATTGTTTGCTTTGCTCTTTAACCCCTTAGTAACTAGGAATTTTGATTTGAGCCTTGAAAATTCTCTTGTGCATTTATACTTGTTTTGGAAAAGATCACATGCTCATGCACTTTGTAGGACTTAGCACCTTAGGATTGATGATCATTATTCTTTAATGCTTTATTTAAGTTAAGACATGCATCCAATTTTTGCTTTAATCCTTTTGAAATAAATGTGAGTGAATTCTAGCCTTAGAAAGGATTTAGGCCATGTTTGGAAGCCTTTATTGAGTCTTAATGCCTACCTGATGACATTTTATCCATAGTCACCTTTTTTGAGCTTTATGGCCTATTTTATCCACAGTCAGCCTTAATTCCAGGAATTTCCACCAAGTTTTCATCTTTTGCCTCCACTAGGATCCTACAAAATGTAGACCATGTCTTGGGCCTTAAAACTATTTTTCTCCTTGGACCCCAATGTTGATGATTGTGATGCATCCCTTGGAGCCGTAACGCTCCACTTGGTCTGCATATCCCAAAAGCAAACCACTCCTAATAACGAAGGATGTGTATCCCCAAAAGGATTCTTCCACCTTGATCTACCTCTATCAAGTTCCCCTAAAGTATCAACTACCTCTTCCTTTGCATCTCATAGATAGCTGGAAGTTGGGTATCATTCTCCAAATATGCACATTCATTCTGCCCCAAAAAGTGGTCAGGAGAGGGAGACTCTAGCTTTAATGAAAGTGGTTGGGTGACCAGAGAAGGTAGTGGAGTGTGGAGAATAATCTCTGCTATCTGCGCCTCCGCTACATGAATTTGCTTAGTTAACCCCTCATTCTCAGGCTCATCATCCTTCAAATAATCATCCACCTCAATTGCGCTTTTTACACACAACTCGACACCAATACAATGGTCATAAGAAAAGTCACCACTAGAGTCATTAGCATTAAATGCATTAGGGAACTCCTCTCGGGCACTATTTTGACACTCTGTAGCCAGATCATCAATCATACTATCAGCACAAGCAACACAACAATCTCTTGGCACTAGAGTATCTCCTCTCCGGCATGCCTTAATCTCAACACATATTTGGCAAATGCTTACACCCTCAAAATCAGTACATCTGAAAGCAATAGAGTCATCAAAAACTAGATAAGGAAATGTGGTATACAGATCACTCAAGGAGTCTTCTAAAGAAGCTGAAATCTCCATGTATGTAGACACGGTCATATCCTCAGCATCAACAAGATCATGGGATGCCTCTTCAAATAAGTCCTCATGTAGTGGTGCACCCAAACCATCCTCCACATAAAAATTGTCATCTATCCCCTTTACTGCCTCATGTGAATGTGCATTTGGCAAGTGTGCCATAAAAGAGGCAACAATATGGTAAGATATTTGGATGGACTCTGGGGTTTCTAATTGACTTTTTTCAGGTCTAGCAGCTAGCTCAAGTACTACCTTATACAAATCATCCTCCTTAAGAATAAGGATAGTGTTAGAGAGGAGCTGACCAGACTCTTGAGCTTGCACCTGGTTCCATATAGAGGTTAGCTGGCTCAATTGTGTTTGCAAGTTTTGAATGGCTGTATCATTCCTCTGCTACCATTGAAGCCTACTCTCCTCTAATTACTTTATTAAGTCCTACAAAGAAGGCTCAAATGGAGTGGCCACTAGATTCTCTGACTATTGCATCATAGGTGGTGGTTGGAATTGTGGCTGTTGATATGACTGCTAGAATGGTTGTATGTTCTGCTAAAGCATAGGTGGCGATGACTAGAATTGTTGCTGGTGATACTGAGTTGGTGGCATGGATGCATTGTCATAACCCAGGTTGAGATTATCATTCCACCTAACATAACATGTGTGTGAGTAAGAATGACATCTTTGCTGTGGCTACTGGATGGGCTTCTTCCTAGCCAATTGCTCTAACTAATATGCCAACTCATCCATCCAACACTCCACTCTTTGGTAATAACCACCAAAACCATCATCAATTGCTCTAGTTCCTGCAATATTCCAATTACCATATATCTAGGAGCTAGGAGGTATGTTAATAAACATAATGGACAAAGTGAAACTAATGAAAAAAAAAATGCAAAAAGAAACTAAGAAACAAACAAAAGAATTATGTAGAAAATGATATTACAATAAAATGAACACAAAAAATTAAAAATAAGCAAAAATGACTAATAAAATGTAAAAACAATAGGAAATAATTTTTTTGAACACCACACAAATAAAATTGCACCTAATTGAAACCTGAAAATGCAATAAAAATTATTAAAAATTCGAAAAAGTGGTCAAAATAGTGGAATTTGGCCAAAATAGGGTGGAGCTCATGCTAAGCAATGAGTCTTGCTTAGAATGTTGAAAACCTTTGGAGTGGAAAGTTTTAAGATAATTTGAGCATGAACAGAAGAGGACAGCACCCAAAATTAGCCTAAAAACACCGAAAATGACCAAAACATGCAAAACTCAAACAAAAGCAAGTAAACACATATATTTACAAACTAAATAGCATCAACATGCCCAGCAACAACACCAAAATTTGGTAGTAAGTGTCGCAGCCTGCTCCAAATTATAATTTTAAAATAATTAATTACACTAAATTTGAAGTATAGTGCAACTCAGGTCATCTCACAAGGATATTGTAATTATCTAGTTAAGTAACAAGGGATTTTGTGTAAACATGCAGTAAATAAGCTATAAAAGAAAATTAGGTAAAATAAAAATAAACATTAGTTCAAAGAGTTCCTTAGGTATAAGATGAATCAATCACTAACACACAATATATCAAACATATGGAGTATGACTAATTTGAGCTATTAGAGAGACCTTTACTAATAACGCCACAATTTTACCTAGAGATCTCTAGGCATTCAACTAACATACAATTGATTAGATAATTGAGAACTCAACTCTAATTAACCTATGTTGATTTCTAGCCCCAATTGTATTAGCCTAGGTTTGAACCCAAACCCAATTCCTAATTCTTTAGTTAATCAAGTTCATACTAATTGACCAATTAGCAATTGTAACATCCCCACTTTCGTAAACAAAACATAATGAGAACTTTGAATTATTTTCCTTAAGCAGTGTGAGAATTTCTCAGACAGTGTTATGCCATGATGATCCTCACACTTGGAATTATAGGATAGTGTAAAACTGCTATTGAGAATATGGCACTGCCATACGTTTAAAATTAGGAAATGACAAAAGTGCCCCTGCAAACTTTTGTTAATCGCAGTGATACCCTGAATTTTTAGAAATTTTGATTTGACCCCAAAAACTTACTTCCATAATAACCCTAGAACTTTTCATAAAATGACATTTATGTCCACCCTAGAATTTTTCATAAAATGACCTTTATATCCCCACATCTATAGGATTAGCAGAATACGGTTTTAAACAGAGTAAAATCACGTGGTGAAACCGTAGAAGTTTAAATCTTTGTCGATTGGGCCATGAAGGCAGTCGGGTGTGAAATGACATGGGGTGCCCCTAGACTTGCTCAAAATTACGGAAATGCCATTAGTTATAGAAAACAGAAAACAAAAAGGCTCCGAATTTACGAAAATGTCTAATTTACGCCGTTAATTCACTTATTCGGTTTCAATAGTTATGTAAGGGCAATTAGAGATTAACTAAATATTAATTAAGAGTTAATTAGATATAAGTTAGAAAGATTTGGCTTAAGATAAATTAAAATGAACATGTAGATATCTTACAAACTATTAAGTAACGTTTTACCAGTTTGGAGAAAATCGGTAAATATGCGGTGTTCTAAACTGCCAGAGCCGAATCAGTAGAATTTTACACTGATAACCTTAGGTTGAACGGCTGAAATTCAGCCACCTCCACCACCCTAGATGGCACCATATGGCAGCCATATGATGGAGAAATTTGGCCAAATCATGACCATTGAAACCAAATATCTCAAGTCATCCTTATTTAGGTCATAAAGCCTAGAAAAAATCTCACCCACCTCCCTTCATTATGCGCCCTCCACCTTGTTTCAGCCTCCTTCCATCTCTTCTCCTTCTTCTTCCTTTCTTTCCTTACCTCCATGGACAAGAACTTCAAGCTCAAGATTGGAAGCCCTCTTGACCCCAAATCCTCTTGCTCCTTTTATGAAAATTGATCCTCACCTCCTTCTCTACAAAACCCCTCTAACAATTTCATGATTAAGCATCAAATAGAGCCTCCCCACATTCATATGAGCTGCTGCCATGATGCAGGAAGAAGGCTTGGAGTTGGTTCTTAGTCTCCTTGCTTCCATAACTTCAAGGATTTCAAGGTAGGTAGCTCAAATCCTTGGTTGTTTGGTGTATCATGTGATTATGTGGCTGCTATGTTCTTCTCATGCCATACTTGTATGAGGGTGCTTTGATGCTCTTCTAATGTTTTGAGGTGGAGAAACTTGGTTTAAGTTGAGGAATTTATCAAAAACTCAAAAGGGAGCTAAGCAGAATTTCTTCTTGTAGGAAAACCCTACGGCGTCCGTACTGGCGAAGTGTACGGCTCCGACCATAGCATTGATGAATATATTTTTATATGAAACTAGACATCCAGGGCTTTCCATACATATAAAATATAAGGCCATTGGATTAGTATTGATATAGTTATGAATTTTTGAAATTTAACCTAGAAATCTGGATTCTTACTCGGGCAGTATGAGTTGAGAAGGATATAACTCACCCTATACAACTCCAAATTGAGTGAAACTAAAGTTTTTTGAAGGCTAACATATAATAGAACATCCCATAAAAAGATTCATTGCCATTTGTTTCCAGCACACCAATGAATTTGACTTAAGTTTAACCTAGGCTAGAATAGGGTAGTCCAGTAGGGTCAAGTTTCAGGACTCATAACTCAAAATATACTTAGGCAAACGACATGAAATTATTTCAATTGAAAGCTTGTCCTATTAGCTTTAATTTGATATAAATTTCATATGATTTCACTTAGGTTTCTATTTTTAGTGAATTTTTACTTATAAGAACCCAATTCTGGCTAAGAATAGGGCAGTCTAAGATAAAATTTTTATATCTTGAGTTATACAAATCAAAATGAGATGGGACTAAAAAGGTTAGAAACTAGACACATAATACTATGACATATCCAAAAATTAGATTCAAATGAGTTGAACTATAATAAAGGTGGAGTATACCAAACTCAGGCAGAATAGGAGAGAATGAACTGAAAACCCAGTTGGTGCTTGAATTGAAATTGATGAATGATGCTATGAATATATATATATATATATATATATATATATATATATATATATATATATTTGCTGGTCCATATTGAGTTGCAAGTTTGTACATTTGTACTAGTTGCCTGGCACTATTCATAGGGAAGCGGACTCGATCCGTTATGCTGCCGAAATTCCGGCAGAAATATGTGAATTATGCAATTGTTATGAACATTTATATGTTATGCTCATTAAATTCATATATGCAAGGATGATTTAAGTATAATATGAAGTACATGAATGAATGCATGTAGCATATGCATGTATAATCATGTCCAAAGAAGAATAAGATTTATGAGAACTTGCAAGAAAGATGTACCAAGCTACCAAGTGAGGCATGGCATAGACCCAGCTAGCGTGGGACAGAGTGGTACTGTCTAAGACTTGGGCTAGCCCTCGACCAGATTTAAGGGGAATAGACTGGTGTGAGGGTCGGGGAAAGTAAACCTGTCACTCATGTATAGGTACGAGCTCGGACTTGAAAAGCAGGCTATCACCCAGGGGTAAGAGAGGCCATTCACCTCTGGGGGACCAAGTACAGAATGGCAAGGTTAAGCTGCAAGTTAAAGAAAAGATAAATTAAGTCAAGTGTACTTGCATATATTCAAGTATAAGCATCTATATGGGCATCTCCAATTATCTAGTTAAGTCATAATGCTATTATGATCATTGTTGAAGCATATTATACTATTTGTATTTCTATGTCTGTCACGTGATATGGCAAGTGGTTGTTAAAATATAACCCACTTCGAGAAAGATGTTTTCAACTTAAAATTGAACCACTACATGCGTATATATACTCACATTTTCATAATAAACCGAGGTGGCTGGGATGTTTATGATGGCACTGTATGAGTAATAGTTTGAGTTTACCTATTGAGAACCTTAGGTTCTCACTGCTTGCTTATATATTTTTCTTTTCTGTAAACATTCCAGCGCCTAAGTTGGAAACCAAGTACAAGGCAGAGCACTGGGACAATTTCTGAGCAAGATTCGGACACAAACCAGACCAAGAGACTATTGAAGCTAGCTAGTAACCAGTCGAAAGCAAGTTTGGTATATTATGTTAGTCACCATTACTTTTAATTGTAATTATTTTATCCTCTATGTATCAAAGACGATGAAGTTTATGAACCATTAGCCAATAATAAAGTGTGCAGTTGAAGGGCCATATATTATATTTTCCATATTTTTTAAGTTTTCTTAGTACAATAACAACCTCTTAATATAACTCCATGACTCGAGCATGGCTTATATAAGAGAGGGTGTTACAGCAATCACCCAACTAATTCCTCATTGATAAGCCTACATATTAATACCATTCAATACAAGTTTACAAATAAAAGAAGGGAAAAAATCAAGACAACAAACATGATTGAGATTCAAGCATAGGGTTTCAAGATTACAACCATAATGCCCTTGAAGTCTCCTTGAACTAGCTTGAAGTCCTACTCCTCCATAGTAATGAAGGTTACAAAATAGAACCCAAAACAAGTATCTTACAAAATGAAAGGAAAAGAAAAGAAAAGAAGAGGAGAGTAGAAGAAAAGAGAGAAAAATGAAAAAATGCTGGAGAGGAGAGTCCTTCACATCTCTGTTTTCTCTCCTCATATCAAACCTCAAATGTAAATATCGAACATTACTGTTTAGCCCAAATTAATCCTTTGCCTCCTAGCTTTAAGCGGACACCCAATTTGGCTAATTTGGTCTTGAAATGAGAGAGTTATGGCCTAATCTTTATAGCATGTCTAGGTTGTACCTCTATTCACATCAATCAAATTCAACAGCCAATAAGTCCATCAACATATCATTATTTTGGAGAGTGTTTTGCATAGAAATTGAAGCTTTATATCTTAGCTTTCAAATGACACTAGTTTCACCTCAATATAATGTCTACAACTCAAGTTATGGCCCAATTAGTGCACACTGCCCAGGTTCAAGTGCAACAGCCTTATTCTGACTTCATGGCCCAATTTGTCCTAATAGACATCTGAATTAATTTTTGACTTCTTCATCAAAGTTGTATATTTTTCTCTCAGCTTTCCTACAATATACAACTTGTAATTTTTAGAGGCTAACTGTAACGTCCGAAAGAAATCTTATCGCTATTACTTGAGTTGTTCGATTTTTATCGAGTAAATTATGACTAATTAGGATTTGATTTAGTATTCACTTGAGTGTAATTAATGTGGTATGGAATGATTAGGTATAATGGAATTAAATTAGAACAATAGGAAACTTCATAGGATTCTTCTAAAATTGATTTACCGATTTAAAGAAAATCGTTAAGATTTCGGTATTTTAAACTGTTGGAACCGGACCAATAGAAATTTTTCTATGAGTATCCTAGGATGAATGGCTAAGATTTAGCCAAACCACCTCCTTATGTGGCGCCTTGATCAGCCATTGAAGGATGGGAGCCAAACCAAATTCGAGGGCAAGATGGAATCCACCAATCAACATGAAGCTTACTTCAAAAATCTTCACCTTTTTCTTTCCTTCTCTCCTTGTAATTTCGGCCACCTTAGCTACTGAAGCTCCCATCATTTCTCTTCTCCTCACTCTATCTTCATCCCCTCTACAAGTCTCATCAAAAGTTGCTTCCATCTAAGACACCAAATCAACTAAATTTCAACTAGATAAGGTAGGAAATCCTACTTCTCTTCTTACTTTCTTTGGTTTGGGGCTGTATGAGGGGACTTGTGTAACCTGTGATACTGATGTTATGTGGAGTGATGATGATGGTTTATGGCAAATTTTGCATGCATGTTGTGATTAAAATTGGAATTGATAGGAAAGAGCTTGAAGGATAGAGAACAATTCAAGAAGCTGTTAGGGTTTTCCTCGGCGGTCCATACAGCGGAGTGTACGGCTCCACCCACAGCCGATTAAATTGGATGAATCTATTTTTATATGAAACTAGACATTCAAGGTTTTCCATACAATAAAATATAAGGCCATTGGATTAGTATAGAATTAGTTATGAATTTTTGAAATTTGACTTAGAAATTTGGATTCTTATTCAGGTAGTATGAGTTGAGAAGGGTGTAACTCACCCTACACAACTCCAAATTGAGTGAACCCAAAGTTTTTTGAAAGCTAACATATAAGGAACATCTCATAAAAATTTTAGAATCAGATTCTTTTCCATTTGTTCCCAGCACATCAATGAAGTTGACTTAAGTTTAAAAAGGTTTGGAACAGGGTAGTCCAGTAGGGTCAAGTTTCGGCGCTTATATCTCAAAATATACTCATGAAAATAACATGAAAATTATTTCATTTGAAATCTTTTCTGTTAGCTTTAATTTGATATAAATTTCATATGATTTCATCTACATTTCTATTTTTAATGAATTTTCACTTATAAGAGTGTAATTCTAGTTAAGAACAGGGTAGGCTGAGGTAAAATACTTATAACTTGAGTTATACAAATCAAAATGAGATGGGACAAAAAGATTTGGAAACTAGACACATAAGGCTATGACATATCCAAAAATTAGATTTAAATGAGTTGAATTGTACTAAGGGTGGAATATACCAAACTCGGGCAGAATAGGAGAGAATAAATCGAAAACCCTATTGGTGCTTGAATTGAACTTGATGAATGATGCTATATATATATATATATATATATATATATAATTGCTAATCCATGTTGAATTGCAAGTTTGAATAATTGTACTGGTTGTCTGGCACTATTCATGGAGAAGCGGACTCGATCCGTTATGCTGTCGAAATTTCGGCAAGAAATTCATATGTTGTGTAAATTACAATGGCATGAACACTTGATGTTTAAAAGAATAAAGTTAGTTGTGCATGCAATTCACGGATATTACAAAGGATTCCATATTACTTGGGCTAGCCCCTAAACTAATTTAAGGGGAATAGATCAGTGGGAAGATCAGGGAAAGTAAACCTGGCAATCCTATATAGAAACGAGCTCGATCCTAAAAGGCGGACTATTACCCAGGAGTATATGGCCAATAACTCCTAGGGGACCAATGATGGAAATAAGTTTTAAGAGACGAAAGCCTTCAAGGATAAGATGCATTTTCCAGTTGCACATTAATATGTACAGTATAATACTCCTTAACTGATTGTTCTAGTTATCTGTTTATTTCTCTTGATATATTATTGTTTTCTTATAGTTACTGTTTTAATTGCATTAGCATATCTGTTAACTAAAATTGAGTTTGTTTTGGTGCATGTTTTATAATAAAAATTTAAGTTAAATAATACTATTATGTCATACTATTTTAAATTACGAAAAAATCGAAACAATTGGGAATGAAAGCGATGACAGATATGTATAAACTAGGAATTCCTACTGAGAAATCTTTATTTCTTACCTTACTATATATTTCCACGTCATTTTCAGACCATGGAGAACGCAGCAACCGGAGTTCTGTTCATTGAGTTTCCCGAGCTCCATATCCACCTCGACTTGTTCTTGGACTCTGTATATATATCCGGTAGATGTCAGTTTCGTCTTTATTTCTTCTTCCAGAGAGATTTTGCTGTACTGCTCATGCATCCGCTTTTCGACCTCGTCATCCCTTATATTGCCATTCCCCTCTACATGGCCAATCCCTTTCCACCTTCACCAGCAGCAGCACTGGCAACACCAGTAGCTCTAGCTCCCATGGCCCCTCCCAGCTCGCCACTGCAGTAGATGCCCTCAGTCTCGATGTCTGAGGAGGATCTGTCTGAGGCAGCAAGTTCCTCTTCCTCGTCCTCTGCTCCGAGCATGGACTACACTCCTATAGACGCCAGCATGGCGAATGGATTTCTTTCCTCGGAATCCATTTAGATAGTGTGCATGCCATAGCAGTAGTAGATGTACAGAATGGCCCTCTTTTGGCAGTTTGGGTCATGGGCAGATGGGTAGGAATTAGGAGTTGTACATGAAATGTCCCATAGCAACCAACTAGGGTACTGTTCATAGAGACAGGCCGATTTAGTTTGTATTAGCGGCCTCATTTTTATTGCCCTGTGCCATTTTATGCATCATTTGATAAACTTTGAAAACAGATGTCTATGTATATATTTATGATGTAGTTTGTAGTAGTTCTGTCTATTTTGCATTTCTATTTATGTTACGTTACTTCCAGTACAACAATTATCTAGTATTTATTCCGCTGCCAAGCAGAAAATTTGTTACACGAATAGTCATCTCTATGTGGGTAATTAATAATGAAACAGAAAATGGAATTTAATCACTTCGCCACATGTAATCACTTATCAGATAATATATTATGACTTAAGCATAGTAATTTGTTTGGTAAGGTGTTACGGCAATAACTCAAAATACAGAAATAATATAAATTTGTAATAATGCTAAAAAATACAATTAAGCACAATTAGAACTCAAACTCATAGAATGTGTCTAATATTGATCAATTAAGAACAAAAGAGGTCCAATAAACTAAATATGAGGGTTAATCAATATATCAAAATGTTTCTTATCATTGGTATAGGTAGAGCCATGAAGGTCAAAAAGTTAAGCCCCGTTTTCTTTGCCCTTTTCAAATTCTGAAATGTGTTAGGTTAGTTGCTTATCAAATGGTCTTACCTCTAAATTTGTCAAACTTTTATGATGTCTTTCATGTGTCTTAGTTGAGAAAATACCATTCCAACCCTAGTCATTTACTTGAGCCTGAAAGTGTACAATTAAGGGAGGACTTAACCTTCAATCTACCACCATCTCGGATTGTAGATTGCGAGGTAAAATAGCTGAGGAATAAGACAGTACCCTTGGTCAAGGTGGCTTGGGGTAGAGGAAATATGAAAGAATATACATGGGAGTTGGAGTCTGATATGAAGAACGAGTATCCCGACTTGTTTACAAATAATGAATTTTGAGGGCAAAATTCTTTTTAAATGTGAGGAAGAATGTAATATCCTCAATTTTCTATTTTGCTAAATTAACTCAGTAACCCTAAGTAATTAGGCACTTAATGAGAAATTATGAGATTAATACTTAATTAAGGGATTAACGAAGTATTTATGAGTTAATTCTGAGGAGAAAAATCAAGAGAATGCTTAATTAAGATTAGAGGATCTCTAATTAAGCAAGTCAAATCTTTAATAGCTTAATTAAGCACTAATCAAACATAACTAGCTTGATCGAGTTTAATTAAGGGTAATTAAGCTTAATCATAAGATTAGTTTTTGTTATTCATGATCACATGAGTTAATCACTAATCATTGCTTAATCATGTTAATTAAGTTGCAAGAGCACTTAATCACATCATTAAATTCAAATTTAGTCAACTAGACAATAAAATAAAGTGTGATGTCACTAAAGTATAAATCATTAGACAAGAGTGCTTTATGTAAGAATAAGTACATGATTTGTTCCCCCATCATCCAATTTGTCCCCTTAAGCCTTAATTAACACAAAGTGAAGCAAAAATATCTTCCCCCTTGCCCATATGAGCCATGGCCACTCCCCCCCCACATGCATATCCATTTTTTATTTTGTGACTCTTTATTCTTTCTCTAAGTCTCTAAGTCTCTTATTCTCCAACTTCTCTCTACACCTTTTTCATTCTTCTCCAGCTTCTTCTTTTCTCCACCACCACCATAACCAAAACTCTCACTAAGCTTTTCAAAGGCCACATCTTTTGGTTTTTGGAGATAAGATCTATACACTAAAAGCATCATTTTCAAGAGAACTCAAGAGCTTTTTCTTCTCCATTCAAGGCTGCCACCTTCACCACCTTGAGGAGCCACCATCTTCTTCATCTTCCACCTCCAATTTACTCTTATCTTTTGTTTACTTAAAGTTTGGTTCCTCTCATGACCAAGATCTTCAAGTGAAAGCTTGAGAAAAACCTTTATGCTCTTCATGAGCAAAAGTTTCCCTTTTTAGTAAAATATGTTCATGGTGGTTCTTGGTGGTGTTTGGTTTGAAAGTTGTTTGTTTTCCCATGGTGATGCTTATGATTAGAAAAGTTCTCGTCTTTACTTGTTTCTCATGATTTGATAAGACAAAGAATATTCTTGATGCATAATATAACATCCTCAATTTTGTGACGTGCTAAATTACCTCAATAACCCTGAGTAATTAGGCACTTAATGAGAAATTATGAGATTAGGCTTAATTAAGGGATTAACGAAGAGTTTATGAGTTAACTCGGATGAGAAAAGTCAAGAGAATGCTTAATCGAGATTAGATAATCTCTAATTAAGCAAGTCAGACCCTTAATAGCTTAATTAAGCACTAATCGCCCTTAATTAGCTTAATCGAGTTTGATTAAGGTTAATTAAGCTTAATTGCAAGAGTCATTTTTGTTAATCATGTTCTTGTGTGTTAATCACTAATCCTTGCTTAATCATCTTAATTAAGTTGTATGAGCACTTAATCACATGATTAAATTCAAATTTAGTTAACGAGACAATAAAGTAAAAAGTGATGTCATAAAAGCATAAAGCATAAGACAAGAGTGCTTTATGTAAGACTTAGTATATGCTTTGTTCCCTTATTATCCAATTTGTCCCCCTAAACCTTAATTAACACAAAATTAAGAAAATATCTCCCTCCTTCCCCTTTATGTTGGTGCCACTTTCTCTCTCTTCACCCTCATCCATTTTCATTTTCACACTTTCATTCTCTCTCTAAGTTTCTTACTCCTCCAACTTCTCTCTAAAATTCTCTCTTCTTCTTCTTCATCTTCTTCTTCCTTTCTCCACCACCACCACCCAAAACCTCTCACTTAGCCCTTTAAGGACCTCATCTTTGGGTCTTTGGAGACAAGATCAAAACACTACAACCTCCATTTTCACAAGATCTCAAGAGCTTCTCCTTCCACCAAGCCAAACCGCCACCATCATCACTAAGAGGACCCATCATCTTCTTCTTCTCCTTCCTTGTTATAGCGCCATTTTGATAAGGAGGTAGTGATCTTCATCTTTTTATTTTGTTTGCTCAAGAAAGCTTGAAGCTTGGTTCTTTTCATGACCAAGATCTTTAAGTGAAAACTTGAGAAGATTCTTCATGCCCTTCATGAGCAAAAGTTTCCATTTTTGGCAAAATATGTTCTTGTTGTTCTTCAAGTGTTCTTGGTGTTTCTACTTTTGGGAAAATATGTTCTTGTTGTTGTAACACCTTACCGGACAACATACTATGCTTAAGTCTCGATATATTACCCAGCAAGATATCACGCATAAGTGTCTAAGTTATTTCATATTAACCCAATGTTATTTACTTGTAAGGAAATTAGCTGTTTATTTGTTTATTCAAGGTAGACGCATGATAAACAGTAAATTTTGCATCAAAACAAAAGAAAATTTGTGGAATAAACTGAAATACAGAAACTCTGTCATATATATAAATATATACATGAGTTTTTCAAAATAGAGCATCCAAAGTATGGGGTATAGTAATGAGGCCGCTAAGACAAAAATACTCGGCCTAACGCTATAAAGTGTAACCCCTAGCTGGTCCCTACGGGACATTTCATGTGCTAACTATCTATGGGCATCGCCCGCTAAGCTGAACCTATGGCCCAAAAGTGCCAAAAGAGGGCCACTCTGTACATCACATACTGTCAGCTACAGACATCCCCTAAATGGATTCTGATGAGAAGAATCCATTCACCATGCCAGCGTCTGCTAGGGCATAGCCGCTACCTGGTGCAGAGGATAAAGAGGATGAACCGGAAGCCTCTGATGGATCCTCCTCCTCAGAGAGTGAAAAGGAGGGGACCTGCTGCAATGGTGATGCTAGAGGTGATACTGGAACCGCAGCTGCTGCTGCTAGTGGAGATGGAAAAGGATGTGCCACATATATAGGGATGGCAATGTAGGGTGCAGTAGGGTCAAAAGGAGGATGAGAAAGTGGAACTATGAAGTCTCTACCGAAGAAGAAGTAAAAACAAAAATGACAGCTACCGGCAATATATACAGAGTCCAGCATAGGATCTAGATGGGAATGCAAGTCCGGGAACTCAATGAATAGGACTCCTATCGCCGCATTCTCCATGATCTGAGAATGACGTGGAAACATACAGTAGGGTGAGAAATAAAAATTTCTTAGTAGGAATTCATCTCTCCACTAATCTGACATTGCTATCATTCTTAGTTGTTTCGGGTTTTGGTTAATTAAAAGAAAATGTTACATCAACAGGATATTCTACTCAATTAGTTAGAGAAATCATAGCCCGAAACATAGTTTAGTTTTACTTAAGGAAATAAGGAAAATTAAACAGAGAAATAAGCAGCAAGGCATATATTTTGACATAATTAAATAGCAGCTGTAAAGTAAACAAAAGTACCTATATAGTAGATAATAGTGCAATTAATCGCATAGCAGATAATAGTGCAATTAACTCAAAGCATGGTAACAGAAACTGTGGACATGCTGAAATGATAATGCACTTGACTTTAACTTATATTTTTCCATACTTGGTCCCCTGGGAGTCTATTGGCCATAAAACTCCTAGGTAATAGTCCGCTTCTCAAGATCGAGCTCGTTCCTATATAGGGTCGCCGGGTTTACTTCCCCGACACCCCCACTGATCTATTCCCCTTAAATTTGTTCAGGGGCTGGCCTAAGTCACATGGAATCTTTTCTCATTCTTATAAATGGTAGCATTGCTTATCTACTTTACTTTGAACAATGCATGCATAAATTATAATTTCATATTAATTGCAATCTCTATCGAAATTTTGGTAGAATAACGGATCACGTTCGCTTCCCCATGAATAATGCCAGACAACCAAACAATTCAATCAGACAACAAATCCAATATAGAATATCACATTCATACCAAGAATATAACAATATCACACGGTAATATAGAAAAGGGCTTTCTGCCCACTTCAATCAATTCTGCCCGAAATTGTAAAATCCACCAAAATTCCATTTTAATTCTTTTAGGTCTGCATTTTGGATATGTTATAGATTTGGTTGTCTAGTTTCCAACCCCTTTAGTCCCATCTCATTTTGATGTGTATAGCTCAAGATAATTAAATTCTACCTTGGCCTATTCTTTTACTAGCCAAAAATGCATCTTTAAGAGTAAAAATTCACCAAAAATCGAAATCTGAGTGAAACCATACGAAACCTTTACCAAATCAACAATAACAGGACAATCTTTCATCTAAGTTCCATCTCATTTTCATAAGTAGAGCTTGAGATGTTAGTTTCAAAAAATGACCATTCTGGACTGCCCTATATAAGTCTGGTTTAGACTTAAGGCAATTTCATTGAATTACCGGGAATGATTGGGAGCAAAGAAAAGTTTAAAATTTTTATGGGATGCTCTACTACATGTTAGCTTTCAAAAAAGACTAATTTCATTTAATTTGAAGTTGTATGGGATGAGTTACATCCCTCTCAATACGGATTACCCAACAGAAAACCCAGATTTCTAAGTCAACTTCAAAAATTCATAACTCACTCAATACTAATCCAATGATCTTATAATTTATATGTATAGAAGGCCCTAAATGTCTAGTTTCATATAAAAATGGATTTATCAAATTTAAACAACTATGGGTAGAGCTGTACACTCTGCCGTATGGACCGCCGAGGAAAAACCCTAATAACATCTTGTACTCATGATTTCCTTAAATCAATCCATCCAATCTTCAATCCTAGCTCAATCATACATCTTAAACCACCCATAACCCATCATATCCAACCAATATAACATCAAAACAAATGGAGAAAGGGGAGCCCTGGGCAGCCCCAAATCAGAGAAAAATAAGAGAAAGGATGAAGTTCCTACCTTAGAGGAGTAGAATAGTGTTGGATCTTGAACTTGGAGTGAAATAAGTGATTGGAGCTTGAACCTATGGGTGAGATGAGATGAAGGAGGATGAAGAAGATGAACAAAAATGAAACAAAGGGGGGGTTGGTCCGGCAGAAATCCTTAAGGGAGAAGGAGGTAATTTTTTGTGTTGTTAGAAAAAGCAAACAATATGATTGGTTGATGGTTGAATGGTTGGAAATGAGCCACAACTCTCCACAAAGTTGGCATCCAAGTGATGGCACTCTTTAAGGGGGAAGTGGCTGAATTTGTGCCATTTGATCTAGGGTTTACACAGTGTAATTTCTATTGGTTCAGTTCTGACAGTTTAGAATACCGAAATCTTACCGATTTCTTTTAAATCAGTAAAAAGATTTTGGAAAAATCCTATGAGGTCTCTTATGTTTCTAATCTAATTTCCTTAATTCTAATCTCTCTAAATGATACTTAATTGACTTTGAGTAAATACTTAATTGAATTCTAATTAATCACAATTATTTGATAAAACCGAACAAATCGGTTAAAAATGATAAAATTTTTCGGACGTTACAGTTGTTCTTCAAGTGTTCTTGATGTTTCCACTTTTGGAAAAATATTTTCTTGTTGTTCTTCAAGTGTTCTTGATGTTTCTACTTTTGGAAAATATGTTCTTATTATTGAGTGTTCTTAATGGTATCTTGTTTAAAGTTGTTCCTTTTCTTATGATGAGTTGATGGTTAGAAAAGCTTCATCTTTTTATGTTTTTATGATTAGATAAGTTTATGAACATCCTAAAAACTTAAAACTTTAAAAAGTTTGCTTCTTAATTCCTTAAAAGTGGCGCAACTTTTAAGCTTCCATAAAGTTTTATTTTGAAGGCAAGAATACATGTAAAAGTCTAAGCTTATTGAAATAATAAGCCTTTTTGAGTTAGAAAAATGATATTTTGTCACTTTATATCTTAGAAATCAAACCTTAAAGAATAGACATTTCATAAAGTTTCAAACTTCAATCAAGAATGAGACCTTTAAGTCATAAAAGTGTTGTTTTGTAACATGTAATTCATAAAGTTTAGATATTGAACCAAAACAATGCTAAAAGGTGTTAACTTTTATAAAGATCAAGACTTTTTAACCTTAAAGTTAATGTTTCATATCACTAGTTGACAAAGTAGGAACCTTTTTAATGTAGAGACAACTTTAAATCATAAAGTTGAGACCTTGATGGTCTTAGAATAATTAAATGAGTCAACTTTCATAAAGAACAAGACTTTTTAGTTAAAAAGCTAGTAACTTGTATCATTATTTCATAAAGATCTAATCTTTAAGATAAGAGCTTAATGTTAAAGGCACTTACTTTCATAAAGAATAAAATTTTATGACTACTTTATAAGAATGATAACTTTATAATATTTAATTAAGATCTTGTTAGGTTAGTGATAAAAGCTTGAAACTTTGGAACTTGGTTAAGTTAAAAATCACCCTTAGTGTTTAGTGAACATAGTGTTGTTGGGTTCATGATGTGGTTATGCATTGTTATGACCCAAGGATTAGAGGGATCTCGAACTCCTTGGGAACAGAAGTATGATTAGGGCCTCTGAGTATACTATGAACCTAGGAATCACTAAGTGCACTATCTCAAGGAAAGAAAACAATCACTTAATTAATTTGAACAAGTGTTCCATAAGACATGAACTCAGGTAAAGAATAATTTCATATGAGAACTAAGTAACTAAAAGACCCCACACATATATCTTTACTATGTGATTCTCTTATGGGTAATTACAAGAAATCATGTGATGATTCACAAGATTCTTTACAAAGATTAACACAACTATAAACCCCTTTAGGGTATGAATGAATGATGCCATTTGGCATGATGAATGACAAGTTTAATTGAGCTCTATCTCATGATTGAATGATGAGTATGATGATATGATATAGATATGATGAACTGTTGGTTGAAAGTTGATGATTGGCATTTTGAGGAAGCTCCAGTCTAACCGTTATGCTGCCGGATTTCCATCAAAATTATGCACTTAGTCATATCATTGCATGTTTCTAGTCAAAGAAGAAATATGCAAGTCAAGTATAATGATAAGAAATGAAAGAATGGGACATGACCCCTCAATCACTTCCGGGAAGTGAGAGACGGCGATCCACAAGGAATCTTTATGAGGGAGGCAAGGGTGACATGGAGGACCCTCCAACTTAGGGGTAACTAATATTGGCTTAGTCTGATTTGGTTTAGTACTACGTGACGATGGTCATGGAATGAGCTCATGTCCAAAAGTAGTCTATTTCAAAGGAAAATAAAGAATGTTAAGCACGTGCTAAAAATGAAAGTAAAGTCAAAGTATAACCATGGTTAAGTCTATGATGATGCATGTCTTTGCATGTAATTATATTGTCCATTTGCATTATGAATGTTTATTCTATATTTCAGTATGTATGTTAGTCATGATGATATGGTTATAATGTTAAGTTTAAAAGCAACCTGCTTCGGGGTTTAAGTTTTCAAAACCATTAAAATTGAACTTATATCTATCCACTATTTTTATAATTAAACCCGAAGTGGCTGGGATGATGACGATGACACAATGTTCGTCTAGTCACGATCCTACTGAGAAATCTTGTATTTCTCACTCTTGCATTCTCGTGTCGTCTTCAAATGGAGCCGATGGCATCCATGGTAACAATTCTAATAGTACCTGATTGGATAAGACGAGGAGCTACCATGTTTCTTCACCTAGCTAAGGAGGATCGAGATAGTAGCATAGTATTTTTATTTTCTTAAGAGCCTTAGTTGGGTAGTTTATGTGTAATTAAGAGCATGTATGAAGTCATGCTGTTTAATTTGACCTATTACATATTTGATACTTATTAAATGTAATGATGACCTTGATTATCTATGATTATATTCTTGGCTTAATGTATTGTGTTATGGTGCTTCCATTTTGTCATATGTATTATTAGTAACTCAGCAATATGAAGAACAATGTCCATACATATGCGAGTGAGTAAGCGCTTAAAGGCTCAGTTTTCAAGCATAAAGGTTTTACAAAAAAAAAATTTTCATACTATTTTCATATTTTACGCTAATTTTAACGATAAGACTTCCACTAGTTAAGAGTAACAACTAGTAATGCCATAAAATGACTTAAGTATAGTATGGTATTATTAGGGTGTTACACATAAAACTTTAAAAAGTTCATTCTTTGCAACCTTAAAAGTAGCGCAAGATTTGATGCTTCTTCAAAG
Source organism: Pterocarpus macrocarpus (assembly GCA_031439585.1). Taxonomy (NCBI): domain Eukaryota; kingdom Viridiplantae; phylum Streptophyta; class Magnoliopsida; order Fabales; family Fabaceae; genus Pterocarpus; species Pterocarpus macrocarpus. Next base: position 32,208,979 of record CM062516.1, read on the forward strand.
TTTTATTTTGTCCTTCTTGAAGACAAAAATATGTGTAAAAGTCTAAACTTTTTAGAGCATGAAGCCTTTTTAAGTCATAAAAATGAAACTTGTCACTTCATGTATTAAAAATAGAATCTTGAATGTAAGACCTTTCATAAAGTTTTAAACTCTAATCAAGAAAGTAACCTTAAATCATAAAGTTGTATATTTGCACTTTAATCTTGTGAAGGTTGAATCTTGCGATGAAAATGTTAAGTTCTAAGCTTTCTTCAGGAATGTCACTTATTAGTCATAAAAGTGTTGACTTGCAACCTTTAATTTATAAATTTTGTATCTTGAGTCAAAATAAGGCATAAAGTGTTAACTTTTATAAAGAAGAAGACTTTTTAATTTTAAAGCTTTTAATTTTAAAGCTAATGTCTTGTATCATTATTTCATAAAGAATGAATCTTTTAGACTTTAAGGCAACTTTAAATCATAAAGTTGGAATTTTGATGGTCTTATAATAATCAAATGTGTTAACTTCTTAAAGGATAAAACTTTATAATCATAAGGGTCAAATCTTGCTATTCTAATTACTAAAGTTTGAATCTTATACTTGTTGAAATAAAAACTACCCCTTGATGATTAGTGAACATGGTGTTGTTGGGTTTATGAGTGTGATTATGCGTTGTCATGACCTAAGAACTAGAGTGATCTCAAAATTTGTGGGAACAAAAGAATGATGAAGGCCTCTAAGCATACCATGAACCTAGGAATCACTAAGTGCACTTCTCAAGGAAAGGAAATAATTACCTAACTTAGTTAACTTGAACAAGTGTTCCATAAGACATGTACTCAAGTAAGAAGTAATTTCACACAAGGACTAAGAAACTAAAAGACTACATATACATTTATTTTGACTACATGATTCTCTCATGGGTAACCACGGGAAATCATTTGATGGCTCGTAAAACTTTCCACAAAGAATAACACAACTATAAACCCCTTTTAGGGTATGACTGTATGATGCCATTTGGCAAGATGTATGACAAGTTTGATTGATAATTGTCTTATGATTGAATGATTGGTATAATGATATGAGATAGATATAATGGACTGTTGGTTGAAAGTTTCATGATTGGCATTTTGCGGAAATTCTTGTCTAATCGTAATGCTGCTGAATTTCCATCAAAATTATGGAATTAGTCATATCATTGCATGTCCACATGTGTCTTGTCAAGAAGTGTAATATCCCAATTTTTCTTGAGCTAAATTATTCCATTTTACCTCCACAACGAGTTCCGAGTTCCGAGTTCATTAGTTTTTATGATTTCCGACTTCATCCTCGAATTCCACATGAAATGGAAAAATTTCCGATTTTCGAGTTTGTCCCAGCATGTTCTTCATTCCCATCTTCATGTCCTGCCCAACTTCTGAATTGGTCTGCAAAGTTCCGACTTCGTGGCCTTTCCGATTTCCGACTTAATGTTCTAGCTTCGAGTTAACTGGAGTGGCTTCCGAGTTCCAATATTCGAGTAAAAGTATAGTGAGTATAATTCCTCAATTCCCGACTTCCGACTTGGACTTCAAGTCCGAACAACATGACGTAATTCCACGATATCTGACTTCATATCTCAAAGAAAATTTACCCGAGTTCCGATCTAACCTTAATAGTGTACATGGTTTCCGACCTAATAAGTTATAGTTTAACACAATGGTGCCAGTACCGACTTCCGAGTAAAATGTCACGAGGTCCCACATTAAAGTGGAATTCAAGTAGAATGGACTCGAGTTCGGATCCTTGAGCTGGTTTCCAAAACACCCACGAGTTCCGATTTAATCTCATGAAGTGCACGAGTTCCGACTTTAAAGGAGTATGAGTTCCGATGTCACCTTCAGAATATACTGGAAACGAGTCCCACTGTTAGGGCGACGTGGAGAGTAAATTGTCACAAAAGAAGGGAAGGTTGGCTGAATTTCAGCCTTATGTTTTAAGGCCAATCAGAACCCTCCAAGTTAACTACCACTTATGCCTATATAACACCTTCTTCTCCCCTCATTCAGACCCATTTTTTTGCGCCCTCTCTTCTCCCTCACTTCAGCTCTCTTTTCTCTTCTCCACTCACCCAACTCCATCACTCCTTCAAGCTTGGCCAGGTCCTAATAATTCAAGCTTTAACACTTAACCTAAGATCACACTCCAAAGAGGTAGGATTCTACTTCTATTCTTGAATTCCTTGCACTATGATTGCATGAGATTGTACTCTTCTTTATATATTTGATGAACTATTGGAGGTGTATGATTGGATTAATATGGGATTAATATGAAATCTTGAGTGGGAATTAGAATTAGAAGAAGAAAACTAAGAGAAATGGATGGATGAGGGTGCTGTCTTGGTGGAGATTCCATGGCAGTCCGTACGGCGGAGTGTACGGCTCCGCCTACAACTGGTTAAATCCGATGAAACCATTTTTAGATGAAAGTAGACATTCAGGGCATTCCATGGATATATCATATAAGGTTTTCAGATTAGTATTGAGAGAGATACGAATTTTTGAAGTTTGACCTAGGATTCAGGACTTTCATCCGGGCAGGGTAACTTCAGGAGGGTATAACTCGCCCTATACAACCCTAAATTCAGTGAAACTAATTTTGTTAGAAAGCTTACACATAAGGGAACATTCCAGTATAAAATTTCGAGTTTGTTATGGCACCAATTGATCCCAATGGTTCGAGGAAATTACTATATGTCCAATCCAGACCAAAATAGGGTAGTGCAGGAAGGTCGACTTTCAGGACTTATAACTCGAGGTATACTTAAGCAAATGGAGTGAAACTGGTGGCAAATGAAAGGCTGTCCTGTAAGCTTCAATATGAGGCCAATCTCGTATGATTTAAACTTAGTTTTGATTTTTAGTGAATTTATACTTCCAGGAGTGTAATTCAGGCTAGTGACTGAATAGGCTGAGGCAAAAGTTAAATATCTTGAGTTATATAAATCAAAGTGATATGGGACCAAAGAGGTTTGAAAGTAGACATATAGAGCTATGACATATCCAAAATTCAGGTTTAAATGAGTTGAATAGAGATAAAGGTGGATTATACAAGATTTGGGCAGAACCGAATAGACTTGCCAGAATGGCTGAAGTGATAGTTTCACAAGAGTTGGTGAGCATATAAGGTTTGAGCTGAGGATTGCCAATTCTATATTGATGTATATATATATATATATTATATATATATATATATATATATATATATATGTGTGTGTGTGTGTTACATTGATTATATTGCTATGATTGAATTGTCTGTGAGAACTGGCACTATTCATGGGGAGGCAGGCTGATCAGATTATCTTTGCCGATTTTATGCGTAAGTCTATGAAACTAGGAATGTTTACATGTAAGGATGAATTTTAGGCATGATATGAAATATGAGAGCTTATGCTATGAGAGATTATACCTTGAATATATTACATTCACATGATATGTTCATGTATGCCATGCATGCAAGCATAATTAGAATATGATATGAGAAATAAGACATGAGGCATATTCATGTATGCACAAAACATCTGTACGCACGCATGATAAGATATGGAAAGGAAAGATGATAAGAACTTTCAAGAGGGACGTACTAAGCTACCACGCCAGGCATGGTATAGACCCAGCTAGCGTGGGCCAGAGCGGTACTGTCTAAGACTTGGGCTAGCCCTCGACCAGATTAGTGGGAATAGACCGGTGTGAGGGTCGGGGAAAGTAAACCCGTCACTCATGTATAGGTACGAGCTCGGACCTGAAAAGCAGGCTATTGCCCAGGGGTGAGAAAGGCCATTCACCTCCGGGGGACCAAGCACAGAAAAGTAAGATCAAGTTGCAAGCTAAAGAAAGATATGAAATAAGTCAAGTGCACTTGCATACAGTCAAGCATAAGCATCTATAAGCGCATCCTTGGTTATCTCATTAAGTCATATTATTATTATCATGATTCTGGTTGAAGCATATCATACTAATCATATTTCTATGTCTATAATATAATATGGTAAGTGATGGTTAAAACATAACCCACTTCGAGAAACGTATTTCCAACTTAAAATTGAACCACCATTTGTTTATATATGCTCATATTTTCATAATCAACCGAAGCGGCTGGAATGTTTATGATGACATCATACGTTTTGTTCAAATTTACCTACTGAGAACCCTAGGTTCTCACTGCCTGCTTGTATGTTCTTATTTTCCGTAAACATTCCAGTACCTAAGTTGGACATCCAGTGCAAGACGGAATGCAGGGCCGCTCATTGAGCACGACTCAGGCGCTAGCCAGATCAAGAGACCATCGAAGCTAGCTAATGATTAGTCAGAAGTACACATTGTTTACTCTGTCGGTCACAATTTGCTTTTAAAGTGTAATTATTTTATTCTCTATGTTTTAGAGTTTAGTAGTTAGTAATAAAGTGGACAATAAAAGGGCCATGTATTGTATTTTCCCTATTTTAAAGAATTTTTTCAGCACTGTAACAACCTTTTTATGTAATTCCATGACTCGAGCATGGCTTATATGATAGAGGGTGTTACATTTTGGTATCAGAGCAGTTCGTCCTGTATAGGCCCGTGGATGGACTGATTATTCTTCTGATGCATACTCTGAGAATCTAGATAAACCATGCGTTAGATCCTCACGTGAAGAGGACATAGAAATATTATGCATGGTGGCCTTGTTGTGAGTGTTGAAGACTACCTGTTGCACTTGACTGAATGTTGAGCCTGATCACCTCAATATAAGGTTTTGTGTAAACAGAAGCCTGAAACACCCAGCAGGTTTATTAGAGACCTTCTATACGTAATTATTAGGGATACGACTCCTAGCAGGTAATGATGGCATAAAGGGATAGACATTTGAATAAGTTGAGTAGTGCAGAGAATTGGGGAGTTCAATCAGAAACATCGTGTCAGGCGATTTGATATTTGCATGGTGAACTTTGTTATATCGAAAAAGGTTGTTTGTAAGGTGTTGCTGAGTAGTCAAAGTTTTCTCATTATCAAGGGCACGATCTCAATTTGGAGGCAAGTTGGGTTAAGAATCTTTTTCACCCTGATAGGGCTTGTTTCAAGCTCCATTACGATTACCCGATCCAGATCGTCTTCTTTAATTTGAATATAGGAGATTCTTCTATCTAGTCTTGTAGCTCAAATACTCAACGGGAGTAAGGTGATTACCCGCTTATAAGCCTATCATATGTGGCATGAATAAAGGCCCTTATTCTCTTCATAGATGGGATTACTCTGAAGGTACATTGCCAACAAATTCATCCAATGGTTTTCATTTTGGGATTGTGGTAATACCACAAAACAAAGACCTGATCCTTCATTAAGAAATTTGTAGAGTAGGCGAGTGAAGCAGAGGATCAGTGAAAGAAGCTAAGGGTAGAAGCTTCGGCTAGGTACATAGGGAACTTTTTAAATTCCCGTCCAGAGGTTGAAGTGGTTTCTTCCTCAGGGGTACAGGAACTAGCCTTGTAGCGATGGTAAATTTGGAAGGGTACTGAGTGGAATCTTAGCCTTGAGAGGGAAACAGTTGAGCAAACTGTAAAGAGGGCCCTCCAACTATACATTGAATCAAGATGGAGATACTGTTATGCACGGTAAGGAAGGCCGATGAAGTTATAAGTGTAACAAGGGAACGAGGCAGTATATCTCCTACTAATATGAAGTAGGAACACTTTCAGACTAAAGGTGGCATAACGACCTAGTGTTCTCACCTTTTAGGGGATAAAGGAAACGCTAGAAAACCTAGTCATGCTCAAATTTTATCAACCTCAGCCACCACAAGAACTGAATGACAGGATTATCTCCAACATATTATTAGTAGAGGAATGAGGCTATTCAGAAAAGAAAAGTAAAGTCTAATGATTGCTTTCAAATACCATTATGTATGCTATGGGTGGAGTAAACTCGACAAGGAGTGTATTCAAATTCTAGCAGAAATGACAAGGGCTTAAAGTGTATAGCTAATTCCGCTATCCTGAGATAGTATTAAAGTGGGAGGTCCTAATGGACTATGATGAAGATAAACTTAGGTAGGGACAATGGATACTATAAGGAAGAAATAGAAGAAAAGAAAGTTTTAATTTCATGTGGCCTATTGAGGAAAGAAAAGCTACCTAGTATGAGATCATGGTGCAAATAAGATTGTGTATGAGATACTAAGCAGGGTTGCCTTGGCATCGGTCATAAGTGCAACAAACCCAATGCGCCATAAGCAAGATTGGGCGATGCATCAATACAAGGTTAAAAAGGACTTGGAAACGTACCCCATGAGGGGCAAGGTTTTGATATAAGAACTAGAGGCAGTCAGAAAAGTCTTCGTCCCTGGGCCGGATTAAATGCGATCAGCACTTACGCACTAGGTTCCATTAGAATTCCGTAGTTAGGAGTGCTCGAAGAAAAATAATATGGAGATGAGCGACCATATGGGAAGTCTTCATATTAAAACTTCAACAAGATAGCAAGACCATCGTTTCCATCTCTCCCAACAAATGGATTACATCCTAGGGGTAAGAAGTTATGGAGAATAACCAGAAAGCTTAGCAGTTAGGGTAAAACCCCCAAGAAGATTGATAGCATTGGCGCCCATAAAAGTGGGAGGTGGACATCAACACAATGGTTAAGAAACCTCCATGCTAACCAATTGAATAAAGTAGAAGAGTGCCAGAGACTTCGACTGTCCCACAATCCTTTCATTACATGAAGTTAATCATATTTTGAGGAGACAAGTATCGCAATATCCATTGAGGAATTTAACCAGAATGGCATGGGGTCCAATTAGCAAATAATGAAAAATGGAATAAAGTTTACAAGAGGATGAACGGTTTCAAAGCAAGACCATAGTTATGGTTTAGAAGGAAACTCTAGCCTTGCACCTAACGGAAGGAGGATTCGTCACTGACCAAAGAGAATCAGGTAGACAAGAGTTTAGATATGGCTTGAGCAATTTCCCGAAAAACTCCGGCGAAGCCACTATGATTACTATTTATTGACATTGATTGTTGTTATAGTTAATAGTTTTCGTAATAACAGAACTTCTCAGTTGGTATTTAGGACCCAAGGCACAAGTATTAGAGAGTTTACCGGAAAACATAGTGCGCAAGTGGTCAGACACATGACAAGGAAGATAAGGAATTCACTCGATGGACTTGATGATGAATCAGAATGTCAGCAAAGTAAAGTATATTTTGGCACTCATATGATCTATGATAACTCTCTGCATGGATATTCGAAAGGCATTTTGTAAGACAGTATGGTAAGGGAACTCTACAGCTTCGATAGAAAGGATCTGACTTTTTAATCTTAGTTTTCACATTAAATTGCCTATATCTCAATAACTAGGAATTAAGGAGGATATCGGATTAATAGAAAAAGTCATGAGTCTTAGAACTCAATCCGTATAGTGCGAGCAACCTGAAATCCTCCTACAAGCATTAGGCACTAGATAAATTTTACCAGAAAGAAGGAGTTTTAAGATAAGGCTCCTAGTTATAATGATTGAGGAAAGGCCTAAGCCCATGTTTCTAAAGAACCATATTGGAGGCGAATTTGTTATCGAATTAAGGGTAGCCGAGCAAGTAAGAATCTTGGGAAAGAAAGTACGGACCTCCTAGGCTCAAACAATTACTACGATAACTGCTAATCTTTGCAATTGCACATCTTCATGAGTTGAATATCTGAGGCCTCATGTACAAGTGGCAGAAGATCTAACAGCTACCACGAAGTAGGAGTAGCAGAGTATAGAGTGAGGGAGATGAGTAAGAGTCTCCAATAAGCTAAACCGTAATTTAAAGCATCGTAGAAATAAGGCAAGCTTGGGCACCAACATAACCCTTTATGGATCCTTTGTCCGTACTAAGACAATACCTCATAGCTATTGGCATGTAATCTCAAGGCCAGATGCAAAATTCGAGGAGAGGAGTATCTGTATAAGTAAAAAGGGTTTTCCTTGACCCTTCTTAATCCTAGAATTTTGAGGACAAAATTCTTTTTAAGGTGGGTAGAATTTTAACATCCCAATTTTCCTTGAGCTAAATTATTCCATTTTACCTCCACAACGAGTTCCGAATTCCGAGTTCATTAGTTTTTATGATTTCCGACTTCATCCTCGAATTCCACATGAAATGGAACAATTTCCGATTTCCGAGTTTGTCCCAGCATGTTCTTCATTCCCGTCTTCATGTCCTGTCCAACTTCCGAATTGGTCTGCAAAATTCCGACTTCATGGCCTTTCCGATTTCCGACTTAATGTTCTAGCTTCGAGTTAACTGGAGTGGCTTCCGAGTTCCAATATTCGAGTTAAAGTATAGTGAGTATAATTCCTCAATTCCCGACTTCCGACTTGGACTTCAAGTCCGAACAACATGACATAATTCCACGATATCTGACTTCATGTCTCAAAGAAAATTTACCCGAGTTCCGATCTAACCTTAATAGTGTACATAGTTTCCGACCTAATAAGTTATAGTTTAACACAATGGTGCCAGTACCGACTTCCGAGTAAAATGTCACGAGGTCCCGCATTAAAGTGGAATTCAAGTAGAATGGACTCGAGTTCAGATCCTTGAGCTGGTTTCCAAATCACCCACGAGTTCCGATTTAATCTCATGAAGTGCACGAGTTCCGACTTTAAAGGAGTACGAGTTCCGATGTCACCTTCAAAATATACTGGAAACGAGTCCCACTATTAGGGCGACGTGGAGAGCAAATTGTCACAAAAGAGGGAAAGGTTGGCTGAATTTTAGCCTTATGTTTTAAGGCCAATTAGAACCCTCCAAGTTAACTACCACTCATGCCTATATAACACCTTCTTCTCCCCTCATTCAGACCCATTTTTCTGCGCCCTCTCTTCTCCCTCACTTCAGCTCTCTTTTCTCTTCTCCACTCACCCAACTCCATCACTCCTTCAAGCTTGGCCAGGTCCTAATAATTCAAGCTTCAACACTTAACCCAAGATCACACTCCAAAGAGGTAGGATTCTACTTCTATTCTTGAATTCCTTGCACTATGATTGCATGAGATTGTACTCTTCTTTATATATTTGATGAACTATTGGAGGTGTATGATTGGATTAATATGGGATTAATATGAAATCTTGAGTGGGAATTAGAATTAGAAGAAGAAAACTAAGAGAAATGGATGGATGAGGGTGCTGTCTTGGTGGAGATTCCACGGTAGTCCGTACGGCGGAGTGTACGACTCCGCCTACAACCGGTTAAATCCAATGAAACCATTTTTAGATGAAAGTAGACATTCAGGGCTTTCCATGGATATATCATATAAGGTTGTCGGATTAGTATTGAGAGAGATACGAATTTTTGAAGTTTGACCTAGGGTTCAGGACTTTCATCCGGGCAGGGTAACTTGAGGAGGGTATAACTCGCCCTATACGACCCTAAATTGAGTGAAACTAATTTTGTTAGAAAGCTTACACATAAGGGAACATTCCAGTATAAAATTTCGAGTTTTTTATGGCACTAATTGATCCTAGTGGTTCGAGGAAGTTACTATATGTCCAATCTAGACCAAAATAGGGTAGTACAGGAAGGTCGACTTTAAGGACTTATAACTCGAGGTACACTTAAGCAAATGGAGTGAAACTGGTGGCAAATGAAAGGTTGTCCTGTAAGCTTCAATATGAGGCCAATCTCGTATGATTTAACTTAGTTTCGATTTTTAGTGAATTTATACTTCCAGGAGTGTAATTCGGGCTAGTGACTGAATAGGCTGAGGCAAAAGTTAAATATCTTGAGTTATATAAATCAAAGTGATATGGGACCAAAGAGGTTTGAAAGTAGACATATAGAGCTATGACATATCCAAAATTCAAGTTTAAATGAGTTGAATAGAGATAAAGGTGGATTATACAAGATTCGGGCAGAACCGAATAGACTTGGCAGAATGGCCGAAGTGATAGTTTCACAAGAATTGGTGAGCATATAAGGTTTGAGCTGAGGATTGCCAGTTCTATATTGATGTATATATATATATATGTGTGTGTGTGTGTGTGTGTGTGTGTGTGTGTGTTACATTGATTATATTGCTATGATTGAATTGTCTGTGAGAACTAGTACTATTCATGGGGAGACGGAACTGATCCGTTATGCTGCCGATTTTGCAGCAGAAGTCTATGAAACTAGGAATATTTACATGTAAGGATGAATTTTAGGCATGATATGAAATATGAGAGCTTATGCTATGAGAGATTATACCTTGAATATATTACATTCACATGATATGTTCATGTATGCCATGCATGCAAGCATAATTAGAATATGATATGAGAAATAAGACATGAGGCATATTCATGTATGCACAAAACATCTGTACGCATGATAAGATATGGAAAGGAAAGATGATAAGAACTTTCAAGAGGGACGTACTAAGCTACCACACCAGGCATGGTATAGACCCAGCTAGCGTGAGCTAGAGCGGTACTGTCTAAGACTTGGGCCAGCCCTCGACCAGATTAGTGGGAATAAACCGGTGTGAGGGTCGGGGAAAGTAAACCCGTCACTCATGTATAGGTACAAGCTCGGACCTGAAAAGCAGGCTATTGCCCAGGGGTGAGAAAGGCCATTCACCTCCGGGGGACCAAGCACAGAAAAGTAAGATCAAGTTGCAAGCTAAAGAAAGATATGAAATAAGTCAAGTGCACTTGCATACAGTCAAGCATAAGCATCTATAAGCGCATCCTTGGTTATCTCATTAAGTTATATTATTATTATCATGATTCTGGTTGAAGCATATCATACTAATCATATTTCTATGTTTGTAATATAATATGGTAAGTGATGGTTAAAACATAACCCACTTCGAGAAATGTATTTCCAACTTAAAATTGAACCACCATTTGTTTATATATGCTCATATTTTCATAATAAACCGAAGCGGCTGGAATGTTTATGATGACATCATACGTTTTGTTCAAATTTACCTACTGAGAACCCTAGGTTCTCACTGCCTGCTTGTATGTTCTTATTTTCCGTAAACATTCCAGTACCTAAGTTGGACATCCAGTGCAAGACGGAATGCAGGGCCGCTCATTGAGCACGACTCAGGCGCTAGCCAGATCAAGAGACCATCGAAGCTAGCTAATGATTAGCCGGAAGTACAAACTGTTTACTCTGTCGGTCACAATTTGCTTTTAAAGTGTAATTATTTTATTCTCTATATTTTAGAGTTTAGTAGTTAGTAATAAAGTGGACAATAAAAGGGCCATGTATTGTATTTTCCCTATTTTAAAGAATTTTTTCAGCATTGTAACAACCTTTTTATGTAATTCCATGACTCGAGCATGGATTATATGATAAAGGCTGTTACAAGAAGCACCATGTATGTAAGGTATAATAATAAGAAAAGAAAGAATGGGATATGACCCTTTAATTGCTTTGGTAAAGGAAGTGAGAAACGGTGATTCACAAAGACTCAAGGAACCTCTATGGGGGAGGTAGGGTGACATGGAGGATAGAGGACCATCCAACTTAGAGGTAACCATTATCAGTTTAATATAATTTGGTTAGTACTACGTGACAATGGTCACGGAATGAACTCAAGTCCAAAAGCAGTATATTTCAAAGGAAAAGTAAAGAATGTTAGCCCATGTTAAGAATGAAAGCAAAGTTAAAGTAAAACCATAGTTAAGTCTATGAGGTTGCATGTTAGTGCATGTATCTACATTGTCCATATGCATTATGAATGTTTATTCCATGCTTTCGTATATATGTTTACTTATGATGTATTATTATGATGTTAAGATTAAAAACAACCCGCTTCGAGATTTATGTTTGTAAAATCATTAAAAATTGAACCTATGCATGTACAGTGTTTCTATAATTAAACCTGAAATGGTTGGGACGATGACAATGACACAGTGTTTGTCTAGTCGCGATCCTACTGAGAAATCTAATATTTCCCACTCCTATGTTTCTGGTATGGCATTGGCGCTTTGACCAACTGCTAAATGCCTCTGTGATGTCTAGCCAAGATGGTTTATATCTTCCATGACCGTCTGTTTCAGGTGCCAGTTATGAGCCCGTTTTTTCGTCCATACTAGTCGTATGGCAAGGTCACCCAGGATGATATTTGCCCCTACTTTCAGCTACCGAGGTACCCTACTGATGGAAAGTCTAACTCGAATACCCATCTGACGCCGATTATTTCTTCGGATTCCGATCCTTCGGAGCTATCCTATCCGAGCTATCACGTGGAGACTGACCTATCTGAGCCCTCTTACCCTTCAGTGATTCGCCTGATTTCCGATTCGTCTTCTTCTTTAGTAGCTCGTAATCACGCACCACCCCTGGTTCATGGTCGTAGGTTTATTTGTACCCGTGCTATACCCTGTGGATGTGGGCATGCTCTAGAAGAAGGACATGGCGATGTTGCTCCCGGTGGATTCAAGAATGGTTTTCTCCTGTCCAACGGTTGATTTGGATAGATAGGCAGAGCCGAGCATGAGGATAACCCCTTTTTGGTTGGTCGTTGTGGGGTTATCATTTCCTTTTAGCATGTATGGGTATTTGGGATTTTTGATGTATTTTTCTTTTTGATGTATTCATTTAAGTTATTTGTTGGGCCAACAGTAGACATCAGATTCATCATCATCTTTATGTATGACTCTTGGCATTACTATTATTATATTAGTTGTGATGGCCGTGGAATGAATATTATGTTTACCTAAGATAATTGTTATTCATGTCACCTCTATTTATTTTATTCACACTGCTTATTTGAGATAGAGACATTCGAATTTACATGCTCATGATGCGTTCATGACTCTTAGTTTTCAAAATGATTTACTCATATTCTTGTTGTTAAAAAAAAATTTACCTCTATTTTCACTTATAAAGTAATTTCAAAAGGTAACATTAGTTCTGGGAGAAAAGGTAACACTAATAATTCGATAATATGACTTAAGCATAGCATGGGACTATTAAGGTGTTATATTTTGGTATTAGAGCAGTTCATCCTTAAAGAGCCTGGGGATGGACTGACTATGCTTCTAAGCATACATATTAGTTAAGTCATGCTTTGAGTCTTATCTGTATAATGGGACGTAGGGATTAGATATACATGATCGTCTATTCTGAATATAGTTAGTTGCTAGTTCACTTAGCATAAATGTTGAGCCTAATCAACTCAATGTCTTCTGTTTTATGTACCAGGAGCTAATGGCATCAGGGAGACATGGTAGGCCCCGTAACGAGTCGGAAGGTCTCGAGGAAGTCATAGGGATGCTCGATGAAATGGCTGCTGCCATGAGGGAGCAAGCTACTGCTGCCCACCATATGACGGAACGGATAGAGCAAAAGGATGAAGAAAACTTGGAAGGGCATAATGGAGGAGTCGAGGTAGACTAGGACTACCTCAAGTTTATCGAGTTCAGGAAGGTGAATTCGCTGAGCTTTCGAGGAGGCTACAACCCCGATCAAGCTGATGAATGGATTGATGCCATTGAGAAGACTTTTATAGTGTTGGCTTGCACTAAGGAGTAGAAAGTAGCCTTTGCTACCTACATGCTTAGAGGTAGATGTTGAGCTCTAGTGGGTAGGCACCAAAAGGGTATTGGAAGGAGCCCAAATCCACATCACTTAGGATGTGTTCAAGATGCATTTTTATGAGAAGTATTTTCCCACTTCCATGCGGAATGTGAAGGAGTTGGAGTTCAAGAGTCTACATCAAGGGACCATGAATGTTGCTAAGTATACTGCCAAGTTTGAGGAGCTATGCAAATTCTCGAAAATTTACCAAAGGAACCCAGATGAGCAATGAAAGTGTGTCAAGTTTGAAGGCGGATTATGTAAGTAGATCCTAGCATCTGTAGGACCCATGAAGATCCATGACTATGCTGCATTAGTCAATAAGTGTTGTTTGGTAGAAGACTGCAACCGTAAGTTGGCTGTGGCTAGGTCTGAAGCTTACAAGAAGAAGTTGGCGCCACAAGGCAGAAGTTCAAGCCCCAACCCCCAAAGAAGCCATTTCAAGGTAGAAGCTTCAAAGGCAAGCAACCCTAAAAGCCTACTGAAAATCCAATTAAGCTTGTGAATGGTCAAGCTTGCCCTAAGTGTAGTAGACATCATGGAGGATGCCCTTGTTTAACTGGCCAAAATGCGTGTTTCCAATGCGAAAAGCCTAGACATATGGCTAGAGATTGCACTGTCAAGTTAATGACCCCTTCCAATAAGCCCGAACACCAAGGAAAGGTCTTTGACCTCGATGCTGAAGAGGCCACTCAATCCGATGATCTGATCCAAGGTAAGTGTGAGGTTAATGGTAGGACCTTAACTGTGCTGTATGATTCTAGAGCTACACACTCTTTTATTTCTCTTGATTGTGTAGATAAATTGGGATTGTCTATGTCTGAATTACCTTACATGTTAATTGTTTCTACTCATGCTAGGAAACCAGTTAAGACTTGTCAATGTTGTTTGAATTGTTGTTTCCAAATTAATGGTAGGTCTTTTATAGCCAATTTGATTTGTTTTCCTTTATCTGGGTTAGATTTGATTCTAGGCATGGATTGGCTTCGGCTAACCATGCCATGATAAATTGTTTGGAGAAATCTATTGTGCTTCCTCCTACACCTGTTAAGCCTATTAAACCTGTTAGTTTGTTCTTGAATTCTATTAAAGTATGGAGTAGTGAGTTTGGTGATCAAGGATATGTTCTCCTTACAGTAAGTGAAGTGGAACTCGACCAAGTGTTGAATGAGATCCCCATAGTCAGGAAATACCCAGATGTATTTCCTGATGATATACCTGAGTTTCCCCCGGAAAGGGAAATCGAGTTTACTATAGAGTAGGTACCTGGAATGGGGCCAATCTCTATAACACCCTATAGGATGTCCTAAATGGAGTTATCGGAGTTGAAGGGATAGTTGGAAGAGTTGTTAAAGAAGAAGTTTGTAAGACCTAGTACCTCACCTTGGGGAGCCCCGATGTTATTTGTGAAGAAGAAGCATGGAAGTATGAGGTTATGAATGGATTATAGGTACTTGAACAAAGTGACTATTAAGAACAAGTATCCTTTGCCTAAGATAGATGACCTCATGGACCAACTGCAAGGTGCAGCTATGTTCTCAAAGATTGATCTAAGATCCGGGTATCACCAGATAAGAGTAAAAGAGGAGGATATACCCAAGATAGCTTTTAGGACAAGGTATGGGCATTATGAGTTTACTGTGATGTTGTTTGGTTTGACTAATACCCAATAAGTGCATTTTGTTCACTTATTTTATATTCTTTTCTATGCTTGTTCATAGCTTTGATCTTGTAAATATAATATTTTTATTTTACTGTTTGTGTTTTGTAGGAAAATAAAGCTTAAGGATGATTTTTGAGCTGAATAAGAGTAAAATGACTCAATTTGGAGCTAATTCAAGAAAATGCTAAGAATTGAGTGTTGGATAGCATGAGCAGTATGTCTTTCCAAGGGCATAAATTTTTCCTCCAAAGCCAAAATGACACGATTCCACTTGGAGAAGAAAGTAGACATCCAGAGCTTTAATTTGACACTAAGATCACTCAAAAACTCCAACGGACTAGAAAGATTGAAGCTGCCTAAATTAGGGCTGACGCTGACCCATCACTACATTCAATGCAGTTTTGGTCAATCCAGTTCTCTCTTGATATAAGCCCAAATGGGATAATTCCATAGCCAAAAATGAAGCCCAAGATGTTAACTTTCCAATGATGGTCGAATTACTCTCATCTAAGCCGATTTGGTCAATGAAATTTATGTGTGATGCACAACTGCCAGAAAAAATCGAAACTGTTAATTTTAATTAATGAATGGTGGGTCAATTGAGTTTAATTCATTTGTGGGTTTTCATTTTTTGATTATAGGTTGTTGAAAGCTTAATTATCAGAATTATTTCTGATAATCACCAATTCTTTGTGAGATTGTAACCTATGAAGCTAGTTTAATGTAGAGTTACACTTGGAGCAGTTACAATTTGGATGGCCAAGGTTACATTTTGACAAGGGACCAGCAGCCACAAAGGGGAGAAGAGTAACAAATGAGCATTTTTTCTCTTTTTAGAGAGAGAAATTTTCATGGAGAGAGAAAGAGGTTTCAGCCACTCATCCTTAGAAACCATAGTTACAATATTAGAGTTGGAGAAGTGACATTTTTATCAAGCTTGTAGCTATGGACATTACTTTTTGCTGCTCTTTAGGGATTTAATTGAGGACAAGAAAAAGAAGAGATAGGTGCTGAATATTAGAGTTTGGGCAACTTTACTTTCACCCTTTAATCTACACATGTTTATCTTTCTTTCTTAACTTATGTCATGAATTCTTCAATTTGTGATATGGTTTTCTTTAGAATGTTAGGCTAAGTTATTTTTATGGTTATGGATGAACTTTGAACCCTAAATTATCATGTAATTAAATTGATTTTCAAACCTCAATTTTCCTGAGAGTTGATTATCTTCTCCTACTCACTTTGTTCACTTCGTGATTATGGTAGTAATGTGACATGTTTGGATTGGCCACGCTTATATTTCATGTTATGGCTTATTGTTAGATTTAGGATTATAATGTTCATTATCTTTTATCCATATGTAGTATGTAACATCCACCAGATTTTTTTATCGTTTTTCGTCTAGTTGTTTGGTTTCTATCGAATAATTGAGGTTAATTAAAATTCAACTAAATATTTATTTAGGATCAATTAATTAGCAACTAATTGAGATTAGATGAGAAAGAATTAGGTTAGAAGTATAGAAGATTTCATAGAAATTTTCCTAAACCAATTTATCGATTTAAAGGAAATCGGTAATATTTCGGTATTTTAAACTGTCAAAACCGAATCAATAGAATTATATAACCAGAACCCTATGACTCAAAGGCTGAATACTCAACCATTTAACCCTCTATGGATGGTGCCACCAAGGCCACAAGGAGAAGGAAGCATGGCTGAAAATTGGCCACAAAATCTCAACCAATCAAAACCCACAATTCCAACTACCTCATTAAGCCTTAATAACATATTCCTTTCCTTTTCCTTTTAGCTGATTACGCCTCCCTCTTTCCTTGTTTCAACCTTCTTCTTCTCTTCTCCTCTCAACTAACTCCATCAAACCTTCAAGCTTTGATAAGGTTCCATCAATTCAAACTCCAAAATCTAGCAAGATCACATACAAAGAAGGTAGAGATTCAACTTTGTTCTTATCTTCTTGGGTATGAGTGGCTGATTGGGTTTTTGGTTTCTCATTGCTTAATGTGGTGTTGGATGTATATGATGATTATTGGCTGGTTCGATGGTTGTTTTGTGTTTAAAACGGATTAAGAAGTAGAAAAGGATGAGAATAGAAAGAAGTGAGGGGCTAGGAGACCAAAATCTCTTGGTAGTCCGTACGGTAGAGTGTACGACTCTACCTCCAGCCATTTAAATTTGATGAAACTAATTTCATGTAAAACTAGACATCTAGGCTTTCCAACCATATAAATTATAAGGCCATTGGATTAGTATTGAAAGATATATGAATTTTTGAAGTTTGACCTAGGTTTTTGAGTTTGATTCTGGGCAGACTAGGTTGTTTAGGGCAAAACTTGCCCTATACAACTTGGAATTAAATGAAACTAGCTTTGTTAGAAAGGTTAATATCCCATAAAAATTTCAGAGTTAAATATGATCCTGTTTGCTCCTAGTGGTTCGAGGAAGATGCCCTATGTCCAAACCAGGCCAAAACAAGGCAGCTCAGAAAAGGTCAAATGTCGAGGCTTATAACTCAAATGGTACTAAAGCAATTAAATGGAACTTATTACAAATGAAAACTTGTCCTGTTAGATTTAATATGATACCAATTTCATATGATTTGAACTGGTTTTTGCTTTTCAGTGGATTTTTACTTTTAAGTGTGTAATTCTGGCCAGCTATAGGGCAGGCCGAGATAAAACTTAAATAACTTAAGCTACATTTATCAAAATTGTATGGGACTAAAGAGGTTAGAAAATATACACATAACATTCTAACATACCCAAAATTTAGGTCCAAATGAGTTAAATAGAACTTGTGGCCTAATTTACAAAAACCGAGTTGAATGAAAGTGTTGGAACAGCAACCATGTTTTAAATGCAACAATTGTTCCCATGAAATTGATGATTGAATTATGAATGAAGTATTATGATTTCTTGGTAAAATTGGTTTTCTGAGTACTGGCACTATTCATGGGGAAGTGAACTTGATCTGTCATGCTGCCAAAATTTCGGCAAAGCTTATGCATAGATTATGAAATACACTTTGATACATATGCATTCATGATTATGATGAAAGCTATAATAAAGATTCTATGACGAAAGATATGATGATGAGTCCATATTTCAAAAGAACGTGACATGGTGATCACACTCTGATGGGGTATGACATGGCGATCATACTTTGGAATGTGGCATAATGATCCCACACCCTAAGGGATGTGACATGGCGATCACACCCCGATAGAGTATGACATGGCGATCATACTCTGGGATGTGGCAGGATGAACATATTCCTAAGGAGTGTGACATGGTGATCATACTTTGGAATATATATAACAAGTAAAGGAAGATAAAGGAAGAAAAGAAAATTATGTGTATCTGCATAAATTCAAGTACAAGTAAAGGCATGTACGAATTTTATGTTTTCAGTATATTAGTGGTATTATATTTTAATACGTTTCAGTTATTATTCATAGCATAATTCATGAATTTATTTTGTATTGGCTCACCCAAATGACAAGTGTATGAATAAAATGGACTCTGCTTCAAACAATATGTTTTCGAACTATAAAATTAAACAGTTTATATAACATGTCCACCTTTTTCATAATAAATTGAAGCAGCTAGAGATAATAACGATGACACGGTATGTAATTTCTTAGAGAATCCTACTAAGAATTTAAAATTCTCACTCCTACTTTCGTGTTATCTCCAGATAGTTTGAGAAGTTTTCAAAGACGGCTGAAGTTGCTGTCAGATAAGGTTTACTCAGGAAACAGTAACAATTCCAGAGTATGGTACTATGACTTAAGTATAGTACTGTACAGAGGAAGACGTTACATAGTAACTTATGTGCAAACTTAATGGTCAAGTTTTGATTATATGAAAGGGAGAATATAACCTAAGTCACTTAATTCTATCTTAGAGGCCAAAACTTAGATCAATCTGTCTTTCTAGTTACAATTGTTAATTGAACTTAGTGGATGTTCCCTATGTCAATTAGTGATTAGAATAGGTTAATGGATATTCCTTAATCTATTTAAAAGAAGGTAGGTAATAGAATATTTCATTGCCTAAGATTGATAACTATAAAAGGAGAATTGGAGGCTGAAATTAAGAACTAATTGCATGATATAATTTGGTGGGGAAAAGGGATCCCATAACCAGTTTTTAATTGATTTCAACAAAATAGCATCATTTGCTCTTGTTTATTGTTTTTTATTTTCATGTAATTTTTTATATAATTTTTGTTTGATTTATAGAACCAACAAATCCCCCTATTTTGTATTACTTTTTCTTTTTAGAGTTTATTAGAATCAGAATCTAAAATAAGTTAAATAATTAAATTAATTCAATTGCTCATGGATCGACCTTTTGCTCATTATTAAACTAATTTTTCCTAAACCAAGCAGAGGTTTTTAATTTGGTAGTTTAACGACATATCAAATTTTGGTGCTGTTGTTGGGGAATTGACATTAATTAGATTGTTTTGTTCATTTAGGTTATGTTCTGTTTTATTGGTGCTGTTCTTTAGTATTTTTTTAAGTTCTGGTTTAGTTTTGTTTGTTTTTGTGTTTTTCTTTTTCTTCTTTTCATTAAGTTTTGCTTAAATTGTTCTTAAATTTGTATTTGTCTAATCATTTTGTTGGAGTTTTGCTTTCTTGGTGTTCTTTAGGTGCATGTCGGAGAACAATTTTTATATTGAGAGAAACAAAAGACTCAACAATTTCTTTGAAGCTAGAAGACACATTTTTGCACCAATACCACCACCATCATTACATTCTCCATCCTCATCATCTTTAGGCTTTTCACCATCCCAAATTGAATAAGCCATCAACACTACCCTTTCAAGTTCAACATTTGAATTTTCAAAAGAAGAAGAAAAGGTGATGGCTGGAAATCAAACCTTGAGGGAGCTTGCTGCTCCTAATCTTGTTCAACAACCCTTGTGCATAGAATTTCTAGTCATTGAAGGTGGAAAAGACCCAAACAAGCACCGTAAGGAATTTCAAGTTGTTTGCTCTACTATGAGACCTTCAAATATCTCAGAAGAACAAGTGAAGCTGAGAGCATTTCCATTCTCTTTGGATGGTGCTACAAAATATTGGCTCTACTACTTACCTCCAGGCTCAATTGGTTCTTGGGTTAAACTGAAAAGAAGCTTCCTTGAAAGATATTTCCCTGCATCCGAGGCTGCCCACATAAGGAAGGAAATCTGTGGCATTAGACAAATGAATGGGGAAAAATTACATGAATATTCGGAGAGGTTTAAACGTCTCTGTGCTAGTTGTCCTAATAATCAAATTAGTGAGCAACTGCTTATTCAACATTTTTATGAGGGACTCATGCCAATGGATAGGAGTATGATTGATGCAGCTAGTGGTGGTGCTTTGATGAACAAGACTCCTCAAGAAGCAAAAGATTTGATTACCAACATGGCGGCCAATACTTAACAATTTGGCACTAGACAAGATATGAGGAGGATCAATGAAGTGTCATCATCTTCCTTGGAGCAACAAATTTATGCCAACACTTAACAGATTTCAAATTTGGCAACCTTAATGCAACAGCTCATGGTTGGTAATGTGCAGCAAGTAAAGGCTTGTGGAATTTGTTCGAATTTTGGGCATCCTACTGATATATGCCCCACACTTCAAGAAGAAGATTGCAATGCAATTGGAGGATTTCAAAGGCAGCCACAACACCCTCAATATGGAGGTCGGAATAATTAGCAAGGTTTTAGTTCTGGAGGAAGTCAACAGCCTCATGCAATATTTAACAAACCACCTGGTTTTTTTCAAAAGCCAGCACATTTCCAACGAATACCTCAAGTGCAACAAGGTTCTATGATGAAATGAAGAAGATGATGAAGACTCTTGCTTCAAATACAATCCAATTGCAACAAAATGTTTCTCAAATGCAGTCTGGCATGAAGAATATGGAGAATCAGATTGGACAACTTGCAACATCTTTAAGCAATGTGGAGACTAAAGTGTCAAACAAAATTCCTTCTCAGACTATAGTGAATCCTAATGTTCAGAATGCTAGTGCCATCACTTTGAGGAGTGGAAAAGAGCTTACAAATCTAGCACCCAAAACATTGAGGAATGATGAAGAACAGGAAGTGGTGGTTAGCAAAGAAACTCGTGATTCCACCTAATCTCCAAGGAAGTGTGCATCTCCAATGCTTGACACTTATGTGCATCCTCCACCTTTCCCTCAAAGGCTTGCAAAGTCCAAAAAAGAGGAACAAGAAAATGAGATTTTGGACACTTTCAAGAAGGTGCAGATCAATATTCCATTGCTTGAGGCTATTAAGCAAGTTCCTAGATATGCCAAATTTTTGAAGGATTTGTCCACAAACAAGAGGAAGTTAAAAGGTAATGAAAATGTTTGCATGGGAGAATAGGTTTCTGCTATTTTTCTAAAGAAATTTCCTCCAAAGTGTAAAGATCCTGGTTCATTTACAATTCCTTGCATCATTGGTGATAAAATTTTTGAGAGATGTATGTTAGATCTAGGTGCTTGTATTAGTGTAATGCCTTATTCTATTTACAAATCTTTGAATCTTGGTCCATTAGAAGAAACTGGCATCATAATTCAATTAGCTGACAGATCTTATGCATATCCTAAAGGAGTTGTTGAAGATGTTCTAGTGAAAGTGAATGAACTTGTTTTTCCTGTTGATTTTTATGTTCTATATATGGAGGATGAGGGTGCACTAGAACTAAGATTGATGTGTGTGAAAGAACTCTTTCTATGGAATTTGATGGGCATGTCATTAAATTTAGTTTGTTTGATATAATGAAATACCCTTGTGATTCATCTTATTTATGTTCCATTGAAGTTATTGATGCAATTAACTTATTAGTGCAGCAAGTGTTTGAATTAGGGAAGGAAGATAGCTTGGAAGTGGCTTTTGTCAACAATCTTGAGTTAAAGAAGCTTAATGAGCCAAAGTGGGAGCTAGAATTGCAAGATGATATCATTGAAGAGGTTGCTGCCTTGGAAGCCATGTCTCCTTTTCTTCTACACATGGTGTCATACCTTGAGCTTCCTACACTTTTTCTTTCCCCATCCATTGTTAAGGCACCTAAGCTTGAATTGAAGCCTTTACCAGGTCATTTCAAATATGCATTCTTGGGAGAGAAAGAAACACTTCCTGTGATCATTGATAACAATCTGACACGATCCCAAGAAGAAAGGCTAATTAGAGTCCTTAGAGACCACAAGACAGCCATTGCATGGTCAATTGCAGATATCAAGGGAATTAGCCTTTCTGTGTGTAAGCATAAGATCTTAATTGAAGATGGAGCAAAGCCAAGTAGAGAACCTCAAAGAAGACTTAATCCTAACATGATAGAGGTTATGAAAAAGGAAATTCAGAAACTGCTTGATGCTGCCATCATCTATGCCATCTCTGATTCAAAATAGGTGAGCCCTGTGCAAATGGTTCCCAAGAAATCTAGCATCATAGTGATCAAGAATGAAGGCAGTGAGTTGGTTCCAACAAGGGTGCAAACTGGTTGGAGAATATGTATTGATTATAGGAAGCTTAATTCAGCCACAAGGAAGGATCACTTTCCTCTTCCTTTCATGGATCAAATGTTGGAAAGATTGGCTGGACACTCTCACTTCTGCTTCCTTGATGGTTATTCAGGATACAACCAAATTGTGATTGCTCCAGAAGATCAAGAAACAACCACATTCACGTGTCCTTATTGTAACACCCTACTAATTTAATGTTATGCTTAAGTCATAGCATGAAATTTGGTAGTCTATGTTACCGTGTTATCATTCCGCTTAATTTTTTTCGTGATTAATATCACAAAACAGTTGAAGCAGCGCGCTGTTATTTATTAAACGTGAATTGCCTTATAAAACGTAATAAATTTTAACATAACATGACAGAAAAGATACGAATAAGTGATATATTATCAACTGTATACATACATATGTCGGTTGGAAGCCAACGCTTCAGTCTATATATATATATATATATATTAAAAGCAGATGAAATAAAGGAACAGCAAAATTCCTATTGCTAAAAAGCAGAGGCAGACTAGCAGGAGCAGGCTGTATGCAACGAGTCCCACTCGGAGTCATAGTGGAGCTGCAGGTCTGGGATCTCAATGAGAAGAGTGGCCGTTGAGCCCTTTGCCAGCGTCTGAGAATGATGCGGAAAATACAGAACGAGGTGAGAATTTCAAGAAATTCTCAATAGAGTTGTGTTTAGTGGTTATCTGACGTCACATACATTCTCAGTTGCCTCAGGTTTTATTTAATTGTAAAAACATGTGTTTAAACAGAAATAGCCATCTTACTGAGTTCAAGAAAATGTCTAGTCAGAGGCAAGGTTCAGTTTTACTTTAGGAGACACAAAAATCTAAACAGACTACTAATAATGATACGTAAAGTAATAAACAGGATAAATAAACAAACAGCAGTAAATAAATACAATAGACAACTGTAAATGTCTTAACATAAATAGTCCATGTAATCATGCATTCATATAGTCATGTAGACTTATTCCTAAACATTCCTTCATAAACCTTTCATCATTTTCCATAACTTTTCATCCTTTTCCATCTCTTGGTCCCCTAGGAGTTCTTAGCCATTTAGACTCTTGGGTAATAGTCTGCTTTTTAGGATCGAGCTCGTTCCTATACAGGAATGCCGGGTTTACTTTTGCCGACCTTCCCACCAATCTATTCCCCTTAACTTCTTATCCGGGGCTGGCCCAAGTAGCATGGAACTTTCATAGTAACATAATTCTTATCATAACTTTCATAGTTTTCTTGAAATTGCACATGCATTAATATGTAATTCATAACTTGTGCATGGGTTCTACCGAAATTTTAGCAGCATAACGGAACAAGTCCGCTTCCCCATAAATAGTGCCAGCACATCAGAACAGCAATTTATCAATAAGGTCACAATATTAAACATATTTCAATATAGAACTCATAATAGCATTACACTTATCAAGGCAGAGTTTCTGCCCCAGCATAGTCAACCAACCTGATTTTTATAATTCAAGCCATTATTTCTATTTAACTCATTTGGAACTCAAATTTGGATATGTTAAAGTGTTATGTGTCTAGTTTCTAACCTCTTTAGTCCCATCTAATTTCGATAACTATAGCTCAAGATATTTAGATTTTACCTTGGCCTGCCCAGTGGCTAGCCAGAATCAGACACCTAAAAGTAAAAATCCACTAAAAATCGAAAACTGACTCAAATGATACGAAATTGGACTCATATTAAAGCTAACAGGTAAAGTTTCATTTACAAAAAGTTTCATTCCATTTGACTTGGTAGGGCTCGAGTTATAAGCCCCGAATTCTGACCTTCCTAAACTGCCCTGTTCTGACCCGGTTGGGACATAGGGTAATTTTCTTGGATCACTAGGAGTAACTGGAACCTTATCTAATTCTGAAATTTTAATGGGACATTCTCCTACGTGTAAGATTTCTAAAAAAGTTATTTTCACTCATTTTCAAGTAGTATAGGGCGAGTTCTACCCTGAACAACCCAGTCTGCCCAGAATCAGAGTCAAAAACCTAGGTCGAAATTCAAAAAATCATATCTCTCTCAATACTAATCCAAAAGCCTTATATGATATATGTATGGAAATCTTTGGATGTATAGTTTCATTTAAAATTGGTTTCATCAAATTTAATCAGCTTTAGGCGGAGCCGTACACTCCGCCGTACGGACTGCCGAGGGGTTTTGGGTTCTCTAGCTCTCCATCTTTTCCTATTTTCATTCTTTCTTGCTTCTAATTCAGTTTTTACCAAACAAACAGCCAATAACCCATCATATATCATCATAATCATTCATTTAACACATCAAAGATTGTAAGAATAATCCAGCCTCAGCCAGCCAAGCCACAGAATTGATGCAAGAACTAAACCTCTACCTTTGTTATAAGTGATTTTGCTTGATTCTTGAGGGCTTGGATGAACAAGGCTTGATTTGGCTTGATGGTTGGCTAAAGTTATGTGTGTGAAGGAGAGAAGAAGAAAGCTGAATGAGAAGAGAAAAGTGGCGTAGAAGAAATGGCTGAGGGGAAAGGAGAGGAATTGTGTTATAAAGCATTGTGTGGTTGTTGGCTTTCTTGGATTTTGATTGGTTGAACACAAGAGGCTGAAATTCAGCTAGCCCTCCTTGTGTTTGTGGCCAAAGTGGCGCCACTTTTGGGCGCTGTTGTGGCTAAGTAATCAGCCCTAGCTCATAGGGTTTGAAGCTTGTGGTTCGGTTCCGACAATTTAAAATACCGTAAACTTACCGATTTCCTTTAAATCGGTAAATCGGTTTTGTGAAAATTCTTATGAAATCTTCTATATTTCTAACCTAATAAACTTGTACCTAATCTCAATTAATTGCTAATCAATTGATCCTAAATAATTATTTAACCAAATTTTAATTAATCTCCATTATTCGATAAAAACTGAACAATTGAACGGAAAACGATAAAAGAATTTCGGGGGATGTTACACTTATGGTGTCTATGCTTATAGAAGAATGCCCTTTGGTTTATGTAATGCCCCTTCTACTTTTCAAAGGTGCATGATAAGTATCTTTTTTTATTACATTGAAAGCATTGAGGTATTTATGGATGATTTCTCTGTTTATGGTCATTCTTTTGATAAATGCCTTGATAATTTGTCTATTGATTTGGAAAGATGCTTAGAAACAAATCTTGTTTTAAATTGGGAAAAATGCCATTTTATGTTTGATCAAGGAATTGTTTTAGGACATGTGATTTCAGCTAAAGGAATTGAGGTAGATGAAGCTAAAGTAGACGTTGTTAAATCCTTACCATACCCCACTTTGGCGAGGGAGGTTCGTTCCTTTCTTGGACATGCAGGTTTCTCCAGAAGATTTATCAAGGATTTGTCAAAGATTTCTAATCCTCTCTACAAGTTGCTACAAAAAGAAGTGGCCTTTGATTTCAATGAAGAGTGCAAGATGGCATTTAACAAGCTTAAAGAGCTTTTCACTTTAGCTCCCATTATTCAGCCACCTGACTAGAGCTTACCTTTTGAGGTTATGTGTGATGCAAGTGATTTTGCTATTATTACCATTTTGGGTCAGCAAAAAGGGATGTTGCCTCATGTCATTTATTATACTTCTCGCACTCTAAATGATGCACAGCTGAACTATTCTACTACTGAAAAAGAATTTCTTACTATAATCTTTACTTTGGAGAAGTTTAGATCTTATTGGGTTGGATCTAAAGTTGTTGTTTATAGTGATCATGCAGCACTTAAGTATTTGCTTTCTAAGAAAGATGTAAAGCCTAGATTGATAAGGTGGATTCTTTTATTGCAGGAATTTGACATTGAGATCAAAGATAAGAAAGGAAGTGAAAACTTAGTGACTGATCATCTTAGTCACTTGGCTCTTGAAGATGATGCCCTACCTTTGGAAGAGAAGTTCCTTGATGAGCAACTCTTTGCCATTAATATTAGTGTTCCTTAGTATGCTAATATTGTCAATTTTAAGGTCACAAAGGAGCTACCAAAGGATTTAACTCGAGCTCAAAAGGACAAGATTAAGAGTGACTCCAAGTACTATATTTAGGATGATCCTTATCTATGGAAGCATTGCTCTAATTAGGTAATAAGAAGGGTGTCCTTGAATCTGAGTTTAACTCAATTTTAAGTTTTTATCATGCTTATGCTTGTGGTGACCATTTTGGACCAAAGAGAATAGCTCTTAAAATGCTTGAATGTGGTTTTTATTGGCCTTCTTTGTTTAAGGATGCATATTTGTTTTGCAAAGCATGTGATAGATGCCAACGTGTTGGTAATTTAAGCCCTAAAAACCAAATGCCCCAATCACCCATACTTGTTGTTTTAAAATTTTTTATGTTTGGGGAATTGATTTTATGAGACCATTTGTTTCTTCCTTTGTTAATGTTTACATTCTTCTTGCAGTTGACTATGTCTCTAAGTGGATTTAGGCTAAGGCCACTTGGTTGAATGATGCTAAAACTATTTGTAATTTTGTGAGAACTAATATCTTTGCAAGATTTGGCACTCCTAAAGCTATTATTAGTGATAGGGTACTCACTTTTGTAACAAGTCTTTTCAAGCTCTCTTGAAAAAGTATAATGTTATCCATAGAATTTCCACTGCATATCATCCTCAAACAAGTGGACAACCTGAATTGTCAAATAGAGAGATGAAATCCATCTTGGAGAAAATAGTGAATCCAAATTTAAAGGATTGGAGCTTAAGGCTTGATGATGCATTGTAGGCTTATAGAACAACCTATAAAATGCCTTTGGGAATGTCTCCATACATATTGCTTTATGCAAACCTTGTCATTTACCTATGGAGCTTGAACATAAAGCTTACTGGGCTTTTAAGCAATGTAACATGAATTTAGATGAAGCTGGTATTCATAGAAAGTTACAATCGCAAGAACTTCAAGAAATCAGGAACAATGCATATGATAATGCAAGAATCTATAAGGAGAAGACAAAGATGTTCCATGACGAGATGATTTTGAGAAAGGATTTTTGCATCGGTCAAAAAGTTCTTCTTTTTCATTCGAAGCTAAAACTATTTCCTGGTAAGTTAAGATCAAGATGGATTGGTCCTTTTGTTGTCACTAACATATTTCCCCATGGTGCAGTTCAAATTAAGGCTTTAGATATAGGGAAAGTATTCAAGGTTAATGGTCATAGATTAAAGCCTTATTATGATTTACCATCTTCTAGTTTTGATGAGATTAAGGAGATAAAGTTGGAAGAGCCTTCTTATGACCATCTCTGATCTTTTGAGGCAAAGTCAGGTTAAGGATGTAACAACCTCTATCATATAAGCCATGCTCGAGTCATGGAGTTATATTAAAAGGTTGTCACTGTGCTAAGAAACCTTTAAAATATGGAAAATATAATACATGACCCTTTAACTGCTCACTTTATTACTGACTAATAGTCTCTAGTACATAGATAATAAAATAATTACACTTTAAAGAAAATTGTAACTGACATAATACACAGCGTTTACTTCCGACTAGTCGTTAGCTAGCTTCAATAGTCTCTTGGTCTGGCTTACACCTGATTCTTGCTCAATGAATGGCCCTGTACTCTGCCTCGCACTTGATTTCCAACTTGGGTGCTGGAATATTTACGTAAAAGAGAAACATACAAGTAGGCAATGAGAACCTAAGATTCTCAGTAGGTAAACTCAAACCAATCTTACAGTGCCATCATAAACATTCCAGCCGCTTCGATTTATTATAAAAATATGAGCACGTATAAACAAATAGTGGTTCAATTTTAAGTTGAAAACCCCTTTCTCGAAGCGGGTTATATTTTAACAACCATTTGCCATATTATATGACAGACATAGAAATACGAATAGTATAATATGCTTCAACAATGATCATAATAGCATTATGACTTAACTAGATAATTGAAGATGCACATATAGATGCTTATACTTGAATGTATGCAAATGTACTTGACTTAATTTATCTCTTCTTTAACTTGCAACTTAACCTTGCCATTCTATACTTGGTCCTCCGGAGGTGAATGGCCTCTCTTACCCCTGGGTGATAGCCTGCTTTTCAGGTCCGATCTCGTACCTATACATGAGTGACGGGTTTACTTTCCCCGACTCTCACATCGGTCTATTCCCCTTAAATCTGGTTGAGGGCTGGCCCAAGTCTTAGACAGTGCTACTCTGGCCCATGCTAGCTGGGTCTATGCCATGCCTCACATGGTAGCTTGGTACGTCTTTCTTGCAAGTTCTCATAAATCTTATTCTTCTTTGGACATGATTATACATGCATATGCTACATGCATTCATTCATATACTTCATATTATACTTAAATCAATCTTGCATATATGAATCTAATGAGTATAACATATAAATGTTCATAACAGTCACATAATTCACATATTTTTGCCGGAATTTCGGCAGCATAACGGATCGAGTCCACTTCCTCATGAATAGTGCCAGGCAACCAGTACAAATGTACAAACTTGCAATTCAATATGGACCAGCAAATATATATATATATATTCATAGCATCATTCATCAATTTCAATTCAAGCACCAATTGGGTTTTCAGTTTATTCTCTCCTGTTCTGCCCGAGTTTGGTATACTCCACCCTTATTGCAATTCAACTCATTTGAATCTAATTTTTGGATATGTCATAGCATTATGTGTCTAGTTTCTAACCCTTTTAGTCCCATCTCATTTTGATTTGTATAACTCAATATATAAAAATTTTACCTCAGACTGCCCTGTTCTTAGCCAGAATTGGGTTCTTATAAGTAAAAATTCACTAAAAATAGAAACCTAGGTGAAATCATACGAAATTTATATCAAATTAAAGCTAACAGAACAAGCTTTCAAATGAAATAAGTTTCATGTCATTTGCATGAGCATATACTGAGTTATGAGTCCCGAAACTTGACCCTACTGGACTACCCTATTCCAGCCTGATTTAAACTTAAGTCAAATTCATTGGTGTGCTGGGAACAAATGGCAAGGAATCTGATTCTAAAATTTTTATGGGATGTTTCGTTACATGTTATATTTCAAACAACTTTGGGTTCACTCAATTTGGAGTTGTGTAGGGTGAGTTATACCCTTCTCAACTCATACTGCCCGGATAAGAATCCAAATTTCTAGGTTAAACTGCAAAAATTCATAAGTAATTCTATACTAATCCAATGGCTTATATTTTATATGTATGGAAAGCCCTGAATGTCTAGTTTCATATAAAAATAGATTCATCAAGTCCATATGGACTGTCACAGGGAAAACTCTACCAGCTTCTTGGATTCTTCTTGAATTCATGTTTTCCTTAAATATATCCATCCAATTTTCAATTCAAACTCACATATAAACCTTAAACCAACCTTAATTCGTCATCATCACTCAAGATAACATCAGAATCATACAAGAAAGTATGAAGAAAATGGAGTTCCAATCAGCCCAATTCAAAGGAAATAAGAAAAGAAGCTGGAATTACTACCTTGTCTAGTTGAATTTGTGTTGATTTAGTGTCTTTAATGGTGCAACTTTTGATGAGGCTTGAAGAAGGGACGAAGATAGAGTGAAAATGAGTGTGAATAGAAGGAAAAGGATGAGAGTTCAGCAGCTTATATGAACGAAAATTTAAGGGGAGGAGAAAGGAATTATTTCAAGACTTTTGAAG
Source organism: Pterocarpus macrocarpus (assembly GCA_031439585.1). Taxonomy (NCBI): domain Eukaryota; kingdom Viridiplantae; phylum Streptophyta; class Magnoliopsida; order Fabales; family Fabaceae; genus Pterocarpus; species Pterocarpus macrocarpus. Next base: position 32,239,385 of record CM062516.1, read on the forward strand.
GAAGTTAGATTGTGATTAATGGATTTCATCTCACATTCAAACTCAACTTGGCGGCCCTCTTTCATGGCTGATTGAGGCGCCACTTGTAGGGATGTTTTGGCTAAATCTTGGCCGTCCATCCTAGGGTTTTCACAGTATAATTTCTATTGGTCCGGTTCTGATAGTTTAAAATACTGAAATTCTACCAATTTCCTTTAAATCGGTAAAATGGTTTTAGAAAAATCCTATGGGGTTTCCTATCATTCTAATCTAATTCCATCAAGTCTAATCCTTCTAAATCACACTTAATTGGCTTTAAGTGAATGCTTAATCGAATCCTAATTAATCCCAATTATTCGATGAAAATCGAACAACTAGGCGAAAAACGATAAAAATTCGGTGGACGTGAGGCCAAGTTTCTCCACTATCTTGAGCAACACTTGGCGCCACTCATATGTGGTAAGGGTGGCTGAATTTCAGCCACTTAAGTGAGGGTTTCAGAGAAAATTCTATCGTTCTGTCGCGATTTAAAATGCCGAATCTTCGCCGATTTTCTTCAAATCGGCAAAACTTTACTAAATGAATGCTTAATTGGCTTTAAGTGAATGCTTAATCGAATCCTAATTAATCCCAATTATTCGATGAAAATCGAACAACTAGGCGAAAAACGATAAAAATTCGGTGGACGTGAGGCCAAGTTTCTCCACTATCTTGAGCAACACTTGGCGCCACTCATATGTGGTAAAAAGGTGGCTGAATTTCAGCCACTTAAGTGAGGGTTTCCAGTAGAAAATTCTACTGGTTCAGTTTCGGCGATTTAAAATGCCGAATCTTCGCCGATTTTCTTCAAATCGGCAAAACTTTACTAAATGACTCTAAGAGAATTTCTATATCTCTATTCTAATTGCTCCTAAGCCTAATCCCTCTAATTAATATCTAATTAACTCCTAATTAATCTAATTAACTCCTAATTAACTTTACTTAGTCAATAGGATCGAATAGATCGATTAATAGCGTAGATTAAACGTTTCGCAAATTCAAAGCCTTTTTGTTTTCTATTTTCCATAGCTAATGGCATATCCGTAATTTTGAGCAAGGCCAAGGGCATCCCACGTAATTTCACACCAGACTGCCTCCATGGCCCAATCGGCAGAGATTTAAACTTTTACAGTTTCACCGCGCGATTCTGCTCTGTTTAAAATCCCATTTTGCTAATTCTATAGATGTGGGGACATGAAGGTCATTTCTTGAAAAGTTTTAGGATTATTGTGGGAATAAACCTTTGGGGTCAAAAATATAATTTCTAAAAAATTCTAGGCATTACTGCAATTGACAAAAGTTTATAGGGACACTTTTGTCATTTCTTAATTTTTAACATATGGCAGTGCCATTTTTTCAACGGCAGTGTTACACTACCCTATAATTCCAAGTGTGAGGTTCGCCATGGCATAGCGCTGCCTGAGAAATTCTCACACTGCCTGAGGAAAATAATTCAAAGTTTCTATTACGTTTTGTTTACGAGAGTGGGGATGTTACAGAGGACAATAAACCAAGCGCTTTTGGGAGGCAACCCAATGGATAGAGTGCTTTGGAAATCAGATTTGATCTCTCTTATTCTTTATCATTTTACTCCTTTATTTTGTTTGCTTTGTAGTTTGTTATTTTTTTTCCCTTTCACCTTAATTCATATTTTTGTCTTACATTGAGGATAATGTAAGGAGTAAGTGTGGGGGGAATGATTTAGGATAATTTCTTGTTTATTTAAAAATAAAAATCAAACTTTCAAAAAAAAAATGATTCAAAAAAAAAAAACAAAATTTCTGGTTGTGTTTTTTTTTTTTCATAATTTTGTTTTTAAGTCTAGTTTTAGGTTTTTTGATTCTTTCTAGCAAAATGATGAGGTTTTGAGCTTTAATTCATAGCTTTGATTGATGACAAGTTTAGAATTGGATTTGACTTCATTCTCTTGTTAATACATTTTTATGATATTATACTCTTTTAAATGTTACTTACTTTGCTTTTAGTACAGTTATAATGCATACTTTAACCTTGCTTGCATTCTTGAAATTTACACTTGGATGGTCATTAGATTTAATTGTTTGATTGTTGAGCTGAAAATTCTCTTTTGAAGTGCTTTTGGATTTGAAACTGATTTCTGCCACTTTGGAAAATGATTAAGGCATTTTGTTGTCTAACACCATGGCCAAATGGACATTTTCCCTATATTTTGATGTTCCAAAGCGAACACAAATCCTTAGTGAGCCAATTTGAGCCTTCATAGAATTTAGTCTTTTTTTCTTTGGCACCTTTATCTTCTTTACCTAGCTTGATATAAATTTTTGTCCTAACCTTTGTTTCTTTGATGGAATAGAGTTAGAGACTTGATTGATGTGCAAGTTATTGGTAATTCAAGTATGGTAAAGATGAGAAGTGTGGGGGAATTTGTTATCTTTCAACAATTAGTGAAATGAAAAAAAAAAAAAAAGAAGAAAAGAAAAAAAAAGTGTTCAATAAACTCAGTTGAAGTTCAAACTATGTTACAGTGTTATAAGAGTAAAGAAAGGTGAAGGAAGGGTCCACACTAAAAAAATTGACTGTTATGTTTGTTCTATGGAATTTTGACTTAAACATGCTTGCATTATCATTTTCATTTCTCTATTTCTAGGAATTCAAAGAAACTCGTGTATTTCCTTTTCCCTTTGTTTCTTAAGATACATTACAACCCCCATTGACCCCATCACAACCAAAGAAAAGACATTTTGATTCCATTGTGGTGTTTTGATGATAATTTGACATTTGCATGAATTAAGAGAATTTGATGCTTGACATGATTGCATGAAAATTGAAAGCTTGAATTGTGGAGATGGAAAGAGTAAGGCTTATTTAAAGTGTTGCACAGTTTTTTTTTTCACCATTAGCTTAGCTGTTTCCTTTACTTGTGTATGATGTTCATTGGATGCATTATCTTGAGCATGGTTGATGATAAAATTTTGCTTGTTTGATTTCAAGGTTGTATATTTCTAGTTCTCTAAAAAATGCTGGAAAGAATAGGTGTTTGTGGCTATCATCGCTGGAAGCACTCACAAGACTATATAACTCGTCCTCTATGGGCCACCTAGAGGTTCAAAGGCTTGATGCATATGCTAAATGTAATCATGATTTCCTATGAAAGTGGATTAGCTTAGGTTTTGCTTTAGTTTTACTTGAGGACAAGCAAGGTTCAAGTGTAGGGGAAATTGATAAGTACATTTTATTCACTTATTTTATATTCTTTTCTCTACTTGTTCGTAGCTTTAATCTTGTAAATATAATGTTTTTATTTTACTATTTTGTGCTTTGTAGGAAAATAAAGCTTAAATATGATTTTTTAGCTGAACAAGAGTAAAAAGACTCAATATGGAGCTAATTCAAGAAAATGCTAAGAATTGAGTGCTGGACAACATGAGCAGTATGTCTTTCCAAGGGCATAAATTTTTCCTCCAAAGTCAGAATGACATGATTCCACTTGAAGATGAAAGTAGACATCCAGAGTTTTAATTTGACATCAAGATCAACTTAAAAAGTCCAACAGACCAAAAAGTTTGAAGCTACCAAAGTTGGGCCTGACGCTGACCCATCACTGCATTCAATGCAGTTTTGCTCAATTCAGTTCTCCCTTGATATAAGCCCAAATGGGATGATTCCAGAGCCAAAAATGAAGCCCAAGAGGTTAAATTTCCAATGGTGGTCAAATTACTCTCATCCAATCCCACTTGGTCAATGAAATTTACATGTGAAGCACAACTGTCAGAAAAAATTGTAACTGTCAATTTTAATTAATGAATGGTGGGTCAATTGAGTTCAATTCATTTGTGGGTTTTCATTGTCTAATTATAGGTTGTTAAAAACTTAATTATCAGAATTATTTTAGATAATCACCAATTCTTTGTGAGAATGTAACCTATGAAGCTAGCTTAATGTCGAGTTACACTTGAAGTAGTTACAATTTGGATGATTGAGTTTACATTTTGACAGGGGACCAGTAGCCATAAGGGGGAGAGGAGCAACAAATGAACATTTTTTCTCTTTCTAGAGAGAGAAATTTTTGTGGAGAGAGAAATAGGTTTCAGTCATTCATCCTTAGAAACCATAGTTACAATATTGGAGTTGGAGAAGTGACATTATCATCGAGTTTGTAGCTGTGGACATCACTTTTTGTTGTTCTATAGGGATTTAATTGAGGACAAGAAGAAGAAAAGATAGGTGTTGAAGATTAGAGTTTGGGAAACTTTGCCTTCACCCTTTAGTCTACACATTTTTTTCTTTCTTTCTTAACTCATGCTATGTATTCTTCAATTTGTGATATGGTTTTCTTTAGAATGTTAGGCTAAATTATTTTTATGGTTATCGGTGAACTTTGAACCCTAAATTATCATGTAATTAAATTGATATTTAGACCTCTATTTTCTTGAGAGATGATTATATTCTCCTATTCACTTCATGATTATGGTAGTAATGTTACATGTTTGGATTGGCCACCCTTATATTTCATGTTATGGCTGATTGCTAGATTTAGGATTATGATGTTCATTATCCTTTATCCATATGTAGTAACTTGTGTGCAAACTTAATGGTCAAGTTTTGATTATATGCAAGGGAGAATATAACCTAAGTCACTTAGTCCTATCTTAGAGACCAAAACTTAGGTCAATCTATCCTTCTAATTGCAATTGTTAATTGAACTTAGTGGATGTTTCCTATGTCAATTAGTGATTAGAATAGGTTAATGGATGTTTCTTAATCTATTTAAAAGGAGGTAGGTAATAGAATTTTTCATTGCCTAAGATTGGTAACTAAAAAAGTAGAATTGTAGGCTAAAATTGAGAACTAATGGCATAATATAATTTGGTGGGGAAAAGGGATCCCATAACCAATTTTTAATTGATTTCAACAAAATAGCATCATTTTCTCTTATTTATTTTTTTATTTTCGTGTAATTTTTTTATATAATTTTTGTTTGATTTATAGAACCAAAAAAGCCCCCCCCCCCATTTTGTGTTACTTTGTTTTTTTAGAGTTTAATAGCAATAGAATATAAAATAAGCTAAATAATTAAATAATTCAATTTCTCGTGGATCAACTCTTTTCTCATTACTAAACTAATTTTTTCTAAACCAAGCAAAGGTTTTTAATTTGGTAGTTTAACGGCATATCAATACCCCTGCTGTTTTCATGGATTACATGAACCGAATTTTTAGATCCTACCTGGATAGATTTGTAGTTATTTTCATAGATGATATTATTATCTATTCGAGAACAAAGGAGGAACATGAAGAACATTTGAGGGTTATTGACTTGAGTCTCGAGCTCGGTCAAATTACAATAAACCGAATTACAAAAAAATTTGCAGTAAAGAATGCAATCTGAGTTGTCTCCCAGTGATGACAGTTTTATATGATCAGGAATTCCCGAGGGCAGGTTTGTTTATAAAATAAAAACGCAACTATTTAAAATGAAAATGAATAGAAATTGGAACTTCAATCCAAGAATCAAGAAGAACAATTATCACTCGATCATCGGATTCTAGACATATATTAACATTTCAATTCGATGGTTAATCATAAATTTGAATGAAATCTCAATCCAAATTCTGTATTCACACACAATTACCTTCATGCATTTGATTAACACATATTCAATCAGTGTTCAGAAACCTCTAAATCCTAATTGGATTGTGTTAATTTTAGTCACCAATGCATTAACCTTAGAACTTAGATCCAAATTCTAAATCATATTCTTTCAATCAATTGAATCAAACAATTAACCAATATCTATGACAACAATTGAACCCTTGATTAAAATTCTACAACGAAAACCTTCAGTTTCAAAACAAAAATCAAAAAGGAGAAAGGGTAGATGAAATTATGAAGTGTTGATTCCGAAATAGCCAATCCTCACATGTGATAATGCTCCTTGAATTCTTGGATTAGATAGAGCTTAAGCCCCCATGAATTGAGGAAAACAAATTGTAAAGGTGTGGGGGCGTGAGAGAGAAAAGAAAGAAAAACGAAACTTGTTATTCCAAAATCTGTCTAACTAGTTACAAGGTTCTGGCTTCCGTTTAAACTTAGCCATCCCAGCATCAAAACATCCAAAACAATTCAATATTACATAATTGCATTAATCCTCTGTCTATTAGCTTTATTTGGACACCTAAATTGCCTAATTATGAATTCTAGAGAGGAAATTATTCTTGAAACCGCGAATCAATATCTTGAATCAGTCTATGATATCATTCTACAATTTTGGCTAAGAAAAAGCATCTGTTTGGATTTGAAATCTGAAGATGACTCAAAGCCTTCGATGTCAGCTTCAAAACTGGAATGGGCTTAATTGGGTTTTGGTGGACTGAATCATAGTCCAAACATTGCATGCTGCTCAAGAACCGCGGCTATAGTCAAGACTCTACTTCCAGGCCTAAATTCAGCTCCAAGACTTCCGAATTTGCCTCTGACCTTTCATAAGAGTTGTAGACCTATCTCTTAGCTTTCCTACAAATCAAGAATCACAATAAAATGAGCTCTACAACTCAAGATATGGCCCAAAAACCAAAATAGTGTTAGAATTAGCTTAATGTTGGAAAATTCAACTCAAGCCCAACTAAAATCCAATTAACACAAAATAGTCCAAATCAATCCAATTAGGCACACAAGAGGATTAATGACCTAGGAATAAGGGAAAATAAGTATATAAAAATCCAATTGATCAAATTTCCCGCACTTAGCACTTGCATGTCCTCATGCAAAGCTCAATTAAGGACATAAAAATATGCAACCTAAAAGTCATGAAATAACCAAAATGAACAAGCAAATTCTCCAATGAATCATCAAAAGTGTTAAGCTTAGGAACATAAGAGCATATAAGGCATCAAGAGTTTCCAACAATCAAATAATTCAACACCCCATCTCTCAAAAATGTAAGTTAAGCAATATCCTTCAAAATGCAAATAGATCAAGCAAGAAAGGGATCACAAGATGGTGTTTGAATCTCTCAACAAAAAGTGTATGGGCGAAAAGTGTTTCACTCAAATAACCTCAATAGACAATGCATTACCATAAGCTTGTTAATCTCCTACTTCTCCACTACTCACAATCATATGCAAACACAAATCAAGATGACTTTATTCAAAGTTGTAATGGGGCCAAGGTAAGGGTAGGGAAATATGAAGATATGACAAGATATAACCTAAGAGAATAGAAATAACATTGTTCATTAATAACATTCTCCACTTACTCTCTTTGAACCTTCTTTTCCCTTTAATAAAATTCCCCATTTTCTTTTCTTTTCTTTTCTTCACTTCCCTTGCATCTTTTCAAACCCTCACATTTGATCCTAAACACAACAATAATGATGAAACCAACGCACTCCTTATTCCCTAAGGTTAGGTATAACATAGTTTTCCACTTAAAGCTTGTAATGTGCTAGAAACCAAAGAATGGTCAAAAAGGCTCAAAGGGGCTAAACAAAGGGAAAAATGCAAGGTAGGCTATATGGCCAAGTGGCTAAAATGAAAGAAATGCCTCTATCATGTTCATGATTGCATATGAAAAAAATGTAGCCTCAAAGAAGAATCAATACAAGTTCTAGAATAACAAAATCTATAAGGGAAAACACACAAGAAGGAAGAGAATGGCATGAAACCCAACCATAAACAATAAGGCTCAAAAGCTCACAAAGGTAAAATCCAACATACTCAATCATGGCAAATCAAGATCAATGACCCAACTTAGACATATCATATCAAGAGGGAAAAGAAAAATGAAATCATGTTGGGACCCTATCCTCCCTAACGCCTTAACTCAAAAACTTTCAATTCAACAGTGGAGAGTAAAAGCACCAACAAAGCTAATTTTTTTTTTTTCTCAAAACAAACAAAACAGACTAAGGAAACAAATCTATAATGCAAGACTAATTACCAAGCAATCTATGACTAAACCATCCCCCCACACTTCAACTTTACATTGTCCTCAATGCAATGCATAATGGAAATGCAAGGCAAGTAAAATAAGGTAAAAAGGTAGTGAAAACTCCCTCATGGTAAATTATGCTTGAATTGGTCTAGGAATCTCCACCATAATGTGCAGCAATGAAAAGGTAGTGAATTTCTCTTGTTTCCACCGGGATCCCACAACACGTAAATCATATTGTGTGCTTTAAAACTATTCTTTTCTTTGGGTCCCATTATTGATGGCTATAGCAAAAAATTCTGCATGCACACAATCTGTGGAAGCTTCCGTACAATATCATGATCATATGCCAAGGAATCCAAAAAATCAGCAAAATTCACCACAATGGCATGATTATCATGAAGTGCAGAAATCATAAAATGAACTATGCCAATTGCATCAGAAAATGCAGAATTTAGGAATGCAAATTTTAAAAATATAGAATTTAGGAATGCAGATTTTAAAAATGCAGAATTCAAAAGTGCAGGATCTATGACTAATGAATACAAAGAATTAGGGAATGCAGAATTTGAACATGTAAAATTAGCAAATGCAAAATGTAAAATCTGAACATGTAGAAATTAAATTTGCAAACTTTGAAATTGCATAAACAGAATCAGAAATTGTAGAATCTGAAAATGCAAAAACAATGCAAACAATATCAAAGTTAACAAAATCAAAATTTACAGCAATAGAATAAACAAAATCAGAATGCAGAACAAAAATTGACATAGTTCAAAACTACAGAATTAAAAACTTTAAAAATAGAACCAAAATGTACTACAACAGAATCAAAATGGACTAAATCAGCAATTGCAAAATTTGAATTACCAGAATCAAAACTTGTAAAAACTAAACTAGTAGAATTAAAACCCGAAGAATGCAAATCAGCAGAACCAAAATTTACTAAAATTGAATTAGCACATGTAGAAATAAGATATGCAGAATTTGCACTAACAAAATTAGAAAATGCATAGTCAGAATCAGAAATTGTAATGTCAAAAATTAAAAGCTTTCCTACAGAATCAGAGCTTGCACAAACAACATCTGAAACTGCAATAACCGAATTAGAAACTGCACAAACAGAATTAGCAAAGTTAGCACCACCAGAATTTCTAGAATCTAATTCTACAAAATCAGAGCTATGTAGTGATATGTCGTTAAACTACCAAATTAAAAACCTTTGCTTGGTTTAGGAAAAATTAGTTTAGTAATGAGCAAAGGGTCGATCCACAAGGAATTGAATTAATTTAGTTATTTAGCTTATTTTAGATTCTGATTATAATAAACTCTAAAAAGACAAAGTAACACAAAATGGGGGTGTTTGTTGTTTCTATAATTCAAACAAAAATTATATAAAAAAAATTCACGAAAATAAAAAAAAATAAACAAGAGCAAATGATGCTGTTTGTTGAAATCAATTAAAACTGGTTATGGGATCCCTTTTCCCCACCAAATTATATCATGTAATTAGCTCTTAATTTTAGCCTCTAATTCTCTTTGTATAGTTTACCAATCTTAGGCAATAAAACATTCTATTACCTACCTTCTTTTAAATAGATTAAGGAACATCCATTAACCTATTCTAATCACTAATTGACATAGGGAACATCCACTAAGTTCAATTAACAATTGCAACTAGAAGGATAGATTGATCTAAGTTTTGGTCTCTAACATAGGACTAAGTGACTTAGGTTATATTCTCCCTTGCATACAATCAAAACATGACCATTAAGTTTGCACACAAGTTACTACATATGGATAAAGGATAATGAACATCATAATCCTAAATCTAGCAATCAGCCATAACATGAAATATAAGGGTGGCCAATCCAAACATGTCACATTACTACCATAATCATGAAGTGAGTAGGTGAATATAATCAACTCTCAAGAAAATAGAGGTCTGAAAATCAATTTAATTACATGATAATTTAGGGTTCAAAGTTCACCCATAACCATAAAAATAACTTACCCTAACATTCTAAAGAAAACCATATCACAAATTGAAGAATACATGACATGAGTTAAGAAAGAAAGAAAACATGTGCAGACTAAAGGGTGAAAGCAAAGTTGCTCAAACTCTAATCTTTAGCACCTATCTCTTCTTCTTGTCCTCAATTAAATCCCTAAAGAGCAGCAAAAAGTGATGTCTGCAGCTACAAGCTTGATGAAAATGTCACTTCTCCCACCCCAATATTGTAACTATGGTTTCTTAGGATGAGTGGCTGAAACCTCTTTCTCTCTCCACGAAATTTTCTCTCTCCAGAAATAGAAAAGATGCCCTTTTGTTACTTCTCTCCCTTGTGGCTGCTGGTCTCTTGTCAAAATGTAATCTCAGCCATCCAAATTATAACTACTCCAAGTGTGACTCCACATTAAACTAGCTTCATAGGTTACATTCTCATAAAGCATTAGTGATTATCAGAAATAATTCTGATAATTAAGTTTTTAACAACCTATAATCAGACAATGAAAACCCACAAATGAATTGAACTAAATTGGCCCACCATTCATTAATTAAAATTGATAGTTTCGATTTTTTCTAGAAGCTCTACTTCACGTATAAATTTCATTGACCAAATGGACTTGGATGAGAATAATTCAACCACCATTGGAAAGTTAACATCTTGGGCTTCATTTTTGACTCTGGAATCATCCCATTTGGGCTTATATCAAGGGAGAACTGAATTGAGCAAAACTGCATTGAATGTAGTGATAGGTCAGCATCATGCTCAACTTTGGTAGCTTCAATCTTTCTGGTCCGTTGGACTTTTTGAGTGATCTTAGTGTCAAATTAAAGCTCTGGATGTCTACTTTCATTTCCAAGTGGAATCATATCATTTTGACTTCGGACAAAAAAGTTATGCCCTTAGAAAGACATACTGCTCATGCTATCCAACACTCAATTCTTAGCATTTTCTTGAATTAGCTCCAAATTGAGTCATTTTACTCTTGTTCAGCTCAAAAATCATCCTTAAGCTTTATTTTCCTACAAAACACAAATAGTAAAATAAAAGCATTATATTTACAAGATTAAAGCTATGAACAAGCATAGAAAAGAATATAAAATAAGTGAATAAAATGCACTTATTAGTAGGCATGCATCAATTTCAACACAAACAACACATAAATCAATGCCATCACAATCGGAACACTTGAATTTGTAACACCCTAATAAGACCATACTACGCTTAAGTCGTATTACGGCGTATTATTAGTTGTTACTTATGCTCGTGGAAAACTAAACTTCACTTGAAATTAAATTACGCGGAAAATACGGTAAAATATTTCTTTTCTTTTGAAATATGTCGTCACTTTTTGGAAAGTAAAGCCTCGCGCGAGAAGGTAGCGATAGACGAGCGTATCGCAGAGAATTCAATATAAATTGAAGGAACAAGGGATGAATCAAAATAGCATGCATTCAAATTACTACAACAACCATATAAATATAATTAGTTTCATAATATCCAACAAATACATAAAAAGGGAACTCATGGTCATGCCATGGCCCCAAAAGATCAAAGATACATAAGTCTAACAAGGTTCGTTACCAAATGAAATACATAGGATAAGGAACACAAAATGAAAATAGGCCCATGCAGACACATGCTGATTTCTCTACCCCTCCCGTGCCTCTCGATCGAATGGGCTCAAGTCCTCGAGTGCCTGGTCCCCCTCGCTCCTTGGCCTCGGGGTACGTGAGGAGTATGAATAATGCAAGGGTGCCTACTGATCACCTCAATGCGACGCACACGACGACCTGGGGTATAGCTGGCCATAGAAGAACGTGCCTCAGAGGGATCCTCCTCGGACTCGGCAGGGTGATACTCGGGGAGCGGCGGCGAAGCGGCCCTAGGAGTGGCCGTCGAGCTTACATCTATCACAGGGATCTCCGGCGATGGCATGAACTCGGCTGCGGGCAAACCCGGCGACATCGGCTCCATCTCGATGTCGGGCAATGGCTCAGGCGGAAAATCCCAAGGACCTAGGGGCTGTCCAAGGTCGGCCGATGAAATGTCTGCCGGGGCTGGCGGGACTTCTGGATCCTCTTCCTCAAAAATCCGACCTAGGTAAAAATATGTGCGGACTATTGTGGTGGTCGTGGCCACAATAGCGTGAGTATCTCTGTCGTAAGTCCACTCATGGTGGGGAGGGTCCACGCTCCACTCCACGAGGTGAGCCATAAGTATCTGGTGACGAGACGGAAAAACTACTAGGGTGAGAAATAAGATTTCTCAGTAGGACTTGACCCTAACACGTAAGTGTCATCGTCATCGTCCTAGCCACTTCGGTTTTATAAATAAAAACAGTGAGCATGCATCAAATTCAATTCTTAGATTTTTGAAAACATGAGTATCCGAAGCGGATTCAATTTTTAACATACCTTCTAATCATTGGTATCATAATAACCATAAGCACAAGTGAAATCGTATAAAACATGTATGTCCAAGCTAGAAGATTCTCTTAACTCCTCCCCTTTTTAGGGTTTTGGACCGAAGTCCCTTTTCTTTTCTTAACTTGACTTTATCTTTTCACCCACTAAACATAAGTGGTAATGAGCTCATACCGTGGCCGTCGCCACCATAGAATTTCGGTACTTACACTAGCTGGGTCATGCCATGCCTCATGTAAGACCTATCCCCTATTCTCACACTAGCTGGGTCATACCATGCCTCATGTGAGTTGTGGGTGAGGGGAACTTAAATTAGGTTACCTTCCCTTTTGAAGGATCACTTACTTGACTTAAATTTCTTCTATTAAAGCTTATGATGCAAAATATTTCTAAGTCCATAATTTTTACAAAATTTCGGCAGCATAACGGCTAGACCGAAGCTTCCCAAAATTTTGCCAAACAGAGAGACCAATATCATATAACATTAAGTATCATATCATTATCATAATCATAACATCATCATATCATCATCATAATCATCATCATAACATCATCATATCATCATTATAACATCATCATATCATCATTATCATACTTGCACATAAACATAGGCATATTCTCAAGCAACATTTTATGAGCTTAGCTTAATAAATTTGGTGCAAGCTTTTAATTGAGATTGTCTCTTGTGTACACTTCTTTTATTGGGCATAGTGCCAATTTCATCTATTATCCTCTTTGACACTTTTAAGTTGAATTATAAAGGTTTTTCCAATGCTTAATATAAGGGTATTAATGTCTTAGAGCTTATTCCTCCTTATTCTTTAACTTTTACCATAACCAGTTTTACTTTTATAGTGGAGCAGTAACTTTGAAAATTCACCATAATTTCACCTTTTACTCTTTTATTTCGAATTTTTGTGTGGATGTACTTCTCTGAGTATATTTTTAAACAAAATAAACCACACTTAAAAATTCATTTTGTAGCTTGAGTTATGCACATTTTATTCTGACTGTTCAGGATTGAAAGTTCAACTCGGGTCAGTGGCTTGTCCGCTTCACTGGGAGTTCCTCACATGGAATCTGACAAAACTGTTTCATGGGAGTGTTCCTCTATGTCTTATATTTCTAAAAAACTTGGTCCCACTCAAAAATGTTATGTATAACTTGAGCTATGCATGTTTTATTACCTACTGCCCGGATAGAAACCCATCCAGGAATAGCGAACATTGAAAAATCATATCTCTCTCGTTTTAAGGCCAAATCTCGTATATTTTATATGTATGAAAAGCTCTTTGAGTCTACTTTCAGAGAAAATTAGTTTTGTTCCATTTTGAGTTTTGTGGAGTGAGTTATACCGTACGCTTTACAGACTGCCAGAATTCCAGCTTAACTAGTTTTTAAGTTTTACATATCAATCTTGTAGAAATGTTGATATACCACTTCAAATCACCATTTTTATGTTTTATCTCATCATCATACTCAAAGTTTTAGTCACCAAATTAGTATTTTTAACCAAACTAAAGCAAGATACATAAATCCATCATGCCACATATTCTCACTTTAAAAACAACACTTTCAACAAGACAAGAAAACTCATAGGGCAAGAAATGGTCACAGACTAAGAATTCCTAAAACCACCTAGCTATAAAGAGCTTAGGAGATTCTAGAGCTTGAAAAATACATGAGAAAGAAGAGTTAGAATCACTACCCAAAGTGTTTCTCTTGGAAGTTTGAAAAATGAAGTGGTTGGAGATGGCCTCCTTCTCCTTGAGCTTGATATTGGGGCTTGTGTATGAGTGGTTTTGTTTCTCCAAGGACCAAATATGGTAGTCCTTGAAGGGATTGTGAGTATGGTGATAGGAGATGAGGGTGATGGTGGTAGAAAAGTGAGGACTTAGGGTAGGAAAACAAGAAGAACAAGAAGAAGAGTAGGAAGAACAAAGAGAGGTTTAGAGAGAGGTGAGAGCTTTGTGTGTATTCTTGAGAGAGGGAATGAAATGAATTGAGGAGAGAGGGAGGGCTGAAAGTGGCGTACAAATGAGGGAGAAAAGGTTTTGCTTCTTACACAAGCTAGGAAGTGGAAAAACTTTGGGGCAAAAGAGAGTGTTGTGCTTCCTTTGAGTCTTGGAAATTGGGTAAAGACTATGTAGTATTTTTGTCAAGTGGTTAAAAGCATGAGCTCTCTTAGGATTTGGCTTGGATGGCTAGGATCACACTAAGTGTCATTATCTTGATGAAGAAGAGTACAACTCTTGTTATGACTTAAGGGATCTACTAATATGGACTCTTGATATTGTGGTATATGATGAGAAAGTAAATGGATGGTTGGATATGGCTCTTGCTTTGACCAAACTTTCAAACCATAATTAAAGGGAAGTTTCTACATCTTTATGATTGTTACAATTATCTAAATGTTAATTAATTCGATTGGTTTAAATTACTCATTAGCACATTTTAATTAAGAAGGATTTTCCTCATTAATTATATAAGAAGATGTGAGGGTTAATGTGATTAAGATTTGAGACTTATATGCTCTCAGTTAATTAGGTTAGATCACCTTGATTTTATGCTCTAAATCATGGATTAATAAGGATTGGGCAATTAGGCTTTTAATTGTAACTTTTAATGCATTATGTCTCAATTGTTGACTTGCCTTTGATTTACTAAGCTCTTGCTCTCGAGATTAATCGATTAATTCTCAATTAATCGCTAACTCCTCTAATTAGCCAGAAACACCGAGCTAATTAACTTAGGTGAAAATGGGAATGTTACAGAATTCATTTGTAATGCCTACAAGTTCAAGAAATTCAGTCACTAAATTAGCATGCACATCATCAACCAAGGTAACTAAATAGAAAACAGAATGCTCCTCAATTGGATATCTCATGGCATCACACATTTTAAAATTGACTTTGTTATCTCCAAATTACATGGATAAAGTACCAGCATATACATCAATCTTAATCTTAGCAATTTTTAAAAATGGCCTACCTAAGATCAATCTTGGTTAATTAGCATGCATATCATCCTCCATGTTTAAGGCATAAAAATTTGCAAGGAATATTAAATCATTTACCCTTACCAATACATCTTCTAATACTCCCTCAGGATGAGTTGTGCTTCGGTTGGCAAGTTGAATGACTACTCCCATTGGTTTGAGCTTTCCAATGTACAATGACTGGTATACTGATTTTGGCATCACATTGATTGAAGCTCCAAGGTCTAGCATGGCTTGGTTGAATTGCTTGCTGCCTATTATGCATGGAATGGTGAAAATGCTAGGATCTTTGCACTTTGGAGGAATGGTTGGTTGAATAATGGCGGACACATTTCTGCCCATGCTCATATTCTCATTTCCTTTCAACCTCCTTTTATGAGTGCACAAGTCTTTGAGGAACTTGGCATACTTGGGAATATGCTTGATTGCGTCTAGGAGTGGAATATTGACTTCCACTTTACTAAAAGTCTCCATGATCTCCTTGTCCAATTCTGCCTTCACTATCTTCTTATTTTGTGTCACTCTGTTGGGGAAGGGCAGTGGTATACTTGGTTCAGATTGTCTGCAGTTGCTGGTCTTTGTTGGTTATGTGTCATTTCTATTTGTTTCTGCAGAGTATGATTTGTTTGCTGAATCTACTGAATCTGCTTTTGCTTTAGAACCTGATTTTCTAGCAGAATTTGATTTTTGTGCTTGGTTTGGAGCTTGCAGCTCATTGCCACTTCTCAAGATAATGGCACTCACATTCCTTGGATTGGTCACGGTTTGGGAGGGGAGGTTGCCAGATCCTTGAGATTTCAGTTCACTTACTATTGTGGCTAGCTAACCAATCTGTGTTTGCAGATTCTGCATACTAGCTTCTATTCTCTGCTAGAACTGAATGTTGCTAGTTGCCATTTGCTTCACCAATTCTGCTAGGCTTGGTTCTATACTGTTGCTTTTCCTTACTGCATTGTGCCTAAACTACTGCTGTTGTTGCTACAAAAATTGGCTGGAATTGTTATCGTACCTCAGGTTTGGGTTATCTCTCCAACCAAGGTTGTATGTGTTGGAAAATGGATCATAATTTCTCTGCTGCTGCTGGTAAAGTCTGCCAGGAAATATTCCAACTACAGTTTCATTACTCTCTTGCAGATGTAGACATTGATTTGTTAGATGACCTAGTATATAGCAAATTCCACAAATGCTTGCTGTTGGTGGTATGGTTTGCTGAGGCAGCAGTGTCTGACTAAGTGCCAATTGCCTGACCAAGAATGTTAATTCTTCAATTCGGTTCTCCATTCTCTACTAGTTGGCATCTGAGGTCTGCACTTTATTAACTCTTCCGGGTGGAACTATGGCTCGTGTACTGAATTGTTGTGCATTGGCAGCCATATTAGCAATCAAGTCTCGGGCTGCAACGAGTGTTTTGTCTACCAGAGCTCCTCTAGAAGCAACATCAACCATGCTTCTCTCCATTGGCAAGAGGCCTTCATAAAAATACTAAATCAGAAGTCGGTCACTGATTTGGTGATGTAGACAGCTTGCACAAAGTTTCTTGATCCTCTCCCAATACTCATGCAATGTCTTTCCACCCATCTGCCTTACCGCAAATCTCTTTCCTTATAAATGAAGCTCTTGAGGCAAGAAAGAATTTCTCTAAGAGCATCCTCTTTATGTCTTACCAGCATGTGATAGAGCCTGGATGCAAGTAGTATAGCCCACCTTTTGCAGCTCCATCTTTAGGGAGAAAGGAAATTCCCTCAGCTTGATGTGGTCTTCATCAACTCCATGTGGCTTCATAGTTGAGCATACCACATGGAATTCCTTCAAGTGCTTGTAGGGATCCCCTCTAGCTAAGCCATGAAACTTGGGCAGCAGGTGTATCAAGCCAAATTTCAGTTCAAAGTCTGCCTCCAACTCCGGATATTGAATTGCTAAAGCTTGATAGTTCATGTCAAGTACTGCAAGCTCCTTCAAAGTCCTGTTAGCCATGTTATCTGCAAACACAAAATTGTTAGCAAAGTTAGGACTAGAATCGGGAACCGGTGAATCAAAAACAGAATTATCAGTAGAACTAGTGTCAAACAGTCTTAGGATCAAACTCAACCAAATTAGGATCCAAGTTTGACCTAGTCATGCACTAAAAAGATAGCAAACAGAATAATATCACCTATCATATCACTACCTGTAACAACGTCTATCATATAAGCTATGCTCGAGTCATGGAGTTATATTAAAAGGTTGTCACTGTGCTAAGAAACCTTTAAAATATGGAAAATATAATACATGACCCTTTAACTGCTCACTTTATTACTGACTAATAGTCTCTGATACATAAATAATAAAATAATTACACCTTAATGGAAATTGTGACTGACATAATACACAGCATTTACTTTCGACTAGTTGTTAGCTAGCTTCAATAGTCTCTTGGTCTGGCTTGTACCCGATTCTTACTCAATGAATGGCCCTGTACTCTGCCTCGCACTTGATTTCCAACTTGGGTGCTGGAATATTTATGGAAAAGAGAAACATACAAGTAGGCAGTGAGAACCTAAGGTTCTCAGTAGGCAAACTCAAACCAATCTTACAGTGCCATCATAAACATTCTAGCTGCTACGGTTTATTATAAAAATATGAGCACATATAAACAAATAGTGGTTCAATTTTAAGTTGAAAACACCTTTCTCGAAGCGGGTTATATTTTAACAACCACTTGCCATATCATATGACAGACATAGAAATACGGATAGTATAATATGTTTCAACAAGGATCATAATAGCATTATGACTTAACTAGATAATTGAAGATGCACATATAGATGCTTATACTTGAATGTATGCAATTGCACTTGACTTAATTTATCTTTTCTTTAACTTGCAACTTAACCTTGCCATTCTGTACTTGGTCCCCCGGAGGTGAATGGCCTCTCTCACCCCTGGGTGATAGCCTGCTTTTTAGGTCCGATCTCGTATATATACATGAGTGACAGGTTTACTTTCCCCGACCCTTACACTGGTCTATTGCCCTTACCCATGTCTTAGACAGTACCGCTCTGGCCCACGCTATCTGGGTCTATGCCATGCCTCATGTGGTAGCTTGGTACGTCTTTCTTGCAAGTTCTCATAAATCTTATTCTTCTTTGGACATGATTATACATGCATATGCTACATGCATTCATTCATATACTTTATATTATACTTAAATCATTCTTGCATATATGAATCTAATGAGCATAACATATAAATGTTCATAACAGTCACATAATTCATATATTTCATTTAATTTCTAAGAAGATAATGGATCGAGTCTGCTTCCCCATGAATAGTGCCAGGCATCCAATACAAATGTACAAACTTGCAATTCAATATGGACCAGCAAATATATATATATATATATATATATATATATATATATATATATATATATATATATATATATATATATATTCATAGCATCATTCATCAATTTCAATTCAAACACCAATTGGGTTTTCGGTTTATTCTGTCCTATTCTGCCCGAGTTTGGTATACTTCACCCTTATTGCAATTCAACTCATTTGAATCTAAATTTTGGATATGTCATAGCATTATATGTCTAGTTTCTAACCCTTTTAGTTCCATCTCATTTTGATTTGTATAACTCAAGATATAAAAATTTTATCTCAGACTGGCCTGTTCTTAGCCAGAATTAGGTTCTTATAAGTAAAAATTCACTAAAAATAGAAACCTAGGTGAAATCATATGAAATTTATATCAAATTAAATCTGATAGAACAAGCTTTCAAATGAAATAGTTTCATGTCATTTGCAAGAGCATATCCTGATTTATGAGTCCCAAAACTTGACCCTACTGGACTACCCTGTTCCAGCCCGGTTTAAACTTAAGTCAATTTCATTGGTGTGCTGGGAACAAATGGCAAGGAATCTGATTCTGAAATTTTTATAGGATGCTCCCTTACATGTTATCTTTCAAAAAACTTTGGATTCACTCAATTTGGAGGTGTGTAGAGTGATTTATATCCTTCTCAACTCATACTGCCTGGATAAGAATCCAGATTTCTAGGTTAAACTTCAAAAATTCATAACTAATTCT
Source organism: Pterocarpus macrocarpus (assembly GCA_031439585.1). Classification (NCBI taxonomy): domain Eukaryota; kingdom Viridiplantae; phylum Streptophyta; class Magnoliopsida; order Fabales; family Fabaceae; genus Pterocarpus; species Pterocarpus macrocarpus. The sequence goes on from CM062516.1 coordinate 32,258,820, forward strand.
ATACTAATCCAATGGCCTTATATTTTATATGTATGGAAATCTATGAATGTCTAGTTTCATATAAAAATGGATTCGTCAAGTTTAAATTGCTGTAGGCAAAGCCGTATACTCCACTGTACGGACCATCGAGGGAAAAACCCTACCGACTTCTTGGATTCTTCTTGAATTCATGTTTTCCTTACATCTATCCATCCAATCTTCAATTCAAACTCACATATCCACTTAAACCAACCTTAATTCATCATCATCACTCAAGATAACATCAGAATCATACAGGAAAGTATGAAGGAAGTGGGGTTCCAATCAGCCCAATTCAAAGGAAATAAGAAAAGAAGTTGGAATTCCTACCTTGTCTAGTTGAATTTGTGTTGATTTAGTGTCTTTGATGGTGCAACTTTTGATGAGGCTTGAAGAAGGGATGAAGATGGAGTGAAAATGAGTGTGAATAGAAGGAAAAGGATGAGAGTTCAGCAGCTTATATGGACAAAAATTCAAGGGGAGGAGAAAGGAATTATTTCAAGACTTTTGAAGGAAGTTAGATTGTGATTGGTGGATTTCATCTCACATTCAAACTCAACTTGGCTAGCCTCTTTCATGGCTGATTGAGGCACCACTTGTAGGGATGTTTTGGCCAAATCTTGGCCATCCATCCTAGGGTTTTTACAGTATAATTTCTATTGGTTCGGTGCCGACAGTTTAAAATACCGAAATTATACCAATTTCCTTCAAATCGGTAAAACGGTTTTAGAAAAATCCTATGAGGTTTCCTATGGTTCTAATCTAATTCCATCAAGTCTAATCCTTCTAAATCACATTTAATTGGCTTTAAATAAATGCTTAATCGAATCCTAATTAATCCCAATTATTCGATAAAAATCGAACAACTAGGCGAAAAATGATAAAAATTCGGTGGAGGTGAGGCCAAGTGTAGCACCCTATAAATCCATACTACGCTTAAGTCGTATACGGCATTTTATTAGTTGTTACTTATGCTCGTGGAAAACTAAACTTCTCTTGAAATTAAGTTACGCGGAAAATACGATAAGATTTTTTTTTTTGTCTTGAAATACATCGTCGCTTTGCAACGTTTTGAAAAGTAAAGTCTTGAGCGAGAAAACAGATAGAGAAGGAGCATGTCGCATAAAATATATACCTCAAAATCGTAAAACATGGGAAAGGTAAACAAATAATAATAATAATTCACCAATAGATTGCATTAAATAACTAACCATTACATTCATATGGGTTCATAATATATATATACATACATATCAGCATTACAGCGAAGGAGGCTCATGGTCGTGCCATGATCCAAATACTAGATATAAACTTAAATTGACATCGTTCATCCCAAAAAGGAATGTATGAAGATGCAGGGCTACGGCAACTACAAGTCCACATCAACATTGTCTGATATCCCACGTCATACATCCGCTCACAGTGTAGGGGATCCATGCTCCGCTCCACCGGATGCGCCGTCGAGATCTGGTGACGATACGGAAGGTTAACTAGGGTGAGAAATGGAATTTCTCAGCAGGACTCGAACCCGACATGAAAGTGTCATCGTCATTGTCCCAGCCACTTTGGTTTTATTAATGAAAATAGTGAGCATTCATAAGGTTCCATTCTTAGGTTTTCGAAAATATGAATATCCAAAGCGGATTCAATTTTAACGTATCCTCTAATCATTTATATCATAATATGCATAAGCACAAGTATAATTACATAAAACATGTATGGCTATGCTATAAGCTTCTCTTAACTTCTTCTCTTCAAGGGTTTGGACCGAAGTCCCTTTTTTTTTCTTAACTTGACTTTATCTTTTCACCCACTGAACATAAGTGGTAATGAGCTCATACCGTGGCCGTCGCCACCATAAAATTTTAGTACTTACACTAGCTGGGTCATGCCATACCTCATGTGAGTCGTGGGTAAGGGGAGCTTAAATTAGGTCACCTTCCCTTTTGAAGGATCACACCCTTAGTTCATCTTCTTCTTCTTATTAAAGCTTATGATGCAAAATTGTTCTAATTCTTTTCCACATTTAGGCGTTATGTATCGTCGTCCCCAAATGTGATCCCTTTATCGTATATTATTAAGTATCATATCATCAACATATCATATTCATATCGACATCATATCATTATCATAATCATCATCATTTCATGTCATAATCATCATCATCATATCATGTCATCATCATTATGATCATCATCATATCATATCATCATATGGACACATAGAGGCATACCTATCACACAAAATCTTATGAGCTTAGCTTAGTAAATTTAGTGCAAGCTTTTAATTGAGGTTGCCTCTTGTATAAATTCTTTGATTAGGCATAGGGCCAATTTCATCTATTATCCTTTTTGAAACTTTTAAGTTGAACTATGAGGGTTTTTCCAATGCTTAGTGTAAAGGTTTTAATGTCTTAAAGCTTATTTCTCATTAACCTTTAAAACTTAACCATAATAGTTTTACTTTTACAGTGGGGCAGTAACTTCAAAAATTCACCATAATTTCATATTTTACTCTTTTGTTTCAAATTTTTTATACTTCTCTGAGTCTATTTTTAAACAAAACAAACCCCACTCAAAAAATCATTTTGTAGCTTGAGTTATGCACATTTTATTCTGACTGTTTAGACTTGAAAGTTCAACTCAGGTCAGTGGCTTGTCAACTCCACTGGGAGTTTCTCACATGGAATCTGACAAAGCTGTTTTATGGGGATGTTCCTCTATGTCTTAGCTTTTCAACAAACTTGGTTCCACTCAAAATTTTATGTATAACTTGAGTTATGCACATTTTATTACATACTACCCGAACAGAAACACATCTGAGGACAGTAGACTTTGAAAATTCATATCTCTCTTGTTTTAAATCAAAATTTCACGTATTTTATATGGATAAAAAGCTCTAGGAATCTATTTTCATAGAAAATTATTTCGTTGCATTTGGAATTATATTGAAAGAGTTATCAGTCGCGCCATACAGACTGCTAAAATTTCCCAACTTCCATGGTTTTGGTTTCATTGAGTTTTCTTGTAAAAACATTAAAGCTTTTCCTCAAGTGACCACTTTTCTCTTCCAAACCACTTTTATACTTTGAGATCTTGGTATTAAATCAATGTTTTAACTTCTAAAAATTTGGTTCAATAGCAATAGACACACCAACCGAAAGTTTCATGCCAAAGAGAAGAACACAACACACGAAAAACTCATCATATCAACAAGCATGGCCATGAGGCCTTGGAAACAAGTCCTAGAACCACCTAGCTATGGAGAGCTTAGGAGTTCTAGATCTTGAAAAACATAGAAGAAGGAAGGGTTAGAGTCACTACCAAAGGGGTTTCTTGAGGAGTAGAAAGAGTTGATGGGTTGGAGATGACCTTCCTCCTCCTTGAGCTTGATAATAGGGCTAAGTGAGTGTTTGTTTTGCTTCCTCAAGAACCAAAGAGGGTGGTCCTTGAAGGGCTTGTGAGGGTGGTGATGGAAGATGAGGGTGATGGTGGTGGAAAAGTGATGACTTAGAGTAGGGAAAACAAGAAGAACAAGAAGAAGGTTAGGAAGAACAAAGAGAGGTTTAGAGAGAGGTGAGAGCTTTGTGTCTTGAGAGAGGAAATGAAAAATGAAATGAGGGGGAGAGAGAGTGGGCTGATGGTGCAAAAATGAGGGGGAAGGAGTGATGTGATTTTGCTTCTTACAATAAGCAAGAGAGTGGGAAAAACCCTGGGGCAAAAGAGGGAGTTGTATTTCCTTTGAGTCTTGGCACTTGGATAAAGACCATGTGGTGTTTTCAAGTGGTTAAAAGCATGACCTATCTTAGGATTGGCATTGGATGAATATGATTAATCCAAGTGTCACAATCTTGATGGAGGAGAGTAGATCTTTTGTCTTGACTCAAGGAATCTACTAACATAGACTCTTGATCTAATGGTGTATGATGAGAAGGCAAATGGATGGTTGGATATGGCTCTTGCCTTGACCAAATTTTCAAACAATAATTAAAGGGAAGTTTCTAAATTTTTACCATTGTTACAATTATCTAAATGCTAATTAATTCAATTGGTTTAATTGCACATTAGTACATTTTCAATAAAAAGGATTTTTCTCGTTAATTATGTAAAGAATAGGTGAGGGTTAATCTTCATGTAATTAAAGTGTGATACTTATATGCTCCTAGTTAATTAGGTAAGATCACCTTGATTTTATGTTCTAAATCATGAATTAATAAGGATTGGGCAATTAGGCTTTTAATTGTAACTTTTAATGCATTATGTTTCGATTGTTGACTTGCCTTTAATTTACTAAGCCCTTGCTCTCGGGATTAGCCGATTAGTTCTTAATTAATTGCTAACCCCTCTAATTAGCCGGAGACACCGAGCTAATTAGCTTAGACAAAAATTGGGGATGTTACACCAAGTTTCTCCACTATCTTGAGCAACACTTGGCGCCACTCATATGTTGTAAGGGTGGCTGAATTTTAGCCACTTAAGTGAGGGTTTCCAGTAGAAAATTCTACTGGTTCGGTTCTGGCGGTTTAAAATACCGAATCTCCGCCGATTTTCTTCAAATCGGCAAAACTTTACTAAATGACTCTGAGAGAATTTCTATATCTCTATTCTAATTGCTCCTAAGCCTAATCCCTCTAATTAACATCTAATTAACTCCTAATTAATCTAATTAACTCCTAATTAACCTTACTTAGTCAATAAGACCGAATAGAACGATTAATAACGTAGATTAAACGTTTCACAAATTCAGATCCTTTCTGTTTTCTATTTTCCATAGCTAATGGCATATCCGTAATTTTGAGCAAGTCCAGGGGCACCCCACGTCATTTCACACCAGACTACCTCTATGGCCCAATCGGCAGAGATTTAAACTTCTACGGTTTCACCACGTGATTTAGCTCTGTTTAAAATCCCATTCTGCTAATTCTACAAATGTGGAGACATAAAGATCATTTCATGAAAAGTTCTAGGGTTATTGTGGCAATAAGTTTTTAGGGTCAAAACATAATTTCTAATAATTATGGGCATCACTATAATTAACAAAAGTTTACAGGGGCATTTTTGTTATTTCCTAATTTTTAACATATGGCAGTGCCATATTTTCAACGGCAGTGTTACACTACCTTATAATTCCAAGTGTGAGAATCATCATGGCATAGCGCTGCCTGAGAAATTGTCACACTGCCTAAGGGAAATAATTCAGAGTTTCCATTACGTTCTGTTTACAAAAGTGGGGATGTTACACTACCTAACACAAAACACTAGAAAATGCAAACAAACACTCAAAATTAATCAAAGAAAAATTAAAAACACTACCAAATGATTTTTAAAAATTGTGGGACCACCACAACTTAATTATTTGACCCTCAAAGAGTCCAAAAATGCAAAGAAAAGTATTAAAAAATTAAAAAAAGTGGTCTAAACGAAGGAATTTGGCCAAAAAGTGGCATGTATCACCGCAAAGTGGTGAGTTGAACTCAAAAGATCCCTTTCCTTTAGCCTACCAAAAATCAGCTCAATCAAACAACAAAAATTTCAGCAAAAATAGCCGATACATCCCAAAATGACAGAAAAACGGCAAAAAACAGCAAACACTTTATCTAAACGGCCAAATTTGGCAAAACAAGGGACAAAAGCAATCCCAAAAGGGATTGAGTTTTTCTCAAAACATTATTTTCCTATAGGATCAAATTCCCTGAAATTAAACTAAAAAGAGTTAGTGGTTAAAAACCGTAAAACCGAACAACTAATGCTCTAACTATACTAAAACTAACAACTTAAGCAAAGACACACCAAAACAAAATTAGCAATGATATTCGCACATATTCACATGACCAAAATTTGACTCAAGTGCTGAGCTCAATCAAATTATAATAAACCAAATTACAAAAAAATTTGTAGTAAAGGATGCAATCTGAGTCGTCTCCCAATGATGACAATGTTATATGATTAGGAATCCTTGGGCGTAGGGGTTTGTTTATAAAATAAAAGCGCAACTATTTAAAATGAAAATGAACAGGAATTGGAACTCTAATCCAAGAACCAAGAAGAACAATTATCACTCGATCATCAGATTCTAGACATATATTAACATATCAATTCGATGGTTAATCATAAATTTGAATGAAACCTCAATCCAAATTCTGCATTCACACACAAGTACCTTCGTGCATTTGATTAACATGTATTCAATCAGTGTTCAGAAACCTCTAAATCCTAATTGGATTGTGTTAATTTTAGTCACCAATGCATTAACCTTAGAATTTAGACTCGAATTCTAAATCATATTCTTTCAATCAATTGAATCAAACAATTAACCAATATGTATGACAACAATTGAACCCTTGATTAAAATTCTAAAACGAAAAGCTTCAATTTCGAAACAGAAATCAAAAAGGAGAAAGGGTAGATGAAACCGAATGAAGTGTTGATTCCGAAATAGCCAATCCTCACATGTGATAATGCTCCTTGAATTCTTGGATTAGATAGAGCTTAAGCCTCCATGAATTGAGGAAAATGAATTGTAAAGGTAGGGGTGCATGAGAGAGAAAAGAAAGAAGAACGAAACTTGTTATTCCAAAATCTGTCTAACTGGTTACAGGTTCTGGCTTCCATTTAAACTCAGCCGTCCCAGCATCAAAATGTCAAAAACTAATATGTCGTTAAACTACCAAATTAAAAACCTTTGCTTGGTTTAGGAAAAAATTAGTATAGTAATTAGCAAAGGGTCGATCTACAAGGAATTGAATTAATTTAATTATTTAGCTTATTTTAGATTCTGATTCTAATAAAATCTAAAAAGACAAAGTAACACAAAATGGGGGGGTTTTGTTGTTTCTATAATTCAAACAAAAATTATATGAAAAAAATTACATGAAAATAAAAATATATAAACAAGAGCAAATGATGCTGTTTTGTTGAAATCAATTAAAACTGGTTATGGGATCCCTTTTCCCCACCAAATTATGTCATGCAATTAGTTCTCAATTTCAGCCTCCAATTCTCATTTTATAGTTACCAATCTTAGGCAATGAAACATTCTATTACCTACCTTCTTTTAAGTAGATTAAGGAACATCCATTAACCTATTCTAATCACTAATTGACATAAGGAGCATCCACTAAGTTCAATTAACAATTGCAACTAGAAGGACAGATTGATCTAAGTGTTGGTCTCTAACATAGGACTAAGTGACTTAGGTTATATTCTCCCTTGCATACAATCAAAACATAACCATTAAGTTTGCACACAAGTTACTATATATGGATAAAGGATAATGAACATCATAATCCTAAATCTAGCAATCAACCATAACATGAAATATAAGGGTGGCCAATCCAAACATGTCACATTACTACCATAGTCATGAAGTGAGTAGGAGAATATAATCAACTCTCAAGAGAATAGAGGTCTGAAAATCAATTTAATTACATGATAATTTAGGGTTCAAAGTTCACCCATAACCATAAAAATAACTTAGCCTAACATTCTAAAGAAAACTATATCACAAATTGAAGAATACATGACATGAGTTAAGAAAGAAAGACAACATGTGCAGACTAAAGGGTCAAAGCAAAGTTGCCCAAACTCTAATATTCAGCACCTATCTTTCTTCTTCTTGTCCTCAATTAAATCCCTAAAGAGCAGCAAAAAGTGATGTCCACAGCTACAAGCTTGATGAAAATGTCACTTCTCTAACTCCAATATTGTAACTATGGTTTCTAAGGATGAGTGGCTGAAACCTTCTTCTCTCTCCATGAAAATTTCTCTCTATAGCAAGAGCCAAAATGCTCATCTATCCCCCCTCTCCCTTGTGGCTGCTGGTCTCTTGTCAAAATGTAATCTCAGCCATCGAAATTGTAACTGCTCCAAGTGTAACTCCACATTAAACTAGCTTCATAGGTTACATTCTCACAAAGCATTGGTGATTATCAGAAATAATTCTAATAATTAAGTTCTTAACAGCCTATAATCAGACAATGAAAACCCACAAATGAATTGCACTCAATTGGCCCACCATTCATTAATTAAAATGGACAGTTTCAATTTTTTCTGGCAGCTTTGCTTCACACATAAATTTCATTGACCAAATGGACTTGGATGAAAGTAATTCGACCACCATTGGAAAGTTAACATCTTGGGCTTCATTTTTGGCTCTAGAATCATCCCATTTGGGCTTATATCAAGAGAGAACTGAATTGAACAAAACTACATTAAATGCAGTGATGGGTCAGCATCAGGACCAACTTTGGCAGCTTCAATCTTTCTGGTCCGTTGCAATTTTTAAGTGATCTTGGTGTCAAATTAAAGCTCTAGATGTATACTTTCATTTTCAAGTAGAATCATGTCATTTTGATTTCGGACCAAAAAGTTATGCCCTTGGAAAGACATACTGCTCATGCTGTCCAACAGTCAATTCTTAGCATTTCCTTGAATTAGCTCCAAATTGAGTCATTTTACTCTTGTTCCGCTCAAAAATCATCCTTAAGCTTTATTTTCCTACAAAACACAAATAGTAATTAAAAGCATAATATTTACAAGATTAAAGCTATGAACAAACATAGAAAAGAATATAAAATAAGTGAATAAAATGCACTTATCAAAAACAATTCAATATTACTTAATTACATTAATTCTCTGTCTTTTATCTATATCTGGACACCTAAGTTGCCTAATTCCGAATTCTAGAGAGGAACTTATGCTTGAAACCGCCAATTAATGTCCTGAATCAATCTGTGATATTATTATGTGGTTTTGACTAAGAAAACTCATTTGTTTGATTTGAGGTCTGAAGATAACTCAAAGCCTTGGACGTAAGCTTCAAAACGCCACTAGAATGGGCTCAATTGGGTTTTTGTGGACCAAGTTATGGTTCAAACATTGCATGTTCATCAGGAACCACAGCTACAGTCAAGACTTTACTTCCAGGCCAAAATTCAGCTCCAAGACTTTCGAGTTTTCCTCTGACCTCTTCATTAGAGTAGTAGGCCTATCTCTCAGCTTTCCCACAAATCAAGAATCACAAAAAATGAGCTCTACAGCTCAAGATATGACCCAAAAACCAAAATACTGTCAGAATTAGCCTAATGTTGGAAAATTCAACTCAAGCCCAACTAAAATCCAATTAACACAAAATGATCCAAATCAATCCAATTAGGCACAAAAAGAGGATTAGTGAGCCAGGAATGAGGGAAAATAAGTATATAAAAATCCAATTAATCAGTTATGTTGGGAATCTTAAAGAAAAAGAAGCTTTATGCCAAGTTGTCTAAGTGTGAATTCTGGATGGAAGAAGTGAAGTTCTTAGGACACGTGGTATCACAAGGAAGTATCATTGTGGATCAAAGTAAGATAAAGGTTGTGATGAATTGGGAAAGACCAACCTCTGTAACTGAGATGAGTTTCTTGGGTTTAGCCAGTTACTACTGTAGGTTTATAAAAGAATTTTCCTAGATATCCTTACCCTTAACCAAGCAGACGAGGAATGATGCCCCATTTGTGTGGACTATGGATTGTAAGAAAAGCTTTTAAGAGCTAAAGGAAAAGTTAACCTCAACCCCAGTATTAGGATTTCTTGACCCTAATGGACCATTCGAGGTTTACTGTGATGCCTCTGGAAAAGGTTTAGGTTGTGTCTTGATGCAACACAGGAACGTGGTGGCTTATGCCTCTAGGTAGTTGAAACCTCATGAATTAAACTACCCAACCCATGACCTAGAGTTAGCAGCTGTAGTGTTTGTCCTGAAGATATAGAGGCATTATATGTATGGTGTAAGATTTGACATATTTTCTGATCACAAGAGTTTGAAATATTTCTTTGATCAAAAGGAGTTGAACATGAGGCAAAGAAGATGGATGGAATTTTTGAAGAATTATGAGTTTGGGTTGAACTATCATCCCGGGAAGGCCAACGTTGTGGCTGACGCCCTTAGTCTAAAGTCATTACATGCATCCTGGATGATAATCAAGGAAGATGAGCTAATAAAGAGATTTAGAGACCTTAACCTTGGAGTTGTGTTAACCCCCATAGCTAAAGGTTGAATCAGCTTAGGGTGACGGGCGATTTCAAGAGTCAAATTGCTCAAGCCCAAAGTAAGGAGGAGGATTTCTGGAAAACCCTAGCATTGGTGGAAGAAGGAAGGTTGAAAGGTTTTGCTCGAGGTACAAATCGACTATGGAGGTTTAAAGGAAGAGTTTGTGTACTCGTAAGTGGTGACCTCTGAAGAAGAATTTTGGAGGAGACTCACAAGAGCCATTTCACCATACATTCTGGAGTAACGAAGATGTATAAGGATGTTAAGAAGATGTTGGTTTCTCTGATTCTGTGAGATTTCTTGGATCATAAATGGTGTAGGGAAGAAAAAATACCCGCCTTCTAACTTTGTGTTGAACTGTAAAGGTTCTACTTATAATTTTTCAAGGTATATTATTTTAAACATAGCATAAATGAAATATAAAGTCAATTGTTCAAGTTAACATAATATGTAAATTGCTTCTTAGAATTCGTTCTGTGCGGGTATATGTTTAAAAGCAACATCATGTTGCTATTAACCAACACTAATATTCAAAGTCGAATGTCCCACTCCCTTGTAGTAGTACTATTCTTTGAATGGCCTTTTGTTAAGACAAACTATTGATTAAGTACTTTGTTTTACAAATATCTGTTTTACATTCACTGCCAACTACAATATTAATAAAAATGGATATATTTTTATTTTACCAATTTATAATGTTTACAATTGTAGTTTCCATGATTTGTTAAGGTAATATCTATAAGGCACTGTATACTTAAGACGTGTAATCATGGTGGTAATGCCTCTCCAATGCTTGTAGGCCTTGAATTTTTTTTTTCTCTTATCTCGAGCTTCAAAATCTGAAAATAAAATTTGCTTTATGCAGGTGATGCATGCACTAGTGATGTTTTTTTTTTTAGCAAAATGTTTATGAAGCTATTCTTTTTGTTTACTTTCTTTTGTCTATTTTCAATGCATGATAGATGGCAGAGATCTACTGTTGAAATATTGTGTACAGAATTATTCCATTTATTATGATAGATATGATTAGATGTAATTATCTATAATTTAGGCAAATTAGTATCTGGCAATTATTAGGAGATAATTGCAAGGTGCCTATCTATTGTAAATCATTTTGTACAGTTTAATCATCAAAGAAAATACATTTACCATATTACTTTCAATTTGGCATTAGAGCTCTCGATTTAGGAGCTTAAGCACCTTCCACTGCATTCCAACCTTCATTGCTGGACATTTTCTACTGCCTTGATTACTGTTTGGGACGTTATTTTTTTTTTTCCCTTCTCATCCCTAAAGCCCCTCCTTTCTAATTTTCCTATTTTTCCCATTTTTTCCCTTACATTCACTCCCACACTCACCATTATTATTGTCGCCAGCCAACTTTCTAGCCATCTTTCTGAACACTCAACCACACCACCAAAATCGTCATCCCCAAATCAATTGGACTACCCTACCCCAGCCAAAATCGCCATCGGGTGCGGCCCCACGTGCCGACATCACTCCCTGCGCATAGCTTCATCGTCCACGTATCTCCAGCACATGAAGGTGTGTGCGCTCTCCTCTTTAGCCATCCTTTTATCTCGGACCACCATAGGATCACCCCGACCTTCCTTCAGCCACCCTTTCACCCTTTCACTATGGTAGAAGTCGAGATAGCTAAAATCACCCCTCAAACCACCACCAATGCTACCCATTCCACTTTCCCATTCCACCGACATATTTAAACCTGAATGACCTTCCTATCACTTGAATGGGAAAAATTATTTGCAGTGGGCTGAAGTTATCCGGCATACTCTCAAAGGTTGCCGGAAATTATCCCACATTAAGGGAACTCCTCCTACAAAGGAAGACCCTCACTTTGAGGCTTAGGATGGCGAGGATTCTCTTATTATGACATGGCTGTGGAACTCCATGATTCCTGATTTCCTTTCCTCCTCTCGTAAGATTTGGGATGTCCTTTACCAAAGTTTCTCCAAAAAGCAATGTTGCTTCTTGCTATGAGTTGAAGACGAGGATTTTCTCAACCAAGCAAGGAGTGACGACTATGACAGATTGTTATGGGATTCTTATTAGCGTAACACCCTAATAAACCCATACTACGCTTAAGTCGTATTACGGCGTTTTATTAGTTGTTACTTATGCTCGTGGAAAACTAAACTTCGCTTGAAATTAAATTACGCGGAAAATATGGTAAGATTTTTTTTTTTTTTTTGAAATACATCGTCGCTTTGCAGTTTTGAAAAGTAAAGCCTTGAGCGAGAAGATAGACAAAGAAAGAGCGTGTCGCATAAGATACATAACCTAATATCATAAAACAAGAGAAAAATAAATAAATAGTAATTCACCAATACATTGCATTAAATAACTAACCATTACATTCATATGGGTTCATAATATATAGATATACATACATATACATCAGTATTACATCAAAGGAGGCTCATGGTCGGGCCATGATCCAAATACTAGATACTAAGTACAAATTTAAATGACAAAGCCCAACTCCAAAAGAAATATGCGAAGGTACAGAACGATGGTTGCTACAAGCCCCAAAATAGCTGTGTCTTGCATCCTACGTCACACGTCCGCTCACAGTGTGGGGGATCCACGCTCCACTCCACCGGATGTGCCATCGAGATCTGGTGATGATACGGAAGAATAACTAGGGTGAGAAATGGAATTTCTCAGTAGGACTCGAACCCGACACGAAAGTGTTATCGCCATCGTCCCAGCCACTTCAGTTTTATTAATGAAAATAGTGAGCATTCATAAGGTTTAGTTCTTAGGTTTTCGAAAACATGAATATCCGAAGTGGATTCAACTTTAACATACTCTCTAATCATTTATATCATAACATACATGGGCATAAGTATAATCATATAAAACATGCATGTTCATGCTATAAGATTCTCTTAACTTCTTCCCTTTCTAGGGTTTGGATCGAAGTCCCTCTTCTTGTCTTATCTTGACTTTATCTTAAGTCTTATCTTTTCACCCACTAAACATAAGTGGTAATGAGCTCATACCGTGGCCGTCGCCACCATAGAATTTTGGTACTTACACTAGCTGGGTCATGCCATGTCTCATGTAAGACCTATCCCCTATAGTCACACTAGCTGGGTCATGCCATGCCTCATGTGAGTCATGGGTGAAAGGAGCTTACTTTGGGTCATCTTCCCTTTTGAAGGATCACACCCTTAGTTGACTTTCTCTTCTTATTAAAGCTTATGATGCAAAATTATTTTAATTCTTTTCCACATTTAGGCATTACGTATCGCCGTCCCCAAATGTGATTCCTTTATCAATCACCTCTAGGCGTTACGTATCGTCATCCCTAGGGTGTTCATATTTATTAATCTTTTCATGTATATCATTAAGCATCGTATTATCAACATATCATATTCATACCATCATGATTCATTATAATATCATCATCATATCATTATCATCCTTATCATCATCATAACACTATCATAATCCTCATGTCACTATCATAATCATCATATCATATCATCATCATCATGTCATTGTCATCATATGGACAGATAGAGGCATACATATCACACAAAGTCTTATGAGCTTAACTTAGTAAACTTGGATACAAGCTTTTAATTGATTTGCTTCTTGTATAAATTCTTTTATTAGGCATAGGGCCAACTTCATCCATTATCCTTTTTGAAACTTTTAAGTTGAATTATGAGGGTCTTCCAATGCTTAATGTAGGGGTACTAATGTTTTAGAGCTTATTTCTCCTTATTCTTTAACTTTTACCATAACCAGTTTTTACTTTTACAATGGGGCAGTAACTTTGAAAATTCACCATAATTTCATCTTTTACTCTTTTGTTTCGAATTTTTGTGTGGATATACTTTTCTGAGTCTATTTTTAAACAAAATAAGCCCCACTTAAAATTTCATTTTGTAGCTTGAGTTATGCACATTTTATTCTGACTGTTCAAAATTGAAAGTTCACCTCGGGTTAGTGGCTTGTACACTTCACTACGAGTTCCTCACATGGAATCTGATAAAATTGTTTTATGGGAGTGTTACTCTATGTCTTAGCTTTCGAACAAACTTGGTCCCACTCAAAAATGTTATGTATAACTTGAGTTATGCACATTTTATTACATACTGCCCAAACAAAAACTCATCTGGGGACAGTAGACTTTGAAAAATCATATCTCTCTCATTTTAAGTCCAAATTTCACGAATTTTATATGTGTGGAAAGTTATTTGAGTCTACTTTCAATAAAATTAGTTTCATTGCATTTGGAGTTATATTAAAGGAGTTATCAGTCACGCCATATAGACTGCCAGAATTTTCCAGCTTCCACGGTTTTGGTTTCAATGAGTTTTCTTGTAAAAATATTAAAGCTTTTCCTCAAGTAACCACTTTTCTCTTCCAAACCACTTTTATACTTTAAGATCTTGGTATTAACTCAATGTTTTAACTTCTAAAAATTTGGTTCAATAGCAATAGACATACCAACCAAAAATCTCATGCCAAAGAGAAGGATACAACACATAAAACTCATCATATCAACAAGCATGGCCATGAGGCCTTGGAAACAAGTCCTAGAACCACCTAGCTATGGAGAGCTTAGGAGTTAAAGGGCTTGAAGAACACATAAAAGAATAAGGTTAGAGTCACTACCACAAGGATTCTCTTGAAAGCTTGAAGAATGAAAATGGTTGGAGATGGCCTCCTCCTCCTTGAGCTTGATAATGGGGCTAAGTAAGTGTTTGTTTTGCTTCTTCAAGAACCAAAGAGGGTGGTCCTTGAAGGGCTTGTGAGGGTGGTGATAGGAAAGAGAGTTGGATAAGGTGAGAAAGAGAGAAGAGGAACAAGAAAAGTTGGAAAAACAAAAGAGCTAGAATGAAGTTTAGAGAGAGGTGGGAGCTTGGACTTGTAGTGAGAGGATAAAAATCACAAATGAGGGAGTGGGGAAGGCTATTTGGGGCGCAAAATGGGTGAGGGGGGGCTGATTGGTTTGGCTTCTCTAACAAGCAAGAATGAGTAGGTGAGTTTTACTTCTTTTTCAAGCAAAAGGGCTAGGAACCTTAGGGTAAAAGGGTGAGTTGTGTTTTCTTTGAGTCTTGGCACTTGGGTAAAGACCTTGTAGTGTTTTTTTTCAAGTGGTTAAGAGCATGATCTATCCTAGGATTGGCATTGGATGATTGTGATCACTCCAAGTGTCACAATCTTGATGGAGGAGAGTAGATCTTTTGTCTTGACTCAAGGAATCTACTAACATGGACTCTTGATCTAGTGGTGTATGATGAGAAAGCAAATGGATAGTTGGATATGGCTCTTGCTTTGACCAAACTTTCAAACAATAATTAAAGGGAAGTTTCTAAAATTTTACCATTGTTACAATTATCTAAATGCTAATTAATTCAATTGGTTTAATTACACATTAGCACATTTTCAATAAAAAGGATTTTCCTCATTAATTATGTAAAGAAGAGGTGAGGGTTAATCTTCATGTAATTAAGGTGTGATACTTATATGCTCCTAGTTAATTAGGTTAGATCACCTTGATTTTATGCTCTAAATCATGAATTAATAAGGATTGGGCAATTAGGCTTTTAATTGTAACTTCTAATGCATTATGTTTCAATTGTTGACTTGCCTTTAATTTACTAAGCCCTTGCTCTTGGGATTAGCCGATTAGTTCTTAATTAATCGCTAACCCCTCTAATTAGCTGAAGACACCGAGCTAATTAGCTTAGACAAAAATTGGGGATGTTCCAATTAGTCTATGGACTGAATTGGATTAATACCAAAATCTACAGATGGAATGTGGCAATGATGCCTCCACTCTGGCTGATTTTGTTAATAGGGATAGGATCTTGGAGTTTTCTCTCTAGTTTGAATCCAGAATATGACCCTATTTGGGTTCATATTCTGGTTAAAGAGAAACTACCCTCATTGTCTGAGGTGTTTTACACTGTTCACGACGAGGAAAATCGTAGAACTATTATGCTTGAGGACAAATCCACTAACAGATCCACTGGCTACAGGCAAGATAGCCAAGCCAATCCCTTCTTCATCCTCTTCGAAGCCTTCCCGAGATAGTCGTTGGTGTTCTTATTCCAAGAAGTTTGGGCACACTAAGGAGAATTGTTTTAAACTTCATGGCAAGGACAATGTTCTTAGTCATATAGGAGGATTTTGAGGTCTGTCCATTAGTCAGGCCAATGTGGCTAGCTTAGATATTGTCATCACATCAAGAAATTCACAAGTAGAGGACGAAGATCTAGCGTTGACTCTCCTCACCTCTCTTAGTAAGCCTTCTGGCTCTTGTTCTCCACCTTATCTGGTAAGAATTTCTATTCTCAATCTTTTAATGCTTCTAGTACTATACCTGAGGATTTATGGATAAGTAATTCTAGTGCGACTGACCACATAACCTTTTACACCCCACATTTTCTTTCTTATCATTCCATAATAAGTGTACACCATATAACTATAGCTGATGGTTCTCATACCTTAGTTGCAAGCTCTAGTATTGTTGCTCTCCATCCTTCCCTACACTTACATGATGGGCTTTATGTCCCTCAACTCTCCCATAACCTTATTTCTATTCATAAACTTATCAAAGACAAAAATTGTGTAGTAACCTTTTTCCATTCCCATTGTGTTTTTCAGGATCTTACCACGAGGAGGACAATTAGAGTTGCTAAGGAACAAGGAGGGCTTATACTATCTCCTCAAATTGCAAGCTATAGGTGGTTCCAGTCGGAAGGTGCTTCCTTCATGTCATCAAACAAGTTCAGAGTTTGTTGTCTGTCAAATTTAGTTACACCATAAACGTCTTGGCCACTCCCCTTTTTCCTTACTTAGGTCTATGTTTCCATCATTGTTTTTCAATCAGTCGGTTAAGTCTTTTCATTGTGATGTTTGTCAATTTGCAAAAACACCGTTGTGTGACATTTCCGTCTGGTTCTAATAAAAGTGAAAAGCCTTTTGCACTTATTCATTCTGATGTTTAGGGTCCTACTTCCATTCCTATTATCTTTGGCACAAAATGGTGTTTCATTTGTTGATGATTGCACAACAGTAATCTTCTATCCTCAACTTTAGGGGGGAGTCTTCCGGAAGCTGAGTTGTTTATCCCTGAGTTATTCTTATCTTTCTTTCCTACATAAGAGCCTCTACCTCCCACTAGTACACAAGAGCCACTACCTCCCACTATAAACCCATTTGACTCAACCTAAGAGTTAGTACCCTTTACTGCATCACCTAGAGCAACTGCAACAATTTTAGTGTATCAAAGGAGAAGGAAACCTAAACTGGACCGATAGTAACTTCAAGAGTCTGAACCTACGGTAAGTATTGAAGGTACTAGTTCTTCCATTCCTAAATTGGATAATGATCCTTTGAATCCTTTGAATATTTGTGAACCTAACCCAGATAATCTACCAATTGCAATGAGAAAAGGAAAAAGGACTTGTGCCAAGTATCCTATTTCTCAATTTGTCTCGTCTAAAAATCTCTCCCTACAACACCAGAGCTTCATTTAAGCCATTGACTCTATCCAAATCCTAAACCTCAATACAAGAAGCATTGAAGGATGAGAATTGGGTTCAAGCTATGAATAAGGAGATGAGTGCATTAGAGAAGAATGGAACTTGGGAGATTGTTGAGAGACCAGGTGACAAAAGACTAGTTGGATGCAGGTGGGATATATACAGTGAAATATTGGTTCGATGGTAAACCGATATAAACCAAGATTAGTGGCAAAGGGTACACAGACATATGGGATTGACTATGAGGAGACATTTGCCCCAATAGCCAAGATGAACACAACGAGAATCTTGCTCTCTCTTGTTGCTCACTTTGGATGGGAGTTTCATCAATTTGATGTAAAAAATGCTTTCTTATATGGAGACCTAGAGAAGGAGGTTTACATGGAGATTCCACCAAGCTATGATATCATTGGTGAGAAGAACAAAGTGTGCAAGCTGAAAAAGGCATTGTATGGATTGAAACAATCCTCTCGTGCCTGGTGTGGAAGGTTCACAAAGACAATGGTTTCATTAAGATACAAACAAAGTCAAGGAAACCACACCCTCTTCTTTAAACTTACACTAGGTGGAAAACTTACTATTCTACTTATGTATGTTGATGACATGGACATATTGGGTGATGATTTGGTTGAGAAGCAACTTCTAAGAGAAAAATTAGCAGCTGAGTTTGAAATAAAAGATCTAGGGAAACTAAAGTACTTCCTTGGAATTTAAGTTGCCTACTCGAAACAAGGTATCTTTATTTCACAAAGGAAATATATCTTAGATATTATCAAAGAAACTGGAAAACTTCGTTGCAAGGCTATAGGTGCTCCCATTGAACAAAATCTTCAAATAGGAAGTGATGAGGAGAGTCCTAAAGTTAATAAAGGACTATATCAAAGGCTGGTAGAGAGATTGAAATACCTAGCACATACTAAACCAGATTTGGCATATGCTGTTAGTGTAGTCAATCAATTTATGCATAACCCAAGGGTGAGGCGTATGCAGGCAGTTGATAGGATCTTACAGTACCTTAAGGCCACACCTGGAAGAGGATTGTTATTTTAAAAAGGCGGAAGCTTATCTATGGAAACATACACTGATGCTAACTATGCAGGTTTCCTTATTGATAGAATATCAACATCAGGTTATTGCATGTTTTTGGGAGGAAATTTGGTGACTTGGAGAAGCAAGAACCAAAATGTAGTTGCTAGATCAAGTGCTAAGGTAGAATTTCGGGCTATGGCACAAGGTGTGTGTGAGCTGTTATGGATGAAGATACTAGATGACTTAAGAGTAAAATATGAAGCTCCTATAAAGATGTTTTTTGTAACACCTTACCAGACAAAGTATTATGCTTAAGTCATAATATATTATCTGATAAGTGATTACGTGTAGCAAGCTGATTAAATTTCATTTTCTGTTTCATTATTAATTACACATATCGAGATGACTATTCACGCAACAAATTTTCTATTTGACGACGGAATAAATACTAGACAATCGTTGTACCGGAAGTAACATACATAAATAAAATGCAAAATAGACAAAACTACTACAAACTGCATCATAAATATAGACGTCAGTTTTCAAAGTTGACAAACGATACATAAATAGTACTGGGTAGTAAAATGAGGCCGCTAACACAAAATAAATTGGCCTGTCTTTATGAACAGTACCCTAACTGGTTCCCACAGGACATTTTATGTACAATTCCTAACTCCTACTCATCTACCCATGACCCAGACTGCCAGAAGAGGGCCAACCTGTACATCTACTACAGCTACGGCATGCACACTATCTAGCTGGATTCCGAGGGAAGGTATCCGTTCGCCATGCTGGCATCCGCAGGAGTGTAGTTTGTACTCAAAGCAGAGGACGAGGTAGATGAACTTGCTGCCTCAGACGGATCCTCCTCCGACATCGAGACCGAGGGCACCTGCTGAGGTGGTGAGGCAGGCGAAGCCATTGGAGCTGCTGCTGCTGCTGTCGGTGCTACTACTGGTGGAGGTGGAAAGGGATGGGCCATGTGAAAAGGGATGGCAATACAAGGGACTGCAGGTTTGAAAAGCGGGTGCATGAGTGGTACAGCAAAATCTCTCTAGAAGAAGAAATAAAGGCAAAACTGACATCTACTGGATATATATACAGAATCCAAGAACGGGTCGAGGTGGATATGGAGCTTAGGAAACTCAATGAACAGGACACCGGTGGCCGCGTTCTCCATGATCTGAGAATGACGTGGAAATATATAGTAGGGTAAGAAACAAAGATTTCTCAGTAGGGATCCTAAGTTCATATATAACTACCATCGCTGTCATTCTCAGTTGTTTCGAGTTTTGGTTAATGAAAAGAAAATGTTGCAACCAACAGGATGTCCTACCCAAATAGTTATAGAAATCATAGCCCGAAACATAGCTTTGTTTTACTTAAGGAAATAAAGGAAATTGAACAACCAGACCTATGTTTTCGACATAGTTAAATGACAGCCATAAAGTGAATAATGATATATATTTAACATCCAATGGTACAATTAATTCAAATGCATGACAACAGAAATTGTGGATATGCAGAAGGAGTAATGCACTTGACCTTAACTCATATTTTCCCATACTTGGTCCCCTGGGAGTCTATTAGCCATAAAACTCCTAGGTAATAGTTCACTTTTCAGGATCGAGTTCATTCCTATACAGGATCGCCAGGTATACTTTCCCCGACCTTTCCACTGATCTATTCCCCTTAACTTTGTTCAGGGGCTGGCCCAACTCATATGGAAATCCTTCCTCATTCTTATAAAGGTAGCATTGCTTTTCAAATACTTTGACCAATGCATGCATAACTTGTAGATTCACATTAATTGCAATCTCTGCCGAAATTTCAGCAATATAACGGATCATGTCCGCTTTCCCATGAATAGTGCTAGACAACCAAGAAATTTAATGAAATAGCAAAACTAATATAGAGCATCATATTCATACTAAGAATATAACAATATCAACAAGTGATATAGAAAAGGGCTTTCTGCCCACTCTAATCAATTATGCTGTATTTCAGAGTATAATCGCCATGTCACGTTCCTTCGGAATATGAACTCATTGTCATATCTTCATTAGTTGTCACACACAACAAAGTCTTATGAGCAAAACTTAGGTAGTTAGGTACAAGTTTAAAATCTTAAGTCTTAATCTATCTTGTAAGCTTTTAACTTCTATTGATGCTCCCGATTTGAGCTTAGGACCGACTTCCGAGATTGAATTAGGTCCGAATTCCGAGATTATATAAGCTCCGACTGCCGAGGTTATGTATGTAAGGTTAATGTTTTGATTCCTCACTTCCAGGGTTATGTTCGATCTTCAAGATTGATTCTGGACCAAGTTTTGAGGTTATATGTTTAATGAGATACCAAGTTTTGGAATTACATGTATAAGAGTTTTAAAGTACCCTAGTTCTCGACTTCCGAGATTAGGGTATAAGGTTTCATATTCTGGTACCAACTTCCAAGTTTATGTTGAAGATCCTTGACTTCTGGGTTTAAGTATTTTAGATTTCATATTCTTGTCCTTAACTTTTCGATTTCAAAGTATTATGGGTTGTGTGATTCCGATCTCCAACATTAATCCACAATTGGTCTTCCAAGACTTTTATGAATGTGTTTCCTAAGTTCCAAGTTTCTGACATCAACTATACCCGATCTAGTTGTCTATTCACTAAGTTCTGAGTTCAACATTAAGTATACCCGATCTAGTTCTCTGCTTGCTAAGTTCCGAGTTCCGATATTAACTAAACTTAATCTAGTATTCATACATGTCAATATTAACACACCATCATTTAGAACAATCACTAATTTCTGCTGGAAGTTACAAGATCCATAAAACATTCATCTTAATTCATTTTGGCCTGCATTTTGGATATGTTATAACTACATGTATCTAGTTTCCAATCCTTTTCGTCCCATCTCATTTTGATTTGTAGAACTCAAGTTATTTGTATTTTATTCCAAACTACCCTGTTTCTAGCCAGAATTGCACTCTTATGAGAGAAAATTCGCCAAAAATAGAAATCTGGGTAAAATCATGCAGAATTTATATCAATATAAAGCTAACAGAGCAAGCTTTCAAATGAAATAAGTTGCATGTCATTTGAATGAGTATAATTTGAGATATAAGCCCCGTAACTTAACCCTACTAGACTACCCAGTTTCAGCTCGGTTTGAACATAAGTCAACTTCATTGTTGTGCTGGGAACAAATGGCAATGAATCTAACCCTGAAATTTTTATGGGATGTTTCCTTACATGTTACTTTAAAAAAAATTTGGGTTCACTCAATTTGGAATTGTGTAGGGTGAGTTACACTCTTCTCAACTCATACTACCCAAATAAGAGTCTAGATTTCTAGGTCAAACTTCAAAAATTCATAACTAATTCTATACTAATCCAATGGTAGTGTATGGAAAGCCCTGAATGTCTAGTTTCATATAAAAATAGATTCATGAAATTTAAACGGCTGTAGGCGGAGCCGTACAATCCGCCATACGGACTGCCGAGGAAAACCCTAACAGCTTCTTAAGTTTTCTCTTTTCTTCAAGTTCTTTCATACCAATTTCAATTCTAATCACAACACACATGCAAATTCAATCATAAACCATCATTATGATTCCAAATTATATTAATATCATGAGGAAGATAAGATCTCCACACAGCCCCAAATCAAGAAAAATAAGAGAAGGAGTTGGATTCCTACCTTGCCTAGTTGAAATCTTGTTGGATTTGTGGTTTGAGTTGAAGAAATCTTGTTGTGGCTTGAATGTTTGTGGGAGATGAAGATGATATGAGATGAAGTGAGGGAGAAAAGAATGAAGAGGGGTCAGCATAAATAATGGCCGAAATTACAAGGGCAGAAAAGGAAAAGAAAGAAAACTTCTACAACAAGTTGAATATGATTGGTGGATTTGTGTTGGCCAATTCAACTTGGTTTTGTGGTTGCTTTCTTGGCTAAAAATGCTGCCACCTATGGGGGTGTTGTGGCTGAATCCTAGTCATTCATCCTAGGGCATTCACAGTATAAGTTCTATTGATCCGGTTTCGACAATTTAAAACATCAAAATCTTACAGATTTCTCTTAAATCGGTAAACCGGTTTTAGAAAAATCCTATGAAATTTCTTATGGTTCTAATCTAATTCCATTATACCTAATCATTCCATATCACATTAATTAGACTAAAGTGAATTACTAAATCAAATCCTAATTAATCACAATTTACTCGATAAAAATCGAACAACTCGATTAATAATGATAAGATTTTCTCTTGGACGTTACATTTTTGTGATAACAAATCAGCAATCAATATTGCTCATAATCCAGTCCAACATAACTGAACTAAGCACATTGAGATTGATCGACACTTCATAAGGAGAAGTTGGACATCGAATTAATAGTCACAGCACATGTTCCTTCAGGGCTCTAGTTGTGTTAACTAAAGGACTTCGCATAGAATGGTTTCAGGAACTTATGTGCAAGCTGGGAATGATAGATATCCATTCACCAACTTGAGGGGAGTGTTGAAATATTGTGCATAAATTTATTCCATTTATTATGATAGATATGATTAGATGTAATTATTTATAATTTAGGCAAATTAGTATCTGGCAATTATTAGGAGATAATTGCAAGGTGCCTATATATTGTAAATCATTTTGTACAGTTTAATCATAAGAGAAAATACATTTACCATATTACTTTCAATTTCTACCTTGCTATATTTTTTTGGTGGAGAATTTTTGAGGCAGGCAGACATATATACATACTTCAGGAAGTTCGAGACACACAACATTGTTATGCTTACTGGTGTAAATGACATTGAAAATATTATCCAGTGGATGACTGACTTCGAGGGGAGAAACTAATGATACTGGTTAAGATCATTGCTACAGTTGCTGCCATCTTCTTCCAGTTTCCTTATCAGAATTGGTTTTCTCTGGTTCAACCTAGCATCTAGGAGTGCCAGCGGTCCACCATGTGGAAAAAGGATTGCTGAAGGCCGCATAGTGAAAGAAAGCTACGGTGCTACCAAGCAGCAGCATACATTTACGGTTAGAAAACTGACTTTATGGTTGTTGTATAGGGCATCAATGATTTAAGCAGAGGCTATTTGCATAGCAGAAGTATGCTACTATTATGCAAGAAATGTGCTAGTCGATAGAGAAACAGCTTCCATTTTCCAGGTTATATCATCCCAACAAATATGCACATTATCTAACTTGCATAGAGTATAATTTATTATATCGCTTGGCTATTTTTGAACCATTCATTCTTTCTTCCACTAACAATATGCATCTATTTTTCCGTCTGATACAGATTGAAGTACTCTGGAGCAATGGATAAAAGCCTTTCCCTCCTCTTCACCCGCTATTGATTAAGGGTCGAAACCTTTATAGGTTGAAGACTTTGAGAGAGGTTCCTCATCAATTGACAGAACTGCTGCCATTGATTAGATTTAATTTTTATTATATCCTTGTTTTAATTTCAGAAATGGGAGGATGAAGGGAAAAGGCAGAAAATGTTGACGGAAAAACACTCAAGGAGATCTGTCGCTAGGGCAGAAAGAGAAGCAAGGATACAAGAAAAGGCATAGAGAAAAATAATTATGGAAAATAGGTACTATAAATGATTTTGGATTTAAAATTTCTATTCTTCTTCCTCTATAAGTACTAACTGTTTATGTTTACAGAATTATGTCATGCACTTCTGGATTTACACATTTCAGGGTCTCGAAAAAGGATTCAGTGAGGAGCCAATGTCAATCACATTCACACAGGCCAACGTCACACTATCATCCTCAAGAAACAGACACGTCCACTAATCCAGAAAAGCCCCACCTTTATCTGCTAGTACAAGAAATGTCTGCTATTGTAAATAAATCAGCAGCTATAACTGAAGAGTGTGGCAAGTCTGTTGGTTATAGAAGAGTGGTAGTGGGGTCCGATCAGCTGGAAAAATCCATTGATTCGGGAACGACAACATTTTCTGTTCACCATCTACATAATCAGCAAGCTTCGAAGCGCTCAGCTGATTGTAGGAGTAGATTTGATGTATCAGGAAAGCTGAACTTAGTGCTGCAAACTACATTCGCCCTGACTTCCTTTCTAGAGAAAGACTAACTGTTATTCGGAAAAACCACCCTTTCAACGCTTAGACAAACAGGTTTGCAGAGAGTACACATTATTGAAAACCTTTGACAAGTGCAAATCGCTTACTTCCGTTCAACAAAGGAGAGATTAAGCAAAAGCAGATATGTAGACATTATGCCGTGGGCGGTGCTATTTTGGGGACAACTGCAAATTTATACACGATTTGAGAGAAGACATCATTCATCTGCCAAGGGAAGGCATGTATTAAAAACTTTTGTAGCGAGTCCATTTCGTTGATGTTTTGGAATTAAAAATGCATTTTGTTTTTTTTGGAAAAATGGATATGCCATTTTGTTACTATGCATGATTTTGTGTTGTAATAGCCTGACCGGTTTGTAACTTACAATCTTACTACTTATATTAGTGGCACGTGCGCTTACATCACCTTGCTTGTCAAATTGACAAATACTGTTCGCTAGCTAGTAGTAGAATTTAAAGGATTAAAAAATAAAATGACAAATTAAGGGCATATTTGATTTTTGTTTTCATTTTTTATATTTTCAATTTTTCGGATTTTATGAAAGAAATAGTGAAAACGGTGAAGATAAAAAAATTCTGTTTTCTGTTATATTTTTTTGTTTTTTCTATTTCCTTTATAAAATCTTAAAATCAAAAGACATAGGAAATAAAGACAAAAATCACATAGGCCCTAAAGTCCATTAGGTGTATGTCATGTTGTTTTCTAATAAAACCTTGACATGTTCCATACTTGTCAGAGAACAACACCATAAGCACCTCAATAATTTTATCTAATCTAAATCTTATACAAAAATCTGCTAAATCACAAAAGAAAATTCAAGTGAGAACAAATCCTCACTTATTATTCCAATCTCGGCATATTTAAAATGACCTAAATGCAATTGCGTTAAAAAAATGACAGTCAATACATTGACTTGTCAGCACAAAATGTTTAATATATTAAGAAACAGTTAGCACCTGCAGGCCAGCTCAGAGGATGTACAAAGGGGGTGACACATTATGGGGATACTTCCCCATTGTGCTCTTATTTTTTGTTTTTTGAGTTACACACCGGCGGCCCCTCCTTAGAGATGGGGGCAGTACCCTCACCTAACAATTTTATTTTATTTTGCTTAGGTCAAAATTCTAACATAGAAAATGTAATTTTGATAATTCTTTTATGGCAGTTGAAAGTACATATATATATATATATATACACACACACGCGACTCTCCACTAAACCTACCCCAACTCCCTGCGTCTTAGCTAGCCCATCTCATCCACTCCTTTCCCAGCCCTAGGACCCCAAAGACCAGCACCATTTCTTTCATCCTCCTCCGCTGCCAGCTCCCCCCCATGCAACGTTGATATTGGCTTCCTTTGATTCCTCCTCTCACCCTTGACCCATCCTCGCTCAAAGTTATGGAAACTATTGTCCCTCAACAAGAATGAATGGATTCTAAATTTACTAGTTCTTTTCTCCAGACGGTTGAAGGCCAAAGTACCTTTGGTACATATTATTATTACTGAAATTTTGGTGAGTATTTTTATATTATTTATAATTCTGACATCCTTCAGTCAAACTCTCCTGAACATTTTCTTACACTTATCTACACGCAAAATTAAGTAATCCAAACTACAACTTAACAGGTTTCAGATTAGATGGCAAAAGGATTATAGAGGCTTAGGATTGCACGCGAGCTTTCATGGTAAATCCTACAAAGTTCACGACAACGTCTCAAGGCCAGCTTAAAGTTTAACCGAAAAAAATAAAAGCCTGCTTGACTAAAAATCATCCAATGGACAACAATTATAGCATAAATTGTAACAGACGTGTTTCCATGAATCAACTTGTGGACATTAATTAAAACTACAACTAGTTGACCAAGAAGGGGGAAAAAGAAGGGAAAAAAAACTACAACTATATGAAGATGCTCGGGGGCCAGAGAATACCCAGTAGGCACATTTTTCCCCGAAAAATCTTCAGCTGATACTGCACCCCTAAAAGTTGCCAGACGTATAAACAAATCTCGGCCTAAATATCCCAAAAATCTGTAATGTTCGCTAGTAGCTTACCCAGATATACTTTGTCCCTTTATCAAAAGGCTAATTAATCAATTTCATGAGTGCAGAAGAAAACCAAAAACTATTTACAGTTGACACAATATATTATTCCTTCTGAAGTTACTGAGCAGCATATTAGCTCCCAACTAGCACACATATGCTTCATGTTTTTGTGTATATAATCTCTCATTTCATCCCTTATGACTCGGTCATAGTATAGATGACTTTGGTGCTCATATATTCAGTGCCATTTACTTACTTTAATAAGTTTCCAACTACTTCGGTAGCAGGGACATCGATCTGGACCTTAGGCTTTATAACTTCATTGTGCAGTATTGACAGAACTGCTCTTGTTAACACCTTGCATGTCCATAGGGGAGTTCGTTATACTACTAACAGACCCTAGGGTCTGTGAGCTCAACTGTGGACTTGCAGGACAAGCTTCAGGATTACCAGCACTCAGAGCATGAATTGCCCCTGAGCTCATCTGTTGAGGGCTCATTGGAGTTCGTTGACTCATTTGCTGAGGGCTTGCTTGCTGCTGAGTTTGTTGGTTCAATGGCAGAACTCCCATTGTAGATGGTGAGCCCACCTGTGGGGGTGAAACAACTGCTTGCAATTGTGAACTTGTTTCTTGCTGCTGCTGAAGCTGCTGTTGTAATTGCTGCTGTTGCTGTTGTAATTGCAACTGCTGTTGGTGCTGCTGTTGCTGTTGGGGTTGTTGATATTGTTGCTGCTGCTGCTGCTGCTGCTGTTGATTCATATAAAGATTCATCCCCGCCATCATCTTCGGTGGACCCATAATTGGTCGCTGCAGTGTACTCATATTAGCCCTATTCAGAGATTGACCCAACATTGAAAGACCAGCAGAACCAGGGTGGATTTGTCTGCTTCCTGAGATGCCAGCTATGCCAGACTGAGGTGACCCTAACATGCTTCCTCGATTATGTGCCATTCTAATCCTTGTTGCCAAAATTTCAGCCTGCGATTGAGTTATTGCTCCAGATCTTATTGCATTTGTAATACTTGAAGCCTGAGTAAGATTCATTGGGTTCTGACCCATATTTCCCATGCCAGAAATAGATGTCATCGGAGCTGAGATTCCAGTTCCTCCCATAGCCCTTGCAGCTCCCATTCCCATGGGTCCAAGCCCAACTATGTTATTCCTGATGTTACCCATACCCACAGCTGTTCCCACTCCCATCATCATTTTCCTTTGCATTTGCGGTTGTTGTTGCTGGTGTTGTTGCTGTTGCTGTAACATCTGAATTTGAAGAGGTGAAGGCTTGTTGAGCATGTGATTACCCAATGGCATGTTGGAGTTCTGCCCAACTGCATTTAACTGTGAAAATTGATTTGTTCCAAGCATCATAGATCTCTGGAGCTGGGGATTCTGCTGCTGAATGAGAGTGTGTTGATTTTGTTGCAGCTGCTGTTGTTGTTGCTGCTGCTGCTGTTGCTGTACTGCTTGTTGTGAGTCCAGCTGCTGTGGCCTTGGTGCCATTGAAACTCCAGACAGAAGTCCTTGGGACATTTGTAAGGCCTGAGGGTTTCCCGGTGGCAACATCCTTGGATTTGATACAAGATTCTGAGATAAATTTAAAGATGCATTACTGTTACTAGCCTGTTTTGCAACTTCATTGGATGATTGAACTGGAATTGGTTCTCCATATTGCTGCATTTCAGCTACAGAGTTATTCAGAGGTACACTAGACTGACTGCCTGATGGATGATTCACCCGGTTTGGTTTGACTTGGATTCGGTCATCTTCTTTCACATATCCTTCCCGTGCCATCTACAGTAGGCAGATTAAAATATTAAAATGGAAAAAAGAAAAAACAAATTGACAAAGACTTTCTTTCATATGGTTCCATCTTAGATAGTGAAAAATACCTGGGAACAGAACTGTTTTGCAAGCAAATCCGCACAATGCTGATCCACAAGTTGGTCATGTAAGTCAGAATAATAAAGTTATGAGAAACTCCCTCATTAAAATTAAATAGCAGAAAATTCAAATGTTAGTGCTATTATATTGTTGAAAGCTGATTAACTTTTAATAGTGATATTGTTGTCCACGATCAAGTTAATGCTAAGAAAATAATGAAATGTCCACACAAAAACTATCTTTCCAAAGTACCAATGACTTGTGCCTTGACAAAATGTAGGCTGTAGAAGATGAACAAAACAAGTGTTCTGGGGAATTTAAAGTCAATGCTGATATATGACAGTCACTTTACAGCCAAATTATTCATGAAATAAATTAAAGGAATAGTGGAAACGGGATAAAATGATTTGAAAAGAGAAAATATTTGAAAGGTGACAAGAAAGAAGAGAGCCCATAATAAATATAGATGGGAAATGAATATCTGAATGGTTCAACAATAAATATAGATGGGAAATGAATAACTGGATGGTTTAAAGTATAATATAACAGAAGGTAAATTTAATGCGGGAGTTAGAACCATAGGAGCAACAAGGAAAGGATGAGAATGTTGAAGATATGCAGCACAACAAGATGCTGATATGGCAAGAACAGGAAGAGGAGAGATCATGCATTCAGTTACAAGAGTGAGGTGAGAATTCAGTTGGGAAAAGGTATTAAAAGCAGACAAGGGAAAAGATGGAAGGCAACCAGAAATTGAGTGAAGGTTTTAGGAATCTGAGCAAGTACAGGTAAGCAAGTACAGCTGCCTCAAAGTTCATCAGTATATCTAGGTTTCTTTTTGTTTTATTCTTTCATAGTTAAGCAGTCTATTTTACAATGAGTTTTTCAATAAAATTACTGTTCTATTTCCAGGTTCCTAACAAAACATCTACCATAAAACTTACAGTATTAGGTAATGTGGGAAGATGATCCTCTGCAGCTATGAAATCCCCCTCATCAATGTCCCCATAATGCATAGCTACAGTACCATCAGACGGCTTCTCAGACATAATCATCCTAATTCGCAACCTGGGAACTAAAGAAACAACATTGCCTGCATAAGAAAGTGGAATTTCAGACAAGGAGAAAGAATTATATATATTGTCATCTTTAATCAAAGAAATATATATATATTGCCATGAACATGTGACTGAGCTAAAATTTCAACAAACCTTGAACAACACGTTCAGGCAACCAGAAACTTAAGGCTCTCATTTTGCACACATTCACACTTCCACCTATGAGCGACTTTGACAAAGAACATGTCTCATCTATCAATCCTTCATTATTAGTTGCATTGGCAAGATAGGCTGCTAAAGGTTGCGGTGAATATGTATTCTGCTTTCTTATGGAATAATCATCAGCCTTGCCCTTCTTGAAGTTCAGTTGATGCCTGATAGAAGTCCATACAGTATACATAAGAAAAGAAAACACAATAACCTAACACTTTCACTCTATGTCAAAAGTAGTAGCAGAGGCTAACATGTAAAATACATCAGATCAAAGAAAAAAATGAGATGATAAATTCCACACACTAAATCTCTTTTGATCTCTATGGGTGTGGAAAAATAATGCCTGATTAAAATGCTAATTAAAGCCTTCCATAATCACTGCAGAATACTTAATACATAAACAAAATCTGTATGTTGAAGATCAGAAATGTGGGATTAAATTTAACCAGTTATACCTCATTGTCACCATATCAATTTTTGAGAACCTTTCAAGCATATTTTGAAGACCTTGATCAGCCGAAGCTGAGGTACCTACTGCGTGACTATTCGCATTCAATGGGACCCCATTACCAACACTAGCAGGAGAACCAACTCCACTCATTGCTGGGGCCTTAGGAAGGGAATTAGATCTCCGTTTGGCTGCCAGTTGTGCCTGGTGTTGCCTTTGTGCAGAATCATTAGCATTAGAAGTCAAAGGAGGAGTTCCAACAGCAGCAGGAACTGAAGCCATTGCTGTCTTCTCTTTTTGTGATACACCAGCAGATTGTCCAAAACTTGGTCCAACTGAACCATTGGAAAGTTCCCCTGATTTCGAAGATAATGGGGAGTGAGGTAATGCCCCAGTAGATAAGCGAGGACTCTGTACTGGTTTCCTTTTCTGAAGCTGGTCCTCTTTTTTTGCTTCTTTCTCCATATGCTGGCCCAGACTATTCCAGGTTGCCTGAGGGAAATTAGGTCTCATGAATGCCTGTGGCAACCTTTGCTGAAGCAGTGATTGTTGAGAGTCTGAATTGCTTGTCTCCATTTCCATACTGCGGTTCACCTCTGTACCATCTAATTTCTTCATTTCAAACTGTTCTTCCTTGGCAACTAATCTCATGCCCTGCTGACCAGAAGCAAACTGAACAGCCCCTGTGTCTTGATTCAGCCCCCCTTCAAAATCCTGCTGGGGAAACTTCTGACTGCCACCACTTGCATACTGAATACCTCTGGCCATTGCTTGTTGTGGCAATAATGTGTTCTGCCAATTCATATCTGATCCTTGAAGAGCTTCAGCATGTGTGCCCATTTGCCACTGTTGCATTGCGTCGACACCTGCCGAAGAAGGCCTAATTTTTTTTGCAAGACTGGATAAAGGTGATGTTTGTCCATCTTGACTATCTCGCTTTGCATGAATAGAGGCACTTGAGTTTGTATTATCAGCATATGAAATCATGGGATCATGTGAAGCAGGAGAAGCCCCTAATGCATTAATAGCAGAAACGGAACTATGCTCCTGCACGCTTCTTGGAGTTCCAACTGCCATTTGATACCTTGATTGATTAGACAACATAGAAAATCCTGGGACAGAGGAATCTGGTATGAAATTCTTAGGTCTCAAGGCCATGGCAATGTGTGGATTAAAATTTTGCATTGCTGGATTTTCAAGGGTCTGCTGCACAGTAGCATTAGATGCAATGACGCCTGAATCACCCAACCTGCTATTTGAGCTTTCTGGTACTCTATCTATGCATACTTTCTTCCCATGAGTTTTATTACTAGAAATAACAGCAAACTCTGGCATATGCCTTAATCGCTTTCTCCGCAAATTACTCAGACTTAAATCGAGCTGCAACATTAAGCTTAACATCATTACGATGCATATGGCCATACAATAAGTTCATCAAGGGAGAACCTAGCTTATTTATACCTTTGTGGGAACTGGACTTTCACACAGCCGGTCTAACTTCGGAGTAGGATCTAGATGAAGTTTTGGTTGTACAGCTTTCAGTATCTTTGATTCGACTTCCTATTATCGATGTGAATATAAAGAAGTGACATCAATACACAAGAATTAATAAAATAACTGGAATTGGTCATTCAATCATAAATAATACTCACCATTAGATCTCCATATGTCCAAGACTTATCAGTGATTGATGGTATGTCCTTCACAATATTCTCCAATGACATCTTGAGGCATACTTTATTAACAGTAGGATAAGTGTCAGTAGACACAACATCAGCCCTGTTTTCTGAAGCGCATCTTCGATAATCACGCACCTGAAAGGTTATAGAATCAATACAAAGCTCAATTTCAACATAATCAGGTAAAAGAAAGGAAAGAACACAAAAAGGCACATAAGAAATTGTCCACAATCAAAGGAAGGAAAACCAAAAGAGATGATGTCCATGTGAAAGAGCTCGTCAGGCACAAGTAGTATGAATCACCAGTACTCCTCCATGAACAATAAGCACTGTAAACCATTCTAAAGCAAAGAAGAAAAATTTGACAAGAAAATAAATGGAAAATTAAATGTTACCATCAAAGCTAAGTATACCAACAATGAATAAGGCTCACCTCACAAATAAGTGCTCCATCAACATACTTGGCAGGTATATCATCCAGGATGTCCCCAGGCAAGTGACCTGACTCTATGGCCTGCAAATACCTCATTAAAAAGAAATACAAAAGTAAGTACATGAAATGCTTAATGCAAGTAGAGAAACCAAAAATGATAGCAAATTTAAGAAACTAAGAATGATGAATATGACGAGGAATGTTAGACTGCCTAAGGAAAGAGCCCAGACAAAAGCATAGCTTCTGGCCCTATTTCTATTTCCATTTTCCAGGAACAAAGTGTCCAGAAGGTGGAAAAAAGTGACCCAAGTCCATGGCACCCAACACAAATTATGATGCTCAATAATGCAATTCTTTTAGAATTAAGTGAATCAAGCCAGCACTTTTGAAAGCTTAGTATTAGACTTTTCACATGCACAGATTACATTGCTAATTATACATTTAAAAAGTGTGGAATGCCACACTCGATGATTGTAATCCTTTAGAAAATAAAATTTAAAACTGAAAGAATTAGAAAATTATAGATTACCAAGAGACTTACCAAGAAAAGGCTTTCAGATGACCTATCATACGGATGTAACAACTTGGGAAAATCTTGATATTTTGCCTGGTTTGCTATCTCATTCTGAAAATTCATAAATAACTTGTTAAGAACCATATAAGTCAATCTAGAAGATTCTTCTTTATTTAAGGCAATTCCTTCAACATTAACAAAATATTAACAGTTGCTTTAAACAAACCTCAAAGGGTTTTCCAATAGAATAACCATCTGGGAACAGGTTCAACGTGAAAGAAGCTTCCTTATCTGTCAAAACATGTAAGCACCACAACACTCAAGATTCCTACACAATTTAGGTGGCTGGCCAACACAATTATATGATGACTTACCTGCCAAGGAAAGAGGTTCAGATGAAATGGATGAAGTAGGCATCTGAGCAATGTTTTTGCCAGCCTCAACGAGATCACTCTACAAAAACGGATACTTTGCAATTAAGAAGGTAATTCAAATACAAAAATATTGAACAATTCCTGCTCGTTGCACTAACACTTTAATTGAACTCACTCAAATTACAGATCAAATGCTGGCCAATTGCAATATAAGACAGATCTTAAGGAACACGCATGTCCTTGTAAAAGAAAATTAGAAGCTACCAATCGAATGTGCCGATTTTAAAGCAGAAAACCCAGGGCTTACAAGTTACAGCCTTTTATGTATTCTCTGCCTCATCTACCTTCTTAGGTCCCCAGAATTTGAAATCACAGGCAACAGATCTACATATTAGTTTTTTCACTTTAATTTTTCCTTCTAGCTCTAGCCGACTGATGCAATTTCTTTTCTTACTTTCGCAGCTTCTAAACTCTGAAATACTACCACAAATATCAAAAGAATCAACATGATTTTCACATCTACCAAATTTAGTTTACTCCGGTTACAAAATAAGGTAGAAATTAACAATCAGTGAAACTTTTTCTCAAAAGGGGGGAAAAACACCTTCACGTTTTATACAAGACATGTTTGGATATTTCATGGCGAGCGGAATGAAAAATAATGTGGATGGAATGGTATGGAGTGAAAGGGAATGGAGAAAAAATTTCAGCCCATTGTTTGGAAATACAATGGAAAGAGACAAAAGACTAAAAGTTTTTAAGTTACATGCTCTCAATCCATCCCATTCCGCCCAAACTGGAGCACGAACAAAAAAAGGTTCCGTCCCGTCCGATTTTCTGATTTTGAAATATTTAGACACATAAAATAACATCGGTCGAAGCTTCTGCAGGCTCCAATAGTAAGCACCACCAAAGCTT
The DNA here is from genome assembly GCA_031439585.1 of Pterocarpus macrocarpus. NCBI lineage: Eukaryota > Viridiplantae > Streptophyta > Magnoliopsida > Fabales > Fabaceae > Pterocarpus > Pterocarpus macrocarpus. Next base: position 32,293,114 of record CM062516.1, read on the forward strand.
CAACCTTCAACACAACAATCGAAATCCCAAACAGCAACATCATGCAACAGCAAAGTCACAAACTTTCGAAGTCAAAGAGCAAGACCCGGAATTCAAATTGTGAAATTCCTCTCCAATTGGAAGAGAATTGGCCGAATCCGACATCGCGTACCTGGGGGTCTCGGGGGTTGGACATTGAACTCTGGGATGCGCCATCGTCGGAAGGTTCAGGAGGAGTGGGAAGGGGCTTGGCGCGAAACGTAGTGCCAGTCTTTGACACCTTGAAGGAGACCCCCATGATCCTCCTGTTCGGGAACCGAGAATTTTGCTTGGAATTGCGAAAAATACAAACCGAAACCCTAGAAACTAACAGAGATCGAAAGAAAGTGCCAAAACTGTTCAGCGCGCAATTAAGGAGAGATTGTGTTGAGTTGAGTTTTCAACTCAGTGCATGTTATGTACATGCATCTGAAGGACACGAGCGTCCCAAACATGTTCATGTTACTAGGTTCTGCGTCACGCTCCGTTCGCTTCCAATTTTCTCTGTTACTCGGTTGGCGACGGGTTTATGGCTAGTATTTATACAATTTTTTTTTTTTCAACGAGGGCAACGATGCTGCGAATTACTCCGGATATTTTCGGGAAGGGGGTAAAAATTGAACATAAGACATCTCATATAAATATGAGGTATGATAGAGATAATTATTATATTATGGGTTTAATTATTAGAATTTCATAATAATAATAATATTATTATTATTAGTGAATTGATAGATACTTTGATCTGTATTTTTTATTTTTAGTATAAAATTTGAAATAAATTTTAATATTTTAAATTAAACTAAAATTAAGAGTGGAATAATTATATCTCAGTGGGTTGTAATAGGTATTGGGCGGTTTTAAAGTGTAGTAGGAATTATTGGATAGAATATATTTATTATGATGATGATGGTTATTATTATCATTTACATTTTTATTCCTTTTTCTGTTTATATTTAATTAATTATCTATAAATGTTAGTAAAATATGTATATGGAATTAAAAAAATGTTTCAATATAATTTAGAGAAACCAAAAAGAGATTATAAAAAATATCATCTTTATATAATACATAGATTATTATTAGAATTTAATTTATATATATTATTAATATAAAAAAATTTTGCCACATCAATAAAAATATTTGACTTAATTATTTATAAATTTAAAAATTTTATAAATATAAATATTTAATTAAATAATAGTATAAATTCAGTGTATAACAATCAAACTATTATTATTATTATTATTATTATTATTATCTTTACTGGCACTTTATAGTGCCTGCCAAGCGGCATTTTCTATTTTTTTATTTTATTATATAATTAAATAGAATTTAATTTTTATATATTAATAATATAAAATTATTTTATATTGACAAATAATAAAAATTGAAGAAATTTTTAAATTATAGTGGGTGGTTATTATAGTGGGTAGATATTTATCCTAAGCAAATTTTTAAATTTTTATTTGTTGATAGTATAAAATTATTTTATACTGTCAATCTATAATAATTATATTGAATTGAATATATATGTAAATTTGTACTTTTATATTTTATCTTCTAAACTAATGTAATTAATAATAATTTAACATAAATAATAATTTTATATTAAAATCTCGAGAATAAAAATACAAATAGATAGAATGTGTTTTATGATAAAAAGAAACTGTAGAAAAGAAAGACTGTCTACATATATGTATTAAGTTATTCTTTTTGTCAATGATTTCAATTGAAAATCCAAAATATGACTACATATATAAATTTTGTTTTGGTCTGGGCATATATAAAACATTTTTTATTTTTGTATATTTTATATATAATATTCTTATAATACCATACTATAGTTAAATTATTTTATAGCATTACTAGTTGTTATTCATAACTAGCGGAAGTTCTTATAATTAAAATTAGCGTAATATGCGAAAATAGCATGTAAGTTTTTCTTTTTCACAAATCGTTTATACTTGAAAACCGAGTCTTTAAGTATTTACTTAATCGTATACATACGAACATTGCTCCTCGTGTCGCCGAGTTACTAAAAAAATATATGGTGAAATTGAAATAACATAACACAATATATTAAGACAATAATATATTCATAGATAGATCAGAATCAAAATTGCACTTAATGATTATCGTATATGTAATATGTGAAATTAAGTAACAAGACTTTCAACATGCTCTTAAATACACATAAACTGCCCAACTAGGGGTTTCAAGAAAATAAAACCCTACGCTACTATCTCGATCCTTCTTGCTAGGGTCCAATCACAATAGCTCCTCATCACATCCCGTCAAGTACCATTGGAAACACTACCATGGATGCCATCAACTCTATCTGAAGACGACACGAAAATATGGGAGTGAGAAATACAAGATTTCTCAATAGAATCCTGATTAGACAGTTAATGTGTCATCGTTATCGTCCTAACCAATTCGGGTTTAATTATGAAAACGATGAACATTTATAGATCTAATTTTGATCGTTTGAAAAACATACGTTCCTAAAGTAGGTTCCTTTTAAGCTTAATCTCATAAACATGGCATAAAGCAATATAAGGCCATAAAATAGAAACATACATACTAAAGTATAATGTAAATATTCATGACCATCCATATGAGGGAATAAGGATGTATGCACTTTCATGTGCCTTCATGAACTTGACTAGAGTCTTTCTTTAACTTTACTCTCGTACTTAGCACGTGTTTGACATTATTTACTTTAACTACCCTTGGAATAGACTGCTCTTGGGCATGAGCTCATTCCATGACCGTTTTCATACAGTACTAATCTAAATCAGACTTAACTAACAAGGGGATTTACATGCCTCTAAATTGGAGGGATCTACTTTTGGCCACTGCCTCCAAGATAGAGAGGTCTCAAGTCTTAGTAGATCACATTCCCTTTTGAAGGATCATGCCCAAACATTTCTTTCATTTTCAAAACATAATACTTAATATTTCACCATTTATTCTCAATGCAATGTGTTCAAGGATAAATACATATGTGCAAGAGATATTCCTAAGTCCATAATTTTGATGGAAATCTGACAGCATAACGGCTAGATCGAAGCTTTCTCAAAATTTGCCAACCATAGAAATTTCAACCAACAACCAATAATATCCATCTCATATCATCATAAAATATCTCATCAGACATCAATAAATCCATCATACTCATAAGTCCATGTTCAAATCAATCATGCCAATCAACAATCATATATGAGAGTGATATAAACTCGTACCCTAATTGGTGTTTAGGGTTTTCTAGTATTTTGTGTAACATCTTATGAATAATGGTAAAACTCCTCATGTTTTCTCATGGAAGAATCACATAACTTAAAGGGAATATATGTTATAAACTTTTAATCAATAACTCCTCAAATAAAGCCATACTTTACATTAGAAATTCATTTCCACCATACAGCTTACTAAATTCTTCATGTTCACATCTTAAAAAACTCATTCTTCAAGTTAAACGTTTAACACTTATTTGTCTCTTGTCTTGGTTCATCATGGCCGAAGCCTACATGACATTTTAGCTAACATGCTTCAATCAAATATTTTAGTTTCCTTGAGATAATGCATTAGTGATTCATAGGTTTATGGTATGCTCAGAGGTCCTAATTATACTTCTGATCCCAAAGGACTTTGAGATTCCTCTAGTCCCTTGGGTCATTACAATGTATAATCACACTCATGAACCCAACAATGTAACATCCCCATTTTCATCTAAGCTAATTAGCTTAGTGTCTTCGGCTAATTAGAGGGGTTAGCGATTAATTGAGAACCAATCGACTAATCTCGAGAGCAAGGGCTTAGTAAATTAAAGGCAAGTCAACAAGAGAATTGAAAGTCAATGATTAATTAGAAAATTCAACAATTGAAGCATAGTGCATTAAAAGTTACAATTAAGAGTCTAATTGCCCAATCCTTGTTAATTCATGAGTTAGAACATATAATCAAGGTGACCTAACCTTATTAACTAAGTGCATGACAAGCATTACATCTTAATCACATATGACAAATTAACCCTCACACCCTTTATACATAATTAATGAGGAAAATCCTTTTCAATGAAAATGTGTTAAGGTGTAATTGAACCAATTGAATTAATTAGCATTTAGATAATTATAACAATTGTGAAAATTTAAAAACTTCCCTTTAATTATTGTTTGAAGTTTGGTCAAGGCAAGAGCCATATCCAACCATCCATTTGCCTTCTCATCATGCACCATTAGATCAAGAGTCCATGTTAGTAGTATTCCTTAAGTCAAGACAAGAGATGTACTCCCCTCCATCAAGTTTGTGCCACTTGGAGTGATCATATTCACCCAAGCCAATCCCAAGAGTAGTCATACTTTTAACCACTTGAAAAATACTACATGGTCTTTACCCAAGTGCCAAGACTCAAAGGAAAGATAACTCCTCTTTTGCCCCAAGGTTTCCCCCCACTCTCTTGCTTGTTGTAAGAAGCAAAATCACATCACTCTCTCCCTCCCGTTTTGCGCCAATCAGCCCCCTCTCTCTCCCCCTCATTTCATTTTTCATTTCCTCTCTCAAGACACAAAGCTCTTTCCTCTCTCCAAGTCTCATCCTCACTCTCTTGTTCTTCCAACCCTCTTTGTTATTCTTCTATTCTCCTTACACCTCCTACCTCATTTCTATCACCACCCTCACAATCCCTTCAAGGACCACCATTTTTGGTCTTTGAAGAAACAAGACAACCCATACACAAGCTCCATTTCCAAGTTTTCAAGGAGGGAGGCTCTCTCCAACCTTCTCCACACTCCAAATTCTTCAAGAAGCTCTCTTTGGTAGTGACTCTAACCCTTCTTTTTCATGTATTTTTCAAGCACTAGAACCCCTAAGCTCTTCATAGCTAGGTGGTTTTAGCACTTACTTCAAGGTCTCATGATCATATCTTATTCTATGAGCTTTTCTTGCCTTGTTGAAAATATTATCTTAAAATAAGATTATGTGGTATGATGATTTTTATGTATCTTACTTTATTTTTATTCTAAAATATTGATTTGGTGATTAAAACCTTGAATATGATGGTGAGATAACACATAAAAATGGTGATTTGAAGTGGGATAGCAACATCTCTACAAGTTTGAAATGGAAAACATAAAAACTAGATGAGCTGGAATTTTGGGAGTCTGTAATGCATACTATATAACTCGTTCTACAAAACTCAAAATGTGATGAAACTAATTTTCCGTAAAAGTAGACTCAGAGAGCTTTTCATACATACAAAATACGTGAACTTTGGCTATGAAACGTTGGAGATATGAATTTTTGAAGTGGGCTGCCTACAGATGTGTTTATGTCTGGGCAGTCGGTACTAAAACATGCATAACTCGAGTTATACAAAACATTTTTGAGTGGAACTAAGTTTTTCTGAAAGCGAAGACATAGGAGAACACCCCCATAAAATATTTTTGTCAGATTCCATCTGAGGAACTCCCAGCATAGTTGACAAGCCATTGACCCGAGATGAACTTTCAAGTTTGAGCAATCAAAGCAAAAAGTGTATAACTCAGGCTACAGAAGGAATTTTTGAATGGGCCTTCTTTCATTTGAAAATAGACTCAGAAAAGCACAACCCTACCAAAAATCAAGTTAAAACGATAAAAGAAGAATTTATGGTGAATTTTTAAAATTACTGTCCTATAGTAAAAGTAAAAACTAGTTAAGATAAAATTGCTAGCACTAATGAGAATCTCACTTAAGCATACTAAGACTCTTAATTTAAGGTAATGGAAACTTCATAATTCAACTTAAGAAGGTTTAAAAGAAGTGATAGGCGGTACTTGCCCTATAATTAATGAAACAACCGAACGAGATGCCAATCAAATTAAAAAGCTTGCACCTAAGTTACTAAGATAAGCTCATAACACTTTAATGTGGTATGTCTATGTCTATGTGCAATATGGTAATATGATGATATGATAATGATATGATTATGATGACAATGATTATGTTGCATACGATGTTCATTAATACATATGATGATGTTTTGTGATTGGATTCTCTGTTTAGCAAAAATTTTGGGAAGCTTCGGTCTAGCTGTTTTGCTGCCAAAATTCCGTAAAAATTGTGGACTTAGAATAATTTTGCATCATAAGCTTTAATAAGAAGAGATTGAACTAAGGGTGTGATCCTTCAAAAGGGAAGGTGACCCGTAATAAAAAGCTCCTTTCACCCACGACTCACATGAGGCATGGCATAGACCCAGCTAGTGTGAGTATAGGGGATAGGGTTTACATGAGGTATGGCATGACCCAGCTAGTATAAGTACCAAAAATTTATAGTGGCGACGGCTACGGTATGAGCTCATTACCACTTATGTTTAGTAGGAGAAAAGAAAAAGACCTAAGATAAAGGTTAAGTGAAGAAAAGAAAGGGACTTCGGTCCGACCCAAGTAAAGAATGAAACTCTCAAGATGTTCATGCATGATACGAATTGTTATATAAGCTCTTATGTATACCATGATGTTGTTATTGTAAAGAGAATACGTACTTAAAGTTGAATCCACTTTGTGTTAGTTGTATGCCCTAGAGCTGATATATGTATAAACAATTCCTATTAATGGCTATTTATTATTCTTTTATTCGTAATTTGTGTATGTTTATTAGAATAAGTCCATTAAATACTTGTTAGGCACTTCATTCTCAAGAGTTGAGAATATGAGTGACGGAGTAGTCTAGTACAAGATCTTTAAAATAGTTCACTATCATAGGAATATTAACTGGGCATTATTATTCCGGAAGATTGTCACCTCTATCTGTTTCCATGATTAGTAGAACGTACTAATGAAGATGGAATAGTGAGTCTCATGCTATATAACAGTAGATGTCAAAACAGATATGTGGACACTTATGTGATAAGTGGGTCGAACGTGACGTATAGATAATGTTTACATGGTATTTTACTAATGTCAATGAAACATTATCTAGATCATATTAGTGCATATAATCCTTTGACCTGAGATGGCACGGTTATCTTGTACATAGGTAACTATAGTTTGCTACTGCTTATATACTTCTATGATGTATTATCATTAGGCAGTTTGTGGCTATAGTTAGTTACGTATGGAGATAGGTGAACAGTCAAGAAGGAATTCATTACCTTGAGTAAACAAGGATAGGTCCTATGGATATAAGGATATTCTTGATCATGAAATCCTTAGCCAAGGTACTTGGACTTAAATGAAAAGAGTTTCTATTTCATGTCCTATTGATCAAAGAATAGAAACCTAGAAAGTCCATATGGTCCAAGCTATAGGGTTTGACATTATCCATGACCCTGGTTGGATCGGGATGCTGTAATGAAAGGATTCGAGTGCATGGCATATATGATTGATGGTTCATCAGAATATTTTTAATTAATATATTCGTCTCTATTTGGATGGTCATGGCATGCTGTGCTAGGTGTTACCCATGACTTATGAGAGCTAAGGGTATTTTGGGAATTTTACTTTAGGTACGGAAATAAGTTTCCAATAAAATCGAAAGGTTGATTTTATAATCTCATTACCAATTAGAGATGAACCTAGTCACACACAATAGGACATGTATTCATCGAGAATGAATTAATTCTAATTAAAATAGTTAATTAGAATTTTAATTAATGGATTAGACTTGCAATTTGATTACAGGGTTGCTAGCACATCCCGAAGTCAAGTCCAGGGTGAAGGTGGATCCTCAGAAGGAAAGTTTCTATAAAATGGAAGGTCCGCATTTTAGAAACTTATGTCAAGGGGTTTTTGGTCTTTTCCAATTTTGGGTTAATATAAGATATGAGATGACTTATATATTAATTGGCCTATTTAAAATAAGAATTATTTGAGAAATAATTCTAGTTTAAAATGGTTTATTTGTTCATTATGGGAATCAATTACGAATTGATTATGGCATAAATGTCAATCCATATTGTGCAAAATTGTAACCCTAGAGAAAAGAAAAGGAAAGGCCACTATTGATTACAATAAATAGAGAAAGAAGCCTGAGGGCCAGTAGGGGTAGACAGAAACCTTTAAACGTACAAAACTCTCTCTTTTGTTGAAAAACTCTCTGACACCACCACCCACTCCATAAGTCATTTGAGATTCTTGTTCTTTAAGAGGGCAACAAGGAACGGATCTTGGATTGAGAAAAGGAGTTCCTTGGCAGATCGTGCTCGTGTGGACGAGCTAGAGGTTGTGTGATTGTGTGATTATGTGTTCGTGAGACGAATATCAAATTTCTACAGGACATCGCTTCAAGAGGTAAATGTCTCATACGATCCTTTTATATTTTCAAGTGTTTACGTTGTTTAAATAATACGAGGTGATACCAAACTCATAAGATATGATTTCATGAGTGTTATTTGATCCTATATGAATGTGTTCATGTAATTAAAATTTGTTTGATCATTTCGCTGCGTTTATCTCTTATGTTTTCAATAGTGGTATCAGAGCCATCCTCGTGATTATTTAGATACGTTGTATATGCCATTGAAAAGTTCAAAGAATTGGTAAAAACTCTATCGCATGTTCATAGATGTTCAAAGTTTTTCAAAATTTTCTTAACAATCCATAACCGTAGAATTTGATTTTATGGTATACTAAATATTAGATATTTAGTCCATCATGAAGAGATGTCATATGTGATACTTGCCAAATTTTTTTTTAAAAAAAAAGAAATTTGTTTTGGATGTGATTCCTTCGTCCATGTCAATCTGCAAGAATTGTTCTTATGTTAATAAATATTATATATTCAGTAATTTTAGCAAATATGCTTCATATTCAGAACATACATAGAGTATATGATATTTCATTTGTAAGCTCCTTCTGAAAGTAGTAATTATAGCATACAGCTATATTGGATTTGCTTTAAAATAGACTATTTATATAATATGGGATATTTTTTTGAAATTGTTAACTTATGAAGTAATTTGTTTGTTTCAAAAATAAACTATGTTATTGAAGATAGCACGTTTTGAAATTAGTAACCGAATATGCATGATTTGGTTTGTTTCAAAATATAATATTTGTTTATGATATGGATTTTTTTTGAAATTGGCATTTTTGATTTGTCAAATATGGTCAGTTTCAAATCAATAATTAATTGGCAAGTTTTAATATGGGATTCAGCCATCCTATAATAGTTATGTATTAAATGGCGAGTATTAAATATGGATAATTGATATATTCTGTAACAGTTACATATTACATCAAAGGCAAGTTTTAATTATGTGATAATTGAAACAATCATATTGAAGGCATAAAATCGATATTTCCTTATTTACTATTTGATTCCTTATTCGATTTTATTGCAAGAGGCTGATCATGGACTCTAGGAAACCGATGTGATTGGTTTTTATTTTATGGGATGTAATTAATTTTGCAATGGGTTGTAATTTATTTTAATTATTATTATTATCATTCATTGGGATGTAATTCTGTAAATTTGAGTTAAGAGGCCTTTTGGAGGGCCCATTTTTTTTTTTATCATTCTTGCCTTGGTATGCCAAGGATAATTTCTTATAATGTACAAGATATTAAAACAGAGATAAAAACGGTGGAGGCCCAAAGCCCAAGAAGGAAGTCCATGGAGATGGAGCCCAGTGGGAGCTTGAAGACTATTTAATTTCAATATTATCCCAACGGCCCTACCCAATCCTTGTGGCTAGGATTGGGCCCATAGAAAGTCCATGATCATGCCTTTTATATTTCCGTTTTTGATATTATAGATGCATATGATGTATGATATATTGAATACAGATGCATGTGAAAAGTGAAACCAAAATAGTAATTAGGTTGCCCTAAGAAAATCTTCCAAATAAAATATTAAGTTTACAATGGTATAGTTTTGGAAACTATGTCTAGGCTCTCCACTAAAACATTAATCAAGAATTTTAACTGATTCCGTCGTTGGCTATGATAACATAGGAGCACGAATATTGGTTAATACATTTCTGAGTTAATGTTTAAACATGAGATGTTTGTAGATAGTCAATTACTAAGAATGGATATACCTGAGGTAATTGATAACTAAGGTTTAGTGCATTAGACTTAACTATGTATAATGGGCCAAGAATGGATGTACCTGAGGTCCAAAGTACTAGGAGCCAAATAAGATTGAGACGTACATAAGATGTACTAAACAAGAGTTGTTCACTTATAAGATATTAATTCTCCAAGAATGGATGTACCTGAGAAGGGTTAGTATTTTATAGGAATTCAATCACCTACTAGGAATCAAACCCGACAAAGATTCCCGTTTCCTATTTTGGAGGTGTAGAATTCGAAAAATTAGTGGGAGATCATTTTGATTATAAGGCCATGATCATTATGATAAATACATATACCATTACACTAATTTAATTTTGTTATTTTCTGCAGTATTATCAAATATGAAATCTTTGAACCCCCTCGCTAGCATACTCGATATGAATAGGCTTACTGAGCCTAATTTTGTGGACTGGTTTCGCAACTTAAAAATTGTCTTGAATTCAGAACGTATTGGATACGTTCTAGACACTCCACAGCCTGCTCCGTTGGTGGAAGGAGCCACGGAACTGGAAATAGATGCTTATAATAAATGGCAGTCTGATGACATGTAAGCACGATGTTACATGCTAGCTTCTATGACTAATGAGTTACAGAAGCAACATGAAAACATGAAAACGGCGAGTGAGGTTTTCCTGCACCTTAAAGAGTTGTATGGTGAGCAAAACAGGCCCGCTAGATATGAGATATCTAAGCAGTTATTCCAGGTTAAAATGTCGGAAGGGTCTGATGTAGGAGCTCATGTGCAAAAGATGATCAGGTTGATTGAGCAGCTTGAGAATCTTGAGTTCTACATGGATTTTAACCTCCATTTGGATTTGATCCTTCAGTTACTCTAAGAATCATTCTCTCAGTTCATTGTGAATTTCCACATGAACAAGATAGAATGTACGCTTGCTAACTTACACAACATGTTGGTCACGGCCCAAAAGGCTATGACCAGCAAAGGGAAAGAAAAGCTTCTTGTAGCTTCTACTTCTAGTAAAACTAAGAAGAACAAGACGAATAAGAAGAATTCTATTCCCAAGTCATCAGTAGGGGGGTCCAAGAAAAAGGGTAAGAAGAAACAAGTTGCAAACAAAGGAAAATGTTTCCATTGTGGCAAAGATGGGCATTGGAAGAGAAATTGCCCTCAATACTTAGAGGAATTGAAGGCAAGCAAGGGAAAGGGTGTGCCTTCAGAAGGTATGTCTATTTCTTGTTGTTTTAATTCTAATAGTCCATATAGCTCATTTACTGCATGGGTTCTTGATACGGGTGCAAGTTCTCACATTTGTACCTCTATGCAGGAACTAGCAAGTAGTAGGGTCCTCAGGAGCAATGAAGTGACCTTGAAGATAGGCAATGGAGCAAGTGTTGCAGCCAAAGCTGTGGGTTCAACTTCATTATTATTAATGAATAATCATGTTATGTTTTTGGATCATTTATTGGTTTTACCAAATGCTTATCAAAACATTATCTCAATTTCTAGTTTGACTAAAGTTGGTTATTATTTTGATTTTAAGGATAATGTTTGCAACATTTATTTTGGAAATAATGTTGTTGGCATTGGTTACTTGCATGATGGGCTTTATTACTTAAACACCAAAAACAAAGCATCTCCTAGAATTGCCGAAATGAATGCTATAACTAATTCAACCCCTAATCTTAAACAAATTTGGCACTTAAGATTAGGTCATGTTGTAGAGGATAGGATAAACAAGTTGGAGAAGATGGGATTATTAGTTCCTTTGGGTTCTGAACCCACTCCAACTTGTGAATCATGTCTTCAAGGCAAAATGACTCGATCTCCATTTGTAGGACAAACGGAAAGGACCAAGGAAGTTTTAGAGCTTATGCATAGTGATGTGTGTGGCCCATTCAGTGTAATGGCTAGAGGTGGATATTACTACGTCATAACCTTTACTGATGATTTGTCTAGATATGGGTATGTTTATCTTATGAAGAATAAACATGAATCCTTTGAAAAGTTTAAGGAATTCAAATCAGAAGTAGAGAAACAAATAGGAAAGAACATCAAAGTTCTTCGATCCGATTGAGGAGGAGAGTACTTAAGTACCGAATTTGATGAATTTCTGAAATTACATGCATTTACACTCCTCCAGGAACACAACAATTAAATGGTGTTTTTGAAAGGAGAAACCGTACCTTATTAAACATGGTGCGGTCAGTGATGAGTTATACAGATCTTCTTATCTCGTTTTGGGGATATGCGTTGTATACTGCATGCTACATTCTTAATAGAATTCCATCTAAGTCAGCCCCTACTACGCCATTCAAAATATGGAAGGATAGGAAGCCTAGTCTTAAACATGTTAAGATTTGGGGCTGTCCAGCATTCATTAAGAAGTTGAACACTGACAAATTGGAAACTCGGTCCTTAAAAGGAAGGTTTGTTGGGTATCCAAATGATAGCTTTAGATATTATTTCTATCTTCCTACTAAACAAAGAGTTGTTATCAGTAGAGATGCTATTTTCCTTGAAAAAGAGTTTGTTCAAGAAGGAGGCATAGGAAGGGAAATAAAACTAGATGAAGAGTCATCGGCCCAACAAATTGATGAAGTGTCTGAACTAATGGATATTGATCAACCAGTGAAAGAGCTCATTTAGAATGAAAATGTCACAGAACCTCAAAGGTCAAGTAGGGTAATTCGTACTCCCGCAAGATACCTTGATCTTCATGAAAATGTGCAAGAGTTGTTCATACATGGAGATAATGATCATAGAGATGATCCTACTACTTATGAAGAAGCTATATCTGATATAGATTCTTCAAAATGGCTAGAGCCCATGAAGTCCAAAATGGATTCCATGTACTCAAATCAAGTTTGGGATTTAGTTGATCCACCTGAGGGTATAGTGCCTATTGGGAACAAATGGATCTATAAGAGAAAGATTGGTCCGAATGGAAAGGGAGACCTTTAAGGCAAGACTAGTGGCAAAAAGGTATTGGCAAAAGGAGGGAGTTGACTATGAAGAGACTTTCTCCCCTGTAGCCATGCTTAAATCCATTAGAATATTGCTAGCCATAGCAGCACACCATGATTATGAGGTTTGGCAAATGGATGTCAAAACCGCTTTCCTTAATAGATACATTGAGGAACATATATTCATGGATCAACCCAAGGGTTTTGAATATGAGGATAGGTCTAAGGTGTGCAAGCTTAAGAGATCCATTTATGGTCTTAAGCAAGCTTCGAGGAGCTGGAATCTTCGTTTTGATGAGGCCATTAAGTCCTTTGATTTCATCAAGAATGAAGATAAGCCATGTGTGTACAAAAAGGTCAGTGGGAGCAAGATCATCTTTCTTGTATTATATGTGGATGACATTCTACTAATCGGGAATGATGTTAGTATGCTTACAATTGTAAAGGTCTGGTTGTCAAAGACTTTCTCCATGAAAGATTTGGGAGAAGCAACCTATATTCTAGGGATTCGGATTTATAGAGATAGATCGAAGAGATTGATAGGCCTTTCCCAAAGTCTTTACTTGGACAAGGTATTGAAAAGGTTCAATATGCTTGATTCCAAGAGAGGTTTACTCCCTGTGAGACACGGTATTCACCTCTCTAAAGCAATGTCGCATAAGACACTTGAAGAGAGGGAGAAGATGGCTAAAGTACCTTATACTTTAGCCATCGGTAGCCTTATGTATGCAATGTTGTGTACAAGGCCGGATATCGCATATGCTGTTAGTATAACTAGCAGATTTCAGTCCGACCCAGGACTAGAACATTGGGTAACTGTCAAGAACATCCTTAAATACCTGAGAAGGACTAAGGACTTGATCTTGTTATATGGAGGATATGACTTAAAGCTGGACGATTTTACAGACTCTGATTTCCAATCAGATGTAGATGATAGAAAGTCTATCTCGGGTTATATATTCACTTGTAATGGAGGAGCAATTAGTTGGAAAAGTTCCAAACAGTCAACAACTGCAGACTCCACTACAGAAGCTGAATATATTGCTGCATCAAATGCAGCAAACGAGGCAGTTTGGATTAGAAAGTTTGTAACAGAACTTGGTGTAGTTCCTTCCATATCGTCACCACTTGCTCTTCATTGTGACAATAGTGGAGCCATAACTCAGGCAAAGGAACCTAGAGCACACCAGAAGTCCAAACATATTGAAAGAAGATTTCATGTTATCCGAGAAATAGTCGGGCGAGGCGATATAGCCATGCAAAAGGTAGCTTCAGCAGACATTGTTGCTGATCCACTCACAAAAGCCATGACACAACAGCAACTGGACAGACATCTTGAAAAGATGGGTCTTAAATACTGTATTGAATGGCTCTAGTGCAAGTGGGAGATTGTTAGTTGTATGCCTTAGAGCTGATATATGTATAAACAATTCCTATTAATGGTAGTTTATTATTCTTTTATTCATAATTTGTGTATGTTTATTAGAATACGTCCATTAGATACTTGTTAGACACTTCATTCTCAAGAGTTGAGAATATGAGTGACGGAGTAGTCTAGTACAAGATCTTTAATATAGTTCACTATCATAGGAATATTAACTGGGCATTATTATTCCGGAAGATTGTCACCTCTATCTGTTTCCATGATTAGTAGAACATACTAATGAAGATGGAATAGTGAGTCTCATGCTATATAACATTAGATGTCAAAATAGATATGTGGACACTTATGTGATAAGTGGGTCGAACGTGACGTATAGATAATGTTTACATGGTATTTTACTAATGTCAATGAAACATTATCTAGATCATATTAGTGCATATAATCCTTTGACCTGAGATGGCACGGTTATCTTGTACATAGATAACTATAGTGTGCTACTGCTTATCTACTTCTGTGATGTATTATCGTTAGGCAGTTTGTGCCTATAGTTAGTTACGTATAGAGATAGGTGAACAGTCAAGAAAGAATTCATTACCTTGAGTAAACAAGGATAGGTCCTATGGATATAAGGATATTCTTGATCATGAAATCCTTGGCCAAGGTACTTGAACTTAATTGAAAAGAGTTTCTATTTCATGTCCTATTGATCAAAGAATAGAAATCTAGAAAGTCCATATGGTCTAAGCTATAGGGTTTGACATTATCCATGACCCTGGCTGGATCGGGATGCTGTAATAAAAGGATTCGAGTGCATGGCATATATGATTGATGGTTTATCAGAATATTTTTAATTAATATATTCGTCCCTATTTGGATGGTCATGGCATGCTATGTTAGGTGTTACCCATGACTTATGAGAGCCGAGGGTATTTTGAGAATTTTACTTTAGGTACGGAAATAAGTTTCCGATAAAATCAAAAGGTTGATTTTATAATCTCATTACCAATTAGAGATGAACCTAATTAATCATACACAATAGGACATGTATTCGTTGAGAATGAATTAATTCTAATTAAAATAGTTAATTAGAATTTTAATTAATGGATTAGACTTGCAATTTGATTGCAGGGTTGCTAGCACATCCCGAAGTCAAGTCCAGGGTGAAGGTGGATCCTCAGAAGGAAAGTTTCTATAAAATGGAAGGTCCGCATTTTAGAAACTTATGTCAAGGGGTTTTTGGTCTTTTCCAATTTTGGGTTAATATCAGATATGAGATGGCTTATATATTAATTGGCCTATTTAAAATAAGAATTATTTGAGAAATAATTCTAGTTTAAAATGGTTTATTTGTTCATTATGGGAATCAATTAGGAATTGATTATGGCATAAATGTCAACCCATATTATGCAAAATTGTAACCCTAGAGAAAAGAAAAGGAAAGGCCACTATTGATTACAATAAATAGAGAGAGAAGGCTGAGGGCCAATAGGGGTAGACAGAAACCTTTGAGCGTACAAAACTCTCTTTTGTTGAAAAACTCTCTGACACCACCACCCACTCCATAAGTCATATGAGATTCTTGTTCTTTAAGAGGGCAACAGGAAACGGATCTTGGATTGAGAAGAGGAGTTCCTTGGCGGATCGTGTTCATGTGGACGAGCTAGAGGTCATGCGATTGTGCGATTATGTGTTCGTGAGATGAACATCAAATTTCTACGAGACATCACTTCAAGAGGTAAATGTCTAATATGATCCTTTTATATTTTCAGATGTTTACGTTGTTTAAATAATACGAGGTGATACCAAACTCATGAGATATGATTTCATGAGTGTTATTTGATCCTATATGAATGTGTTCATGTAATTAAAATTTTGTTTGATCATTTCGCTGCGTTTATCTCTTATGTTTTCAACATTCTCAAGTTGTCACTTGAAGTTCTTGGCTATGGTAAGAGTCAAGCTTCAAGCTTTCTTGAGTAACAAAAAGAAAAAGTGAAGATCACTACCTAAGAGTGTGTTTTGCTCCTTCTTTGGAGAGAAAAAATGAAGAAGATGATGGCTCCTCTAGGTGTGATGGTGGCAGTTTTGGAAGGGAGAAGATGAGAGTTTTTGAGTTCTTGAAAAAATGGAGTTTGTAGTGCTTGATTCTTGTCTTCAAAGACCAAAAGATGTGATCTTTGAAGGGCTTAATGAGGAAGGTTTGGTTATGATGATCGAGAATGATGAAGAAGAAGAAGAAGAAGAAGAAGAAGAAGAAATATAGAGAGAAATTTGAGAGTTTGATAGGCTTAAAGAGAGAATGAAAGTTTGAAAATAAAAATGAGTGTGTGTGTGCATGGCCGTGAGTTTTCTAGGGCATGAAGGGAGGATATTTTCCTTAATTTTGAGTTAATTAAGATTTAGGGAGACAAGCTAGATGATGAAGGAGGCAAAGTGTTATAAACTTTTATAGAAAACAACTTTGTCACATGTTTTTTGCTTTAGTGACTTCACTATTGTTTTATTATCTAGTTGACTAAATTTGAATTATAATGATGTTATTAAGTGCTTATACAACTTAATTAACTTGATTAAGTAAGGATTAGTGATTGACTTATATAATCATGATTAACAAAAATTCAACTTTTGATTATGCTTAATTACTCTTAAGTAAACTCGATTAAGCTAATTATCAATAATTAGTACTTAATTAAGCTATTAAGAGTTTAACTTATTTAATTAGAGATTCTCTAATATTAATATAGCATTCTCTTTTCTTTTTCTTCATAATTACCTCATTAATCCTTAATCCTTTGGTTTCTCATTAAATGCCTAATTACTCAGGATTACTGAGGTAATTTACCATAAAAGAAAATTGAGAACGTTACATTATAGACATAAATTATGATTTGTATATTTTATTCTAATCATAAGAATGTAATAAAATTTTACAATTATATAATATTTTATTAATTTTTTTATTTATTCATACAATAGCTAAGTTGTATATATATATATATATATATATATATATATATATATATATATATATATATATATATATATATATAAATAATCATTTTATTCTTCTTTAGTTTTGAGCTAATAACATACTAACTCTTCGTAGTTAGAGAATACCTAGATGTGTTTCCTGATGATATACCCGAGTTTCCCTTGGCAAGGGAAATCGAGTTTTCTATAAAGTTGGTATTGGAAACAGAGCCAATCTCTATAGCACCCTATAGGATGTCCCTAATGGAGTTGGCAGAGTTAAAAAGTTAATTGGAAGAGTTGTTGGAAAAGAGATTTTTGAGACTTAATGTCTCACCTTGTGGAGCCCCAGTGTTACTCATAAAGAAAAAGGATGGGAATATGAGGTTGTGTATGGGCTATGGGCAGTTAAACAAATTGATCGTTAAGAACAAGTATCCCTTACCTAGGATAGATGATCTCATGGACTAACTGCAAGGTGCAGCTGTTGTAACATCCTCCCGAAATACAATACTGTGCTTAAGTTGTAGTACCATACTCAGGACTTATTACTATTACCTTAACGGACCTTTTCTGACAGCAATTTCAGCCGTCTTCTAAACCTCTCGAGTTATCTGGAGATAACATGGAAATAAATATAGGAGTGAGAATTATAAATTCTCAGTAGAGTTCGCTAAGAAATTTTGTACGGTGCCATTATTATTATCTCCAGCTGTAACATCCCAATTTTCTTTGCGCTAAATTATTCCATTTTACCTCCACAACGAGTTCCGAGTTCCGAGTTTATTAGTTTTATGATTTCCGACTTCGCACTCGAATTCCACATGAAATGGAACAATTTCCGATTTCCGAGTTTGTCTTCAGTTTTCAGCCCAATTTACGATTTCCGACCTTGTCCCAGCATGTTCTTCATTCCGACTTCATGGCCTTTCCGATTTCCGACTTAATGCTTTAGCTTCGAGTTAACTGGAGTGGCTTCTGAGTTCTAATATTTGAGTTAAAGTATAGCGAGTATAATTTCCGACCTCCGATTTTCACGACTTCCGACTTGGACTTCAAGTCCGAACAACATGACGTAATTCCACGATATCCAACTTCATGTCTCAAAGAAAATTTACCCGAGTTCCGATCTAACCTTAATAGTGTACATGGTTTCCGACCTTAGAAGTTATAGTTTAACACAATGGTGCAAGTACCGACTTCCGAGTAAAATGTCACGAGGTCCCGCATTAAAGTGGAATTTAGTTAGAAAGGGCTCGAGTTCAGATCTTTGAGCTGGTTTCCAAATCATCCACGAGTTCCGATTTCATCTCATGAAGTGCACGAGTTTCGATGTCATCTTCAGAATATACTGGAAATGAGTCCCACTGTTAGAGTGACGTAGAGAGCAAATTGTCACAAAAGAGGGGAAGGTTGGCAGAATTTCAGCCTTGTGTTTTAAGGCCAATCAGAACCCTCCAAGTTGACTACCACTCATGCCTATATAACACCTTCTTCTCCCCTCATTCAGACCCATTTTCTACGCCCTCTCTTCTCCCTCACTTCAGCTCTCTTTTCTCTTCTCCACTCACCCAACTCCATCACTCCTTCAAGCTTGGCTAGGTCCTAATAATTCAAGCTTCAACACTTAACTCAAGATCACACTCTAAAGAGATAGGATTCAATCTCTAATCTTAATTTCTCTAAACTAAGGATGCATGAAAGATTACTTTTTTATGATTATTTGATGATATATTGGATGTGTATGATAGGATTAATAGGAAATCTTGAGTTAAAATTTTGGTTAGAAGAGGAAATTAGAAGGAGAGAAGAACCAGTATGCTGTCTGGATGAAGAATTCCACGGCAGTCCGTACGGCGGAGTGTACCGCTCTGCCTACAATCGGTCAAATCCAATGAAACCATTTTTAGATGAAAGTAGACATTCAGGGCTTTTCATGGATATATCATATAAGGTTATTGGATTAGTATTGAGAGAGATATGAATTTTTGAAGTTTGACCTAGGGTTCAGGACTTTCTTCCGGGCAGGGTGACTTGAGGAGGACATAACTCACCCTATACAACTCCAAATTGAGTGAAACCAACTTTGTTAGAAAGCTTACACATAGGGGAACATCCCAATATGAGATTTCGAGTTTGTTATGGTCCCAGTTGCTCCCAGTAATTCGAGGAAGTTACTCTATGTCCAAACCAGGCCAAAACAGAGTAGTTCAGGAAGGTTGACTTTCAGGACTTATAACTCAAGGTATACTTACGCAAATGGAATGAAACTTGTGGCAAATGAAAGGTTGTCCTGTTAGCTTCAATATGAGACCAATTTTGTATGATTTGAGCTTAGTTTCGATTTTTAGTGAATTTATACTTCCAGGAGTGTAATTTGGGCTAGTGACTGAACAGGTTGAGGTAAGATTTGAATATCTTGAGTTATATGGATCAAAATGATATGGGACCAAAGAGGTTAGAAAGAGACATATAGAGCTATGACATATCAAAATTTCAAATTTAAATGAGTTGAATAGAAATAGAGGTGGGTCATATGAAATTCGGGGAGATCTGAATAGATGGGCAAAAGTGACCCAATTGATTATTTCACAAGTGTTAGTAAAACATATAAGGTATGAGTTGAGAATTGCCAGTTTGACATTGATATATATGTGTGTTAAATTGATTATATTGCTATGATTGAATTGTCTGTGAGAATTGGCACTATTCATGGGGAAATGGAGCTGATCTGTTATGCTGCCGAATTTACGGCAGAAGTCTAGGAAACTAGGAAATGTGTACAAGCAAAGATGAATTTTAGGCATGATATGAGTTACGAGAGCTTATGCAATGAGAGATTATACCTTGAATATATTACATTCACATGTTATGTTCATGTATGCCATGTATGCAAGCATAATTAGAATATGGTATGAGAAATAAGACATGAGGCATATTCATGTATGCACAAAGCATCTGTACGCATGATAAGATATGGAAAGAAAAGATGATAAGAACTTTCAAGAGGGACGTACTAAGCTACCACGCCAGGCATGGCATAGACCCAGCTAGCGTGGGCTAGAGCGGTACTGTCTAAGACTTGGGCCAGCCCTCGACCAGATTAGTGGGAATAGACCGGTGTGAGGGTTGGGGAAAGTAAACCCGTCACTCATGTATAGGTACAAGCTCGGACCAAAAGCGTGCTATTGCCCAGGGTGAGAAAGGCCATTCACCTCCGGGGGACCAAGCACAAAAAAGTAAGATCAAGTTGCAAGCTAAAGAAAAATATGAATTAAGTCAAGTGCACTTGCATACAGTCAAGCATAAGCATCTATGAGCGCATCCTTAGTTATCTCATCAAGTCATATTATTATTATCATGATTCTGGTCGAAGCATATCATACTAATCATATTTCTATGTCTGTAATATAATATGGTAAGTGATGGTTAAAATATAACCCGCTTCGAGAAGGGTATTTTCAACTTAAAATTGAACCACTATTTGTTTATATATGCTCATATTTTCATAATAAACCGAAGCGGCTGGAATGTTTATGATGACATCATAAGTTTTGTTCAAATTTACCTACTGAGAACCCTAGGTTCTCACTGCCTGCTTGTATGTTCTTCTTTTCCGTAAACATTCCAGTACCTAAGTTGGACATCCAGTGCAAGACGGAATGCAGGGCCGCTCATTGAGCACGACTCAGGCACTAGCCAGATCAAGAGACCATCGAAGCTAGCTAATGATTAGTCGGAAGTACGCACTGTTTACTCTGTCGGTCACAAATTGCTTTTAAAGTGTAATTATTTTATTCTCTATGTATTAGAGTTTAGTAGTTAGTAATAAAGTGGACAATAAAAGGGCCATGTATTATATTTTCCCTATTTTAAAGAATTTTTCAGCACTGTGACAACCTTTTTATGTAATTCCATGACTCGAGCATGGCTTATATGATAGAGGGTGTTACACCAGCTGCTTCGGTTTATTATGAAAATGTGAACACGTTAACTAGACTGTTCAGTTTATAGTTAAAAAAATACATTGTCCGAAGCAGAATTCATTTTATTCATGCCCTTGTCATTTAGGAGAGCCAATACACGAAAAAGTCATGAAGCATATTACAAATAATAACTATAACATATTAAAATATAATAACACCAATATATTGGAAACTTGAAATTTACATCTGCCTTCACTTGTACTTGAATTTATTGCAGATATACACAATTTTCTTTTCTTTCTTAGTCTTTCTTTACTTGTCATGCACATTCCAGAGTAGGATCGCCATGTCATACTCCATCGGAGTGTGATCGCCATATCACATTCCTTAGGATGTAGTTATCATGTCATATTCCAGAGTATGATCGCCATGTCATACCCCATCGGGGTGTGATCACCATGTCACACTCCTTAAAAATATATTCATTCTGCCATATCCCAGAGTATGATCGCCATGTCATACTCCATTGGAGTGTGATCGCCCTGTCACATTCCTTAAGGGTGGGATTCTTATGCCAAATTCCAGAGTATAATCGTCGTGTCATACACTATCAGAGCGTGATCGCCATGTCACGTTCCTTCGGAATATGGACTCATCATCATATCTTTTATCATAAAATCAAAAATACATCGGCTTCGTGCCTTATTCTCAATTAATACTTGCTTAGTATTCCTACATGTCACATAACAACATTGAGAACAACAACATTGAGAACTATTACTAACTTCTGCCGGAAATTCGACAGCATAACGGATCGAGTTCGCTTCCCTGTGAATAGTGCTAGACAAACAGTATATTTGTACAACTTGTAATTTCAGAATAGACCAGCAATTACATATATACATTCATAGCATCATTCAACAATTCCAAATCAAGCATCAATAAGGTTTCAGTTTGTTCCTCCTTGTTCTGCTCAAATTTGGCATGCCCCAATTTTTATTCAATTCAACTCATTTAAATCTGATTTTTGGATATGTCACAGCCTCATGTGTCTAGTTTATAATCCTTTTAGTCCCATCTCATTTTGATGTGTATAACTCTAGATATAAACAATTTATCTAAGTATGTCCTGTTCTTAGATAGAATTGGATTCCTATAGAAGAAAATTCACTAAAAATCGAAAACTAAATGAAATCATGTGAGTTTTATATCAAAATGAAGCTAACACAACAAGATTTAAAATGAGTTAAGTTTCATGTCATTTTCCTAAGTAGATTATGAGTTATGAGTCTCGAAACATTACCTTACTGGGCTGCCCTGTTCTAGGCCAGTTTAACCCTAAGCCAACTTCATTGATGTGCTGGGAACAAATGACAATGAATTTAATTCTGAAATTTTTATGGAATGTTTTCATATAAGTTAGATTTCAAACAGCTTTAGTTGCACTGAATTTGGAGTTGTATAGGGTGAGTTACACCCTTCTCAACTTATGCTGCCCGGGTAAGAACCCAAATTTCTAGGTCTAACTTCAAAAATTCATAACTAATTCTATACTAATCCAATGGCCTTATATGATATATGTATGGAAAGCCCTAGATGTCTAGTTTCATTTAAAAATGATTTCATCCAATTTAAATAGTGATAGGCAGAGCCGTACACTCCGCCGTACGGACCATTGAGGAGAAAATCCTAACAGCTTCTTGAACTCTTCTTGGATTCATGTTTTTCTCTAATCAATCCACCCAATCTTCAATTCAAACTCACATATACACCTTAAACCAATCTTAATTCATCATCATCACTCAAGATAGCATCAGAATCTTGCAAGAAATTGGGAAGAAAGTGGAGTCCCAATCAGCCCAATTCAAAGAAAACAAGAAAAGAAGTTGGAATTACCTTGGTGGTATGAAATCTTGATGGAACTTGATCTTGGAGTGAAGCTGATGGTTAGGGCTTGAGTTTGTGGATGAGAGGAAGTGGAAGAAGATGAAGAAGAGTGGGGAAATGAGGCTGGTAGTGGGGAGGTCGAAAATGATAAGAAGAAGGAAAGAAAAAGTGAGATATTTGGAAGTTACTTAGTCTTGATTGGTGGATTCAACTTGGTCATAAAATCTGGTTTAACTTCCCATCATCAAGGGCTGTTAAGGCGCCACTTGAGGGAGTTATTTGGCTAAATCTTAGCCGTTGATTCGAGGGCATTCATAGAAAAATTCTACTGATCCGGTTCCGACAGTTTGAAGTACCGAAATCTTACCGATTTCCTTTAAATCGGTAAACCGGTTTTAGAAAAATCTTATGAAGTTTCCTATGGTTCTAATCTAATTCCATTATACCTAATCATTCTAAACCACACTCAATTGGCTTTAAGTGAATGCTTAATCGAATCCTAATTAATCCCAATTATCCGATGAAAACCAAAAACTCGGTTAATAATGATAGAATTTTTTCGGACGTTACACTCTTCACTCACATGGCGGCCAATTGGCACCATCCATTAGGGTAGAAGTGGCTCAATTTTCATCCACTCTGGTGGTTTAAAGCACCGAATCTTCGCCGATTTTCTTCAAATCAACAAAACTTTACTAAATGACTTTGAGAGGATTTCTATATCTCTATCCTAATTATTCCTAAGCCTCATCCCTCTAATTAACATCTATTTAACTCCTAATTAATATTTAGTTAACTCTTAATTGCCCTTACATAACTGTTGAAACCGAATAGATAGATTAATTCATAAGTTAGACATTTTCGCAATTTCGGAACCTTTTTGTTTTCTGTTTTCTATAACTAATGGCATTTCTATAATTTTGAGCAAGTCCAGGGGCACCCCTCGTCATTTCATGTATGGATACCTCCGTGGCTCAATTGGCCGAGGTTTAGGTTTCTACGTTTTCGCTACGTGATTCTGCTTCGTTTAAAATCTTATTCTGCTAATTCTATTGACATAGGGACCTAAATGTCATTTTCTAAAAAGTTTAGGAGCAAAGTGGTGAATAACAAAATTTTGTTGTTATTACTTCCTATTACATTATATGAGGATGTTATAGCTGTATTCTCAAAAATTGATCTGAGATCTGAATATCATCAGATAAGGGTGAAAGAGAAGGATATACCTAAGATAGCCTTTAGGACAAGGTATGGGCATTATGAGTTTATGGTGATGTCATTAGGTTTGACTAGTGCCCTTACAATGTTTATGGATTACATGAATAGGATACTTAGATCCTACCTAGACGAGTTTGTAGTTATTTTTATAGATGATATTCTCATCTATTCAAGAGCAAAGGAGGAACATGAAGAGAGTATTTGAATGTTGTGTTGGGAATCTTAAGGGAAAAGAAGCTTTATGCCAAGTTATCAAAGTATAAATTTTGGATGGAAGAAATGAAATTACTAGGACATGTGGTTTAACACCCTAAAAAATCCATATTACGCTTAAGTCGTATTGTGGCGTGTTATTAGTTGTTACTTATGCTCGTGGAAAACTAAACTTCACTTGGAATGAAATTACGCGGAAAATACGGTAAATTTTTTTTTTTTTTTAAATACGTCGTCACTTTTGAAAAGTAAAGCCTTGCGCGAGAAGATAGCAATAAACGAGCATATCGCAAAGATTTCAGTATAAATTGAAGGAACAAGGGATAAATCAAAATACCATGCATTCAAATTACTACAACAACCATATAAATATAATTAGTCTCATAATATCCAACAAATACATAAAAAGGGAACTCATGGTCATGCCATGGCCCCAAAAGATCAAAGGTACACAAGTCTGACAAGGTCCGATACAAAATGAAATACAAAAGATAAGGAGCAATAATGGAATAGGCCCATGTAGACATAGGCTGGCTTCTCTACCCCTTCCACGCCCTTCAATCGGATGGACTCAGGTTCTCGAGTGCCTGGTCCCCCTCACTCCTCGGCCTCGGGGAATATGAGGAGTACGGATGATACGAGGGTGCTTGCTGATCACCTCAACGTGACGGATGCAACGGCTAGGAGTATAGCTGGCGACCGAAGAACGTTCCTCGGAGGGATCCTTCTCAGATGCGGCAGGTTGATACTTGGGGAGCGGCGGCGAAGCGGCTGTGGCCCTAGGAGTGGCCGTCGAACTCACATCGATCATAGGGACCTCTGGCGGTGGCACGGGCTCGGCTGCAGGTAGACCCGGAGACATTGGCTGCATCTCAATTTTTGGCAATGGCTCAAGCGGGAAATCCCAAGGACCTAGCGGCGATCCAAGGTGAGCCGATGAAACGTCTACAGGGGCTAGCGGGACTTCTGGCTCCTCTTGCTCAAAAATTCGACCCAGATAGAAATATGTATGGACTACTGTGGTGGTCGTGGCCACAATAGCATGAGTATCCCCATCGTAGGCCCACTTATGGTGGGGAGGGTCCATGCTCCACTCCACGGGGTGTGCCATGAGTATCTGGTGACGAGACAGAAAAACAACTAGGGTGAGAAATAAGATTTCTCAGTAGGACTCGACCCTGACACATAAGGGTCATCATCATCATCCCAGCCACTTCGGTTTTATAAATGAAAATAGTGAGCATTCAATAGGTTCAATTCTTAGGTTTTCGAAAATATCAATGTCCGAAGTGGTTTCCATTTTAAGTACGTATTTCTCATATGCTAACATCATGGTATACATAGGAACTTGTATGACAATTTGTATCATGCATGCACATCTTATGAGTTTCATTCTTTACTTGGGTCGGACTGAGGTCCCTTTCTTTTCTTAACTTGACTTTCTCTTAAGTCCTTTTCTTTTCACCCACTAAACATAAGTGGTAATGAGCTCATACCGTGGCCGTCGCCACCATAACATTTCGGTACTTACACTAGCTGGGTCATGCCATGGCTCATGTAAGCCCTATCCCCTATACTCACACTAGCTGGGTCATGCCATGCCTCATGTGAGTCATGGGTGAGGGGAACTTAAATTAGGTCACCTTCCCTTTTGAAGGATCACACCCTTTATTGAATTTCTTCTTATTAAAACTTATGATGCAAAATATTTCTAAGTCCATAATTTTTCTGCAATTTAAGAAGATAACTAGCTAGAAGCTTCCCAAAATTTTGCCAAATAGAGAAACCAATATCATAGTATCATCAAGCATCATATCATATCATCATTATCATATCATCATCATCATATCATCATCATCATGATCATCATCATAACATCATGCTTGCACATAAACGTAGGCATATTCTCAAGCAAAGTTTTATGAGCTTAGCTTAGTAAATTAGGTGCAAGCTTTTAATTGAGAGGGCCTCTTGTGTATCCTCTTTTATTAGTTGTAGGGCCAATTTTGTCTAATGTCCTTTTTGATGCTTTTTAAGTTGAATTATGAGGGTTTTCTAATACTTAATATAAGGATATTAATGTCTTAAAGCTTATTCCTCATTAACCTTTAACTTTTACCCTAACTAGTTTTACTTTTATGGTGGGGCAGTAATTTCAAAAATTCACCATAATTTTATCTTTTATTCTTTTATTTCTAATTTTGGTATGATTATACCTTTCTGAGTCTATTTTTAAACAAAAGAAACCCCACTAAAAAATTCATTTTGTAGCTTGAGTTATGCACATTTTATTCTGACTATTCAGACTTGAAGGTTCATCTCAGGTCGGTGACTTTTAAACATTACTGTGAACTCCTCACAAGAAATATGTCAAAATTGTTTTATGGGGATGTTCCTCTATGTCTTAACTTTCTAACAAACTTGGTCCCACTCAAAAATGTTCTGTATAACTTGAGTTATGCATGTTTTATGACCCACTGCTCGAACAGAAACCCATCCAGGAATAGCAAACTTTGAAAATTCATATCTCTCTCGTTTTAAGGCCAAATCTCACATATTTTACATGTATGAAAAGCTCTTTGAGTCTATTTTCAAGAAAATTAGTTTCATTGCATTTTGAGTTTTGTGGAGTGAGTTATACCGTATGCTTTATAGACTGCCAGAATTCCAGATTTACTAGTTTCTATGTTTTACATGTTAAACTTATGGAGATGTTGTTATACCACTTCAAGTCACCATTTTCATGTTTTATCTCACCATCATGTTCAATATTTTAGTTATCAAATCAGTACTTTAAAACAAAATAAAGCAAGATACATAAAAAAAACCATCATACCACAAAATTTCATTTCAAAACAACATTTTCATCAAGGCAAGAAAACTCATAAAATAAGATATGGTCATGAGACCTTGAAGCAAGCTTCAAAACCACCTAGCTATGAAGAGCTTAGGGGTTCTAGAGCTTGAAAAATACATGGAGAAGAAGGGTAAGAGTCACTACCAAATGTGTTTCTCTTAAAAGCTTGAAGGATGAAGATGGTTGGAGATGTTCTCCTTCTCCTTGAGCTTGATATTGGGGCTTGTGTATGAGTGACTTTGTTTCTCCAAGGACCAAAAATGGTAGTCCTTGAAGGGATTGTGAGTGTGGTGATGGAGATGAGGTAGGAAGTAGTAAGAAGGTTGGAAGAAGAACAAGAAAGATGGGAAGAACAAAAGAGTAGGATAAGACTTGGAGAAAGGAGAGAGCTTTTTTTAGTGTTTTAGTGAGAGGAATGGAAAATGAAATGAGGGGGAGAGAGAGGGGCTGAAGGTGGCCCATAATGAGGGGGGAGGGTGATGTGATTTTTGCTTCTTACACAAGCTAGGGAGTGGGAAAACCCTTGGGGCAAAAGAGAGTGTTGTGTTTTCTTTGAGTCTTGGCAATTTGGGTAAAGACCATGTAGTATTTTCTCAAGTGGTTAAAGACATGAGCTCTCTTAGGATTTGGCTTGGATGGCTATGATCACTCCAAGTGTCACCGTATTGATAGAGGAGAGCACATTTCTTGTCTTGACTTAAGGAACACTACTAGCATGGGCTCTTGATCTAGGGGTGTATGATGAGAAGGCAAATGGATGGTTGGATATGACTCTTGCTTTGACCAAACTTTCAAACAATAATAAAAGGAAAATTTCTCCATCTTTATAATTGTTACAATTATCTAAATGTTAATTAATTTGATTAGTTCAATTATACCTTAACATAATTTTATCGAAAAGGAGTTTTCCTCATTAATTATGTGAAGAGGGTGTGAGGATTAATTTTTCATGTGATTAGGGTGTGATGCTTGCCATTCTCTTAGTTAATGAGGTTAGGTTACTTTGATTTTATATTTCTAAGTCATGAATTAACAAGGATTGGGCCATTAGGCTTTTAATCGTAACTTTTAATGTGTTATATTTCAATTGTTGACTTGCCTTTAATTTACTAAGCTCTTGCTCTCGAGATTAATCGATTAATTCTCAATTAATTGCTAACCCCTCTAATTAGCCGGGAACACCAAGCTAATTAATTTAGGTGAAAATGGGGATGTTAGATGTGGTATCACAAGGAGAAATTGCAGTGGATCCTAATAAGATTGAGGCTACGATAAATTTAGAAAGACAAACCTCAGTGATAGAAATAAGGAGTTTCTTGGGTTTAACCGGTTACTATCATAGGTTTATAAAAGAATTTCCCAGATATCCCTATCTTTAACCAAGTTGACAAGGAAGAATACCCCTTTCATGTGGACCGTAGAATGTGAGAAAAGCTTTCAAGAGTTAAAAGAGAAGTTAACCTTAACCCCAGTGTTAGTGTCGCCTGACCCTAGTAGACCTTTTGAGGTTTATTGGGATGCCTTTGGAAGAGGTTTGGGTTGTATCTTAAAGCAAAATCGAAATGTGATGACTTAGGCCTTTTAGCAGTTGAAGCCTCACGAAGCGAACCACCTAACCCATGATCTAGAGTTAGCAACCATAGTGTTTGCCTTGAAAATATGGAGACATTATCTGTATAGAGTGAGGTTTGAGGTATTCTCGGATCATAAGAGTTATTTAAGCTTGAGGTGGTAGTTAACTTGGAGGGTTTTGATTGGCCTAAAAACACAAGGCTGAATTTCAGCCAACCTTCCCCATTTTTATGGGTAAGGTTCAGTCATGTATCCCTCTTTTTGTGACAAAATTGCTGTCCACGTTGCCTAAAAATAGAACTCGCTTCCACTGTATTTTGAAAATGACATCGAAACTCGTATTCTATTATGTGTAAAGTCAGAACTCGCATCCCTTTTATTTGAGCTTGGAGTTGAAGTCGGATGTCGGAACTCGTCCAACCTTATTTGACACTTGAGAGCAAATTTGGATATCGGAAGTCATACAGCTTACAATCACCTAATCTCGGAACTCCCCATTCAAACTCGGGAACAACCGCAGAAATGGAAGGCTCCTGGGAATAAGATCAGATATCGGAACTCGTGTATGACTTGGAAATCAGCTCGAAGATCTGAAATCGTGTCCATTCTAATTGAGTTCAACTCTAAGGCGGGAACTCATTACATTCATCTCGGAGTTGTACTTGCACCATTGTGTTAAGCTATCAATTCGGAGGTCGGAAAACAGGCACACTATTTTGAACATGAGGTATGATGTCGGAACTCGGGTACATCTTGCTTGAAACCTAGAAATAAGCTATGAAATCGGAAATCGGGTCTGTTTTCTTTGAGACCTAAAGTCAGATATCGGTAATCACATCCATGTTGTTTGGACTTGAAGGTTAAGTCGGAAGTAGGAAAATTAGCATATGAAGTCGGAAGTCGTAACTTGTGTTGAAATTCGAAGACGAACTCGGAAGTCGGAAATTATCCATTTTGTGTGAAATTCGAAGGTGAAGTCAAAAATCATAAAAACTTGAAGGTGAAGTCGGAACTCGGAACTCATGGTTTAGGTAAAATGGAATCATTTAGCACAAGGAAAATTGGGGATGTTACATGTTCTACTCGAGAACATATCCTGGAACCCAATATCGTCTTTTCTATCGAAACTCAGAGATAGCAGTTTGATGCCCATCGTTCTACTCCAAGTCGGAACTTGGAGATTAATGCTACTGGTTCAACTTGAACTTGAAGATGAACTTAAAAACTAGAACCTATTGCCTCTTGTTCGGCTTGTAGCATCCTCAATTTCCTGTCGTGCTAAATTACCTCAGAAACCCTGAGTAATTAGGAACTTAATGAGAAATTATGATATTAAGGCTTAATTAAGGGATTAACAAAGTGTTTATGAGTTAATTATGAGGAGAAAAGATAAGAGATCGCTTAATTAAAATTAGAGAATCTCTAATTAAGCATGTCAATTTCTTAATGGCTTAATTAAGCACTAATCATACATAACTAGCTTGATTGAGTTTAATTAAGGATAATTAAGCTTAAGCGTAAGATTAATTTTTATTAATCATGATCACATGAGTTAATCACTAATCCTTGCTTAATCATGTTAATTAAGTTGCAAGAGCACTTAATCACATTATTAAAATTTGAATTTAGTAAACTAGACAATAAACCAAAAGTGATGTCACTAAAGCATAAAGCATAAGACAAAGTTGCTTTTTATAAGAGTTGACCATGCTTTGTCTCCTTCATCATCCAATTTGTCCCCTTAAACCTTAATTAATACAAAATTAAGAAAATATCTTCCCCAAATCCCCCATGATACCTACGGCCATAACAACAACACAAACACACATTCACTTTATTTTCAAACTTTTATTCTCTCTCTGAACCTCTCAAATCCTCTAACTTCTCTCTACATTTTCTTTCTTCTTCTTCTTCATCTCCACCTCCATAACCAACCTTCTTCACTAAGCCTTTCAAAGACCACATCTTTGAAGAAAATATTCAAACACTACAAGACTTATTTTCATAAGAACTCAAGAGCTTCTATCTTCATCTCTCAAAACTGCCACCACCACCACTTGAGGAGTCACCACCTTCTTCATTTTCCACCTTCAAGGACATGCCATTTTTCACCTAGGTAGTGATCTTTCATATTCTCTTTTGTTTACTCAAGAAAGCTTGAAGCTTGGCTCTCTCCATGGCCAAGATCTTCAAGTGAGAACTTGAGAAAGTTTTCTTTTTGGGAAAAAGTTGGCTTCTTGAACCTTGTTCATGAGTGTTCATGTGGATGTCTTGAGTTTTCTTCATGAATGCCCTAAAAGTTTCCATTTTTACCAAAATATGTTCTTGATCTTGTTCATGAGTTGTTTTTGTTCATTGATAGTTTCTCCCCTTGAATGCTTTAAAGTTTCCATTTTTCTTTCTTGATGCATGAGTTCTTGATGATTCTTGGTTGTTTTGGTTTAAAGTTGATTTCTTTCCTTTTTATGAGCTTAAAATTGGAAAAGTTCTCATCTTTACATCTTTCTTTGGATTTTGATAAGACTATGAATATTCCAAAAGTATAAAGCTTTAAAAGTTTGCTTCTTGATGCATAAAAAGTGGCACTATTTTTATGAGTGTCACAAGGTTTCATTTTGTTCTTCTTGATGACAAGAATATGTGTAAAAGTCTAAACCTTTTAGATCATGAAGCTTTCTAAGTCATAAAAATGAGAACTTGAGTACAAGATCTTTTATAAAGTCTCAAATTTTAATCAAGAAAGTAACCTTCGGTCATAAAGTTGTAGATTTGCACTTAAATCTTGTAAAGGTTGAACCTTGAGATGAAAATATTGAGTAAATTCTAAGCTTTCTTCGAGAATGTCACTTATTAGTCATAAAAGTGATGACTTGCAACTTTTAATTTATAAAGTTTGTATCTTAAGTCAAAATAATGCATAAAGTGTTAACTTTTATAAAGAATAAGACTTTCTAATTCTAAAGCTAATGTCTTGTATCATTATTTCATAAAGAAAGAATCTTTTAGACTTTAAGACAACTTTAAACTATAAAGTTGGAATCTTGATGGTCTTATAATGATTAAAAGTGTCAACTTTCTTAAAGAATAATGCTTTTTAGCCATAAAGCTAGCATCTTATATCATTTTCTTATAAAGGTTGAATCTTTAAGATAATGATATAATTTTAGAGACTCATACTTTCATAAAGGATCAAACTTTATAATCACTTTCATAAAAGCATGCAACTTTATAATCATAAAGGTGAAATCTTGCTATTCCACTCACTTAAGTTTGAATCTTGTAAATTTTTGAAAATAAAAACTATATCTTGATGATTGGTGAATATGGTGTTGTTGGGCTCATGAGTGTGGTTATGTATTGTCATGACCCCATGGGACTAGAGGGTTCTCAAAATCCCTTGGGAATAGAAGTATGATTAGGGCTTCTGAGCATACCATGAACCTAGGAATCACTTAGTGCACTATCTCAAGGAAAGAGAAGAAAATAATTACCTAACTTAGTTAGCTTGAACAAAGTATTCCATAAGATATGTACCTAAGTAAAGAGTAACTTCACTTAAGCATTGAGTAACTAAAAGCCTATACACACATTCGTTTTAACAATGTGATTCTCTCATGAGTAAACATGGGAAATCATATGATGGCTCATAAGACTTTTCAAGAATAACACAACTATGAACATCTTTTAGCATATGAATGTATGATGCCATTAGGCATGATATATGACAAGCTTGATTGAGCAATGTCTCATGATTGAATGATTGATATGACGATATGAGATAGATATAATGGGTTGTTAGTTGAAAGTTCATGTTTGGCATTTTGGGGAAGCTCCGATCTAGCCATCATGCTACCAGATTTTCGTCAAAATTTTGGACTTAGTCATACCATTACATGTCCACATGTGTTTTGTCAATGATTGCAATGCATATAATATGTGGTCATAACAAAAGAAAAGAAAGATTAGGATATAACCTTTCAATCACTTCGGTAAGGGAAGTGAGAGATAGTGATCCACAAAGACTCAAGAAACCTTTATGAGGGAGGCAAGGGTGACTGGAGGACCCTCCAACTTAGAGGTAATCAATATCAGCTTAATCTGATTTGATTTAGTATTGCGTGACGATGGTCATAGAATGAGCTCATGTCCAAAAACAGTCTATTTTATAGGAAAAGCAAAGAATGTTAAGTACATGTAAAATATGAAAGTAAAGTTTAAGAAAGACTCTAGTCTAGTCTAAGAAGTTACATGAATGCGCATGCATCTTCATTTTCTCATTTGCATGGTCATGAATATTTATACTATGCTCTGACATGTATATGCTCTTATATTGTAGCTTTGAGTTTCTTTATATTATGTTTATATGAGAAAGATTAAAAGAAATCCGCTTCGGGAGCCTATGGTTTCAAACCCTTTAAAAATGGAAACTATGCATGCTCACTATTTTCATAATTAAACTCAAAGTGGTTGGGATGACGACAATGACACATTAATGGTTTATTCAGGATCCTACTGAGAAATCTTATCTTTCTTACTCCTACATTTCCATGTCATTTTCAGATGGAGTTGATGGCATTCATGGCAGCACTTTTGGTGGTACTTGACTGGATAAGACGAGGAGTTGTCATGTTATTTCACCTAGCTAAGGAGCATCGAGTGACTAGCATAGTGTTTTCACTTTATTAAGAGCCCTAGTTGGGCAGTTTATGTGTAATTAAGAGCATGAGGGAAGTCATGCTACTTAATTTGACCTATTACATATGTGATAATTATTAAGTGTAATGATGACTCTTGATTATCTATGATTACATTATTGGCTTAAGGTATCGTATTATGCTATTTCAATTTCGTCATATGTCTTTCTAGTAACTCCGCGATATGAGGAACAACATTCATATGTATGTGAGTAAGTAAGTGCCTAAAGGCTCAGTTTTCAAACATAAAGGTTTTACAAGAAAAAAAATTTACAAGCTATTTTTATATATTACGCTAATTTCAATTATGAGAACTTCTGCTAATTAAGAGTAACAACTAGTTGTAACACCCCAGCCTGAGTTGCAGTTACCTGTCAAAATCTAAACTTGAAAAATTCTAAGTCTGAACCCTATGCCTCCTTGGAGGGCTATAGGATTGAGGCATTTTCTTAAGATCAAAAGTCTCAGTAATGGTTCCCTGGATATCAATGAGTCGAAGAGGGATTTTTAACGAATTTTAGGGAATCGATAACCCTTTCGTTTTCAACCCACAAGTTCATAAAAATGCAAGTTTTTGGAGACTTGTACTAAAACCCAAAAGTTGGATTCTGATTGCTAAGGATTTTGAATTTTTAGATATTTTTATTGAATCCAAATAGGGGGTATTCCCTTATTTATATTTATGTTTTAAAGTTAATGGAAAGTAAAGTTAAAGAATTAAGAAATATAAATAAGTCTGTGCAATATCCTGGACCTGGGAAAGGACTGCAGAAGGAGGGAACCAAGTTTTTGGAGTTGGTAATTGATTACAGAGGACCTGTAATCGATTACAATCCTCTCTGTATGCCCACAGGTTAAAATTTTCTGCATGGTAATCGATTACCAAAGATGGTAATGGATTACAAGTTCTGGGTCTGTGGTAATCGATTACTAGAATTGGTAATTGATTACCAGCTCTTTGGCTTTGGTAATCGATTACTAATTCTGGTAATCGATTACCAGTTCTTCGTGGTAATCAATTACCAGCCCTTGGTAATCCATTACCACAGGTCAATATATAAGCCGAGACGCGTCCCTCCCCTTCATTTCGCGATTTTTTTTCTCTCTCTACCTTTCAAACTCTCTCCCTTCTCTCTAAAACACACATCTCCTTTCATTCCTAAACACAATCTTTCTAATCCTTCCATCAAATTACACGATTCCCACTCACATAATCTCAATTTCTTTCTTTAATCTCAAATCATATCTTTATTGAAAAATCAACACATTTGATCTTGGAGCTTGGAGGAGGTGACACCAAGGCTCCTAAAGCTTTCTTCTTCCTTTTTCCCTTCTAAAAGGTATTTTTAAACTCCTTTTCTCTTCCTTTCCTATGAATTATGTATTATCTCTCCGATAGTGAGTTCTTGGAGAACCTTAGATTAGAAGAATTGGTGATTTTCATATCTGATAGTAAATTAGATTAATCCTTAATCTAAGTGACTGACCCTGAATTAAATTGCCATATTATTGGAAGTAGATACCACTAGAGGACTGGCTTTGGCTCCTTGAGTTCATGGGATTAGGATTCCGCTATTGGCGTTAAGTTTGTGAGTAGATATTTATCCCTATCTTAATTCTAATGTATTTTGTTTATATGCATACATATGCAAATGATTTGGTATATCTTAGAAATATAATTTAAATTTTGGTAGCTTATTTATTTCTACTTGATCACATGAGACAATGACTTGATTTTTCGGAAAGAAAATGTGGTAAATGTTTATTATATTGGTTTCCTATTAAACTTTGGAAATGTATCCTAATTTTGAAAGGATTTGATATACTTAATGGTGTATGGCTTGGTATGGATTTCTCCGTATCTGATTTCTGAATGATTATGTAAAAAGTGAAGCGAAAGGGTTTTGGATAAAAGTTTTGGACTTTTGTTCATTTTTTTATTTATTAAAGTGTTAAAGCTTTACTATTCTTTGAAGTTACAATTTTATTGTTTTATATAAGGTATATTAGTATGTTTTATAAGAATCTTTATTAAATAATCTGTATAATGGAAAAGAAAGACTTGGGAAAGTCTAGGCCAGGATTTGTAGACTAACAGCAGTAGGCGTTAGTCTTGAGTGCACCTAGGATGATGTATTTCACAGCCACTCAAGGGAGTGGTGCGTGCCTGATATTCACGGCCATACATATAGTGTAGTGCATGTCTGATTACGAGATTCACACGAAGGAAAGGTCACCTAAATGTGATTCCTGCCTGTTTATCCTAGGATAGATGGACTCTATGTTTTTGGGAAAAAGGAAAATTGGATAATGTTTGATTAAGATTTCTATTTTGGTTCTATTATACATAGTATTGTATTATCTTAATAACTATAAGTTTGTACATTGTCTCATATGGGTTAGGGACACTCTATCTCTCACTGAGTTTCATAAACTCACCCTATTGTTTCCTTCTCTGTTTCAAATACAGATAATCCAATAGAATCTAATCCTTCTGCCCTCGTGATTAAATTCCGAGTTTGGTGGATCAGCCCTTCTCTATTTAAGGGTATTTTGTAAATTTATATGTTTGGGAACTCTTAGATAGTGGTAGCTCCATAAAACTACAGGCAAGGTCAGGCCTTGATCTATTTATATTGATTCTATTGTATTTCATTTGTTTACACTATGTTGTTGGGTTTCTTAAAAGGATTTGGTTTTCGAAATAATTTATGTATTTTGGATGAATACTTGTAAATATATATATTTCATTGTTATACTATGTGCTGAGGGGTGTATTATGAGAATACCTAAATCCTCGATGGAAGATTGTGTTTGTTCATCTTGTAGGGAAACCTGTTGTAATTGGGAAATATCCTAATTACAAAGGGGACTCTATTGAAATTTTTATAGAAATTCTGTGGTGGAAGGCTTGTGTGGGGATTTGTCCTTATGCGCGGGTCATGGCCCGGGTTGGGTCATGACACTAGTAATGCCGTAAAATGACTTAAGTATAGTATGGTATTATTAGGGTGTTGCATAGCTCAGGAACTCGAAGCTGCTTGTTCCGACTAAACTCGGAACCCGGGAACTCGATACTACCTGTTATGCATGAACTCGGAACTCAGGAAACCGTAACATTCCCAAATTTTTTCCTTGTGCTAGGTTACCTCAATAATCTTAAGTAACTAGGCACTTGATGAAGAATTAAAGAATGAAAGCTTAATTAAGAGATAATCATAAAGAGAAAAATTGAGAAGATGCTTAATCAAGATTAGATAATGTTGAATTGAGCACTAATTACTAATAATTAGCTTAACCAAGTTTGATTTAGGGTAAATAACCATAATTAAGATTTTACCTTTACTAATCATGCCAATATGAGCTAATCACTAATCCTTGATTGATAAGTTACAAAACCACTTAATCACATCATTAAAATTCAAATTAAGTCAACTAGATAGTAAAACATTGATGATGTCACTAAAGTATAAAGCAAGAGACAAGATCACTTTTTGCAAGAGCTAGTACACACTTTGTCCCCCTTATTATCCAATTTGTCCTCTTAAACTGTTAACACAAAATGACACAAACTATCTCCCCCAAACCCTTTTGAAACCTACGGACGCTACACACACGCTCACTTAATTTTTCAACTTCTTATTCTCTCTTTAAGCTTCTAATTTTCCAACTTCTCTCTACTCTTTCTTCTTCCTCTTCATTTTCTTCTTCTCTATTCTTTAAGACACCATAACCAAACCTTCATCACTAATCCCTTCAAAGATCAGATCTTTTGATCTTTGAAGAGAAGAATCAAACAACACAAGCTCCATTTTCTCAAGAACACAGTAGCTCTCACCACTTTCTCTAGAAGCCAACACCACCACCACCACTTGAAGGAGTTGTCTTCACCTTCTTTTTTCTTTACAATAAGGCTATACAACACACCTTAGGTATTGATCCCAGTTTATCTCTTGATGCTTAAGAAAGTTTGAAGCTTTGGCTTTCACCATGGCCAAGAGCTTTAAGCAAGAACTTGAGAAAAATTTCATGCTCTTCTTGAGAAAAGTTCCTTTTAAAAAGTTCGCTTCTTGAGCCTTTGTTGGAAAAGGATGACACGAGAAGGGCGGTTGAATCGTGTCTTCATTTTAACTTTGAACCTGAAAAACTTTTTCAACAACTTTCTCAAGTCCAAGACTTGGAATGCGAAAGCTTTATGGTTAGTGTAGATGAGTAGTTTTTATGTGTATAGATATATTTGAATAACTCGAAGACTTCCCAAATATAAAGATTTATATAACAAAGCAAATAGAGTGAAGGAAAAAGAATGATCATACAATGAGATTTATCCTTGTTCGACCAAAATAAATGCCTACATCCAGTCCCTAACACTTTGTTGAAATTTTTATATCATGGGTATTCTGTCTCAAGCTTTTCCAAGCTTTTACAGATGAGTAGTCTTTCTCTAGCCTTTCTAAGCTCTACAATCGAGTAGTTTTTGCCAAGCCTCTTCAAGCTAAACAAGTAGTATTTATCCTAGCTTTCCAAGCTCACTTAGACCACTATCTAGTCAGGTTACAAGCGATATAATCAAGGTTTGTGTTTTTCCTCACACTCAAAGCTCTTTACATAGTTTTAATTCAATAGGTACAATAAGTGACTTTTCTAAATTCTCAAAAAGAGATTGTTATCTATTACAAAATAGTAGAGAAGATTTTCTTCAAACAGAAGTTACAATGAGTAACTTTCTAGAGGATTTGAGAGTCAAAAAGGATGAAGATATGAAATTGTTGTAACTTAGGAAATATTAGAATAGTGTCTCTCTCTTCTTCTTCGTATCCCTACTTTATATAGACTTCTAGATGTTACCATTAGAGCTTGTAAATATTAAGCCTTGAGCCACTGGTCTATGACTAGAAAGAGAAGAAACAACTTTCTTCTTCAACAAGTTGAGGTGACACCAAAGAGGAAAAGTAGCCGTTGAAGTCTTCATTAACTTTTCAGACTTGTCAATGCTTCTTTTGCAGCTTACCAAATCATATTTGACTTTTTGAATTTCTTAATGAAGTGTGTGAAAAAAGCTTTCAAGGTGTGATACTTCGTGAAAAATCATCCTTCTGAATGAGGTTTGATCCTTCTCGAGTCAAGTCTTTCCTTTCTAGTGCTGCATCATCATTCTTCTGATCTATCTATCTTGTTCCGAAGTAAGTAACATACAGAGTACAAAGCGATTGTTCTAATATAGATAAATTAACGTGTAATACCATGGATTTGACGCTTTGTTTGATATAGTGATCATTTAACTTAGTTGACTTTACTCACAAAAGGATGCGTTTAACAAAACATTTGCAACTCAAGAGATTTACTTAAAACTAAATTTGATATTCATCAAAACCTTTAAAGGTCGAAACGTCTAAAACCATGAGACTGTTTCATTTAGGCATTGGAGCTTACAATCTCCCTCTTTTTATGATGGCAAATCAATATTTGAAAAAAGATCTTGTTAACACAAAGAACAATTATATGAAATAAGTTACTTTCTAAAGTGAGTAGAAAAAGACATGATATCTAGAAACTTCAGAAGCAAACAAAAAAGATCAGAGTAAGCAACGATAAATCCTTTTCAAATCGGATGATTTTGAGCATATTCTGAGTATGAGTTGCATAGAATTACTTCTTTTGCATGTGCAAATATTAAAACATATCAGGACAAGGATTCAGATAGTTTAATAATTGATAATCTGAACAATTATACAGATATTTCCAACATTAGAAGAAAACTTATTCATACAGATTTCATGATGAAGTGAAAAGAGTAGACTCAATACTAGCAGGCAAATATTTCTTAGTAGAGTCTATAAAATAACATGATATCATATTGTTCAATAGCTCACAAATTATGAGTCTTAGAGAAACATGTTATTAGAGCATAATTGATCAAGAGATATAATTGCACTGCTAGGCAAGAATTAATCAAGATATATTAGAGCATAATTATCATATAGATAATAAATATAATTAAATTGCATTACTATCCATAAATGTTTAATAATAAGCATGAAATGTTTCTTGAATGTAAAAAAAAAAAATCCCAATCACTATATGATGTGGATGTAGCTATGATGAAGATATGCATCGCTCAAAGTATGCCCCCCCTCAGCCTAGGCTTTTCTTGAATATCTTGCTTTCTTCCTCTTTGACATTGTAAAAAAAATGAAGATGTGGGATCATAGAAGAGCCATCACTAATTGTGTTTTCCTTTCTGAAGAGCTTTCAGCATTTGTAACATGAGATTCTCTATATTGTTCATTCTCCTTTCTAATGCTTGCTGATTAGCCATAATTATGTGTTGGTTGGCTAGCAATAAATTCATTTGTACTTCAGTAGCATTGGGAAAGGCTTCAGCACATGAAGGAGCTTCAGAAGGCAGCTTTTCAATGTGCTAGCTATGACTACTTGAGGATTATTGAGGTTTAGAAATAGCAGGAGTAGTTGTTCTGTCATAGTTGGGAGTGGAGGTCAACAGCAGCAAAGTTTGTGTAGTAACAGGGGTAGCAAGAAGCTCTTGAGAGGCTGTGGTAGTTGCTGGTTGTGGCATTGGAGTATTCAAGGGTGCAATCTTAGATTCAGCAACAGCAGCTTCATTTTCTAGTTCTACTACCAAAACAAGTGTCCTTTCAGGCACTGTTCTCTCTGGTGCAATCTCAGCTCTTTGTACCAATGATCCTTCTTGATTCAACGGAATCAATGGTAAGCTTGTAAGTTGAATATCGGTTCTTCTACTCTTCTTTCTGCTTCTTTAGAAGGTAACACAACCCTTCTCATCTCAGAAGGCGGATTGACATCTTCAATGATCACATATTGTTGGTCCATCTTTGGAGAAGTAGATGAGCTTCTTGTACCTCTAGTTGAGGCACCAATTCCAGCTGCTTTATCCTTTTTATCTTTGCAGCCATGCTTATGTTCTTATTTTGTTTTCTGCTGCTTCAACCGAGGTCCTTCTAACAAAAGAAGGAGGGAGTTCTTCAGAAGGTTATACGGGGCTTTCTTCATAGGTTTTTTCCCTTCCTTCTTATTTCAGGTTCCTCACTTTTATCTGAAGCTTCTACTTTAGGTTACTTTTGTTGCTCTTGAAGAGCTTGTTCCCTGATTATAATCCATTTTTCTCTTGGTCTGGAGGGTCTTTGTGTAGATTTTGCTGGTGCAGCAGTGTAACATCCCCAATTTTTGTCTAAGCTAATTAGTTCAGTGATCCTGACTAATTAGAGAGGTTAACGATTAACTGAGAATTAATCGGCTAATCTCGATGAGCAAGAGCTTAGTAAATTAAAGGCAAGTCAACAATTGAAACATAATGCATTAAAAGTTATAATTAAAAGCCTAATTGCCCAATCCTTATTAATCCATGATTTAGAACATAAAATCAAGGTGATCCAATCTAATTAACTAAGAGCACATAAGTCTCAAAACTTAATCACATTAACCTCAATGCCTTCTTACATAATTAATGCGGAAAATCCTTTAATTAAAATGAACTAAGGTGTAATTTGAACTAATTGAATTAATTAACATTTAGATAATTACAACAATTATAAAGATGTAGAAACTTCCCTTTAATTATGGATTGAAAGTTTGGTCAAAGCAAGAGCCACATCCAACCATTCAATTACTTTCTCATCATGCACCCTTAGATCAAGAGTCCATATTAGTAGCTTCCTAAGTCATGACAAGAGTTGTACTCTTCTTCACCAAGATCATGACACTTGGTGTGATCCTAGCCATCCAATGCCCAATCCTAAGAGAGCTCATGCTTTTAACCACTTGACAAAAACACTACATAGTCTTTACCCACTTCCAAGACACTGAAACACAACACACCCTTTACCCTCCAAGGTTCCAGCCCTTTGAAAAGAAGTAAAACTCACCTACTCACTCTTTTGCTTGTTGGAGAAGCAAGGCAATCAGCCCTCACCCCATTTCTTGCGCCCAACTAGCCCCTCCCTCTCCTCATTTGCAAGTTTCATTCTCTCACTAAGCCACAAAGCTCCCACCTCTCTCTAAACTTCATTCTAGCTCTTTTGTTCTTCCAACCTTTCTTGTTCCTCTTCTCTCTTTCTCACCTCATCCAACTCTCTTTCCTTTCATCACCATCACAAGCCCTTCAAGGACCTCCCTCTTTGGTTCTTGAGAAGAAAAAGAAACACTCACTTTCAGCCCCATTATCAAGCTCAAGGAGGAAGAAGGCCATCTCCAACCATTCTCATTCTTCAAGCCTTCAAGAGAATCCTTGTGGTAGTGATTCTAACCCTTCCTTCTTCTATGTTTTTCAAGCTCTAGAACTCCTAAGCCTCTTCATAACAGGTTTTGTGACTTGCTTCAAGCTCTCATGACCATTCCTTGCCCTATGAGTTTTCTTATCTTGTTGAAAGTGTTATTTTGAAATGAAAGTTTGTGGTATGATGGCTTGTTATGTATCTTGCTTTATTTTGTTTTAAGGTACTGATTTGATAACTAAAATATTGAAGATAATGATGAGGTAAAACATAAAAATGGTGATTTGAGGTGATATAACAATTTCTCCATAAGCTTGAAGTGAAAAACTTAAAAACTAGTGAATCTGGAATTCTGGCCGTCTGTAAAGCATGCGATATATTTATTGCTACAAAACTCAAAATGGAACGAAACTAATTTTATATGAAAATAGACTCAGAGAGCTTTCCATACATATAAAATACATAAGATTCGGAGTTAAGATGAGTGAGATATGATTTTTCAAAGTGGACTGTTCTCGGATTGGTTTCTGTCCGGGCAGTCTACACTAAAATGTGTACAACTCGAGCTACAAAAATGATTTTTGAGTGAGACCAAGTTTAAATGAAAGCTAAGACATAGAGGAACAAACCCATAAAACAGTTTTCTCAGATTCCTTCTGAGTAATTATAATGAGAAGTAACAATCCACTGTTCCGGGAGTAAACTTAGAAACTGAACAGTCAGAATAAAATATGCATAACTCAAGCTACAAAATGAATTTTTAAGTGGGGCTTCTTTTGTTTAAAAATAGACTCAGAGAAGTATAAGCATACCAAAATTCGAAATAAAAGAGTAAAAGATGAAATTATGGTGAATTTTTGAAGTTACTGCCCCACTGTAAAAGTAAAACCGGGTATGGTAAAAGTTGAAGAATAAGGAGAAATAAGCTTTAAGACATTAATACCCTTACATTAAGCATTAGAGAACCCTCATAATTCAACTTAAAAAGTATCAAAAAGGACATTAGACAAAATTGGCACTAAGCCTAATAAAAGAAGTTTACACAAGAGGCAATCTCAATTAAAAGCTTGCACCCAATTTACTAAGCTAAGCTCATAAAACTTTGCTTGAGAATATGCCTATGTTTATGTGCAAGTATGATGCTATGATGATGATGAGTAATGATGATGATATGATATGATGATGATGATTATGATATGATATGATGATGATCATGATGATGATGATGTGATATGATGATGATTATGATAGTGTTATGATGATGATAAGGATGATAATGATATGATGTGATATTATGATAAATCATGATGATATGAATATAATATGTT
This sequence comes from Pterocarpus macrocarpus, assembly GCA_031439585.1. Classification (NCBI taxonomy): domain Eukaryota; kingdom Viridiplantae; phylum Streptophyta; class Magnoliopsida; order Fabales; family Fabaceae; genus Pterocarpus; species Pterocarpus macrocarpus. The sequence goes on from CM062516.1 coordinate 32,336,422, forward strand.
GATAATATGATGCTTAATGATAAACATGAAAAGACTAATAATGAACACCCTGGGGATGGCGATACGTAACGCCTGTAGGTGATTGATAAAGGAACCATTTGGGGACGATATCGAACGCCCAAATGTGGAAAAGAATCAGAATAACTTTGCATCATAAGCTTTAATAAGAAAAAGATGAACTAAGGGTATGATCCTTCAAAAGGGAAGGTGACCTAATTTAAGCTCCCCTCACCCACGACTCACATGAGGCATGGCATGACCCAGCTAGTGTGAGTATAGGGGATAGGTCTTACATGAGGCATGGCGTGACCCAGCTAGTGTAAGTACCGAAATTCTATGGTGGCGACTACCACAGATCACTCATTACCACTTATGTTTAGTGGGTGAAAAGATAAAAGTCAAGATAAGACAAGAAGAGGGACTTCGATCCAAAACCCTAGCAAGGGAAGAAGTTAAGAAAAACTTATAGCATAGTCATGCATTTTTATATGATTATACTTATGCCCATGTATGTTATGATATAAATGATTAGAAAGTATGTTAAAATTGAATCCTGCCTTGATGTTCACGATTTCGAAAAATGCAAGAATTGAACCGTATGCATGCCTCCACTATTTTCATTAATAAAACCGAAGTGGCCGGGACGAAGGATGATGACACTTTTGTGTTTTCGAGTCCTCTTGAAATTCCATTTCTCACCCCGTTATTCTTCCGTATCGTCACCAGATCTCGGAGGACGATCCTGGTGGAGTGAGCGTGGATCCCCAACACTATGAGCGGACATGTGACGTGGGATGCAAGACGGTCGTTTTGGGACTTGTAGCGACCATCGCCTGCAGACTCAAGATATTTCTTTTGAGTCGGGCATTGTCATTTAAATTTGTACTTAGTATCTAGTATTTGGACCATGGCCTGACCATGAGCCTCCTTTGACGTAATGTTGATATATATGTATGTATATATATTATGAACCCATATCGATGTAATGACTTTGCTATATAATGCAATGTACTTGTGAATTACTATTCATTTATCTTTCTCTGGTTTTATGATATTGGAGTACGTATTTTATACGACACGCTCTTACTCGCCTAGCTTCGCTCAAGGCTTTACTTTTCAAAACGCCGCAGTTTAATGACGATTTCAAAGAAAATCTTATCGATTTTCCAGAACTTAATTTCAAGCAAAGTTTAGTTTTCCACGAGCATAAGTAACACTAATAAAATGCCGTAATACGACTTAAGCGTAGTATGGGTTTATTAGGGTGTTACAAGCAGCATTCATTAGCATGGCAACAATGGTCGATGGTTCATTTTCTGCACTAGAAGAGGAGGATTCTGCAACAAGTTTAAGCAGTTTTCTCTTGCTGACTCTCCTTTCTTCAGAGGTAGGGGAGACACTTCTCTCATGTCTCTTTTTCTTTCTAAGTTCTTTCGCAGGTTTGTATTTAACCTTCTGGAGAGGAGCTTGTTTATTCTTTGGCTCCTTATTCTTCTCTTCCTTATTCTTTTTCTTCTTTTCTTCTTTTTTAGGGCCTTGAGGTTTTAGACCCATGGCAGTGAACGACTTCATGGTGGTGGCAGGGCGTTTCTCATCCTTCTTGTGACCATCAATAAGAAGTTGTCCTATCGCAAAAATGCAAGTGAGGAGCATGCCATAAGGCAAAACAGCATGACTCCTTATAGCAGCATCTACAACCGAGAAAGTATAGTCGATAATCAACCTAACCAGGTTAATCCTTCTCTTGGTTATGAGGGAAAACATAACATGTGGTCTACCTTGGTCATAACATCAGTGTTAGCTATCTTGGGAAGCACTACATGTTAAACTACAGAATATACAACCCTAACAGCAAGTAAAAGAGAGGAAATGCAAATATCCCTTACTTGCATGTCTCTTCTGCCCTTAAGAACTTTAGAGACTTCCTCTTCTATGGCTCCAAGTTATTTCCACCATTTGGCACCACCTCTACAGAGAACACCTTTGTTGGGTGTGTTGGTGATTTGAACAAGATCAAAAGGAAGCACTTGAATCTCAAAGCTTCCTATAATGCTCCTTAATAATGTATTGTCTTCATCAATAGAAACGAGACTATTATATAATGCACTAACTAGCCCTGTGTAGATGTCCTCAGAGATTCTCAAAAAACTTGTTCCACCCTTGGAACTCGAGGACTTCTACAATTTGAGACAGGGAGAATAAGTTTTTCAATTCAAAACTCCTTCCAAAGGCAATGGGCTTGATAAAGAAGTTTCTGTGAAAGTTCCTTTGCATTTCTTCATCCTCAAAAATGTAGGGAACGCTATAATCTCCCTTTTAGTCATGATGGATTTGAAATGGTAGAGGGTTTAGAATAAAGGAGGGAAATGTGTGTAGGTAGAATGAGTGAAGGGAATGTGCAAACAAGAAATTTTTGGACGAAGAAGATGAATAGTCTAAGGTTTTTCTCTGTAGCATAGGAAGTGAAAGATTTGTGTGAAAAGGTGATTTGAAAGGTAAGGGTTAATGATGTTAACTAAAGGTTAAAGGATGTAAACTATTTCAAGGTGCAAATGATATCGTTTTAGGATATTTGACCCTTTGGTTTTCCTACTTCAATGACAACGTGGCATAAGAAGAGTTATACACAAGACCCACATTTTAGAACCATTTCAGTTCTTCAGAAACTTGATGTTTATGAGATGCTTGAATTACCATTTTGATGGGTGAAAATGAACTGAACTACTTTCTAAATCATTTCTGATCCCAAATCTCTCAACCATGGCACTGCTCTATTTTGCATTTACTTTTTGAACCAGATTTCAATTCTTCTTGATATGATCTTTCTAAAATGTGGTTGATTGTTCTTTAGAAACTTGAGAAACTTTCATCAAAAAGAGACTCCAATGTAGAATAGCAATCTCAGCTTTAAGCTTAGCTAAGAGGGGGTGCACCAATGCAAAATGAATGAATGATCAGAAGCTAGTCATGTTCAGAAGATTCCTTATGGATAGAAATGATCATCAGCTAAGGGTTTAGTAAAAATGTCAGCAATTTGACCTTCAGTGTTAATAAACCTCAGCTCAATATCTCCTTTCTAAACATGATCTCTAATGAAATGATGCTTAATATCTATATGCTTAGATCTGGAATGCTGAATAGGATTCTTTGTGAGATTAATTGCACTAGTATTGTCACATAGGATAGGGATTTTGGTATACCTCATATTGAAATATTCTAATTGATGCTTAATCCAAAAGATTTGTGTACTGCAATTTGCAACAAACACATATTCAGCTTCAACAATTGAAAGAGCAATTGTGTTCTGCTTTTTTCTAGACCAAGTTATCAATGACTTTCCAAGAAAGCAACAACAACCACTTGTGCTTTTTCTTTCAACTTTGTCTTTAGCAAAATTAGCATCATAGTAACCTATAACATTGCAAGCAGTACCTTTCTCGTACCAAATACCAAGATTAGTAGTACCTATCAGATATCTCAGAATTCTCTTAACAGTATTTTAAGTGTGATTGTTTAGGATCAGATTAGAATCTAGTACAAATTCCCATACTTAACTGTAAGTCAGGTCTACTAGCAATAAGATATAGGAGAGAGCCAATCATACCTCTGTAAAGATTTTTAGAAACTTTCTCACCATCTTTGTCAGCTTTTAGAACTTGAGAAGGATGCATGGGAGTATCAATGCTCTTGGCCTTGTCCATATCAAACTTTCTGAGCAAATCCTTAGCATACTTTTCTTGATGAATCAAAATTCCTTCCTTCAGTTGTTTGATTTGCAATTGCAGAAAGAATTTTAGTTTTTCTATCATACTCATCTCAAATTCTCCCTACATAAGCTCAGAAAAATTCTTGCACAAATTCTGATTAGTTGCACCAAATACTATATCATCAACATATTTGAACAATTAAAAAATCAATTTTCTCATGCAATAGGAACAAGGTAGTATCAACCTTTCCTCTTTTAAAACCATTTGTGGTTAGAAAGGAATTGAGCCTTTCAAGCCAAGCTCTAAGAGCTTGCTTTAAACCATATAAGGCTTTTGAAAGTTTAAAAACATAGTAAGGAAAGTTTTCATTTTCAAAACTAGAAGATTGTTTAACATAAAGTTCCTTAGATATGAAACTATTTAAAAAGGCAGATTTTACATCCATTTGAAATAAAACAAACCCTTTGTGATGAGGAACCCCGTGGATATAAAGATCTAGAAACCCTAGGCACACACTTTGATAGAAAACAAGATTAGGATAAAGATCCTCTCTACTAAACTCCTAAGAAACCTGTTCTTGGAAACGTAAATAATAGGAAAATCCCTACTAAACTCCCAAGAAACCTGTCCTTGGAAACGTAGATAACAAGGAAAAGATAGAAAATTTTGCATCACACAGAACAAAATGAGGAAAACCTCACAACTGTATTGGTAGTCAAACCATGATAAACTATATGATAAAAATTCTCTGCTGTCTACAGACCAAGTTGCCTATTTATACATAAATCCTAAAACTAGAAATTATCTAATCTTATCTAAAAGATTTGATTTGAAACTAAAACTTAAAATTAAAGATATGATTCTATTCTAAAAGATTTATTCCTATCTAATTTTAAATCAGATTTGATCTTTATAGATTAGATCAGATTTGATTTAAATCTTAAAAGATAAACTAATTCAATTCAAATCTAGACTAAGTCAAAACTAATCAAAAACAAATCTAGACACAATATAAACATATTTCCAACATAATCAGATTGCTTTCTCTCTAAGTTACTTTAATTAAGCTTGATTCCTTGATCTCCAAGTAACTTGAAATGAGCTCTTGGATTGCTTGATCTCCAAGGCAGAACCAAGTTGCTAGACACAAGCTCATTTCTAGTGTTGGAATGACCAAATTACCCTCCTGAGCATGTATCACTTTGTAGGCAGTATAAGCAAGTAGCATTTTGATGGCTTCTAGTCTTGCTATAGGAGCAAATGTCTCATCATAATCAATGCCTTCTTGTTAGTTGTAACCTTGAGCCACGAGTCTAGCTTTGTTTCTGATCACTTTTCCATTTTCATGAAGTTTGTATCTAAACACCCATTTTGTTCCAATAGTAGAATGTCCTTTTGGTAAGGGAACTAGAGTCCAGACTTTGCTCTTCTCAAACTGATTTAATTCCTCTTTCATTACTTCGATCCAGTTTTGGTCCATTAAGGCTTTGTCAGTACTTTCTAGTTGAATTTTAGAGATAAGAGCAAGATTGGATTGGATTCGCCTTTAAGTGAAGATCTGGTTTTAATTCCTTGAAAAGGTTCACCAATAATTTGGTTTTGAGATACAACTCTTAATTCTCTTGTTCTAGTGTATCTTTGCTTGAAAGGTGTTCATTCTGGATCTTTAGAAGCATCATCAAAAACATGTTGATGAGAAGGGGAGTTAGAAACATCATCATCATCATTTCTTGTAGCAGTTTGTAGGTTCTGCAGATGCTGGGCATTGTTATTTAATGACATATTCTCCATTTCCTCTTCCAGATCTGCAACCTTATGATTTAAGTCATTTCTTCTTTCCATAAAGCTTATATGAATGGTTTCTTCAACAGTCTGATTCTTCTTGTTGTACACTGTGTAAGATTTTGAAACAGAAGAGTATCATAGAAAGATTCCATGATCAGACATAGTGTAACATCCTCCGAAATCCTTTTATCGTTTTCCGTTCAATTGTTCGGTTTTTATCGAATAATTGAGATTAATCAAGATTCAGGTAAACCATTATTTAGACTCAATTAATTAGCAATAACATGAGTTTAGATAAGAGAGAATTAAGTTAGAAGTATAGAAGATTTCATAAGAATTTTCACAAAACCGATTTACCGATTTAAAGGAAATCGGTAACATTACGGTATTTTTTGAACTGCCTTCGAACCGCCAATAGAATTACAAGCTCTAAACCCCTATTTTGAGTGGCTGATAATTCAGCCACTTACCAAACCAAAAGTGGCGCTAATAATAGCCACTAAACCATGGGATAGTTCTCGCTGAATTTCAGCCAAGATTTCTCAACCAATTAAAACCAAGCAAAAACCATCAAAAGCCATCAGAATTTTTCAGCTCCTTTTCATCCAATTCTGACCCATTCTCTATGCTACTTTTCTCCTTCCTTTCAGCTCTCTTTCTCTCTTCTTCATACACCAAACTTCAGCCAAAAACTCAAGCCAATTCCAGCCTTATTCATCCAAGCTTCAAGAATCCAAAGCACAAACACTTGGATCAAAGGTAGGAATTCGGATTTCTTGCATCAAATCCATGCACTTGGCTGGCTGGGCTGGAATTATTCTCATCCTATTTGATGTGTTAAATGAATGTTTATGATGATATGTGATTGGTTTTGGGCTGTTTGATTGATTAAAACCGAAGTGGAAGCAAGAAACCATGAAAACAGAAAGAGCTGATGGGTTAGAGAATCAAAACCCTCGGCAGTCCGTACGGCGGAGTGTACGGCTCCGCCTACAACCGATAAAATTGGATGAAACCATTTTTAGATGAAACTAGACATCTAGGGCTTTCCATAGATATATCATATAAGGCTTTTGGGTTAGAAATGAGAGAGTTATGAATTTTTGAATTTCAACCTAGGGTTCTGACTCTAAATCTGGGCAGACTAGCTTGTTTAGGATAGAACTCGACCCATACTACTTGAAAATGAGTGCAACCAACTTTTTTAGAGAGCTTACACATAGTAGAATGTCCCATAAAAATTTCATAATTATATAAGGTCCCAATTGCTCCCAGTGCCCCAAGAAATTTGCCCTATGTCCACACCGGGCTAGAACAGGGCAGTTTAGGAGGGTCAGAATGCGAGGCTTATAAATCGAACCCTACTAATCCAAATGAAATGGAACTTCTTGCAAATGAAACTTTGTTCTGTTAGCTTTAATAAGAGACCAATTTCGTATGATTTGAGTCAGTTTTCGATTTTTAGTGGATTTTTACTTTTAGTTGCCTGATTCTGGCAAGCCACTGGACATGCCGGGATAAAATCTAGATATCTTGAGTTAGAGAACCCAAAATTAGATGGGACCAAAAAGGTTAGAAAGTAGACACATAACACTTTAACATGCTTAAATTTGAGGTCCAAATGAGTTAAATAGAAATTATGGTTTGAATTATCAAAACCGGGTTGGTTGAACATGCTGAGGCAGGAATTCTGCTTTGATTAATTTGATATTGATATGAGTGTAATGTTGAAGTATAAATGTGATATTGTGTTCTTTGTGATAAAATGATGTATCATGGCACTATTCACGGGTCGGACACGTTCGCATGACGCCAAAATTTTAGAATCCATGCACAAGTTATGAATTCCATGATCTTACATGTGCATTTCAAGAAATGTTATGAAAGTGTATTAAGAATCATGTTATTAAGAAAGTTCCATGCTACTTGGGCCACCTGATAAGAAGTTAAGGGAATAGATCGGTGGGAACGTCGTGAAAGTAAACCCGGCACTTCCTGTATAGGAACAAGCCTCGATCTGATAAGCGGTACTATTATCCAGGAGTCTAAATGGCCAGAACTCCAGACCAAGAGACGAAACGATGAAATGAAATGAAAAGTTTAAGAAGGAAAAGTTCAAGTATGAGTTCAGATGACATTACATGAATGCATAACTGCATTTAAATAGTTATGTCAAGATGTTATAGCCGCTACTATATTTATTCAACGTCTTGTTTACTTAGTCATTCTGTTTATCCTTCTACATGCCATTGTTAGTAACCTATTTTATTTCTTGCTGCCATCTAAACTAAAATTGAACCTCGCTATCTGACTATATTTTATTGAACTCGTTAAAATGGATATTTCATCTAACACATGTTTTTATAATTAAATAAAACCCGAGAATCGAGAATCGTGACGACGCAGACAATCACTATGCACTGACCCCACCGAATTTCTTGAAATTCTCACCTGCGTCTTATATTTTCCACATCATTCTCAGACACTGGCGAGAGGCTCAACGACCACTCCTTTTATTGAGATCCCACCAGTAGCTTCACCAGGTTTCCATGTTGGACTCGCTGGACGCCTCGGCCCGCTAGTTCGTCGCTTAGCAATAGGCATTTGTCAGTATCTTTACTTCATCCGCTTCTAATATATATATGTATAGATCAAGCATCGGCTTCAAATTTCTACATATGTACATATACTGATTGGTAATATGCCACTTATTCAGATCTTTCTGCTTGTGTTATATTAAATTGTATTACGTTGTATAATGCTATTCATATCTATTATATAGCAAATACGCTCGACTGCTTGTAATACAAATCACTAAATTTAAGAGCACATTAATATCAGAATACGATCTACTTAATTAAATGCTATGACTTAAGCATAACATTAAATTAGTAGGGTGTTACACTTAGGATCAAATGTTGAAAGCTTATCCTTGGTGTTAAGTATAAAACATTCAGATCTAAAGACATGAAAATAAGATATATTGGATTTTCTTCCCTTCCACAATTCATAGGATATTTTCTTGAGTATAGGCTTTAAGAAAACATGGTTTTGAATGTAGCAGGCAGTGTTAACTGCTTCTGCCTGAAAACCTTTTCATAAACCGCTTTCAAGAAGCATAGTTCTGGCCATTTCTTGCAAAGACATATTCTTTCTTTGCACTACCCCATTTTTTTGAGGAGTTCTAGAAGAAGATAAGTTATCAGAAATGTCATTTTCATTACAAAAGTTTTCAAAAGAAAGATTTTCAAATTCTCCACCATGATCTAATTTGATGGAAGAGATACAAAAACCATTTTTTGTTTTGGGTTCTTTTTGAAAAAGATTTGAAGGCCTCACAAGCTTCATTCTTATGGATCAAGAATATAACCCATGTGAATCTTGAGTAAAAGCTACACTAGATTGACTGTAATATCCCCAATTTTTGTCTAAGCTAATTAGCTCAGTGATCTTGGCTAATTAGAGAGGTTAATGATTAACGGAGGATTAATCGGCTAATCTCGAGAGCAAGGGCTTAGTAAATTAAAGGCAAGTCAATAAGATAAGTGAAAGTCAACAATTGAAACACAATGCATTAAAAGTTATAATTAAAAGCCTAATTGCCCAATCCTTATTAATTCATGATTTAGACACAAAACTCAAGGTGACCTGACCTTATTAACTAAGAGCATATAAGTTTCACATCTTAATTACATGAATATTAACCCTCACCCTCTTCTTTACATAATTAATGAGGAAAATCCTTTTTATTGAAAATGTGTTAATGTGTAATTAAACCAATTGAATTGATTAACATTTAGATAATTGTAACAATTGTAAAAATTTAGAAACTTCCCTTTAATTATTGTTGGAAAGTTTGGTCAAGGCAAGAGCCATATCCAACCATCCATTTGCCTTCTCATCATACACCATTAGATCAAGAGTCCATGTTAGTAGATTCCTTGAGTAAAGACAAAAGATTTACCCTCCTCCATTAAGATTGTGACACTTGGAGTGATCATAGTCATCCAATGCCAATCCTAAGCTAGGTCATACTTTTAACCACTTGAAAACACTACATGGTCCTTACCCAAGTGCCAAGACTCAAAGGAAACACAATCCACTCTTTTACCCCAATGTTCCTAGCTTTCTTGCTTGAAAAAGAAGTAAAACTCACCCACTCCTTCTTACTTGTTAGAGAAGCAAAAGCCATCAGCCCACTTCTCCCCATTTTGCGCCCCAAACAGCCCCCTCCACTCTCTCATTTGTGATTTTCATCCTCTCACTACAAGCCCAAGCTCCCACCTCTCTCTAAACTTCATCCTAGCTCTTTTGATTCTTCCAACCATTCTTGTTCTTCTTTTCTCTTTCTCACCTTATTCAACTCTCTTTCCTTTCACCACCTTCACAAGCCCTTCAAGGACCACCCTCTTTGGTTCTTGAGGAAGCAAAATAAACACTCACTTAGCCCCATTATCAAGCTCAAGGAGGAGGAAGGTCATCTCCAACCCATCAAGTCTTTCTACTCCTCAAGAAACCCATTTGGTAGTGACTCTAACCTTCTTCTTTTATGTGTTCTTCAAGCCTTTGAACTCCTAAGCTCTCCATAGGTAGGTGGTTCTAGAACTTGTTCCCAAGGCCTCATGGCCATGCTTGTTGATATGATGAGTTTTCATGTGTTGTGTTCTTCTCTTTGGCATGAAATTTTTGGTTGGTATGTCTATTGTTATTGAACCAAATTTTTAGAAGTTAAAACATTGAGTAATACCAAGATCTCAAAGATTAAAAGTGGGTTGGAAGAGAAAAGTGATCACTTGAGGAAAAGACTTAATGTTTTTACAAGAAAACTCATTGAAACCAAAACCGTGGAAGCTGGAAAATTCTGGTAGTCTATATGGCGCGACTGATAACTCTTTCAATATAACTCCAAATGCAACGAAACCAATTTTATTGAAAATAGACTCATAGAGCTTTTTATACATATAAAATACGTGAAATTTGGATTTAAAATGAGGGAGATATGAATTTTCAAAATCTGCTGCACCCAGATGAGTTTCTGTTCGGGCAGTATGTAATAAAATGTACATAACTCAAGTTATACATAACATTTTTGAGTGGGACTAAGTTTGTTAGAAAGCTAAGACATAGAGGAACACTCCCATAAAACAGTTTTGTCAGATTCCATGTAAGAAACTCCCAGTGAAGTGGATAAGCCACTGACCCGAGTTGAACTTTCAAGTCTGAATAGTCAAAATAAAATATGAATAACTCAAGTTACAAAATGAATTTTTGAGTGGGGCTTATTTTGTTTAAAAATAGACTCAGATAAGTATATTCACACAAAAATTTGAAACAAAAGAGTAAAAGATGAAATTATGGTGAATTTTTAAAGTTACTACCCCACTATAAAAGTAAAACTGTTATGGTTAAGTTTTAAAGGATAGTGAGAAATAAGCTTTAAGACACTAAGACCTTTACTCTAAGCATTGGAAAAACCTCCATAATTCAACTTAAAAGTTTCAAAAAGGATAATAGATAAAAATGGCCCTATGCCTAATAAAAGAATTTATTCAAGAGGCAACCTCAATTAAAAGCTTGCATCAAATTTACTGAGCTAAGCTCATAAGACTTTGTGTGATAGGTATGCCTCTACGTATCCATATGATGATGTTGATATGATGATGATGATTATGATATGATATGATGATGATGATTATGACAATGATATGATGATGATCACGATGATGATGATATGATATGATGATGATGAATATGATAATGATATGATGACGATATGAATATGATATGTTAATGATATGATGCTTAATAATATACGATAAAGGAATCATATTTGGGGACGGTGATACGTAACATCTAAATGTGGAAAAGAATTAGAACAATTTTGCATCATAAGCTTTAATAACAAGAAGATGAACTAAGGGTATGATCCTTCAAAAAGGAAGGTGACTTAATTTAAGCTCTCTTCACCCACGACTCACATGAGGCATGACATGACCCAGCTAGTGTGAGTATAGGGGATGGGTCTTACATAAGGCATGGCATGACCCAGCTAGTGTAAGTACCAAAATTCTATGGTGGCGACGGCCACGGTATGAGCTCATTACCACTTATGTTTAGTGGGTGAAAAGATAAAGTCAAGTTAAGAAAAGAGAAGGGACTTCGGTCCAAACCCTAGAAAGGGAAGAAGTTAAGAGAACCTTATAGCATGGACATGCACGTTTTATGTAATTGTACTTGTGCTTATGTATATTATGATATAAATGATTAGAGGGTATGTTAAAATTGAATCCACTTCGGATATTCATGTTTTCGAAAACCTAAGAATGGAACCTTATGAATGCTCACTATTTTCATAAATAAAACCGAAGTGGCTGGGACGATGACGATGACACTTTCGTGTCGGGTTCGAGTCCTATTGAGAAATTCCATTTCTCACCTTAGTTATTCTTCCGTATCGTCACCAGATCTCGATGGCGCATCCGGTGGAGCGGAGCATGAATCCCCTACACTGTGAGCGGATGTATGATGTGGGATGTCAGACAATGCTGATGTGGACTTGTAGTTGCCGTAGCTCTGCATCTTCATACATTCCTTTTTGTGATGAACGATGTCAATTTAAGTTTGTATCTAGTATTTGGATCATGGCATGACCATGAGCCTCCTTCGCTATAATGCTGATGTGTATGTATATATATATATATATTATGAACCCATATGAATGTAATGGTTAGTTATTTAATGCAATGTATTTGTGAATTATTATTATTTGTTTACCTTTCCCATGTTTTACGATTTTGGGGTATATATTTTATGCGATATGCTCCTTCTCTATCTATTTTCTCGCTCAAGGCTTTACTTTTCAAAACGCTGCAAAGCGACGATGTATTTCAAGAAAAAAAATCTTATCGTATTTTCCGCGTAACTTAATTTCAAGTGAAGTTTAGTTTTCCACGAGCATAAGTAACAACTAATAAAACGCCGTAATATGACTTAAGCATAGTATGGGTTTATTAGGGTGTTACACTGATAGACCATATTTCTTACCACCTAGACTGACAGTTCTAGCCGGTCCAAAAAGATCAAGATGTAAAAGCTTAAGTGGTTTAGTAGTTGAAACTATATTTTTACTATGGAAAGAACCTTTGGTCTGTTTACCTCTAAGACAAAAATTACAAGATGAGTCATTTTTAAAACTGATCTTAGGCAAACCTTTAACTAGCTCCTTCTGAGAAATCTCAGAAATTGACCTCATATGAGCATGACCAAGCTTCTTATGCCATAGCTACTTTTCATCCACAAAGGAAGCTAAGCATTTTACATTTTGATCTAGAAGGTCATCTAGATATAATACATAAGTATTATTACGCCTTCTAGCAGTAAGAATGATTTGATTAGTAGTGGAATCTTTAATATCACCAAGAAGGTTCAAACACAACTTTGCAGCCTTGGTCACAGAATTGACTAATGCTCAGAAGGTTGTGAGTTAGTCCTTCTACTAACAAACATCATTAATTAAGTCAGGATCATTCTTACCAATATTACCTATACCAATGACTTTGGACTTTATTCCATTAGTAAATTTTACTACACCACCATCCTTGGGTCTAAGGTTTCTAAACCAGGATTTATTTCCAGTCATGTGTTTGGAACATCCGTTGTCTAGAAACCACTTCCTCTCTTTCTAGTGTTGTGATTTAAGATACACCTGCATCAGGGACAATTTTTTCTTTAGGTACCTACGTCTTCTTGGGTCCTTTTGGGTTAGTTAACATCTTGGGCCTTTTCACTTTTTGGTTTTTAGTTTCTTTCTAGAGAAGCATTTTTTAGAAGCGTGTCCCTTTTTAAAACATTAAATGCATGTAGAAATTTGATTTAGAGATTTTTTGGATGATTGCTCATCATCTTCTTTCCCAAATCCTAGTCCAATTTTATCAAGGTAAGATTTTTGACCACCAATCATCAAATCTAGATTTTTGGAACCATTAACCATTTTCTCAAGATCAGATTTCAAAGGTCTAGCCAAGTTCTGGAGTTCAAAAACATAAGAGAAAACGTTCTGATTAACTTCAGAAGCTTTGGTTTTCATGATATTAACATATTTCTAAAGGATGTCATTTTCCTTTAAAAGTTCAGTATTTCTATTTTCTAACTTCTCATTCTTAATCTTGAGTTTTTCGAAATCTAGAGATATTTTTTGAAAGTTTTTCTTCAAAGAGGCATAATAGGAAGCAAGTAGCTGAGGATCATCCAAAAGATAATCATAAGATTTTTGAAGATTTTCAAATGAAGGTTCGAGTACAGAATCAGATACTTCAATTTCTTCTTCTGAAAAAATATCAGCCATGAAGTAGAGATTTGCCACAATCTCTTCTTCACCTTGTGATTCAGCATTCTCCTGTTCTTCATCCAGATCCTCCCATGTAGCCATCATAGCCTTCTTCTTTGTAGTCTTCTTTCTTAAGGCTTTCTCCAGTCTAGGACATTCAGATATGACATGTCCAGGCTCCTTACATTCAAAGCAAATGATTTCATCTTGCTTGCTCTTGCCTTTTTTGTCTTTCTTGGGAACAAGATTCTTTTTCTTTCTCTTAATCCATGCTTTTGTGTTCTTCCTAGCTAGATGTGCAATCTCATCATTCTCATCATCATCTTCAGAGGAGTCTTCTTCACCTTCATCAAACCTTTTTGAAACTTTCATGGCCTTGGAAGATTGAGTCCTCTTCTGGGTGGACTTCAAAGCAATAGATTTTCCCTTTTTGATAGTCTCATCAAAGACTTCATTAAGCTGAATCTCATGAGTCTTTAATGATCCAATGAGAGCATCTAAGCTAAGCACATTTAGGTCCTTAGCTTCTTGAATAGCAATCACTTTTGGACACCGGGCCTTTGAAAGACTTCTCAAAATCTTTCTCACTATTTCTGCATTTGCATACCTTTTGTGTAAGGCCTTCAATTGATTTATGATATGCATAAATCTAGTTGTCATTTCATCAATATTTTCATGCTCTAGCATCTTAAACATCTCATATTGATGAACTAGCATGCTAATCTTAGTCTCCCTGACCTGATCAGTTCTTTCATGTAGAACTTGAAGTTTGTCCCATATTTCCTTAGCTAAGTCACAGGATATCATCTTATCGTATTGATTCTTGCTCAAGGCACAAGTAAGCAAATACTTTGCTTTGGCATTCATTTGGACTTTAGTTATGTGCTAATTTGTCCATTCGCTTCTTAGAACAACTCTAACTACCACTGGTGGTGGTTGATCAGGTTTTGCTACCACTTAAGGTACTAGTTGGTCAGTAGTAAGAGAGTAATCAGCATTCTATGTTATCTCCCACATATCAAGACTGGTAGATTCAATGAAGAGTCTTATTCTATCTTTCCAGTACAGATAGTCTTCACCATTAAAGTATGGAGTTCGGTTGATAGAGTGACCTTTAGCAATGTGGTTTATCTATTGTGCCATTTATTGGATCTTTGACCTTTGCAATCATTAGGAAGCTCAATCCCAGAGTTAGGCTCTGATGCCAATTGTTGTAAAAGATGACACGGAAAGGGGGGTTGAATCGTGTCTTCACTATAACTTTGAACCTGAAAAAATTTTTCAATGACTCTCTCAAGTCCAAGACTTGGAATGCAGAAGCTTTATGGTTAGTGCAGATGAGTAGTTGTTGTGTGTATAGATATATTTGAATAACTCGAAGACTTCCCAGATATAAAGATTTATATAACAAAGCAAATAGAGTGAAGGATAAAGAATAATCACACAATGACATTTATCCTAGTTCGGCCAAATAAATGCCTACGTCCAGTCCCCAACATTTTGTTGAGATTTTTATATCACCAGTATTCTTGCTCAAGCTTCTCCGGGCTTTTATAGATGAGTAATCTTTCTCTAGTCTCTTCAAGCTTTACAACCAAGTAGTTTTTGCCAAGCCTCTCCAAGCTAAATGAGTAGTATTTATCCTAGCATCTCCAAGCTCACATAGACCACTATCAGGTCAGGTTACAAGGGATATAATCAATGTTTATGTTTTTCCTCACACTCAAAGCTCTTTACAGAGTTTTAATTCAATAGGTACGGTGCGTGACTTCTCTAATTCCCAAAAAGAGGTTGTTATCTATTACAAAATAGTAGAGAAGATTTTCTTCAAACAGAAGTTACAATGAGTAACTTTCTGGAGGATTTGAGAGTCGAGAAGGATAAAGATATGAAACTGTTGTAACTTAGGAAATATTTGAACAACATTTCCCCCTCCTTTGTATCCCAGCATTATATAGACTTCTAGATGTTATCATTGGAGTTTGTAGATCTTGAGCCTTGAGCCACTAATCCACTAGTCTATGATTGGAAAAAGAAGGAACAACTTTCTTCTTCAACAAGTTGAGGTGACAACAAAGAGGAAAAGTAACCGTTGAAGTCTTCACTAACTTTTTAGACTTGTCTGTGCTTCTTTTGCTGCTTGTCAAATCATATTTGACTTTTTGAATTTCTAAATGAAGCGTATGAAAGAAGCTTTCAAGGTGTGATACTTCGTGAGAGATTATCCTTCTGGATCAAGTCATCCTTCTGAATAAGGTGTGATCTTTCTTGAGGCAAGTCTTTCCTTTCTGGTGTTACATCATCATCCTTCTGAACTATCTATCTTGTTCCTAAGTGGGTAAACATCAGAGTACAAAGCAATTATTCCAATATGGATAAATTAATGTGTAATACCATGGATTTAATGCTTTGTTTGATACAGTGATCATTTAACTTAGTTGACTTTACTCACAAAAGGATGCATTTAACAACATGTTTGCAAATCGAGAGATTTACTGAAAACTTGATTTGATATTCATCGAAACCTTTAAAGCTCGAAATGTTTAAAACCATGAGATTGTTTCAGTTGGGCATTGGAGCTTACATGTACGTGATACCTTTTATGTTTATTAAAAGTCTCTTTTCTCAAATGCTCTAAAAGCTTCCATTTTTCTTTTATGATGCATGTGTTCTTGGTGTTCTTGCAAGTTGTTGAAAAGAAAAACTACTTCTTGAAGGTGTCTTGCTCAAAGTTTGGTTCTTTTTAGTATGAAGAGTTTATGATTGAAAAGATTCTCTTTTTACATGTTCTTTATGATTTTGATGTGACCAAGAACATTATAAAGCATTAAACTTTAAAAAGTTTGTTCCTTGAAGTCCAAAAAGTGGCACAAATAGTATATGCTTCTTTAAAGATTCATTTTGTTTTTCTTGAGACAAGAATAGTAGAAAAAGTCTACCTTTTCTTAAGATATGAAGCTTCTTGGTTATCAAAGTAAGAAATTGTCACTTTATATTACAAAGGTTGAATGTTAAAGACAAGACATTACATAAAGTTTTAAACTCTAATCAAAATGAAACTTTTTAGTCATAAAAATGAAAACTTGCAACTCTATTTATAAAGATTGAATCTTGAGGATAAAATATTGAGTAAATTTCAAGCTTTCTTCAATAATAAATCTTTTAAGTACTATGAGTGAAATCTTGTAACTTTAAGTTATAAAATTGGAATCTTGAAAGCATAACAATGACTAAAAATTTAAAAGTTTCAACTTTCTTAAAGAATAAGACTTTTAGCCATAAAGATAGAATCTTGCAATTTTACTTAATAAAGTTTGAATCTTATAACTTTGTTCGTAATAAAAGTCACTTCTTGATGATGGGGAACACATGTTGTTGTTGGGTTAATGAGTGCGGTTATGCGTTGTCATGACCCAAGGGACTAGAGGGATCTCGAAATCATTTGGGACCAGAAGGATGATTAAGGCCTCTAATCATACCATGAACCTAGAAATCACTAATGTACCACCTTATGTAACACCTTTTATTATATAAGCTATGCTCGAGTCATGGAGTTATATCAAAACCGTGTTACTGTACTAGGCAAGCTTTAAAATATGGAAATTAAAATACCTGGCCCTTTAACTGCACACTTTATTACTGACTAATAGTTCATAAACTTCGTCATCTCTGATACATAGAGAATAGAATAGTTACAATTTAAAAGAAATTGTGACTAACATAATACACAACATTTGCTTCCGACTAGTAATTTGCTAGCTTCAATAGCCTCTTGGTCTGGTTTGTGCCCGAGTCTTGATCAGTGAATGTCCCAGTACTCCGTCTCACACTTGATTTCCAACTTGGGTGCTGGAATGTTTATGGAAAAGAAAAACATACAAGTAGGCAGTGAGAACCTAGGGCTCTCAGTAGGTAAGCTCAAACCAATCTTATAGTGTCATCATAAACATTCCAACCGCTTCGGTTTATTATGAAAATATGAGCACATATACTCAAATAGTGGTTCAATTTAAGTTGAAAACATCTTTCTCGAAGCGGGTTATATTTTAACAACCACTTACCATATTATATGATAGACATAGAAATATGAATAGTATAATATGCTTCAACAAGAATCATAATAACAGTATGACTTAATGAGATAATTGAAGATGCACATATAGATGCTTATACTTGACTGTATGCAAGTGCACTTGACTTAATTTATATCTTTCTTTAACTTGCAACTTAACCTTGCTATTCTGCACTTGGTCCCCAGGAGGTGAATGACCTCTCTCACCCCTGGGTAATAGCCTACTTTTTAGGTCCGAGCTCGTACCTATACATGAGTGATGGGTTTACTTTTCTTGACCCTCACACCAATCTGTTCCCCTTAAATCTGGTCGAGGGCTAGCCCAAGTCTTAGACAGTACCGCTCTGGCCCACGCTAGTTGGGTCTATGCCATGCCTCACATGGTAGCTTGGTATGTCCTTCTTGCAAGTTCTCATAAATCTTATTCTTCTTTGGACATGATTATACATGCATATGCTACATGCATTCATCCATATACTTCATATCATACTTAAATCATTCTTGCATATATGAATCTTATGAGCATAACATATAAATGTATAACATTCATATAAATCACATATTTCTGCCGGAATTTCGGTAGCATAACGGATCGAGTCCGTTTCCCTATGAAAAGTGCCAGACTACCAAAAGGATCAATCAAGCAGCAAAACCAACATAGAGCAACAAATTTTATAATAATAATATCAATCATATAACATGTCAACACAAATAAATAACTTAGGTTTCTGCTCATTCTACTCAATTCTGCCCGATTTTGTAAAATTCACCATAATTTCTATTCAATTCAATCAAACCTAAATTTTGAATATGTTATAGTGCCATGTGTCTAGTTTCCAACCCTTTTAGTCCCATCTCATTTTGATTTATGTAGCTCAAGTTATTCAAAGTTAACTTCTGTTTGCCCTACAACTAGCCAGAATTGCACTCTTAGAAGTAAAAATTCACTAAAAATAGAAAACTAGGTGAAATCATACGAAATTTGTATCAAATTAAAGCTAACAGGACAAGCTTTCAAATGAAATAAGTTTCATATCATTTGCGTGAGTATATTTTGAGATATAAGCCTTGAAACTTGACCCTACTAGACTACCCTATTCCAACCTAGTTTGAACTTAAGGTAATTTCATTGATGTGCTGGGAATAAATGAAATGAATCGGACTCTGAAATTTTTATGAGATGTTTCCTTACATCTTAGCTTTCAAACAGCATTAGTTGCACTTAATTTAGAGTTATGTAGGGTGATTTACACCCTTCTCTATTCATACTGCCTATCTAAGAATCCAGATTTCTAGGTCAAACTTAAAAAATTCATAACTAATTCTATACTAATCTAATGGCCTTATATTTTATGTGTATGGAAAACCCTAATGTCTATTTTCATATAAAAATGGATCCATCAAATTTAAATGGTTGTAGGCGGAGCCGTACACTTCGCCGTATGGAGCATCGAGGGGAAAACCCTAGTAGCTTCTTGGATTCTTCTTGAATTGATGTTTTCCTTAAATCTATCTATCCAATCTTCAATTCAAACTCACATATACGCCTTAAACCAACCTTAATTCATCATCCTCACCCCTCATAACATCAAAATCATGGATGAAAAAGGGACCATAGACAGTCCTAAATCAAAGAAAAGAAGGAGAAAGTTGAAGATCCTACCTTGGTGGTGTGAAATCTTGGTGGAACTTGATCTTGGAGTGAAGTTGATGGTTGGAGCTTAAGCTTGGGGATGAGAGGAAGTGGAAGAAGATGAAGGAAAGTGGGAAAATGAGGGCTGGTCTCCCTCTATTACGGGGAGGCCGAAAATTTAAGGGAAGAAGGAAGAAAAAAAAATGAAAACTTATGAAGGAAGCTAGCTTTTGATTAGTGGACTTCAGTCCTCATTCAAACTTGGGTTGGCTTCCCTTTTTTATGGCTGATGGAGGTGCCACGTGTAGGGATGTTTTGGCTAAATCTTGGCCTTCCATCATAGGGTTCTCATAGTATAATTTCTATTGGTCCGATTCCGACAGTTTAAGATACTGAAATTCTACCAATTTCCTTCAAATCGGTAAAACGGTTTTAGAAAAATCCTATGAGGTTTCCTATGGTTCTAATCTAATTCCATCAAGTCTAGGCTAAATCACACTTAATTGGCTTTAAGTGAATGCTTAATCAAATCCTAATTAATCCCAACTATTCGATGAAAATCAAACAACTAGGCAAAAAATGATAAAAATCCAGTGGAGGTGAGGCCAAGTTTCTCCATTATCTTGAGCAACACTTGGTGCCACTCATATGTGGTAAGGGTGGCTGAATTTCAGCTACTTAAGTGAGGGTTTCCAGTAGAAAATTCTATTGGTTCAGTTCTGGCCGTTTAAAATACCGAATTTTTGCCGATTTTCTTCAAATCGGCAAAACTTTACTAAATGACTCTGAGAGAATTTCTATATCTCCATTCTAATTGCTCCTAAGTCTAATCCCTCTAATTAACATCTAATTAACTCCTAATTAATCTTACTTAGTCAATAAGATCGAACAAATTGATTGTTAACATGAAATAATCGTGTTTACAAATTCAGAGCTTTTCTATTCTCTATTTTCTATAGCTAATGGTATTTTCGTAATTTTGAGCAAGTCCAGGGGCACCCCACATCATTTCACACTAGACTGCCTCCATGGCCCAATCGATAGAGATTTAAACTTCTACGGTTTCACCACGTGATTCAGCTCTGTTTAAAATCTCATTCTGCTAATTCTACAGATGTGGGGACGTAAAAGTCATTTTATAGAAAGTTCTAGGGTTATTGTGAGAACAAATTTTTAGGGTCAAAACACAATTTCTAAAAATTCTAGGTATCACTGTAATTAACAAAAGTTTATAAGGGCACTTTGGTCATTTCTTAATTTTTTAACATATGGCAGTGCCATATTTTCAACGGCAGTGTTACACTACCCTATAATTCCAAGTGTGATGATCATTATGGCATAGTACTGCCTGAGAAATTCTCACACTGCCTAAGGGAAATAATTCAAAGTTTTCATTACGTTCTATTTACAAAAGTGGGGATGTTACATTCTACCCATCTTAAAAAGAATTTTGTCCTCAAAATTCTAGGATTATAAAGGGTCAAGGAAAAGTCCTTTTAACTTATAAGGATACTCCTCTTTTCAAGTTTGCATCTTGTCTTGAGATTACTTGTTGGTAGCTATGAGGTAGTGTCTTAATACGTACAAAGGATCTATAAGGGTTATGTTGGTGTCCAAGCTTACCTTATTTCTATGAAGCTCTGAATCATTGTTCAGTTTATTGGAGGCTCTTACTCATCTCCCTTGCTCTATACTCCGCTACTCTTGCTTTGTGGTAGCTGCTAAATCTTTCACAACTTGTACATGAGACCCCAGATATTCAATTCATGAAGATTTGCAATTGCAAAGATTAGTAGTTATCGTAGTAATTGACGTCAATATGTAGTAATGACAATGCCTATGTCAAGGAGGTCCGTATATTCTTTCCCAAGATTCTTATTCGCTCAGCTACCCTTAGTTCAATTATAAATTCGCCTCCGATATGGTTATTTAGAAACATAGGCTTAGGCTTTTTCTCAAAATTATAACTAGGAGCCTTATCTTAAAACTCCTCCTTCTTGGTAAAATTTGCCTCGTGCCTAATGCCTGTCGGAAAATTTCAGGTCACTCCCATTATACAGATTAAGTTCTAAGACTCATGACTCTTTCTATTGGTATGATATACTTCTTGATTCTTAGTTATTAAGATAGAGGCAATTCAATGTGAAAACCAAGGTTAAAAGTCATATCCTTTTTATTGAAGCTATAGAGTTTCCTTACCATATTCTCTTACAAGATGCCTTTCCAATATCCATGCAGAGAGTTGTCGTGGATCATACGAGTGCGAAAATATACTTTGTTTTGCTGACGTTTTAATCCATCATCATGTTCATCGAGTAAAGTCCTCATCCTCCTTGTCATGTGTCTGACTACTTGTGTGCTATGTTTTCCAGTAAACTTTCTAATACTTGTGCCTTGGGCCCTAAATACCAACTGAAAAAGTTTTGTTATTACGAAAACTATCAGCTACAGCAGCAATCAACGTCAACAAATAGTGGTCATAGTGGCTTCGCCGAAGTTTTTTGGAAAATGGATCAAGCCATATCCAAACTCTCACCTACCTGATCCTCTTTGATCAGTGATGAACCCCCTCCCGTTAGGTTTTAGGTGTAAGGCTAGAGCTTCCTTCTAAACTATAGCTATAGTCCTTGCTTCAAAATCTCTCCTTGCTCTTGCGGACTTTATTCCATTTCTCATTATTTGCTAATTGGATCTTGTGCCGTTCTTGTTGAACTTCTCAATGATTGTTGCGATACTTGTTCCGTCAAAATATGATTAGCTTCACGTAAGGAAAGGATTGCGGGACAGCCGAAGTCCCTGCCACTCTTCTACTTTGTTCAATTGGTTAGCATGGAGATTCCTCGACTATTGTGTTGACGTCCACCTCCCACTTTTATGGGCACCAATGTTAGTAATCTCATTGGTGGTTTGTTCTAATATAATATATAGAGGTGTGTTAGTTTTAGTGGCTAAATCTCATATTACCCTAACTGCTAAGCCTTCTAGCTATTCTTCATAATATCTTACCCTTAGGATGTAATCCATTTGTTGTGAGAGATGGAAATGATGGTCTTGTTATCTTGTTGAAGTTACAATATGAGGACTTCCCAGAAGATCACCCATCTTAATATTACTGTCATCCAAGCATGCTTAACTACAGAACTCTGATGAACCTAATGCGTTAGTTATGATCACATTTAATCCTGCCCAAGGTATGGAGACTCTTTTGACTGCCTCTAATTCCGACATCATAACCTTGCCCCTCATGGGGCATGCTCCCAAATCCTTTTTGATCTTATATTGGTGCATCATCCGGTCTTACTTAGGGTGTATTTGGTTTGTTGCACTTATGACCGGTGCCAAGGCAATCCTGCTTGGTATTTCGTACACAATCTTATTTGCACTGTAATCTCATACTAAGTAGCTTTTCTCTTTCTAATGGGCCAGTTAAAAATCCAAACTTTCCCTTTTCCTACCTCGTTCCTACTATGTTCTATTGTTCCTGCAGAAATTTGTCTATTTTCATTTATTAGGACTTACCTTGTGGTTGCTCCCTTGGTCTATCGGGATTAGTTGCATACTTTAAGTCTTTATTACTCTCGCCTGAGTCTGAATACATTCCTTATCGAGTTACTCTACCCATAGCATATATAATGGTACCTAAAGGCAATTGTTAGACTTTGCCTTTCTTCTCTGAATAGCCTCATTCCTTTGATAATAATATGTTGAAGATGATCCTATCATCTAGTTCCTGTGGTGGCTGAGATTGATAGAATTTGAACATGACTAGATTTTATAGCACTTCCTTTATCCCTGAAAGGTAGGAAAAATTACACTTGGTTTATATGCCACCTCTAGTCTGAAAGTGTTCCTACTTTAGGTTAGTAGGAGATATACTGCTTCTCTCTCTTGTTACACTTATAACTTGATATGCTTTTCATACCGTGTATAATAGTATCTCTATCTTGATTCAATGTACAGTTAGATAGGTCTCTTTACAGTTTACTCAACTGTTTCCCTTTCAAAGCCAAGATTCCACTTAGTACTCTTCCAACTTGCAATCGCTACAAGGTTAGTTCCTAGTATCCTTGAGGCAGAAATCACTCCATCCTCTGGACAGGGACTTAAAAAGTTCTCCCATATACCTGACCGAAGCTTTTGCCCTTAGCTTCTTTCACTGATTCTCTGCGTCATTCATCCACTCTACAAATTTTTTAATGAAGGATCAAGTCTTTATAATGTGGTATTACCACAATCCAAAATAAAAACCATTCACTGAATTTGCTGGCAAGGTACCTTTAGGGTAGTCCCATTCATGAAGAAAATAAGGGTACCATCCATGCCGCATGAAATGACCTCATCAGCGGGTAATAATCTTACTCTTGTCAAGTACTAAAGTTACAAAACTAGGCAGAAGAATCCCCTAGATTCAATCTAGAAAAGATGCCTAAATGAGATAATTGCAATAAAGCTTGAAACAAACCCCATCATGATCATTTCCAACTAAAATTCTGCCCTTGACAATAGGAAGTCTTCAGCTACCCGGCAACACCTTGCAAACAACTTTTTTTCGATATAACTAGGTTTACTATGTCCATAGCAAATCGTCCGACACAATTCCTTTGATTGAATCCCCAATTCTCTGCACTCCTCAACTTGCTCAATTGTCTATCCCTTTATGTCATCGCTACATTCTAGGAGTCTTATTCCTAATAATTATGTATAGAAGGTCCCTAATAAGCCTACTGGGTGTTTTAGGCTTCTGTTTATGCAAAACCTTATATTGAGGTGATCAGGCTCAACATTCAATCAAGTGCAACAGGTAGTCCACAACACTCACAACAAGGCTACCATGCATAGTATTTCTATGTCTTCCTCACGCGAGTACCTAACGCATGGTTTATCTAGATTCTCAGAGTATGCATCAGAAGCATAATCAGTCCATCCACGGGCCTATACAAGATGAATTGCTCTGATACCAAAATGTGACACCCTTTATTATATAAGCCATGCTTGAGTCATAGAGTTATATCAAAACGGTGTTACTGTACTAAGCAAACTTTAAAATATGGAAATTATAATACCTGGCCCTTTAATTGCACACTTTATTACTAACTAATAATTCATAAACTTCGTCGTCTCTGATACATAGAGAATAGAGCAATTACAATTTAAAAGAAATTGTGACTAACATAATACACAGCATTTGCTTTCGACTAGTCATTTGCTAGCTTCAATAGCGTCTTGGTTTGGTTTGTGCCCGAGTCTTGATCAGTGAATGTCCCAGTACTCTGCTTCGCATTTGATTTCTAACTTGGGTGCTGGAATGTTTATGGAAAAGAAAAACATACAAGTAGGTAGTGAGAACCTAGCGTTCTCAGTAGGTAAGCTCAAACCAATCTTACAGTGTCATCATAAACATTCCAGTTGCTTCGGTTTATTATGAAAATATGAGCACATATACTCAAATAGAGGTTCAACTTAAGTTGAAAACATCTTTCTCGAAATGGGTTATATTTTAACAACCACTTACCATATCATATGATAGACATAGAAATATGAATAGTATAATATGCTTCAACAAGAATCATAATAACAGTATGACTTAATAAGATAATTGAAGATGCAAATATAGATGCTTATACTTGACTGTATGCAAGTCCACTTGACTTAATTCATATATTTCTTTAACTTGCAACTTAACCTTGCTATTCTGTACTTGGTCCCCTGGAGGTGAATGACCTCTCTCACCCCTAGGTAATAGCCTACTTTTCAGGTCCGAGCTCGTACCTATACATGAGTGACGGGTATACTTTCCCCGACCCTCACACCAGTCTGTTCCTCTTAAATCTAGTCGAGGGCTAGCCCAAGTCTTAGACAGTATTGCTCTGGCCCATGCTAGCTGGGTCTATGTCATGCCTCACGTGGTAGCTTGATACGACTTTCTTACAAGTTCTCATAAATCTTATTCTTCTTTGGACATGATTATACATGCATATGCTACATGCATTCATCCATATACTGCATATCATACTTAAATCATTCTTGCATATATAAATCTTATGAGCATAACATATAAATGTATAATATTCATATAATTCACATATTTCTGCCGGAATTTCGGCAGCATAACGGATCGAGTCCGCATCCTCATGAATAGTACCAGACTACCAGAAGGATCAATCAAGCAGCAAAACCAACATAGAGCATCAAGTTTTATAATAATAATATCAATCATATAACATGTCAACACAAATACATAACTTAGGTTTTCTGCTCATTCTACTCAATTCTGCCTGATTTTGTAAAATTCACCATAATTTCTATTCAATTCAGTCGAACCTAAATTTTGAATATGTTATAGTGCCATGTGTCTAATTTCCAACCCTTTTGGTTCCATCTTATTTTGATTTATGTAGCTCAAGTTATTCAAAGTTAACTTCTGTCTGCTCTACAACTAGCCAGAATTGCACTCTTAGAAGTAAAAATTCACTAAAAATAGAAAATTAGATGAAATCATACAAAATTTATATTAAATTAAAGCTAACAGGACAAGCTTTCAAATGAAATAAGCTTCATATTATTTCCATGAGTATATTTTGAGATATAAGCCCCAAAATTTGACCTTACTGGACTACCCTGCTCCAACCGGTTTGAACTTAAGCTAACTTCATTGATATGCTGGGAATAAATGGAAATGAATCGGACTCTAAAATTTTTATGAGACATTTCCTTAATGTTAGCTTTCAAACAGCATTAGTTGCACTCAATTTAGAGTTGTGTAGGGTGAGTTACACCCTTCTTCATTCATACTGCCCATATGAGAATCCAGATTTTTAGGTCAAAATTTAAAAATTCATAACTAATTCTATACTAATCCAACGACCTTATATTTTATATGTATTGAAAGCCCTAATGTCTATTTTCATATAAAAATGGATTCATCAAATTAAAACAGCTGTAGGCAGAGCCGTACACTCTGCTGTACGGATCGTCGAGGGGAAAACCCTATTAGCTTCTTAGATTCTTCTTGAATTCATGTTTTTCTTAAATCTATCCATCCAATCTTCAATTCAAACTCACATATATACCTTAAACCAACCTTAATTCATCATCGCTATCCCTCACAACATCAGAATCATGGATGAAAAAGGGACCCCAGACAGTCCCAAATCAAAGGAAAGAAGGAGAAAGTTGAAGTTCTACCTTGGTGGTATGAAATCTTGGTGGAACTTGATCTTGGAGTGAAGTTGATGGTTGGAGCTTGAGCTTGGGGATGAGAGGAAATGGAAGAAGATGAAGGAAAGTGGGAAAATGAGGGTTGGTCTCCCTCTATTGTGGGGAGGCCGAAAATTTAAGAGAAGAAGGAAGAAAAAAAAATGAAAACTTATGAAGGAAACTAGCTTTTGATTGGTGGACTTCAATCCTCATTCAAACTTGGCTTGGCTTCCCTCTTTTATGGCTGATGGAGGTGCCACTTGTAGGGATGTTTTGGCTAAATCTTGGCCCTCCATCATAGGGTTCTCATAGTATAATTTCTATTGGTCCGGTTCCGACAGTTTAAGATACCGAAATTCTACCAATTTCCTTCAAATCGGTAAAATGGTTTTAGAAAAATGCTATGAGGTTTCCTATGGTTCTAATCTAATTCCATCAAGTCTAGGCTAAATCACACTTAATTGGCTTTAAGTGAATGCTTAATCGAATCCTAATTAATCCCAATTATTTGATGAAAATCGAACAACTAGGCAAAAAATGATAAAAATCCAGTGGAGGTGAGGCCAAGTTTCTCCATTATCTTGAGCAACACTTGGTGCCACTCATATGGGGTAAGAGTGGCTGAATTTCAGTTACTTAAGTGAGGGTTTCCAGTAGAAAATTCTATTGGTTCAGTTCTGATAGTTTAAAATACCGAATCTTTGCCGATTTTCTTCAAATCGATAAAACTTTACTAAATGACTCTGAGAGAATTTCTATATCTCTATTCTAATTGCTCCTAAGCCTAATCCCTCTAATTAATATCTAATTAACTCCTAATTAACCTTACTTAGTCAATAAGATCGAATAAATTGATTGTTAACGTGAAATAATCGTTTTTACAAATTCGGAGCTTTTCTATTCTCTATTTTCTATAGCTAATGGTATTTTCGCAATTTTGAGCAAGTTCAGGGGCACCCTACATCATTTCACACCAGACTGCCTCCATGGCCTAATCGGCAGAGATTTAAACTTCTATGGTTTCACCACGTGATTTAGCTCTGTTTAAAATCCCATTATGCTAATTCTACAAATGTGGGGACGTAAAGGTCATTTCATGAAAGTTCTAGGGTTATTGTGGGAATAAGTTTTTAGGGTCAAAACATAATTTCTAAAAATTCTGGGCATTACTGCAATTAACAAAAGTTTACAGGGGCACTTTTATCATTTCCTAATTTTTTAACATATGGCAGTGCCATATTTTCAACGGCAGTGTTACACTACCCTATAATTCCAAGTGTGAGGTTCATCATGATATAGCGCTGCCTAGGAAATTCTCACACTGCCTAAGGGAAATAATTCAAAGTTTTCATTACGTTCTATTTACGAAAGTGGGGATGTTACACCTTAAGGAAACTAAAGATTTGAAGATCTTAAGTTAAAGGTAAGAAAGAAGCCTGAAAACCCATAACCAAAGTACAACTTCACATAAGAATCAATTGGCTAAAAGTGTATAACACACAGTCATTTTAAGCTATGTAATTCTCTCATAAGTAAGCATGAGGAACCATATGATGACTTATAAGACTTCTCACAAAGGGTAATGCAACCATAGTCACCTTTTAGGGCATGAATGTATGATTTAAGAATGATGTATGGTAAGTTTGATTGAGTATTGAGTCATGATTGAATGACTATTGACAATTGATATGATGATATTAGATGAATATCATTGGTTGTTTGTTGAAATTTCCATGCTTGGCAGTTTTAAGGAAGTTTCGATCTAGCCATTATGCTGCCAGATTTTCGTCAAAATTATGGACTTAATCATATTTATTGCATGTCCACATGTGCCTTGTTTTTGAGTATAATGCATATAAAGATGTAAGATGTACTTATCAGAAGAAATAATTGGATGTGATCCTTCAAAAGGGAAGTTGATCCACAAAGACAAGATAAGTGGGCATGATCTTTCAAAAAAAAAGGTGACATTTTAAGAGACCCCTCTACTTTGGAGGTACGGGGCCTAAACCTCTCCAAAACAAGAGGAACCCTTGTCAACTTAGTCTGGTTTTAGATTAGTATTGTGTGACGACTGTAACATCCCAACTTTTCTTAATATAGCATAATAAGAAATTTGATTTATTTCACCTAGGCAGCATGAGAATTTCTCAAGCAGCACTATGCCATGATGATTCTCACACTGAGAACTATAAGGTGGTATGACACTGCCATTGAAATTAGGCACTACCATACACTAAAAATTAGGAAATCACGAAAATGCCCTTATAGTGTAAACTTTTGTTCTTTATAGTTTTGCTCCAGAACTTTTAGTAATTACACATTGACCCAAGAACTTTTTAAAAGAGGACATTTAGGTCCTAGCATCGTTAGAATTAGCAAAAAAGGGATCTAAGTAAAGTAGAATAACATGATAGAATTGAAGAAACCTAAATCTTAGCCAATTGAGCCATAGAGGTATTCAAGTGTGAAATAACATGGGATACCCCTGGATATGCTCAAAATTATGAAAAAAAAAACACCATTAGTTACAAAAAATAGAAAATATAGCAGAAACTCTAATAGAAAATAGATAGAAAATGTTAAAGGGCTTTTAGAAGGCTGAAAACGACCCTGAAGACCCTGAAAAATTCTAGAAAAATTATAAATACATTTTTAACATATTTTTGAAAGTAAATATCAATTTTTAGCAAATTTGAGCAATATTTGCATGATTACACAAAATAACCTTACTAGGGTGCAAAACGGGCCCCGAAAACCCTATAAGACTACTTTATCTTGCAAAATGGCAAAGAATCAACAAAGTTTCAGACTTGGGTTTGAAGGACCTAACTCGAGTGCCAAGCTCGATCAAATTACAATAAAAATCGAATTACACTAAATTCGTAGCAAAGGTGCAACCCGGGTCGTTTCCCAGCGATGACAATGTTATATGATCAGGAAATTAGGGGGGGTTTAGGAATTTAAAATACTGAAATGAGTATAAAAGAAATGACAGAATTTGGAACATCCAATCCAAAAACCAAGAAAGACAGTGGCTCATCTATCATCGGATTCTAAAAATAATCATTCAAATCAAATCAGTGACTGACATCAAACCCGAAAGAAACCTCTGTTCGGATAAGACATTGCACATGAAAATCTTCATGCATTCAATTAACAGATAAATGATTAAATTTAGAAACCTCTAGAACCTAACCAATTCATGTTAATTTTCAAGCACCCATGTAATCAATCATCAAATTCAAACCTGAAAATGATTCTAATCATGCAATTGCATTACACATTAATCAATCGAGCAATATGCAAGCAAGCAAGTAAGAAATCAATTATAATTCACCACAATTCCGAATCAAAAACCTTCAAATCTGAAATTGGATTAATCACAATGAAAGAAAAGGGAGTAGAAAACTGATTTGATTTGGTGAAGTTTGGTTGCGCAAATCCTCAAGACAGCCAATCTTCTTTGAATCCTTGGATTAGATGGAAGCTTACTCCTCCATGAATGGAGGAAGACGAGTTGTTAAGGTGGGAGGGGTAGGCGTGAGAGAAGAGAGGAGAAGAAGAACCAAAACCGAAAATTTGCTATTCCAAAATCTGTCTCCCAAGTTACAAGTTTGGCCCTCTTCAGGAACCGGCCAAAAATCCAAATCAAAACCACCTAAACTTATTAAATTGTAATTACTATATTAATCCTCTCTCTCTCCTTTGAATCTGGACATCTTATTTGCTAAAATCCAAATTATAGAGAGAAAGTTACACTAAAAACATGAAATCATTATAACTAATTCCATGAGTAACATTCTTCTACTGTTTTGGCTATCAAAACGATTCCTTTTGGATTTCCACTCTAAATAAGAATTGTAGCTTGGATGTCAGCTTCAAAATGGCA
Source organism: Pterocarpus macrocarpus (assembly GCA_031439585.1). NCBI lineage: Eukaryota > Viridiplantae > Streptophyta > Magnoliopsida > Fabales > Fabaceae > Pterocarpus > Pterocarpus macrocarpus. The sequence goes on from CM062516.1 coordinate 32,367,034, forward strand.
CTGGAATGGGCTCAATCGGACATCTGTGGACCGAGATATGGCCCAAATACCACACCCTGCTCAGAATCCATGGCTGCACCACTTCAGTTCACTTCTAGGCCCAATTTCAGCTTCTTAACACCAGAATTGGCTTTTGACCTCTTCATATAACTTGTAGGCCTATCTCTCAGCTTTTCTACAAATCAAGAATCACAATAAAATGAGCTCTACAACTCAAGATATAACCCAAAAACCAAAATAGTGTTAGAATTCATCTAATGCTGGAAAATTTCACTCAAACCCAAACAAAATCCAAACAATACAAAACGGTCCAATTCAAAACAATTAGGCACAAGAGAGAATTAATGAGCTAGGAATGAGGGAAAATAAGTATATAAAAATCCAATTGATCAGGACCAAGTTGGCAACTGCAGCCTTGAGCCAAACTATAACACCCTTACAAGCACAGTACTATGCTTAAGTCATAATACCACACTCAAGAGTTGTTACTTTTACTTTAACGGACCTTGTGTGACTACGCTCTTTGGCCATATTCAAACTTCCTAACTCTGCTCAATATAACTATTTGCTAGCTCTCCTGAGATATTTGGAGATGACACAGAAATAAACATAGGAGTGACAGTTATAAATTTTCCGTAGAATTCCCTAGATACTACATACATTGGCATCGTTATTATCTCTTGTTGCTTTGGTTTATTATAAAAAGGTGAAAATATTATATAAACTCCTCAGTTTTATAGTATGAAAACATAGTGTCCAAAGTAGAGTTCATTTTGTTCATGCACTTGATAAACAAAGTAAGAATCACACACAAGTATAGCAAATTGAGAGCAATTTCATAATAATAATAATATAATAATAATATAACTTGCAATGTCATAATAATGATAACAAAACAAAACTTGTGCATATGCGATTACTCATCATAAACTCATGCATATGCTTTTATGCTTCCTTTGCTTTTTTTACTTGACATACCTAAGCGTTACATGTCACTGTTCCTAGGGTGTCTACATGCATATGTCTTTGCCTTTAACCTTTACTGCCCTTGGGTAGCCTAATCTAGAAGTAAACTTAACTTATGACCTTCATCACACAGTACCAACCAATAAGGGGACCCACATGCCTCTAAATTGGAGGCACTCAGCTAGCCAACTGCTTCCAACATAGAGGGACCCAAAAGTCTTAGTTGCCTTCACCGGGAAGGACCCAAATAACTACCTTCAAGTGAAGAGACCTGATCTTGCTTTTCATAATCTTTCATGGTTCGTATATTCATAAATTCATGTATGAGTATGCTTGAGGGGCTCATGCACATGCTCTGTACCTTAATCTCAAACATTCATGTTTGCATGATATATATTTATGGACATAACATATAAACAAGCTTAACATTCACATATTTTGCCGAAATTTCGACAGCATAATGGATCAGATCTACTTTTCCATGAATAGTGCTTTCTTAGAATAGACAGTTAGCCACAGCAGTAGAACCAATATAATATGTTAACCTTTTAACATCATTATGGATTTGCAACATTCAAACTTTAATTGAAATTCACACAAACATTAAGGTGCCTAATCCCCCAATTTGGCAATTTTACTTACAACATTCAATTTTGGCCTGTTTTATTATTTATACAACAAATTCCACTTAACTTATTAAATTATGAATTTTTGATATGTTGAAATATTGTTTGTCTAGTTTTAAATCTCTTTGGTCCCATTAAGTTTTGATAAGTATAAATTAAGTTATTGAGATTTAACCTACACCTTGGTGTTAGACAGAATTAGGTCTAAAATGTGAAAATTTGCCAAAAATAGAAATCTCATTGGATTTATTTGAAACTTAAATAATTTTAAAGCTAATAGTTTTTTAATTTCCAACAAGTTTGGTTTCATTTGAATCGATAAAGCTCAAATTATAAACTCTCAAAGTTAATTGAATTGGGCTACCCTATTTCAATCCAGTCAGGACATAGGGTAACTTTGGCGAATTACTGGGAACAAACCACTTAGGGTTTGAATCTGAAATTTTTATGCTATAAACATATATGTGTCAGTTTTCTAAAAAAATTAGTTTCACTCAATTTGAAGTTGTATAGGGTGAGTTATGCCCTTCACAATTTAGTCTGCTTAGGACTAGAAATAGAAATCAAGGGTTAACTTGTAAAAAATCATATCTCACTCAATACTGATCCAATGGCCCTATCATATCTCACTTAATATTGATCCAATGGCCCTATAATTTATATGGTTAGAAAGCTGTAGATGTCTAGTTTCATCTAAAATCGGTTTCATCATATTTTGACAACCATAGGCAAAGCCGTACATGTCATAGTACGGACCATCGTAGGGTTTTTCAATTTCATGCATTCTAGTTGGTTTCTTTTTCTGTTTTTCACTAAGTATTCACTCCAAACCCAATATATACTTAGTAATCCAGCCATAAACAGCCCAATAAACTCAGTATAACATGAAATAAACAAATAGAGATAAATTTCTAAACAGTCATCAATTTATTAAAATCAAGTAAGGAGGTTGAATCCTACCTCAAGTTAATGAAAAACTAGCTAGATTTAGTGATTTGGGTGCAAGAAGTTGATAGAAGTTGAAGATGGAATGAGGATGAAGAGAGATAGAAGAAGAAAGAGGAGAGAGCTGGGCAGAAAGGAGGCATCCAAATATGAGGGGAGTGAGGAGGATTTGTTGAAGTCTATAACATAAAGGATTGCATGTGATTGGTTGTTGTCTTGAGTGGTTGAGATTTAACCAAATCTTTCCCCCTTTGTGGGATCCAAATGGTGCCACTCTAGGAGTGGCTAAATTTCAGCCACTCAAACTAGGGTTTTCAGTATAAAATTCTTCTGATTCAGTTTTAGTAGTATAAAATACTGAATCTTTGCCGATTTTGCTTTAAACGAACTAAACTTGCTAATAACTTTGTAAGATTTTTTGCATCTCTATCTTAATTTTTCTTAATCCTAATATCTTTAATTAAATTCTAATTAATTTCTAATTAAGCTCTAATTAACTTTACAGATTCAATAAAAAGTGAATAAATCGATTAACAGTGTAAATTAAATGTTTTAAAAATTGTGGACGTTACACAAATATTTTTTAAATTAATTTGGGCCTAATTACACTTATTTACACCAAAAAGGCCAAAAATGCTTCATAAATCATAAAATAAATTAAATAAAAATGAAAAATCCTAACCCTAACCCTAACCCTAACCAAACCTTAACCACGCCCCAACTAGACCCAAAACCCCCTAGCATCAGTTTTAACCAAATATGAAAAGGGTTATCCAACATTTCGTTAATTACCTTTTACTAATTTACATATCTTTTTGACCAAATCAAATTTTAGAGAATTCCAACCCTCAAACCTAATGAAAGTGGAGTCCAAGCACATGGGTTTCGCATCAAATTTTATTTTTTTAATTATTAGATAGTTAATTAAATTAATTAACCCAAAATAAACATATTTAAGGTTATGATTCACTAAATTTGTAAAAATTATAGAAAAATTCTAAAAAAATTTCAGAATACCTTCTAACACATAATTAAATATGGATTTGATGATAAATTAAACAAATTTAATTGTTTACTAATTATTTAATTAATTAAAGCTTAAATTGTCTAAATCAATTTTTAGAAAAATCACTAATTAAGCACTAATTAAGTGTTAAACAATTTTTATTTTTTCTTAAATCTTAATCACCATATAATATGAGTATAATATCATGTTAAATCAGTTTGGTGTGGTGATTAGATTAATTGATCATTGGTAGTTTAATTAGTTAACTAAACTACCCAATTAAGCTAAATTAATCAATTAATTAATCTATCACTTAACCAACCCTTTTCTCTATAAAAATATCACCCTAGGCTGACCTCCACACCCTTTAGAAGCCTCACCATTGTAACACCCTCCATTAGATCAGCCATGCTCGAGTCATGGAGTTATATTATGAGGTTGTCACTACACTAAGAGGATCTTTGAAATGTGGAAAATATAATACATGGTCCTTTAACTGCATCCTTTATTACTAAATAATAATTTATAAATTCCATCTTTGATACATAGAAAATAAAATAGTTGCAAATTAAGAAACCTTTTGTAACCAATGTTATACGCAGAAAACCGCCTCTACATTGCGTTTGTCGCCCCTTTATGAACTTCAACCGGCTTCTATAGTCTTTCAGGCTAATGTAAGCCTGAGCCTTGCATGATGAACACCCCAATATTCTACCTCGTTCTTGAGTTTTAGCCTATGATCTAGAATGTTTATGGAAAGAAGAACATACAGGCAAGCAGTGAGAACCTAAGGTTCTCAGTAGGTAAGCTTGAACCATACAATTTCGTCATAAACATTCCAGCCGCTTCGGTTTCTCATAAAAACGTGAGCACATATACACAACCAGCAGTTCAGTTTTAAGTTGAAAATATCTTCATCGAAGCGGGATATATTTTAACAATCACTTGTCATATTATATGACAGACATAGAATTATAAATAGTATAATATGCTTCAACAAAAATCATAATAACATTATGCCTTAATGAGATAATTGAAGATGCACATAAAGGTGTTTATACTTGACTGTATGCAAGTGCACTTGACTTAATTTATCTCTTTCTTTAATTTGCAACTTGATCTTACTCTTCTGTGCTTGGTCCCCCGGAGGTGAATGGCCTCTCTCACCCTTGGGTAATAGCCTGCTTTTCAGGTCCGAGCTCGTCCCTATACATAAGTGACAGGTTTACTTTTCCCGACCCTCACACTGGTCTATTCCCCTTAAATTTGGTCGAGGGCTGCCCAAGTCTTAGATAGTACCGCTTTGGCCCACACTAGCTGGGTTTATGCCATGCCTCACATGGTAGCTTGGTACGTCTTTCTTGCAAGTTCTCATCAATCTTATTCTTCTTTGAACATGATTATACATGCATATGCTACATGCTTTCATTTATATACTTCATATCATTCTTGTATATATGAATTTTATGAGCATGACATATAAATGTTCATATCAGTCATATAATTCATGTATTTATGCCAGAATTTTGGCAGCATAACGGATCGAGTTCGCTTCCCTATGAATAGTGCCAAACTACTAGGGAATTTTTAATTAAATAGCAAACTCAATACAAAACTTCATATTCATACCAAGAATCTAATAATATCAATAGGTGCAAGATTTAGAATCTTAAGTATCAAACTATCTTGCAAGCTTTTAATTTCTATTAAGGTTCCCGAGTTTGAGCTCATACCCGAATTCCGAGTTTTGATGTAATATCAGCTTCAACTTTAGGAGTTATGTTTAAAATGTCCATGTCTTGATTCCCGACTTCCGGGATCATGTATTCCATGTCTTGATTCCCGACTTCCGGGTTATATGTGTAGGGTCAATTCTCGATTCCGATTTCCGACTTTAATATGGTCTTCCAAGACTTATGAATGTTCTCCTACGTCCCGCCTTTTGACATTAACCATACCCTGTCCTCCCTAATTTCCGAGTTACGACATTAACTATGCCCGACTAGCTTCCTATTTGGTTAGTCCCGAGTTCAACATCAAATATACCCAATCTAGCTCTCTCTACTAAGTTCCGAGTTCAATCCTTAAGTGTACCCTTCCGAGTTAAACCTTAAGTAGTCCCGACCTAGCCTTCTATTTTACCGAGTCCCGACTTCAACCTCTAGTATTCTTGACCTAGCCTTCTGTTTTACTGAGTCCCGACTTCCGACATTAACTCAAATAGTTTGTGTCTTATCCCAGACTTACCCTACTTCTAGGCAGAATTGCACTCTTATAAGGGAAAATTCACTAAAAATAGAAATCTAGGTGAAATCATGTGAAATTTATATCCATATAAAGCTAACAAAACAAGCTTTCAAATGAAGTAAGTTTCATATCATTTGAATGAGTATGATTTGAGATATAAGCTCTGAAACTTGACCCTACTAGACCTCCCTGTTCTAGCCCGGATTGGACATAGGGCAACTTTCCTAACTTATTGGGAACAAACGGGACCTTATCTAATTCAAAAACTCTTATGGGATATTCGCCTATGTGTTAGCTTTCTAACAAAGCTGATTTCACTTAATTTGGAGTTGTATAGGGTGAGTTACACCCTTCTTAACTCATACTGCTCGGATGAAAGTCCTGATTTCTAGGTCAAATTTCAAAAATTCATAACTTTCTCTTTTCTAATCCAATGGCCATATATTATATATGTATGGAAAGCCCTGAATGTCTAGTTTAACATAAAAATAGATTCATGGAGTTTAAATGGCTATAGGCAGAGCCGTATACTCTGCCACACAGACTGTCGAGGAAAAACCCTACCAGTTTTATGATTTTTCTCCTTCTTTCAAGTTCTTTCATGCCAATTATAATTCTAATCATAATATACATGCATAATCAATTGTAATTCATCATCATCACTTCACATAACATTAGTATTACAAGGTATGCAAGACCCACACACAACTCCAAACTAAGAAAAATAAGAAGGGGAGTAGGATTCCTACCTTGGTGGTGTGAAATCTTGATGGAACTTGATCTTGAAGTTAAGTTGATGGTTGGAGCTTGAGCTTGGGGATGAGAGGAAGTGAAAGAAGATGAAGGAAAGTGGGAAAATGAGGCTGGTTGTGGGTGGCCGAAAATTTAAAGAGAGAAGGAAAAGAAAAATGAAAACTTATGAAGGAAGTTAGCTTTTGATTGGTGGACTTCAATCCTCATTCAATCTTGGCTCGGCTTCCCTCTTGTATGGCTGATGGAGGTGCCACTTGCAGGGATGTTTTGGCTAAATCTTGGCACTCTATCATAGGGTTCTCATAGTATAATTTCTATTGGTCCGATTTTGACAATTTTAAAAATACCGAGTCTTTGCCGATTTTCTTCAAGTCAACAAAACTTTACTAAACGACTTTGAGAGAATTTTCTATATCTCTATTCTAATTGTTCCTAAGCCTAATCCTTCTAATTAACATCTAATTAATATTTAATTTAACTTCTAATTGTCCTCACCTAACTATTGAAACCGAATAAATAGATTAACAGCGTAAATTAGACATTTATGCAAATTCGGAGCCTTTTTGTTTTCTAATTTTTGTAGCTAATGGCATTTCTATAATTTTGAGCAAGTCCAAGGACATCCCATGTCATTTCACACTAGACTGCCTCCATGACCCAATCGGCAGAGATTTAAACTTCTACGGTTTCACCACATGATTCTACTCTGTTTAAAATCCCATTCTGCTAATTCTACAAGTGTGGGGACATAAAGGTTATTTCATGAAAAGTTCTTGGGTTATTGTAGGAATAGGTCTTTGGGGTCAAAATATAATTTCTAAAAATTCTGGGCATCACTAAAATTAACAAAAGTTTATGGGGGCACCGTTGTTCTATTCACAAAAGTAAGGATGTTACATTCTACCCACCTTAAAAAGAATTTTGTCCTCAAAATTCCAGGGCTAAGAAGGGTTGAGGAAGATTTTCTTAATCCATAAGGGCACTTTTCTTTTTGAGGTTACCTCTTGTTCTGAAATTGCTTATTGGTAACTACGAGGTATTGCTTCAGTACGTATAAAGGATCCATAAGGAGTATGTTGGTGCCCAAGCCTATCTTGTCTCTATGATGCCCCGAACCATCATTTAGTTCATTGGAGACTTTCCTGATTTCCTTTGCTTTGAACTTAAGCAGTTTTACTTAGTAGTAACTACTAAATCCTTTGTTCCCTACACTTGAGGCCTTAGATATCGATCCTTGAAAATTCGTGATTATAAGGATTACCAGTGGTTGTCATGATCGATCTTAATGTATAATAATGAAAATGGTTGCATCGAAATTTTAGGAGACTCATACAACTTTTTCCATAATTCTTACCCACATGAATGCCCTTAGTCCAAAAATAAATTCTCTCCATTAAAATCCCCTAGAATTATGGGCTTAGGTCTCTTATCAGAATTATAGCTAGAAGCTTTGTCGTAAAACTCCTTTTTCCTTATAAACTTCATCTCGTACTTCATTACTTGTGGGAAGACCTCAGGTCACTCCCCCTATATGGTTAAAGTTTATAAGATTCATAGCTCTTCTTATTACCATCCTTTTATTTCCCTTGACCTTTAGCTATCAAGGTATACGTGATTCAGCATAGAAATGAGGGTTAATAGCCATATTTCCTTAGCGAAGTTGCAGACTCTTTCTTATCCCATTTCTTTTCTACGAGATACCTTCCTAACACGTCAAGAGTCCCCCTAGATTGTATGACCGCCCAAAGTACACTTGATCTTGATGATGGCCTAATCCGTTAACGAGCTTGCTAAGAAAGTCACTTATCTTTCTTGCCATGTGTCTGACTACTATTGCATTGTGATTTCTAGTAAACTCTTCATTACTTGTGTCTTAAGTCTTCGACACTAACTCTTAGCGGTTTCCAAGGTTTTTGGTTCACTTGACCACTTTTGATTAGTGATGAGTTCCCTTGGGTTAAGCCTAGAGTGTAGGACTAGAACATTTTTGTAACCTATGACTACAGGCTTTGCTTTGAAATCTCTCCTCTCCTTATGGGCCCTATTCCATTTTTTTCTTATTATCTGCCAGTCGGATTTCGTGTTGTCCCTATTGAGCTTCTTAATGACTATTGCAATATCCTTTCCCCCAGAATATGATCAATTCAATCTGAGAAAAAGGATTGTCGAGTTGAAAAGATTCCATCATCCTCCTATCTTCTTCAATTTGGTAGTGAGGAGATTCCTTGTTTATTATGTTGACATCCACCTTCTTCGAAACTTTAAATACCAACTTAAGGAATCTCGTGGTTACCAGCACTACATTCCTCATTGATGGTCAATCCTAGTATAATATATATATCAAGTTTATGGTTAAACTTCACATTACTCTCACTATTGAGCCTTCTGGTTATCCCTTGTAACATCTTGCCCCTAACATGTAATCCATTTGCCATAAGAGGTGGAAATGATGGTCTTGTTACCCTGTTGAAGTTAGAATATGAGGACTTCCCAGAAGGTCACTCATCTTAATATTACTCTAATCCGAGCACGCTTAACTGCGGAACTCTGATGGAACCTAGTGCGTTGGTGATGATCGCATTTAATCTGGTCCAAGGTATGGAGACTCTTCTGACTGCCTCTAATTCCGACATCGTAACCTTGCCCCTCATGGGCACGCTTCCAAGTCCTCTTTGATCTTATATTAGTGCATCATCCGGTCTTACTTAGGGTGCATTGGGTCTATTGCACTTTTGACCGGTGCCAAGGCAACCCTGCTTGGTATTTCATACACAATCTTATTTGCACCATAGTCTTATACTAGGTAGCTTTTCTCTTTTTAATGGGCCAGTCAGAAATCCAAACTTCCCCTTTTCCTACCTCGTTTCTACTATGTTCTATTGTTCCTGCAGAAATTTGTCTGTTTTCATTTGTCAGGACTTATCTTGTGGTTGCTCCCTTGGTCTATCAGGATTAGTTGCACTCGTCGCTAGTGTTGAGCCAACCCAGTTTCGTTACCTCCTGCAAGCTCTTGTTTATGTTGTAATTCCGTACTAGATAGCATTTTGTTTTCTCAAAGGGCCATTTGGAATCAAAACTTTCTTTTCTTCTACTTCTTCCTTATAATATCTGTTGTCCCTATAGAAGTTTATCTTCATCTTAGTCCATTAGGACCTCCCACTTTAATACTATCTCAGGCTACCGGAATCAGCTGCGCACTTTAAGTCTTTGTCATCCTGCTAGAATCTGAATACATTCCCTATCAAATTATTCTTTCCATAACATACACAATGGTGCCTAAAGGTGATCGTTAACCTTCACCTTCCTTCTATGAATAGCCATATTCCTCTACTAACAATATGTTGAAGACAATCCTATCATCTAGCTCCTATGGTAGCTGAAGTTGACAGAATTCGAACATGACTAGATTTTCTAGCACTTCCTTCATTCCTGAAAGGTAGGAAAATTTACACTTGGTTCGTATGATACCTCTAATCTGAAAGCATTCCTACTTCAGGTTAGTAGGAGATATACTGCCCCTCTCTCTTATTACATTTATAACTTCATTTGCTTTCCATACCGTGTATAACCGTATCTCCATCTTAATTCAACATATAGTTAGATGGGTCTCTCTACAGTTTGCTCAACTGTTTCCCTTGTGAAGCCAAGATTCCACTTAGTATTCCCCCTATTTGCAATTGCTACAACCCTATACCCTTGAGGGAGAAACCACTCCATTCTCTGGATAGGGACTTAAAAAGTTCTCAGATATACCTGACCGAAGCTTCTACCCTTAGCTTCTTTCACTGATTCTCTGCTTCATTCGTCCACTCTACAAATTTCTTAATGAAGGATCAGGTCTTTAGAATGTGGTGTTACCATAATTCAAAATAAAAACCATTGACTGAATTTGCTGGCGAGGTATCCTCGGGGTAATCTCATCTATGAAGAAAATAAGGGCACTATTCATGCCACATAAGATAACCTCATCAGCGAGTAATCACCTTACTCCTGTCGTGTATTAAAGTTACAAAACCAGGTGGAAGAATCCCCTAGATCCAATCTAGAGAAGATAGTCTGGATTAGGTAATCGTAATGAAGCTTAAAACAAGCCTCATCAGGGTGAAGAAGATTCTTACTCAGCTTTTCTCCAACTAAGATCTTGCCCTTGATGATGGCAAATCTTCGGCTACCTGGCAACACTTTGCAAACAACCTTTTTCAATATTACTAGGTTTACTATGTCCATAGCAAACCGTCCGACACAATTTCTATAATTGAATCCCCAATTCTCTACACTCCTTAACTTGCTCAACTGTCTATCCCTTTTTGCCATCGCTACTTTCTAGGAGTTTTATCCCTAATAATCATGTATAGAGGGCTCCTAATAAGCCTGCTGGGTGTTTTAGGCTTCTGTTTACACAAAACCTTACATTGAGGTGATCAGGCTCAATAGTCAGTCAAGTGCAACAGGCAGTCCACAACACTCACAACAAGGCTACCATGCATAATATTTCTATATCCTCTTCACGCGAGGACCTAAAGCATGGTTTATCTAGATTCTCAGAGTATGCATCAGAAGCATAATCAGTCCATCCACGGGCCTATACAGGACAAACTGCTCTAATACCAAAAATGTAACACCCTCCATTATATAAACCATGCTCGAGTCATGGAGTTATATTATGAGGTTGTCACTACACTAAGAGGACCTTTGAAATGTGGAAAATATAATACATGGCCCTTTAACTGCATCCTTTATTACTAAATAATAATTTATAAATTCCATCTCTGATACACAGAAAATAAAATAGTTACAAATTAAGAAACCTTTGTAACTAATGTTATATGCAGAAAATCACCTCTATATTGTGTCTGTCACCCCTTTATGAACTTCAACCGGCTTCTATAATCTTCCGGGCTAATGTAAGCCTGAGCCTTGCATGATGAACGCCCTAGTATTCTGCCTCATTCTTGAGTTTTAGCCTATGATCTAGAATGTTTATGGAAAGAAGAACATAAGGCAAGCAGTGAGAACCTAAGGTTCTCAGTAGGTAAACTTGAACCATATAGCGTCGTCATAAACATTCCAGCCGCTTCGGTTTCTCATAAAAACGTGAGCACATATACACAACCAACAGTTCAGTTTTAAGTTGAAAACATCTTCATCAAAGCAGGATATATTTTAACAATCACTTGTCATATTATATGACAGACATAGAATTATAAATAGTATAATATGCTTCAACAAGAATCATAATAACATTATGCCTTAATGAGATAATTGAAGATGCACATAAAGGTGTTTATACTTGACTGTATACAAGTGCACTTGACTTAATTTATCTCTTTCTTTAATTTGTAACTTGATCTTACTCTTCTGTGCTTGGTCCCCTAGAGGTGAATGGCCTCTCTCACCCCTGGGTAATAGCCTGCTTTTTAGGTCCGAGCTCGTCCCTATACATGAGTGACGGGTTTACTTTCCCCGACCCTCACACCGGTCTATTCCCCTTAAATCTGGTTGAGGGCTACCCAAGTCTTAGATAGTACCGCTCTGGCCCATGCTAGTTGGGTCTATACCATGCCTCACGTGGTAGCTTGGTACGTCTTTCTTGCAAGTTCTCATAAATCTTATTCTTCTTTGCATATGATTATACATACATATGCTACATGCTTTCATTCATATACTTCATATCATTCTTGCATATATGAATCTTATGAGCATGACATATAAATCTTCATATCAATCATATCATTCACGTATTTCTGCCAGAATATTGGTAGCATAACGGATAGAGTCCGCTTCCCCATGAATAGTGCCAGACTACCAGGGAATTTTTAATTAAACAGCAAACTCAATACAAAACTTCATATTCATACCAAGAATCTAATAATATCAATAGGTGCAAGATTTAGAATCTTAAGTATCAATCTATCTTGCAAGCTTTTAATTTCTATTAAGGTTCCCGAGTTCGAGCCCATACCCGAATTCCGAGTTCCGATGCAATATCAGCTTCAACTTCAGGAGTTACGTTTAAAATGTCCATGTCTTGATTCCCGACTTCCGGGTTATGTGTGTAGAGTCAATTCTCGATTTTGATTTCCGACTTTAATATGGTCTTCCAAGACTTATGAATGTTCTCCTACATCCCGCCTTCTGACATTAACCATACCCCGTCCTCCCTAATTTCCGAGTTACGACATTAACTATGCCCGACTAGCTTCCTATTTGCTCAGTCTTGAGTTCAACATCAAATATACCCGATCTAGCTTTCTCTACTAAGTTCCAAGTTCAATCATTAAGTATACCCTTTCAAGTTTAACCTTAAGTATACCTTTTCGGGTTCATCCTTAAGTATACCTTTCCGAGTTCAACCTTAAGGATTCCCGACCTCGCCTTCTGTTTTACTGAATCCTGACTTCAACCTCGAGTATTCCTGACCTAGCCTTCTCTTTTACTGAGTCCCAACTTTCAACATTAACTTAAATAGTTTGTATTTTATCCCAGACTTATCCTACTTCTACCCAGAATTGCACTCTTATAAGGAAAAATTCACTAAAAATAGAAATCTAGGTGAAATCATGCAAAATTTATATCCATGTAAAGCTAACAGAACAAGCTTTCAAATGAAGTAAGTCTCATATCATTTGAATGAGTATGGTTCGAGCTATAAGCTCTGAAACTTGACCCTACTGGACCTCCCTATTCTAGCCCAGATTGGACATAAGGCAACTTTCTCGACTCACTAGGAACAAACGGGAGCTTATCTAACTCAGAAACTTTTATGGGGTATTCTCCTATGTGTTAGCTTTCTAACAAAGTTCGTTTCACTTAACTTGGTGTTGTATAGGGTGAGTTACACCCTTCTCAACTCATACTGCTCGGATGAAAGTCTTAATTTCTAGGTCAAACTTCAAAAATTCATATCTTTCTCTTTTCTAATCCAATGCCATATATTATATATGTATGGAAAGCCCTGAATGTCTAGTTTCACATAAAAATAGATTCATGGAGTTTAAATGGCTATAGGCGGAGCCGTATACTCCGCCGTACAGACTGTTGAGGAAAAACCCTACCAGCTTCATGATTTTTCTCCTTCCTTCAAGTTCTTTCATGCCAATTCTAATTCTAATCGTATTATACATGCATAATCAACTATAATTCATTATCATCACTTCACATAACATCAGTATTACAAGGTATATAAGACCCACACATAACTCCAAACTAAGGAAAATAAGAAAGGGAGTAGGATTCCTACCTTGGTAGTGTGAAATCTTGATGGAACTTAATCTTGAAGTGAAGTTGATGGTTGGAGCTTGAGCTTAGGGATAAGAGGAAGTGAAAGAAGATGAAGGAAAGTGGGAAAATGAGGCTGGTTGTGGGGAGGCCAAAAATTTAAAGAGAGAAGGAAAAGAAAAATGAAAACTTATGAAGGAAGTTAGCTTTTGATTGGTGGACTTCAATCCTCATTCAATCTTGGCTTGGCTTCCCTCTTGTATGGCTAATGGAGGTGCCAGTTATAGGGATGTTTTGGCTAAATCTTGGCCCTCTATCATAGGGTTCTCATAGTATAATTTCTATTGGTCCGATTCCGACAATTTTAAAAATACCAAGTCTTTGCTGATTTTCTTCAAGTCGGCCAAAATTTACTAAACGACTTTGAGAAAATTTTCTATATCTCTATTCTAATTGTTCCTAAGCCTAATCCTTCTAATTAATATCTAATTAATATTTAATTTAACTACTAATTGTCCTTACCTAACTATTGAAACCGAATAAATAGATTAACAGCGTAAATTAGAAATTTACGCAAATTCAGAGCCTTTATGTTTTCTAATTTTTGTAGCTAATGGCATTTCCGTAATTTTGAGCAAGTCCAAGGACATCCCACGTCATTTCACACCAGACTGCCTCCATGGCCCAATCAACAGAGATCTAAACTTCTATGGTTTCACCACATGATTCTGCTCTGTTTAAAATCTCATTCTGCTAATTCTACAGGTGTAGGGACATAAAGGTCATTTCATGAAAAATCTAGGGTTATTGTGGGAATAGGTCTTTGGGGTCAAAATATAATTTCTAAAAATTCTGGGCATCACTAAAATTAACAAAAGTTTACGGGGGCACCGTTGTTCTATTCACAAAAGTAGGGATGTTACAACCATCAACCCCAAACTACCCCAAAATGTGCAGCCCTCTTCTTCCTCTTCTACCTTCATTTTTTTCCAAAAACACCACAAAAATTCCATTAAAACACCACCAAACCTTAACCCCTTCTAATCACCCTCATACATTATCAATCCACACCCTCAAAGCTCGCATCCAAGCCTTCAAACAAGAGCAAAATCACATGCATTGCTGCTGCCAGCCTAGGTACAGATTCAAGTTTTCAAGAGTTAATCCATGTAGGGTTTGTCTTTTCACTTCTTAGGCTTCATATTTGTGTTCTATGCATATGGATGTGTTGTTTGGAGCTTAAAACCTCTAATTTTAGAATATTTTAGGGTGCTGAAATTTTGTATTTGGTTTAGTTCTTGATGATTTTTCTTAAGGATTTGAGACACTACTTATGTATACTTGTGTTCTTATGCGTTAAAACATGTTTTCTTGCATGGATTTGAGTTAAAACTTCTTGTGCCTCACCATGAAATCCAAGGTTATATATAGAGCAAAGAGTGTTTGTTTATTTGATTAATTTTCATGGAGCTTCTATGTTCTTCTGATGATACACTTGTTCTATAGAAGTTGTATTATCATATAGTTGCCATTTAGAGCATGCAGCTTGTGATTTTCACCTAAAGATGTTGCTGCCCTATTTTGGGCAGAATATAATCTCAATCTTTCTCATCTATTTTATGATATTGAAGTGTTGGTTTGATGCCTTAGATGTTGTACTTTCATGTGAAGAAGCCTTGTGTGCTTGGTTTTGAAGTTTAGAAGCTAAATAATCATAACTTGCCACAAAACTCAATCTCGGCCATGTGCAGGACAGCAACTATAAATCATGCTTTTGATTGTATTTTGACGAAATTTAAGTGTTGGATCCATATAGATATATACCCCTTTGTTTGTAAAGCATAAGAACTTGGAAATACATGATTTTGGTCATATTTTGTGAGGTTGGTGCATGTTATACGAGGAAGACTATGGTGTTGCATATCAAATGTTTGATTAATCATTTAAGTGAACCTTAGCCAAGTTTCTACAATAGTGATGCTTATGATTTTAATATTTTCAAATGGTTTTTGAAGATTTTACAAAAAGCCTTTCATGAAAAAGGATTAAGTTTATAACCCAAAGCTTTATTTTCTTTAAGAACATGTGTGCTGTCCTATTTTAAATTTATTTTTCCACCATGTTTAATCATGTGAATAAGTGTGAAGAATTGTTACCTTGATGTCACATAACCTATATATTAATTATATGTGCATATGTGCTAGTTTCACATGATTTTGGTGCATGAAAGCTTATGTTCTAATTGGTTTTGTGAGCTGCCATATTTTGGGCAGCAACTTATTTCACTTTAATCCACTTAATTTAAGCATTTAAATGATTAGTTTTATGTTTTAGTTAATGAGTTTCCATGAGAATAAGCTTTTGATTTAATAAGTACAAGATTCATGCTATTTTCTTACTAGATTCACTCACATTGTAACATCCTCAATTTCTTGTCATCCTAAATTACCTTAGTAACCCTGAGTAATTAGGCACTTAATTAGAAATTATAAGATTAAGGCTAAATTAAGGGATTAACGAAGTGTTTATGAGTTAACTCTGATGAGAAAAGCAAAGAGAATGCTTAGTTAAGATTAAAGAATCTCTAATTAAGTGAGTCAGACTCTCAATAGCTTAATTAAGCACTAATCACCCTTAATTAGCTTAATCGAATTTAATTAAGGATAATTGAGTTTAATTACAAGTTTAATTTTCTTAATCATGTTATTGTGTGTTAATCACTAGTTCTTACTTAATCATGTTAATTAAGTTGCAAGAGCACTTAATCATAGAATTAAATTCAAATTTAGTCAACAAGATAATAAAGTAAAGTGTGATTTCACTAAAGCATAAAGCATTATACAAGGTGCTTTATGTAAGATGTAACACCCTCCCAAGCACAGTACTATACTTAAGTCATAGTACCACACCCTGGAGTTGTTACTGTTACTTGAGCGGACCTTATCTGACAGCTACTTCAGCCGTCTTCGAAACTTCTTGAACTATCTGGAGATAACACGGAAATAGGAGTGAGAATTATAAATTCTCAGTAGGATCCTCTAATTATCATACATAATGTCATCGTTATCATCTCCAGTTTGCTTCGGTTTATTATGAAAAAGGTGAACATGATATACAGTCTATTTAATTTTGTAGTTCGAAAATATACTATCCGAAGCAAAGTTTATTTTAGTCATACACTTGGCATTTGGGAGAGCCCATACAATGTTGATTCATGAATTATATTATGAATAATAACTGAAACATAATAGAATACAATAGCATAAATATACTGAACACATAAAATCTACACATAACTTTAATTGTACTTGAATTTTATGCATATACATAACATTTACTTTTCTTTCTTCATCTTTCTTTATCTTTCTGCTTATCATGCCATATTCCAGAGTATGATCGCCATGTCATACCCCATCAGGATGTGATCGCCATGTCACATTCCTTAGGAATATATTCTTCCTGCCATATCCCAAAGTATGATCGCCATGTCATACCCCATCAGAATGTGATCGCCATGTCATATTCCTTAAAGTGTGGGATCATCATACTACATTCCAGGGTATGATCACCATGTCATACCCCATCAGAGTGTGATTGCCATGTCACGTCCCTTGGGAATGTGGGACCTTCATTCGGTACTTACACTAGCTGGGTCGATGCCATGCCTCAGGTGAGTGGGATGCTTGCATATGCTTTAATCTTTATTCTTTACTGTCCTTGGGTAGTCTGGTTCGTCACACAGTACTGACCCACAAGGGAATTCACGTGCCTCCAGTCTTGGAGGGATCTCATTTTATATATATCTATATCCTTTCATTCGCATACATAATCATGCAAAAACATACTGAATGCACTCATGCATATGCTTCATCGCTTACGTTCATATATCCTTACATACATGTCTTCTACATACCTATTCATAACATACAAGTGTTTATAACCTTCTTACAGTTCTACCAAAAATTCGGCAACATAACGGAACGAGTCCACTTCTCCATGAATAGTGCCAGCACATCAGAACATCAATTTATCATAAAGGTCACAACATTACACACATATTTCAATATGAAACCTATAATAGCATTAAACTCATCAAGGCAGAGTTTCTGCCTCAGCATAATCAACCAACCCGATTTTTATAATTCAATCCATTACTTCTATTTAACTCATTTGGACCTCAAATTTGGATATGTTAAAGTTTTATGTGTCTAGTTTCTAACTTCTTTAGTCCCATCTAATTTCGATATCTATAGCTCAAGATATTTAGAGATTATCCCGGCCTGCCCAGTGGCTGGCCAGAATCAGACACTTAAAAGTAAAAATCCATTAAAAATCGAAAAATGACTCAAATGATACAAAATTGGACTCATATTAAAGCTAACAGGGTAAAGTTTCATTTACAAAAAGTTCCATTCCATTTGGCTTGGTAGGGCTCGAGTTATGAGCCCCGAATTCTGACCTTCCTGAGCTGCCCTGTTTTGGCCCAGTTTGGACATAGGGCAAATTTCTTGAATAAATGGGAACAAACAAGACCTTATATAACTCTGAAATTTTTATGGGAAATTCTCCTATGTGTAAGCTTTCTAACAAAGTTAGTTTCATTCAATTTCAAGTAGTATAGGGCGACATTTACCCTGAACAACCTAGTCTGCCCAGAATCGGAATCAAAAACCTAGGTCGAACTTCCAAAATTCATATCTCACTTAATACTAATTCAATGGCCTTATATGATATATGTATGGAAAGCCTTGGATGTCTAGTTTCATCTAAAAATGGTTTCATAGAATTTAAATGGCGGGAGGTGGAGCCGTACACTCCGCCAGTACGGACGCCGTAAGGTTTTTGGTTCTCCTACCCCTCAGCACTTCCTAATTTCATCATTTCTTGCTTCCAATTCGAAATTAACCTCACAAACAGCTAGTAAACCAGCCATATATCATCATAATCATTGAATCAATACATCAAAAATTGGGAAAATAAACCACCACCAGCCACCCAAATCAGAAAATCAAGACAATAATTGGAATCCTACCTTTATTTTGATGTAACAACTAGCTAGTCTTGAGTTTCAATGGAAGATATGGATGCAAGTGGTTTGATGGAGGCTGAAAGAGGAGGAAGGAGATGAAGAGGATGAAGAAAAGAAGAGAGGAAGACTGCTGGAAAAGGGAGCTCGAAAATTTGAGTGGAGAAGCAAAAATCTGATTCAAATATAAAGAGGTGGTTGGCTTCCAAGGCTTTGATTGGTTGAAATACAAGAGGCTGAAATTCAGCCAAGCTTCCTCCTTTCTTGTGGCCTTGTTTGCGCCACTTTTAGGAGTTAAGTGGCTGAGTTCTCAGCCACTTAAAGTAGGGTTGATGAGTTGAAATTCTATTGGTTCGGTTCCGACAATTTAAAATACCGTAATCTTACCGGTTTCCTTTAAATCGGTAAATCAGTTTTGAAGAAATTTGTGAAGTTTTATATGTTTCTATTCTAATTATTTCTAATCCTAATTTCTCTAATTAACACTTAATTAGCTCCTAATTAATCTCTAATTAATTTCTAATTAGCTTTACTTATCCACTAAAATCAAATTAATCAATTAAAGGTGTAAACTAATCATTTTGCAAATTGATGGCCTTTCTATTTTCTATTTTCCGTGACTAATGGCATTTTTGTAATTATGGGCAAGTCTAGGGCATCCCATGTTATTTTACATATGGATACCTCCGTGGCTCAATCAGCTGAGGTTTAGGTTTCTACGTTTTCACTATGCGATTCTACTTTGTTTAAAACTTTATTCTGCTAATTCTATTGATCTAGGAATCTAAGTGCCATTTTCTAAAAAGTTTGGGGGTAAGGTTGTGAATAACAAAAGTTTATTTTTATTATTTCCTATTACGTTATATGGGGATGTTACATAAGAAAAGCATTAGGTCTTGTCTAAAGTAAACCCCTTAATTAACCATTTTGTCCCGTTAATTACAACAAAATGAAGAAAATATCTCTCTCCCCTTGGCTAATATGTTATAGCCAACAACAACACATACACACACCTTCACTTCATTTTTCAACTTCTATTCTCTCTCTAAAATCCTTTCTTTCTCGAGAAGCTCTCTGACTTCTCTCTACATTCTCTCTTCTTCTTCATCTTCTTCATCATTCTCCACCTCGATAACCAAACTTTCTTCACGTAGCCCTTCAAAGACCACATCTTTTGGTCTTTGGAGAAGAGATCTAAACACTACAAACCTCATTTTCAAAAGAACTCAAGAGCTCTCTTTTCCCCTGTTCAAAACTACCACCACCATCAATGTAACATCCTCAATTTCTTGTTATGTTAAATTACCTCAGTACCTCTGAGTAATTAGGTACTTAATGAGAAATTATGAGATTAAGGCTTAATTAAGGGGTTAACGAAGAGTTTATGAGTTATTGGGTGAGAAAAGTCAAGAGAATGCTTAATCGAGATTAGATGATCTCAAGTCAGAGCCTTTATAGCTTAATTAAGCACTAATTACCCTTAATTAGCTTAATCATAAGATTAATTTTTGTTAATCATGTTCTTGTGTGTTAATCACTAATCCTTGCTTAATAATCTTAATTATGTTGTATAAGCACTTAATCACATGATTAAATTTAAATTTAGTCAACTAAAGAATAAAATAAAAAGTGATGTCATAAAAGCATGAAGCATAAGATAAGGTTGCTTTTTGTAAGAGATTGTACATGCTTTGTTCCCCCATCATCCAATTTGTCTCCCTAAACCTTAATTAACACAAAATTAAGAAAATATCTTCTCCCCCACCTACATGAGACTTACGGCCACAACGACACAACACACACACTCACATTTTCATTTTGTGTCTTCCTATTCTCTCTTTAAAACTTTCATCCACTCATTTCTCTCTAAAAGTCTCTTCTTCTTCTTCATCTTCTTCTTCCTTTTTCCACCACCAACACCCAAACCCTCCTACTTAGCCCTTCAAGGACCTCATCTTTGGGTCTTTGGAGACAAGATCAAAATACTACAACCTCCATTTTCACAAGATCTCAAGAGCTTCTCCTTCCACCAAAGCAAACCGCCACCATCATCACCAACAGGAGCCATCATCTTCTTCTTCTCCTTCCTTGTTGTAGCGCCATTTTGATAAGGAGGTAGTGATCGTCATCTTTTTCATTTTGTTTGCTCAAAAAAGCTTGGAGCTTGGTTCTTTCATGACCAAGATCTCTAAGTGAAAACTTGAGAAAATTCTTCAAGCTCTTCAAGAGCACAAGTTTTCATTTTTGGCAAAATATGTTCTTGTTGTTCTTCAAGTGTTCTTGATGTTTCTGCTTTTGGAAAAATATGTTCTTGTTGTTCTTCAAGTGTTCTTGATATTTTCCTTTTTGGCAAAATATGTTCTTGATGTTCTTCAAGTGTTCTTGATATTTCTATTTTTGGAAAATATGTTCTTATTATTAAGTGTTCTTGATGGTATTTTGTTTAAAGTTGTTCCTTTTCTTATGATGAGTTTATGGTTAGAAAAACTTCATTTTTTTATGTTTTCATGATTAAATAAGACTATGAACATCCTAAAAGCTTAAAACTTTAAAAAGTTTGCTTCTTGATTCCTTAAAAGTGGCGCACTTTTAAACTTTCATAAAGTTTTATTTTGTTTTATTTTGAAGGCAAGAATATATATAAAAGTCTAAGCTTTTTGGAATAATAAGCCTTTTTGAGTTAGAAAAATGATATCTTGTCACTTAATGTCTTAGAAATCAAACCTTAAAGAAAAGACCTTTCATAAAGTTTCAAACTTTAGTCAAGAATGAGACCTTTAAGTCATAAAAGTGTTGTTTTGTAACATTTAATTCATAAAGTTTAGATCTTGAACTAAAACAATGCTAAAAGGTGTTAACTTTTATAAAGATCAAGACTTTTTAACCTTAAAGTTAATGTTTCATATCACTAGTTGATAAAGTAGGAACTTTTTTAATGTAGAGACAACTTTAAGTCATAAAGTTGAGACCTTGATGGTCTTAGAATAATTAAATGAGTCAACTTTCATAAAGAATAAGACTTTTTAGTTAACAAGCTAGTAACTTGTATCATTATTTCATAAAGATCTAATCTTTAAGATAAGGTCTTAATGTTTAAGGCACTTACTTTCATAAAGAATAGAACTTTATGACTACTTTATAAGAATGATAACTTTTATAATATTTAATATAAGATCTTGTTAGGTTAGTGATAAAAGCTTGAATCTTGTAACTTGGTTAAGTTAAAAATCACCTTTGGTGTTTAGTGAACATGGTGTTTTTGGGTTCATGATGTGGTTATACGTTGTCATGACCTAAGGATTAGAGGGATCTCAAACTCCTTGGGAACAGAAGTATGATTAGGGCTTCTGAGCATACCATGAACCTAAGAATCACTAAGTGCACTATCTCAAGGAAAGGAAACAATCACTTAACTTAATTAATTTGAACAAGTGTTCCATAAGACATAAACTCAAGTAAAGAATAATTTCATATGAGAACTAAGTAACTAAAAGACCTCACACATATATATTTTAAATATGTGATTCTCTCATGGGTAATGATGAATGACACAAAGAATAATATTCTTCACAAAGAATAACACAACTATGAACCCCTTTAGGGTATGAATGTATGATGTCATTCGGTATGATGAATGACAAGTTTGATTGAGCTTTGTCTCATGATTGAATGATAAGTATGATGATATGATATAGATATGATGAACTGTTAGTTGAAAGTTGATGATTGGCATTTTGGGGAAGCTCCGGTCTAGCCGTTATGCTGCCGAATTTACGCCAAAATTATGGACTTAGTCATATCATTGCATGTGTCTTATCAAAGAAGTACTATGCATGTAAAGTATAATGATAAGAAAAGAAACCATGGGATATGACCCTCGATCACTTCTGGGAAGTGAAAGACAGTGATCTACAAGGAACATCTATGAGGGAGGCAAGGGTGACATGGGGGACCCTCTAACTTAGAGGTAACCAATATCGGATTAGTCTGATTTGGTTAGTACTGCGTGACGATGCTCACGGAATGAGCTCATATCTAAAAGCAGTCTATTTCAAAGGAAAGTAAAAGAATGTTAAGCACGTGCTAAAAATGAAAGTCAAAGTAGGACCATGGTCAAGTTGATGAATTGCATAGTCATGCATGTTATCACATTCCTTATGGCATTGTGAATGTTTATTATGTATATTAGCATGTATGCCTACGTATAACGTTACGGATATGATGATTAATTTAAAAGCAACCCACTTCGGGATTTACATTTTTGGAAACTATTAAAATTGAACCGATATCTGTCCACTATCTTTATATTAAACCTGAAGTGGTTGGGACGATGACGATGACACTGTGTTTGTCTAGTTGCGATCCTACTGAAAAATTTAGTATTTCTTACTCCTACATTTTCGTGTCATCTTCAGAGGATGCCGGCGTCGGGCATGATGGTGATTTTCTTTAAGTTCCCAGTGATGCATTGGCACTTTGACCCAGTGGTAAATGCATCCGTGATGACTGCTCAGGTAGCGATGCGAGTCTACGTGGTCCATAGCCTCCAATTCCGTGCACTCGTGATGAATCTGTTTTTTCGCCCTCATGAGCCGTTCGAGGACATCACTATGGATGACGTTCGCCCACCTTTCCATCTTCCGAGGTACCCCACTGACGGAGATTTTGACTCAGACACCCACCTGACACCGACAGTTTCGTTGGATTTTGATCCTTCAAAACCATCCTATCCGAGCTACCACGTGGAGATGGACCCGTCTGAGCCTTCCTTCCCGTCCGTGATTCGCCTGTCGTCCGATTTGTCTTCTTCTTCAGCAGCCCTTCGTCACACTCCACCCCTAGTTCGCGGTCGCGAGTTCATTCGTACTCGTGCTATGCCTCGTGGGCGTGGCCGTGCTCAAGGAGGAGGACCTGGTGATGTTTTTTCTAGTGGATTTAGGAACAGCTACCTCCCGCTAGATAAGTGAGGTGTTGATTGGCATGCGAAGCTGAACATGAGGATAGCCTCTTTTTGGTTGTAGCGAGGGTTATCATTTTCTTTCGGCATGTATGGGCGGATTGGGATTTCTTATGTATTTCTTTTTATCATGTATTTCGTTAGCATATTTTGTCAGACCCATTATTATCTTTGTGTATGACTGCTGCTATTACTACTATTATATTAACTATGGGATGGCTATGGAATGAATGTTATTTTTACCTAAGATTGTGATTATTCTCATTGCTTCTATTTATGTTAAATGCGCTGTATGAATGACATAGCGACGTTTGTATTACATGTTCACGATGCGCTCGCTCATGGCTCTCGAATTAAAAAGCCGTTTATTTGTTGTTGTTCAAAAAAAAAAAAAAATTTACCTCTATTTTCATTAAAAAGTAATTTCTAAAAGGTATTGTCAGTTCCGCAAGCAAAAGTAATAACTAGTAATTCCACAATATGACTTAAGCATAGAATGGAACTATTAGGGTGTTACAATCAACAAGGAGGAGTCTTCTTCATCTTCTTCTTCTCCTTCAAGGACGGTATTCTTCAATACTAGGTAGTGATCTCTACTCTTTTCTTTTTGTTACTCAAGAAGCTTGAAGCTTGGCTCTCACCATGGCCAAGATCTTCAAGTGAGAACTTGAGAAAGTTTCCTTTTTTAGAAAAAAGTTTGCTTCTTGAACTTTGTTCATGGGTGTTCATGTGGATGTCTTGAGTTTTCTTCACGAACGCCCTAAAAGTTTCTATTTTTAGCAAAATATGTTCTTGATCTTGTTCATGAGTTGTTCTTGCTTATTACAAGTTTCTCTCTTTAAAAAGCTTTGAAGTTTCCACTTTTCTTTCTTGATGCATGAGTTCATGATGATTCTTGGTGGTTTTGGTTTAAAGTTGATTTCTTTCCTTTTTATGGACTTAAGATTGGAAAAGTCCTCGTCTTTACATCTTTCTTATGATTTTGCTAAGACTATGAACATTCCAAAAGCATAAAGCTTTAAAAGTTTGCTTCTTGATGCCTAAAAGTAGTGCTATTTTTTTTTGGTGTCACAAGGTTTCATTTTGTTCTTCTTGAAGACAAGAGTATGTGTAAAAGTCTAAACCTTTTAGAAGATGAAGCTTTTTAAGTCATAAAAATGAGTTATGTCTTAAAGATTGAATCTTGAAGACAAGACTTTTCGTAAAGTTCCGAACTTTAATAAAAAATGTAACTTTTAAGTCATAAAGATGTAGATTTGCACTCTAATCTTGTAAAGGTTAAATCTTGAAATGGAAGTGTTAAGTAAAGTTCTAATCTTTTTTCAAAAAAGAATCTTTTAGACTTTAAGGCCACTTTAAATCATAAAGTTGGAACATTGATGGTTTTATAATAATTAAAAATGTCAACTTGCTTAAAGAATAATACTTTTTAGTCATAAAGCTAGCATCTTGTAGCATTTTCCTCATAAAGGTTGAATCTTTGAGACAAGGATATAATTTTAGAGACTCATACTTTCATTAAGTATCAAACTTTATAATCACTTTCATAAAGTATGCAACTTTATAAATATAAAGGTGAAATTTTGCTACTCCACTTAGTAAAGTTTGAATCTTGTAACTTGTTGAAAATAAAAACTATCTCTTGATGATTCGTAAACATGGTGTTGTTGGGTTCATGAGTGTAGTTATGCATTGTCATGACCTAAGGGACTAGAGGGATCTCGAAATCCTCTGGGAACAGAAGTATGATTAGGGCCTCTGAGCATACAATAAACCTTGGAATCACTAAATAATCAACTTGGACAAGTGCTCCATAAGATATGTATCTAAGTAAAGAGTAACTTCACTCAAGCATTGAGTAATTAAAAGACTATACACACATTTGTTTTAACTATATGATTTTTTCATAAGTAAATATGGGAAATCATATGAAGGCTCATAAGACTTTTCACAAGGAATAACACAACTATAAACACCCTTTAGGGTATGAATACTTGATGCCATTAGATATGATGTATGACAAGTTTGATTGAGCATTGTCTCATGATTGAATGATTGATATGATGATATGAGAATGGATATAGCTGATCGTTGGTTGAATTTTCATGATTAACATTTTGGGGAAGTTTCGGTGCCGTCATTCTGTCGGATTTTCGTCAAAATTATGGACTTAGTCATACTATCGCATGTTCGCATGTGTCTTGTTAATGATTCTACTGCATGTAAGATGTGGTCATAACAAAAGAAAAGAAAGAATGGGATAATGACCCTTCGATCACTTTTTAAGGGAAGTGAGAGACGGTGATCCACAGACTCAAGGAACCTCTATGGGGAAGGCAAGAGTGATATGGAGGACCCTCCAACTTAGAGGCAACTAATATCAGCTTTGTCTAATTTGTTTTAGTACTGCATGATGACGGTTACGAAATGAGCTCATGTCAAAAAGCAATCTATTTCAAAGGAAAAGTAAAGAATGTTAATCACGTGTTAAGTATGAAAGCAAAGTTAAAGAAAGTCTCGGGTCTAGTCTAAGCAGTTACATGAATGTGCATGCATTTTCATTCTCTCATTTGTATGGTCATGAATGTTTATACTATGCTCTCAAATGTATATGCTCTTATATTATAGCTTCGAGTTTCTTTATGTTATGTTTATATGAGGAAGATTGAAAGAAACCCGCTTCGGGAACCTATGTTTTAAAACCCTTTAAAAGGGAATCTATGCATGCTCACTGTTTTCATGATTCAACCCGAAGTGGCTGGGACGATAACTATGTACATTAATGGTTTAGTCGGGATCCTACTGAGAAATCTTGTATTTCTCATTCCTATGTTTCTGTGTCATTTTCAGACGAAGCTGTTGGCATCCATGGTAGCACTTCCAATAGTACCTGACTGGATAAGATGAGAAGCTGCCATGTCCCTTCACCTAGCTAAGGAGGATCGAGATAGTAGCATAGTATTTTCACCTTCTTGAGAGCCCTAGTTGGGCAGTTTATGTGTAATTAAGAACATGTGGGAAGTCATGCTACTTAATTTGTTTGTTACAGATGTGATGATTATTAATGTAATGATGTCTCTTGATTATCTATGATTACATCATTGGCTTAAGATATGGTGTTATGTTATTTCAATTTTTTCATACATCTTTCTAGTAACTCTGCGATATAAGGAACAATGTCTATATGTATGTAAGTAAGTAAATGCTTAAAGGCTTAGTTTTCAAGCATAAAGGTTTTTAAAAGAAAAAGGTACAAGCTATTTTCGTATAATATGCTAATTTCAACTATAAGAACTTTCACTAGTTAAAAGTAACAACTAGTAATATCATATTTGTGTTGTTGTTTTATTGTTTATATTTATGACTATGCACTGCCATCTTGTTTGACATTATGAAATGGATGGGAATAATAATTTATCTTATTTACTGCCTGTGAACTTATCATAGCTTATTTTGTGGCTAAATATTTTGATGATTTTATATGTGAATTAAATTATTATGTGCCATGCATATTGTTGCTCTCCTGCCTTCTTCTTGGCATTTTTGGATGGAGCAGGACTTTCTGGAAACACCACCCTACTAGGAGATTTCTCTCACCCTATTTGCCTGGTGTTTCCAAATAGCAAGATTCGCTATAATGATGAAGATAACAGTGGCATGAGACCTTGCCCTTGCGAGGAAGTAGATTATGTACTAATTGTATATTAGCTTCTTAAGAAGTTATGGGCATCAGTATCTATCCTCTGACTTGTAACTTAGGTGTCCCTATTGTAATTGTAGAAATGTATTTGAATAATAGATATTTATAGTGATCAGTTGTTTTAAGCTTAGGCTTCTTGTGGATGTAAATTAAAAAAAGAAAAGGCTCAAATTTTCTTAAGGTTAGGGTGTTACAACGACAGTCATGAAATGAGCTCATATCCAATCGCAATCTATTCTAAGGGTACGTAAAGTACTGAATGTTAAGTATGTGCTAAGTATGAAAGTAAAGTTCAAGAAAGACTCTGGTCAATTCCATGAAGTTACATGAATATTCATGCATTTTTTTCTCTCATATACGTGGCTACGAATGTTTATATTATGCTTTAGTATGTATGTTTCTATTTTATGGCCTCGTGTTACTCTATGTTATGCTTGTGAGATTTAAATTAAAAGAAACCTGCTTCACAAACTTATGTTTTCAAAACCCTTAAAATTGGATCTATTGCGTTAACCTTTTCATAATTAAACCCGATGTGGCTGGGACAACGACGATAACACATTAACTGCCTAGTTGGGATCCCACCGAGAAATCTTGTTTTTCTCACCCCATGTTTCCATGTCGTCTTCAGAGGATCTGTCAAGCACCGTGTTGATCTTCATTGAGTTTTCGGTTATGCATTGGCACCTCGACTCAGTGCTACATGCATCTATGCTGATTGCTCGAGCAGCGATGATGGTCTACATGTTTCATAGCCGTCAGGTTCGTGCACCTATCATGAGACTGTTCGTCTGCCCGCATGAGCCATATGATGACATTACTTTGGATGGCATGCGCCGACCATTCCACCCTCTGATGTACCCCCACTAATATTCGTGTATACAAATATTAAAACTTCGAGGGGTGTTCACCTATATTATGAGCAAAACCAGCCTCATTTCCAATTAAAATTTCAAGTAGTTCCTAGTGGCTATATGCCTTCCTGTTGGCTTATTCCTATTCTCTTTTCCTAACAAGTTCTCACCTTCGGGTAAGAAGTCAAAATCCTTCTTTGGACTTATTTCCCTTTTTATTTTCCAAAAGATCCTCACCTACAAGTAAGGAGCTTAAGTCCTTTCATGGACTTATTTTTGCTTAATTTTCCAATAGATTCTCGCCTACAAGTGAGGAGCCTAAGTCTTTTCTTGGACTTATTTCCATCTTATTCTCCAAAAGATCCTCGCCTACAGGTGAGGAGTTTAAGTCATTTCCTAGACTTATTTTTGTTTAATTTTCTAAGAGATGCTCACCTATAGGCAAAGGGTATAAGTCCCTTTTTAAACTTATCTCCATCGTATTTCCCAATAAGCTACCACCTACAAGCAAGAACTTTCGGCCCTTGATTAGACTTATTTCCATTTGTTTTACTCTTATTCAAGTAGTTCTTATGTCTTCTTTTCCAAACACAATTCCATAACAGAGTATTCAAATAATTCAAATAAACTTTATTGAATTGAAAAGTTTACAATGATAAGCTATTTAGGAAATGCTCACTTTATTCCTACTATCGACGCTCGCACATGCTCGACTTATGTAGGTCATGCCTTACTAAAACATCTTATGCATAAAAAACCCCTATGGGAAAAAAATGCATAAGAGAAAAAAGAGTTCACCCACCTACATAATAAGGATTTCTAACTAAAGTATTTCTAAAGTGAGGACACATTCCGCATCGTTGATAGTTCTCTTCGTCCTAGTTCGGCTATCTTGTAGGCTATGATTCCTATCTTCTGGATGACCCAATGTGGTCCTTTCCAATTTGGTTCTAGCTTTCTTTCTTGTTGGGGCTTCCTAATAAGTTTCACTTTCCTCTAAACTAAATCTCCCTCTTTAAACTCATGCGGATTGACTTTCTTGTTGTATTTCCTCACCATTTGTTGCCTAATGGCCTCCTCCTTTATCCTAGCCTTTTCCTTTTCTTCCTCCACCAAGTCCAGCTAGACTTTCTAAGCATCCTCATTGGATTCCTCCATCATAGTTATTATCCTTAGACTCAGTTCTAATAGTTCAATGGATATTATTACATTAGCTCTATACACCAATTTGTAAGGTGTTTCTTGGGTTGACGAGTGGGGAGTAGTGTGGTAGGCTCATAGCATAGCATGCAACTCATTGCCCTGTAAGCCTTTAGCATGTTCTACTCTTTTCTTTATTGTTACCAAAATAATTTTATCGGCAGCCTTTGCCAACCCATTGGTCTAAGGGTGCTCCACTGATGAGAAAAGTTGAACGATTCCTAACTCCTTGTAGAAATCTTCGAATATCTAGTCTGTAAACTAAGTTCCATTATCGCTGACTAGTTGGCACAGTATTCCATATCTACATACTATCATCTTCCATAAAAACTTCCTCACCTTCTCCATGGTGATCATAAGCAAGGGCTCAACCTCAATCCACTTGGTAAAGTAGTCAATAGCTACTACCAAATATTTCAACTATCCTAGCGCTAATGGAAAGGGGCCAAGGATATCTATTCCTTATTTGTGAAACGGTTAACGAGTTTTCGACTAGTGCAACTCTTCAGAAGGCATGTGCTTCAATTCTCCAAATTTCTAACATTTGTTACATTTTCTCACAAATCTCGAACAATTTTGTTTCATAATGCGCCAAAAATAATTAGCTCGAAGTATCTTTGCTGTTAGGGCTCTGTTCTCAGCGTGGTTTCCATATATGCCTTCATGTATTTCTTCTATCACTGCTTAGGCACGTCTTCCATTTATACACTTTAATAGCGGCTAAGAATATACTCGGCAATAATTTCACCTATTACTATAGTGTAAAAGCTTGCCGTTCATCTTGTAACACCCTATGCCCTAAGAACTTTACTTCCTCCATATAGAATTCACACTTAGATAACTTAGCATAAAGCTTCTTTTCCCTCAAGATTCCCAACAACTCTCAAATGCTTTTTGTGCTCCTCCTTTGTTCTCGAAGAGATGAGAATATCATCTATGAAAACAACTACAAACTTATCCAAGTAGGATCTAAAGATTATGTTCATATAATCTATGAAAACAGCAAGGGTATTAGTCAATCCAAATGATATCACCATAAACTCATAATATCCATACCTTGTCCTAAAAGCCGTCTTGGGTATATCCTCCTCTTTCACCTTTATCTGATGATATTCGGATCTCAAATCAATCTTAGAGAACACAGTTGCACCCCACAGTTGGTCCATGAGGTCATCTATCCTAGGCAAGGGTACTTGTTCTTAATAGTCACTTTGTTCAATTGCTTATAGTCCATACATACCCTCATACTCCCATCTTTCTTTTTCACAAACAACACCGGGGCTCTCCAAGGTAAGGCACTAGGTCTTACAAACTTCTTTTCCAAAAACTCTTCCAATTGTCCCTTCAACTCCGACAACTCCAGTGGGGACATCCTATAGGGTGCTATAGAGATTGGCCCTGTTCTCGATACCAACTCTATAGAAAACTCGATTTCCCTTTCCTGGGGAAATTTGGGTATGTTGTCAGGAAACACATTCGGGTATTCCCTAACTATGGGGATCTCTTCCAATACTTGCTCAAGTTCCACTTCACTTGCCACAAGGAGAACATATCCCTGATTACCAGATTCACTACTCTCGATCTTAACAGAATTCAAAAACAAAATAAGAAGTTCAACAGCTTAACAGGTATAGGAGGAAGAATAATAGATTTCTCAGAACAATTTATCATAGCATGGTTAGTAGAGAGCCAATCCATGCTTAGAATCAAATCCAAACCAAACAAAGGCAAACAAATCAAATTTGCTATGAAGGACCTACCATCAATTTGGAATGGACAATTTAAACAATAATGACAAGTCTTAACTGGTTTCCCAGCAGGAGTAGAAACAATCAACATGTAAGGCAATTCAGACACAAACAATCGCAATTTATTTACACAATCATGAGAAATAAAGGATTGTGTAGCTCCAGAATCATATAGTACAATTAACGTTCTACCATTGACCTTGCACTTACCTTGGATTAGATCGTTGGACTGAGTGGCCTCCTTAGCATTAAGGGCAAAGACCTTTCCTTGGTGTTAGGGCTTTTTGGCAGGGGATAACAGCTTGACAGTGCAGTCTCTAACCATAAGCCCAGGCTTTCCGCATCGGAAACATGCATTCTGGCCAACTAAACTGGGCGTCCTCCATGGTGTTTGCCACATTTAGGGCAAGCTTAACCATTCATAGGCTTCGGTGGATTCTTAGTAGGCTTTTGGGGTTGCTTTCCTTTGAAACCTCCACCTTGAAACGATTTCCTAGAGGGTTGGGGCTTGAACTTCTACCTTTACGGTGCCAACTTCTTCCTATAAGCTTCGGACCTTGCCACAGACAACTTGCAGTTGCAATCCTCCACCAAACAGCACTTGTTGACGAGTACAGCATAATCACGGATCTCCATAGGCCCTATAAATGCTAGGATTTCCTCACGCAGTCCTCCTTCAAACTTGACACATTTCCAGCGCTCATCTGGGTTTCCTTGATAGATCGTTGAGAACTTGCATAGTTCTTCGAACTTGGCCGTATACTCAGCAATATTCATGGTCCCTTGACGCAGACTCATGAATTCTAGCTCCTTTGCATTCCTCATGGATGTAGGAAAGTACTTCTCATAGAAGTGCGACTTGAAAATCTCCCAAGTGATGTGGGTCTGAGCACCCTCCAACAGCCTCTTGGTGCCCACCCACCAGAACTTAGCATCAGCTTCCAACATGTAGGCAGCAAAGGCTATCTTCTGCTCCTCGGTGTAGACCTACACCATGAAAATCTTCTCAATGGCCTTGATCCATTCATCGACTCGATAGGGGTTGTACGTCCCTCTAAAGCTCTGCGGATTTGCCTTCCTGAACTCAGCAAACTTGAGGTACTCAAGATCTACCTCAGCTCCTCCATTGTACCCTTCGAGATTATCCTCATCCCTTTGCTCCATTCACTCCATGATGTGATGGGCAGCAGTAGCTTGCTCCCTCATAGCAGTAACCATTTCACGGAGTATCCCCATAACTTCCTCGGAACCTTCCGGCTCGTTACGAGGCCTAACGTCTTCCTGAAACCATTAGTTCCTAGTACACAAGATAAAAGACATTGAGTTGATCAAGCTCAACATTTATGTTGAGTGAACTAGCAACTAAGCACAATTGGAATAGATGATCATGCATATCTAATCCCTACATTCCATCACATAGACGAGACTCAAAGCAAGACTTAACTAACACGTATGCTTAGAAGCATAGTCAATTCATCCCAGGCTCTTCAAAGACAAATAACTCTAATACCAAAATGTAACACCCTAATAGTTCCATTCACGCTTAAGTCATATTGTGGAATTACTAGTTGTTACTTTTGCTCGCAGAACTAACATTACCTTTTTGAAATTACTTTACCTGAAAATAGGGGTAAATTTTTTTTTTTGAACAATAATCAAATAAACTGTTTGAAAACCGAGAGCCATGAGCGCATCATGATCGTGTAATACAAATGTCACTATCTCATACATACATCGCATTTAACATAAATAGAAGCAATAAGAATAACCACAATCTTAGATAAAGATAACATTCATTCCACGGCCATTCATAATAATATAATAATAGTCATATCAGAGTCATACATAAGATAATAATGTGTCCGATATTTACTATCAACCCTACACAAGAAACCTACCAAATACATGATAAAAGGAATTACATCAGAAAACCCTACTGCCGAAGCATGCCATACAACAGAATGATATAACTACAACCAAAAGGGGCTATCCTCGTGCTCAGCTCCACATGCAATCATCACATCATGCATCAGGCGGGAGGAAATTGTTCCCATATCCACTGGGAGAAACATCACCACGTCTTCCTCCTCGAGCACATCCTCGTCCGCGGGGCACGGCGCGGGTATGAATGAACCCACATTCGCGAATTGGGAGTGAAGCTGGGCCAGCAGATGAAGCAAAAGAATCGGAAGATAGACGAATCACCGAAGGCTGTGACAAACCCAAACGGTGAGATCCCCCATAATGAGTCAGATAAAAGGGCTCAGAGTCAGTCTCCACATAATAGCTCGGATAAGACGGCTCCAAGGGATCGGAATCCAATGAAACAGTTAGAGTTAAACAAGTATCCGAGTTAATCTCATCATTGTTAGTGGGGTATCTCAGTGGCTGAAAGTAGGGGCGGATGTCATCCATAGTAACCTCGCCGAATAGCTGATGTGATCGGAAAAATTGGCTCATCACGGGAGTCTGAAACTGGCAATCATGGAAGATGTAGACCCTTATTGCTGCGTTCACAGCCAACACGGAGGCATTTAGCACCGGGTCAAAGCACTAATGCCATACCGAGAACTCAACGTAGATCACCACCATGCCCGACATCGACATCCTCTGAAGATGACACGGAAACATAGGAGTGAGAAATACTAAATTTCTTAGTAGGATCATGACTAGACAAACATTGTGTCATCATCATCGTCCCAGCCACTTCGGGTTTAATTATAAAAATAGTGAACAAATATAAATTCAATTTTAATGGTTTTGAAAAATTAAACCCCTAAGCTGGTTGCTTTTAAACTTAACATTATAACTACATCATCATAACTAACATACATACTGAAACATAGAATGAACATTCATAATGCAAATGGACAACATAATTAAATTCAAAGACACGCATCATCATAGACTTAACCATGGTTATACTTTGACTTTATTTTTGTTTTTAGCACGTGCTTAACACTCTTTACTTTCCTTTGAAATAGACTGCTTTTGGACATGAGCTCATTCCGTGACCGTCGTCACACAGTACTAAACCAAATCAGACTAAACCGATATTGGTTATCCCTAAGTTGGAGGGTCCTCCATGTCACCCTTTCCTCCCTCATAGAGGTTCCCTGTGGATCACCGCCTTTCACTTCCCGGAAGTGATCGAGGGGTCATATTCCATGGTTTCTTTTCTTATCATTATACTTTATATGCATAGTACTTCTTTGACTAGACACATGCAATGATATGACTAAATCCATAATTTTGACGGAAATCCGGAAACATAACGGCTAGACTAGAGCTTTCCCCAAAATGCCAATCATAAGCTTTCAACCAACATTTTATCATATCACAATAATCAATCAATCATGAGACAAAACTCAATCAAACTCATCATTCATTTTGCCGAATGGCATCATACATTCATACCCTAAAGAGGGGTTCATAGCTGTGTTATTCTTTATGAAGAATATTATGAATCATCATATAATTTCTCGTGGTTGCTCATGAGAGAATCACATAGTTAAGATATGTATATGTGGTCTTTTAGTTGCTTAGCTCTCATATGAAATTATTTTTTACTTTAGTTTATGTCTTATGGAACACTTATTCAAATTAATTAAGTTAAATGATTGTTTCCTTTCCTTGAGATAGTGCCCTTAGTGATTCCTAGGATCACGGTATGCTCAGAGGCCCTAATCATACTTCTGTTCCCAAGAAGTTCGAGATCCCTCTAATCCTTGGGTCATGACAACGCATAACCACATCATGAACCCAACAACACCATGTTCACTAATCACTAAGGGTGATTTTCAACTTAACCAAGTTACAAAATTTTAAGCTTTTATCATTAACATAACAAGATCTTACCTTAAGTATTATAAAAGTTATCATTCTTATAAAGTAGTCATAAAGTTTTATTTTTTATGAAAGTAAGTGCCTTTAAAATTAAGCTCTTGTCTTAAAGATTAGTTCTTCATGAAATAATGATACAAGTTACTAGCTTTTTAACTAAAAAGTCTTGTTCTTTATGAAAGTTGACTCTTTTAATTATTCTAAGACCATCAAGGTCTCAACTTTATGATCTAAAGTTGTCTCTACATTAAAAAGATTCCTACTTTATCAACTAGTGATATAAGACATTAACTTTAAAGTTATAAAGTCTTGATCTTTATAAAAGTTAACACCTTTAAGCATTGTTTTGATTTAAGATCAAAACTTTATGAATTAAATATTACAAAACAACACTTTTATGACTTAAAGGTTTCATTCTTGACTAAAGTTTGAAACTTTATGAAAGGTCTTATCTTCAAAACAAAACAAAATAAGACTTTATGAAAGCTTAAAAGTTGCGCTACTTTTAAGGAATCAAGAAGCAACTTTTTAAAGTTTTAAGCTTTTAGGGTGTTCATAGTCTTATCAAATTTTGAAAAACATAAAAAGATGAAGCTTTTCTAATCATCAACTCACAATAAGAAAAGGAACAACTTTAAACAAGATACCATCAAGAACACTTAATAATAAGAACATATTTTTCTAAAAGTAGAAACATCAAGAACACTTGAAGAACATCAAGAACCTATTTTGCCAAAAAGGGAAACATCAAGAACATTTGAAGAACAACAAGAACATATTTTGCCAAAAAGGAAAAATTTTGTTCATGAAGAGCATGGAGGATCTTCTCAAGTTTTCACTTAAAGATCTTGGTCATGAAAAGAACCAAGCTTCAAGCTTTCTTGAACAAGCAAAATAAAAGATGAATATCACTATCTCTTCTTGAAGATGGCGCAAAAACAAGAGAAGAGAAAGAAGATGATGGTGGTTCCTTTCCTTGAAGATGGTGGCGGTTTGGCTTGGTGGAAGGACAAGCTCTTGAGATCTTATGAAAATAGAGGTTGTAATGTTTAGATCTTGTCTCCAAAGACCCAAAGATGAGGTCTTTGATGGGCTAAGTGAGTGGTTTTGGTGGTGGTAGTGAAGAAAGGAAGAAGAAGAAGATGAAGAAGTGTTTAGAAAGAAGTTGGAGGATTTGGCTTTGAAGAGAGAGAATAGGATGAGTGAAAATGAAAATGGATGGGGTAAAAGAGAGACAAAGTGGCGTCCTCATCATAATGGGAAGGAGGGAGGTATTTTCTTAATTTTGTGTTAATTAAGGTTTAGGAGGACAAAATGTATGATGAGGGAATAAAGCATGTACTAACTCTTACATAAAGCACTCTTATCTTATGCTTTATGCTTTTATAACATCACTTTTTTTACTTTATTGTCTAGTTGATTAAATTTGAATTTAATAATATGATTAAGTGCTCATACAACTTAATTAAGATGATTAAGAAAGGATTAGTGATTAACACACAAGAACATGATTAACAAAAATTAATCTTGCGATTAAGCTTAATTAACCTTAATTAAACTCGATAAAGCTAATTAAGGGTGATTAGTGCTTAATTAAGCTATAAAGGCTCTGACTTGCTTAATTAGAGATTATCTAATCTCGATTAAGCATTCTCTTACCTTTTCTCATCCGAGTTAACTCATAAACTCTTCATTAACCTCTTAATTAAGCCTTAATCTCATAATTTCTCATTAAGTGCCTAATTACTCAAGGGCACTGAGGTAATTTAACATAACAAGAAATTGAGGATGTTACACACCTCATCACCTTGGCTTCCTTCTCTTCTTCAGGTAATTTATTAATAGTTGAATGCTCCATGATGGGTTGTTGCCAACCCTATTCCTGCTCTATAAAGCATACATTGATGGGAGATACCACATATATGCTCAACTCATCGACCACCTCCTAGACTAATCTACTGTTCGCCACAATTCTTGTGCTCGCTAACTTTGACAATAAGGCAGCTTGAGCATTTTCTTCCCTTGGAATGTATTCCATAGTACATTTTTCAAATTCTCCAACAAGTTCCTTTACCCTGGCTAAATATTGTTGCAATTGGGGTTCCTTGGCCTGAAATTCTCCTTTGACTTGGCCAATTACGAGTTGAGAGTCTCCCTTGATAACTACCCTTCGGACTCCCAATTCCTTGGCTAGTTTTAAACCAACTAACAAGGCTTCATATTTAGCCTAGTTGTTACTAGTTTTAAACATGAACCTTAGAGATTGTTCAATGGACGCTCCATTCGATCTTCTAAAATTATTCCAGTACTACTTTCCCTTATTATTGATCCATCCATATAAAATCTCCATGTCTACTTCTCCTCCTCACTAGTGATGGGTGGTGATAGTTCCACAATGAAATTAGCAAGTACTTGGGCTTTTATTGGCCCCTGAGATCTATACTCCAGGCTGAACTTGGAAAGTTTCAATAACTAGGCTATCATCCTTCCGGCCAGATTAGGCTTTCTTAGTACTTGCCGAAAAAAGTGCTCGATCATGACAATGATATGGTGGCCTTGAAAATAGGTCGTAGTCTACTAGTGCTAATAACCAGAGCAACTGCTAGCTTTTTAATCTTTTGATATCTAACATCGGCTCCTTGTAGTGCCTTGCTGATGTAATATACCAACCTCTGTTGTTTTTCCTCTTCCCTTACCACTACCGAGCTTGTAGCTTTCTCGGTTACTAATAAGTATATGTAAAAATGTTCTCCTTCCCTGGGCTTACTCAACACTGGGGGTTCTACTAGGAATCTCTTCAAATCCCCAAAAGCTCTTTCATATTCCTCCGTCTATTTGAAGTCTACTTGCTTTTTCAAAAGGTGAAAAAATAGGAGTGCTATTTCGGCCAACCTTGCCAAGACCTTGGATAAGGCGGCTTTCCACCCTATCAATTGCTGTACCTCCTTGAGGGTGCTTGAACTCCTCATATCCAATAATACTCGACACTTCTCTGGATTTTCCTCAATTCCTTGGCTATTGAGCAAAAATCTAAGGAATTTTCCTCCTCGGACTCCAAATATGCATTTCTCCAAGTTCAGGCCCATGTTGAACTTTCGTATCCGGCCAAAGATCTCTCACAGATCCTTGCAATGGTCTTCATCTCCCATAGTCTTAGCAACCATGTCAACCACGTAGACTCCATAATTCTTCTAATTTGATCGGTAAAGACTTTGTTCGTAAATCTCTTATAGGTGGCTCCAATATTCTTCAATCCAAACGACATTAATTTATAACAGTAATTTGTTTTTTCCATTATAACAGAAAATTGGAACTGATTGCCTTGAAATTCAGTTTTAGGGAAGGATATTGATGCCACACTCAAGAAAGATGAGAAGGTGAGTGATAAGTCATGAAGGTTTTGATCGCCACAAGTTGCCTTAATAAGATCAGATTTAGTTCTTTGCCCAAGAACTTAAGGGAAGCTCTCACAATAAGGCAAACTCAGATTTCATTCAAATTCAAGTTGTTTTAGCAATACAAGAGTTATCCTATTTATAGGCTTAGTGGAGGGCTGAAACATTAAATTTCTACTACACTTCCCACTAAGCATTTAATATCCACTAAGACCCACTGAGAACTAATTCTACTGTCATGCATTCATGCATGTGACATTTATTTTTCACTAGTGCAGCCATAAGAGTCCATTAATCCTAATAATAACTTAGTAACTCTCGAAAGACATTAAAAACCCTCAAAAGACATCAAAAACCCACTTCAGAAAAATCCCCCCAAAATACATGCGAAAATAATAAAAACTGGACTTATTTATTTTTCAGTAAGGTCCAAGATTCTTAACCCACTAAATTGGACACTTGTAGCCCATGAATGCATCTTTGATCTTGTAGATTTGGACCTTCACAATTATGTCTTCATGTTGGCTCAATTTCACTTTCAAGTTAAAGGAATGTGATCCATTTAATTGTTGCCTCCATTGTGCATTGATCCTCCTTTTCCTTGAGCTCCATTATTAAGCCTTCCAAAGCTTGCTTCATTCTTAGTCTTGGACCTTGTCATGGGTCCAATTCCCTTTAATGCCTCTTCCTCAGTGGGTTTATCTTGTAAGCATGTAACCTCTCCTTGGCTCACATCATTCCCTCCTTCTTTAGGTGAATTTGTCCTCGAATTTAGGTCTTCATCACCTACATCAAAAGGACACAAATCAGCCACATTAAATGTTGGACTAACACCATACTCACCAGGAAAGTCAATTTCGTAAGCATTGTCATTAATTCTTTCCAACACTTGGAATGGTCCATCTCCTCTTGGTTGAAGCTTTGATTTCCTTTGGGCAGGAAACCTTTCCTTCCTCATATGAACCCACACCCAATCACCAGGTTCAAGGACAATTCTTTTTCTCCCTTTATTGGCTTTATTTGCATATTGCTCCATTTTCTTCTCAATTTGAGCTTTAACTTGCTCATGAAGCTTTTTCACATACTCAGCCTTTGTTTTGCCATCCTTATGAACTAAAGAAGAAGTGTTAGGTAAAGGAAGCAAATTAAGAGGTGTTAGTGGATTGAATCCATAAACAATCTCAAAAGGAGAAAATTGAGTAGTAGAATGGACAGCCCTATTATAAGCAAATTCAACATGGGGTAAACACTCTTCCCAAGATTTAATGTTCTTCTTAATAATTGCTCTAAGAAGAGTAGAAAGAGTCCTATTTACCACCTCGGTTTGGCTATCAGTTTGGGGGTGGCATATAGTGGAGAAAAAAAGCTTTGTTCCATAAGGTCCTCCAAAAATGGCTTAAAAATTTGGTGTCACGGTCTAAAACAATGCTCCTAGGCATGCCATGAAGTCTTACCACCTCTTTGAAAAACAAATCTGCCACATGAGTTGCATCATCCACTTTGTGGCAAGGTATGAAGTATGTCATCTTGGAGAATCTATCAACTACCACAAAAATGGAGTCCTTCCCTTTTTGGGTGCGTAGTAGCCTTTCTTGAAAGTGCATCTACCATAACATTCACCTTTCCTTGCTTATGCTTAATCACATAAGGAAATTGTTCAAGAAATTTAACCTATTTAGCATGCCCTTTGTTGAGCTTTCCTTACCCCTTCAAATACTTCAAAGATTCATGATCACTATGAATGACAAATTCTTTAGACAAAAGATAATGCTGCCATGTTTACAAAACTCTAACAAGTGCACACAATTCTTTATCATAAGTGGAATAGTTAAGACTGGCTCCACTTAATTTCTCACTAAAATTTGCAGTGGGATGACCATCGTGAAGTAAAACAACCCCAATACCCACATTAGATGCATCACATTCAATTTCAAATGATTTAGAAAAATCAAGCAAAGTAAGAATGGGTGCATGTGTGAGTTTGTCCTCAAGTGCTTGAAATGCATTTTCTTGATTCTCTACCCATTTAAAACCCACATTTTTCTTAACGATTTCATTTAGGGGTGCCGCCAATGTGCTGAAATCCTTCACAAATCTTCTATAGAAACTTGCCAACCCATGGAAGCTCCTAACCTTACTCACAGTTTTAGGAGTTGGCCAATCTCTAATAGCCTTTACTTTCTCTTCATCAACCTGCACTCCTTTAGAACTTATGACAAAACCAAGAAAAATCACATGATCAGTGCAAAAAGAACACTTTTCCAAGTTAGCATATAGTTTCTCCTTTCTAAGGATATGCAAGACAGATTTGAGATGTGTAGCATGCTCATCAAAACTCTTGGAATATACCAAAATATCATCAAAGCATACAACCACAAATTTTCTAAGAAATTCTTGCAAGACATGGTTCATAAGCCTCATAAAAGTGCTTGGTGCATTAATTAACCCAAAAGGCATTACCAACCATTCACAAAATCTATATTTAGTTTTGAAATTAGTTTTCCATTCATCCCCTTCCCTTATCCTAATTTGATGGTACCCACTTTTCAAATCAATTTTAGAAAAGAAGCAAGCACCATGCAATTTATCAAGCAGATCATCAAGCCTAGGAATAGGACGGCTATACCGAATTATGATGTTGTTGATTGCTCTATAGTTAGTGCACATCCTCCATGATCCATCCTTTCTAGGCACCAAAATTACAGGTACAGCATAAGGACTTAAGCTCTCTCTAGCCCATCCTTTTTGCAATAACTCCTCCACTTGATTTTGTATCCCCTTTGTTTCTTGAGGGTTGCTCCTATAAGCTAGCCTATTGGGTAGAGAAGCACTAGGAATAAGGTCTATTTGGTATTCTATCCCCCTCATTGGTGGCAAACCGTGAGGCACTTCCTTGGGAAACACATCCTCGAGATCCTGCAAAATAACAAAAACATCACTAGGCAAGCAATTAGCATTAGA
This sequence comes from Pterocarpus macrocarpus, assembly GCA_031439585.1. Lineage (NCBI taxonomy): Eukaryota > Viridiplantae > Streptophyta > Magnoliopsida > Fabales > Fabaceae > Pterocarpus > Pterocarpus macrocarpus. Next base: position 32,408,479 of record CM062516.1, read on the forward strand.
TTCCAAGCAGGTTTCCTTGTACAACAAAAGAACTATAGGCTGCCTTGCCAAATAGGCTCTCTTCACTCACTTCCTCTTGCAAACAAATTTTCTATTTTTCTCTTTTTCTTGTCCTCATTCTCTCTTTTCTTTTCTTTCCTCCCTTTCTTTTGAGTTTTGTCCTCATAATCAAGTATTTTCTTTTTCACACACTCTTTCTCTTTTTTAAGCTCTCGCTCTTCTTTTTCTCTTTTCTCTCTCATTTTTATTTGATCCTCACAAACCTCCCTAGGTGATAGTGGTACAAGTGTGACTTTGCGAGAATTGTGAACAAAAGAGAACTTGTTGGAGAATCTATCATGGTGAACTTGCCTATCAAATTGCCAAGGTCTTCCAAGAAGAATGTGGCTTGCCTCCATAGGGACAATATCACATAGAACTTGATCTTCATATTTGCCAATGGAGAAATTAATCAACACTTGTTGATTCATTACCAATTCACCACTATTACTTAGCCATTGGAGCTTATATGGTTTTGCATGTGGTGTAGTCTTTAGGTTGAGTTTGGTGACTAACCTAGTGCTTGCCACATTGGTGCAACTCCCACCATCAATGATCATAGAGCATGTTTTGCCTTGAATAAGGCAGCGGGTATGAAAAATATTTTCTCTATGGTTTTCCTCATGCTTCTTGGCTTGACTGCCCAATAACCTCCTAACTACCAAGAGATCTCCATGTTGTGCATAAGTTGCTCCATCATTTTCCTCATCACTTGAAGAAGAGGAATGGGAAGAAATTTCTTCATTAGAGATACTCCCATTATCCCTCACCACCATAGTCTTCTTATTTGGGCATTGGGATGCAATATGTCCTTTTCCCAAAAACCTAAAGCACTTGTTATCCTTAATCTTGGAAGTAGTAAAAGTAGTAGGAATAGGCTTCTTAGTACTTGCTACCTCCTTAGAATTAGAAGAAGAATCCTCCTTCTTTGGCTTGTCTTTCCAACTTAAAGAGTAGTTTGAAAAAGATAATTTCTTTATAGTACCCTTTCTCTCTAATTATTGCTCCACTTTCATTACTTGATGAACTAAGTCTTCAAGCTCCACATAATGTTGTAACTCCACAATGTCTCCAATATCTCGATTTAGGCCATGGAGAAACTGAGCCATAGTTGCTTCCCTATCCTCCACAATATTGGCCCTAATCAAAGCCACCTCTATCTCCTTATAATACTAATCCGCACTCCTACTCTCTTGGGTGAGTCTTTGCAATTTGTTGTGCAATTCCCTATGGTAATGGGAAGGCACAAATCTCCTTCTCATCAAAGTCTTCATTTCATCCCAAGTGTTGATAGGATGCTCTCCATATCTTCTTCTCTTTTTTTGTAATTGATCCCACCAAATTAAGGCATAATCAGTGAACTCAAGGGCAGCCACCTTCACTTTCTTTGCTTCATTGTAATTGTGGCATGAAAAGATTTATTCTATTTTCATCTCCCACTCAAGGTATGTTTTGGGATTATTCCTCCCTTGGAAGGAAGGTACCTTGACTTTCACACCTCCTAGATCATCATCACATCTTTGGTCTCTACCTCCTCTTTCATGTCTTCTTCCCCCTTCACGCCTCCTTCTTTCTCTTGGGGAATTATAGAATAGGTCACTTTCTTGATGAGATTCTTCATTATTAGAATTGTCCCTATGGTTGTAAACTCTTCCTCCTTCAAGTTGCCTTTGGAGCATTCTCTCAAAGTGTTGAGTAAGTGCCTCCATTTGAAGCCTGTTAAGATCTTGCCTAGGGGAATTAGGTGATATTTCCCCATTCATGCTTACAACAAAAAGAAGATGACAAGGAAAATTACAAAAGAAATGTTAGAAGACCTCACCACTCTACTCATGTGGTTGCACTCTAAAATTTTATCTACTCGTGTTTTGCACTCATATAGGCTTTTGTATAATGTTCACTCTTGCCTTTTACCACTTAACTTCCTTTATAAGCTCTTAAGAAAAGAACCTTATTAATGATTTTTTATCAAGATAGCAAGTAGACAATCAAGTGAGCAAGAAACCAACAAGAAAATGTAATACCCTCCCAAGTATAGTACTATGCTTAAGTCATAGTACCACACTCTGGAGTTGTTACTGTTACCTGAATGGACCTTATCTGACAGCAACTTCAGCCATCTTCGAAAATTCTTGAACTATCTGGAGACAACATGGAAATAGGAGTGAGAATTATAAATTCTCAGTAGGATTCTCTAATTGTCATACATAATGTCATCGTTGTCATCTCCAATTTGCTTCGGTTTATTATGAAAAAGGTGAACATGCTATACAAACTGTTTAATTTTACAGTTCGAAAATATACTATCCGAAGCAAAGTTCAGTTTTACTCATAGACTTGTCATTTGGGAGAGCCCATACAACACCAATTTATGAACTATACTATGAATAATAACTGCACATATTAGAAATACACATCAATATACTGGATACATAACTTCTGTACATAACTTTACTTGTACTTGAAGTTATGCATGTATATAACATTTACTTTTCTTTCTTTATCTTCCTTTTCGTCATAAAATCTTTACGTGCCACATTCCAAAGTATGATCGCCATGTCATACCTCATCAGAGTGTGATCGCCATGTCACGTTCCTTAGGAATATGGGATCTTCATTTGGTACTTACACTAGCTAGGTCATGCTATACCTCATGTAAGTTCTATCCCCTATACTCACACTAGCTGGGTCGATGCCATGCCTCATGTGAGTGGGGTGCTTGCATATGCTTTAATCTTTAGTCTTTAGCCTTTAGTCTTTAGCCTTTACTGCCCTTGGGTAGCCTGGCTTTGGAGTGAGCTCGTCAGCTCCACCCGTGACCGTCGTCACACCAACTCACCCACAAGGGGATCCACTGCCTCTAGGTTGGAGGGATCTCATTCTGGCCACATGCTTCTAATTGAAGGGATCTCTTCTGGTCACGTGCCTTAAAACTGAGGGATCTCATTTGACCACGTGCCTTCAATATAGAGGGATCTCATCTGACCATGTGCCTCCAACATAGAGGGACCCAAGTTTTAGCTGCCTTCACAATGAGGGATTCAATGTGCAACTGCTTCTAGGTAAAGGGACCCACATTTTTATCATTTAACTGCCTTCATAGGGAGGGATCTCAAATAACTGCCTCCAAGTGAAGGGACCCACATATTATCTTATTTTGCTGCCTTCACAAGGAGGGACCTCAAATAACTGCCTCCAAGTGAAAGGACTCACATTCAATATATTCACATTCTTTCATTCTCATGCATACTCAAGCATAGTCATGCTGAATGTACTCGTACATATGCTTCATCATTTATCTTTATATATGTCATAACTCATATCATACTTAAATTCATCCTTGCATATAAACATTCATAGTCTCATAGACTACTACTGTAAATTTGGCAGCATAACGGATCAGATCCATTTTCCCATGAATAATGTCAGTTCTCACGGACAAATCAGTCATAGCTGTATAATCAATCTAACATATCTATCCATGTAAAACTTGCAACCATCAACTCAAACCTTATATGTTTATTGACACTTGTGAAACCATCAATTTTGTCATTTCTGCCAATTCTATTCAGTTCTGCCTGAATTTTGCATAATCCACCTTTACCTCTACTCAACTCATTTAAACTTGAATTTTGGATATGTCATAGCTCTATGTATCTACTTTCTAACTTCTTTAGTCCCATATCATTTTGATTTATATAACTCAAGATATTTAAATTTTGCCTCAGCCTATTCGATCACTGGCCCGAATTACACTCTTGGAAGTATAAATTCACTAAAAATCGAAACTAAGCTCAAATCATACGGAGTTTGTGCATATCAAAGCTAACAGGACAACCTTTCATTTGCAACAAGTTTCACTTGATTTTCTTAAGTATACCTCGAATTACAAGTCTTGAAAATCGACCTTCCTGAACTACCCTGTTTTAGCTCGGTTTGGACATAGGCTAACTTGCTCGAACCACTAGGATCAATTGGGGTCATAACAAACTCGGAATTTCATATTGGGAAGTTTTGCTATGTGTAAGCTTTCTAACAAAGTTAGTTTCACTTAATTTGAAGTTGTATAGGGTGAGTTATACCCTCCTCAAGTCATCCTGCCCGGATAAAAGTCCTAATTCCTATGTCAAACTTCAAAAATTCATATCTCTCTCAATACTAATCCAATAGCCTTATATTATATATATATGGAAAGCTCTAATTGTCTACTTTCATTTAAAAATGGTTTCATTGGGTTTAACCGGCTGTAGGTGGAGCCATACACTCCACCATCCAGACTATCGTGGACTCTTCACTAAGACAGCATCCTAATCCTCCATTCCTTCTAGCTTTTCTTCTTCTAACCATAATTCTAACTCAAGATTTCATATTAATCCTATCATAATCCATCATAATACATCTAATATATCATCAAATACATGAAGAAGAGTATAAGTTCATACAGCCATAGTGCAAATAATTCAAGAACAGAAGTAGAATCCTACCTTTTTGGAGTGTGATTTGAGCTAAGTCTTGAAGCTTGAATTGTTAGAACCTTGTTAAGCTTGAAGGAGTGATGGAGTTGGGTGAGTGGAGAAGAGAAAAGAGAGCCGAACAAGGGATAGGGCAATGTAGAAATGGGGTTGAAGGAGACAAAGAATGAGTTATTTAAGCTTGAGGTGGTAGTTAACATGGAGGGTTTTGATTGGCCTAAAAACACAAGGCTGAGTTTCAGCCAACCTTCCCCATTTTTGTGGGTAAGGTTCAGCCATGTATCCCTCTTTTTGTGACAAAATTGCTCTCCACGTCACTTAAAAGTAGAACTCGCTTCCACTGTATTTCTGAAAATGACATCGGAACTCGTACTTCCTTAAAGTCGGAACTCATGCTATTTTATTTGAGCTTGGAGCTGAAGCCGGATGTCGGAACTCATCCAACCTTATTTGACACTTGAGAGTAACTTCGGATATCGGAAGTCATACAGCTTACAATCACCTAATCTCGGAACTCCCTATTCAAACTCGGGAACGCCAGCAGAAATGGAAGGCTCCTGGGGATAAGCTCGGATATCGGAACTCGTATGACTTGGAATCAGCTCAAAGATCCGAACCCGTATCCATTCTAGTTGAGTTCAACTCAAGGCCGGAACTCGTTACATTCAACTTGGAGGTTGGTACTTGCATCATTGTATTAAACTATAACTTCGGAGGTTGGAAACCATGTACACTATTTTGAAACATGAGGTTTGAGGTCGAAACTCGAGTAGATGTTGCTGAAACTTGGAGATAAATTATGAGATCGGAAACCGGGTACATTGTCTTTCAGACATGAAGTCGGATATCGGGAATCACGTTTATGTTATTCGGACTTCAAGTCGGAAGTCGGGGAAATGAGGAATGCTAGGTGTGGTTAAGGTCGGAAGTCGAAAATTATGCTGAAATTCGAAAATGAACTCGAAAGTCGAAAATTATCCCATTTTGTGTGAAATTCTAAGTGAAGTCAGAAATGGGAATTGATCAAACTTGAAAATAAAGTCGGAACTCAGAAATCGGGGATGTTACAGAAAATATCAATGGATCAAGAGACATAAAAGGATAGAAAAGAAATTCAACAAGGATCAAGACGAATGAAAGGAATATTTGAACTCAGATTTCACAAAGAAAGAATATTGAGTCCTTTAATTCACAAATCCTTCATTTTTTTCTGATTCTGCCCAGAATTTTCGTTTTTTTTTTTTTACGAATTTTCCTTCTTTTTTTTGTGTTAATCAGAAATACAATGACTCTAGTAACAGTTTTTTCTTTTTTTGAGTTTAGGACCCAAAATTAGTAAGAGAATAGAAATTGGTGACAAATAGAGATGGAGAATAAAAAGACACTAATGGTATACTATGGATGAGAGATCAACAAAGATGAATAAGAACAAAAATGGAAACATTTTTTTTTTCGAATTGATAAAGAAAACACGAACCTGAAAATTAAGGAGCCAAAGTTCCGATACCAAATGATACAAAAATTGGAAACGGATTGCCTTGAAATTCAGTTTTAGGGAAGGATATTAATGCCACACTTAAGAAAGATGAGAAGGTGAGTGATAAGTCATGAAGGTTTTGATTGCCACAAGTTGCCTTGATAAGATTAGATTTAGTTCTTTGCCCAAGAACTCAAGGGAAGCTCTCACAATAGAGAAAACTCAAATTTCATTCAAATTCAAGTTATTTTAGCAATACAAGAGTTGTCCTATTTATAGACTTAGTAGACGGCTGAAACATTGAACCTCTACTACACTTCCCACTAAGCATTTAATATCCACTAAGACCCACTAAGCACTAATTCTGCACCACTATCATGCATTCATGCATGTGATATTTATTTTCCACTAGTGCAGCCATAAGAGTCCACTAATCTTAATAATAACTTAGTAACTCTCAAAAGATATCAAAATCCCACTTCAGAAAAATCCCCAAAAATACATATGAAAATACAAAGAAATAATAAAAACTGGGCTTATTTATTTTCCACTAAGGTCCAAGATTCTTAACCCACTAAATTGGACACTTGTAGCCCTTGAATGCATCTTTGATCTTGCAGATTTCGGCCTTCACAATTATGTCTTCATGTTGGCTCAATTTCACTTTCAAGTTGAAGGAATGTGATCCATTTAGTTGCTGCCTCCATTCCGCATTGATCCTCCTTTTCCTTGAGCTCCATTATTAAGCCTTCCGAAGCTTGCTTTATTCTCTTAGTTTTGGACCTTGTCATGGGTCCTCCAATTCCCTTCAATGCCTCTTCCTCCTTGGCTTTGTCTTGTAAGCTTGTAACCCCTCCTTGGCTCACATCAAGTTGATTCCACAGCCACAATAGCTCAGAGGTGTCTTTTCCTTGTCGAGCTTGTTTCTCCCCCTTCGGCAAATCCTCCTGCGATGAAATCAATCACATCTCGGATATCTTGTGGCTACCGGTCTCTAGGCTCCTCTTCATTGCTCGTCTCAAATGTGTATTCCTCGACTACGACTCATTTGCCTTCTTCTATCCTTATCTCTGCTATGGCTTCTTCCTTGCCCTATACTTGCCCAACAATCCTTGCCTGACTATGCATCAATCTAATCCCTCAAAATGGTGCAATCTTCCTTGGTGTGACTATAATTTATATGGAATTCACACTATTTGTTCCTATTGGCTCTTCCCCACATTGCGTGGCAATCGGATCAACCGAGCATTGTATACTTCCTTTAGTATGGTCTTTCTCTTAGCAGTGAGAGAAGTGTATTCATATAACAAGATTGAGGGAGATAAAAATTACTTCTTCCCTCATCTCGGCCCTTCTCCTTTGGGGCAAGTTCTATCTCCTCTGGTTCCATTTTTCCTATCTTTGACTTTACATTAACTCTTCGACCTGTGTAACGTCCGAAAAATTTTATCGTTAACAACTGAGTTGTTCTGTTTTTATCGAAAAAGTGGGTTTAATCAGAATTCAATTAAACATTTGCTTAAAGCCAATTAAGTGTGATTTAAGAAGATTAGGCTTGATGGAATTAGATTAGGAACATAGGAAACCTCACAGAAATTTTTCAAACCGGTTTACTGATTTAAGAGAAATCGATAAGATTTCGGTATTTTAAACTGTCGGAACCGGACCAATAGAAATTTTTCTATGAGTACCCTAGGATGAATGGCTAAGATTTAGCCAAACCACCTCCTTATGTGGTGCCTTGATCAGCCATTGAAGGATGGGAAGCCAAACCAAATTTGAGGGTAAGATGGAATCCACCAATCACCATGAAGCTTGCTTCAAAAATCTTCACCTTTTTTCTTTCCTTTTCTCCTTGTAATTTCGGCCACCCCTAGCTACTGAAGCTCCTCTCATTTCTCTTCTCCTCACTCTCATCTTCACTCCATCTTCATCCCCTCTTCAAGTCTCATCAAAAGTTGCTTCCATCAAAGACACTAAATCAACTAAATTTTAACTAGACAAGGTAGGAAATCCTACTTCTCTTCTTACTTTCTTTGGTTTGGGGCTATATGGGGGTCTTGTGTAACCTGTGATATTGATGTTATGTAGAGTGATGATGATGGTTTATGACTAATTTTGCATGTATATTGTGATTAAAATTGGAATTGGTAGCAAATAGCTTGAACGATAGAGAACAATTCAAGAAGCCATTAGAGTTTTTCCTCGGTGGTCTGTACGGCGGAGTGTACAGCTCCGGCTACAGCTGATTAAATTTGATGAATCTATTTTTATATGAAACTATACATTCAGACATATAAAGTATAAGGTCATTGGATTAGTATAGAATTAGATATGAATTTTTGAAGTTTGACCTAGAAATCTGGATTCTTATCCAAGCAATATGAGTTGAGAAGGATGTAACTCACCCTACACAACTCCAAATTGAGTGAACTCAAAGTTGTTTGAAAGATAACATACAAGGGAGCATCCCATAAAAATTTCAGAATCATATTCATTGCCATTTTTTCCCAGCACATCAATGAAATTGACTTAAGTTTAAACTGGTCTAGAACAGGGTAGTCCAGTAGGGTCAAGTTTCGGGGCTTATATCTCAAAATATACTCATGCAAATGTCATGAAACTTATTTCATTTGAAAGCTTATTCTGTTATCTTTAATTTGATATAAATTTTGAATGATTTCACCTAGATTTCTATTTTTAGTGAATTTTCACTTATAAGAATGCAATTCTAGCTAAGAACAGGGCAATCTGAGTTAAATACTTATATCTTGAGTTATACAAATCAAAATAAGATAGGACTAAAAGGGTGGGAAACTAGACACATAAGACTATGGCATATCCAAAAATTAGGTTTAAATGAGTTGAATTGAACTAAGGATGGAGTATACCAAACTCGAGCAGAATAGGAGAGAATAAACCGAAAATCTTATTTATGCTTAAATTGAAGTTGATGAATGATGCTATGAATATATATATATATATATATATATATATATATATAATTGTTGATCCATGTTGAATTGCAAGTTTGAACAATTGTACTGGTTGTCTGGCACTACTCATGGGGAAGCGGACTCGATCCGTTATGCTGCCGAAATTTCGTCAAGAAATTCATATGTTGTGTAAATTGCAATGGCATGAACACATGATGTTTGAAAGAATAAAGTTAGTTGTGCATGCAATTCATGGATATTGCAAAGGATTCCATATTACTTGGGCCAGCCCCTGAACAAATTTAAGGGGAATAGATCAGTAGGAAGCTTGGGGAAAGTAAACCCGACAATCCTGTATAGGAACGAGCTCGGTCCTGAAAAGCAGACTATTACCCAGGAGTATATGGTCAATAACTCCCAGGGGACCAAGGATGAAAATAAGTTTTAAGAGGCGGAAGTCTTCAAGGATAAGATGCATTTTCCAGTTGCACATTAATATGTACAGTATGATACCCCTTAATTGATTGCTCTAGTTACCTATTTATTGGTCTTAATATATTATTGTTTTCGTATAGTTACTGTTTTAATTACATTAGCATATCTATTAACTAAAATTGAGTTTGTTTCGGTGTATGTTTTATAAAAAAGAATTTAAGTTAAATATTACTATTATGTTGTACTATTTTAAATTACGGAAAGATCGAAACAACTGGTAATGACAGTGATGACAAATATGTAAAAACTAGGAATTCCTTCTGAGAAATATTTATTTCTCACCCTACTATATATTTCCGTGTCATTCTCAGATCATGGAGAACGCAGCAACCGGAGTTCTGTTCATTGAGTTTCCTAAGCTCCATATCCACCTCGACCTATTTTTGGACTCTGTATATATATTCGGTAGATGTCAGTTTCGCCTTTACTTCTTCTTCTAGAGAGATTTCGCTATTCCGCTTATGCATCCGCTTTTCAACCCCGCCGTCCCTTATATTGCCATTCCCCTCTGCATGGCCCATCCCTTTCCACCTCCACCAGCAGCAGCAGCAGCAGCTCCAGCTCCTATGGCCCCTTCTGCCTCACCACCGCAGCAGATGCCCTCAGTCTCGATGTCTGAGGAGGATCCATCTGAGGCAGCGAGTTCCTCTTCCTCATCCTCTACTCCAAGCGTGGACTACACTCCTACAGACGCCAGCATGGTGAATGGATTTCTTTCTTTGGATTCAGTTTAGATAGTGTGCATGCCGTAGTAGTAGTAAATGTACAGAATGGCCCTCTTTTGACAATCTGGGTCATGGGCAGATAGGTAGGAGTTAGGAGTTGTGCATGAAATATCCCATGGGGACCAACTAGGGTACTGTTCATAGGGGCAGACTGATTTATTTTGTGTTAGTGGCCTCATTTTTATTACAATGTGCTGTTTTATGTATTGTTTGACAAACTTTGAAAATAGACGTCTATGTATATATATATGATGTAGTTTGCAGTAGTTCTGTCTATATTGCATTTTTATTTATGTTACGTTACTTCCAGTACAACAATTAACTAGTATTTATTCCGCCGTCAAACAGAAAATTTTGTTACGCGAATAGTCATCTCTATGTGGGTAATTAATAATGAGACAGAAAACGGAATTTAATCAGCTCACTACACATAATCACTTATCAGATAAATATATTATGACTTAAGCATAGTACTTTGTCTGGTAAGGTGTTACATTTTTGGTATCAGAGCAGTTCGTCCTAATATAGGCCTAAGGATTGGACTAACTATGCTTCGCATATGCTCTGTATTCCCTAGATATTATTATGTACTGAGTCTTGTCCATATGGATAGGATACACGTAAGGGAGTTTGCCTAACCGTATGCTATTATTTACTAGCACACCAAACTTAGAATTGAGCCTGATCAACTCAATTACTCTTGTTTTGTGTGTTTAGAACTCGATGGCTTCTGGAAGGCGAGGTAAGCGAACTTCCCCAGCCAAGGAGAAATCTACGGAGTTCTTAGATACGATACGAGAGATGGCACACACTATGTGCAAGCAGGCAACTGCGGCGACTCAAATGATGGGCCAACTAGGAAGGCAGTCAGAGGTAGGTCTTGGAGGGAATCATAATGGCCTTAGAGTGGATCTGGAATACCTCAAATTTGCTGAGTTTCAAAAGGACAACCCACCCAGCTTCAGGGGAGCCTTTAACCCAGATAAAATAGATGAGTAGGTTAAAGCTATGGAAAAGATTTTCTCCATATTAGATTGCACAGATCGTCAGAAGGTGACCTTTGCCACCTATATGCTAGAAGCAGATGCAGAATTCTGGTGGAATGGTGCACGGCGGTTATTAGATGGATCCTAGACAGATATTACTTGGGACATATTCAGAGATGAGTTCTGATGTGAGCCAAGAAGGGGTTACAAGCTTACAAGACAAAGCCATGGAGGAAGAGGCATTGAAGGGAATTGGAGGACCCATGACAAGGTCCAAGACTAAGAGAATGAAGCAAGCTTTGGAAGGCTTAATAATGGAGTTCAAGGAAAAGGAGGATCAATGCACAATAGAGGCAACAACTAAATGGATCACATTCCTTCAACTTGAAAGTGAAATTAACCCAACAAGAAGACATAATTGTGAAGGCCCAAATCTACATGATCAAAGATGCATTCATGGGCTACAAGTGTCCAATTTAGTGGGTTAAGAATGTTGGACTTTAGTGGAAAATAAATAAGTCCAATTTTGATTATTTTCTTTGTATTTTCGTATGTATTTTTGGGGGATTTTTTTGAAGTGGGTTTTTGATGTCTTTTGTGGGTTTTCAATGTCTTTTGAGAGTTACTAAGTTATTATTAGGATTAGTGGACTCTTATGACTGCACTAGTGGAAAATAAATGTCACATGCATGAATGCATGATAGTGGTGCAGAATAGTAGCTTATTGGGTCTTAGTGGATATTAAATGCTTAGTGGGAAGTGTAGTAGAGGTTCAATGTTTCAGCTCTTCACTAAGCCTATAAATAGAAGAACTCTTGTATTGCTAAAACATCTTGAATTTGAATGAAATTTGAGTTTCCTCTATTGTGAGAGCTTCCCTTGAGTTCTTGGGCAAAGAACTAATATGATCTTATCAAGGCAACTTGTGGCGATCAAAACCATCATAACTTATCACTCACCTTCTCATCTTTCTTGAGTGTGGCATCAATATCCTTCCCTAAAATTGAATTTCAAGGCGATCCATTTCCGAGTTTCGTATCATTTGGTATTTAGAGCTTTGGCTCCTTGATTTTCAGGTTTGTGTTTTCTTTGTCAATTCAAAAAAAAAAAAGGTTTCCATGTTCGTTCTTGTTCATCTTTGTTGATTTTTGATCCATAGTATCCCATTAGTGTCTTTTCATTCTCCATCTCTATTTGTCACCAATTTCTGTTCGCTATTTGGGTCATAAACTCGAAAAAAAAAAAAAGTGTTAAGTCATTGTGTTTCTGATTAAAAAAAAAAGAGACAAGCAAAAATTCGAAAAAAAAAAAACGAAAATTCTGGGCAGAATCAAAAAAAAAAAAGGGATTTGTGAATTAAAAGGACTCAAGATTCTTTCTTTGTGAAATCTGAATTCAAAGATATTCCTTTCATTACTCTTGATCTTTGTTGAATTTCTTGTTCTATCCGTTTATGTCTCTTGGTCCATTCATATTTTCTTATTGGTTTCTTGTTCACTTGATTGTCTACTTGCTGTCTTGAGAAAAATCATTAATAAGGTTCTTTTCTTAAGAGCTTATAAAGGAAGTTGAGTGGTAAAAGGCAAGAGTGAACATTACACAAAAGCCTATTTGAGTGCAAAACATGAGTGGATAAATTTGAGTGCAAACACGTGAATAGAGTGGTGAGGTCCTTCTAATATTTCTTTTGTAATTTTCCTTGTCATCTTCTTTTTGTTGCAAGCATGAGTGGGGAAAGATCACCTAATTCCCCTAGGCAAGATCTTAATAGGCTTCAAATGGAGGCACTTACTCAACACTTTGAGAGAATGCTTCAAAGACAACTTGAAGGATTACACGAAAGGATGGACCGACTTGAAGGAGGACGAGTTTCCAACCAAGGGGGCAATTCTAATCATGAAGAATCTCATCAAGAAAGTGACCCATTCTATGATTCCCCAAGAGAAAGAAGGAGGCGTGAAGGGGGAAGAAGACATGAAAGAGGAGGTAGAGACCATAGACGTGATGATGATCTAAGAGGTGTGAAAGTCAAGGTACCTTCCTTGCAAGGGAGGAATAATCCCGAAACATACCTTGAGTGGGAGATGAAAATAGAACAAATCTTCTCATGCCACAATTACAATGAATCAAAGAAAGTGAAGGTGGCTGCCCTTGAGTTCACCGATTATGCCTTAATTTGGTGGGATCAAGTGCAAAAAGAGAGAAGAAGATATGGAGAGCATCCTATCAACACTTGGGATGAAATGAAGACTTTGGTGAGAAGGAGATTTGTGCCTTCCCATTACCATAGGGAATTGCACAACAAATTGTAAAGACTCACCCAAGGGAGTAGGAGTGTGGATGAGTATTACAAAGAGATGGAGATGGCTTTGATTAGGGCCAATATTGTGGAGGATAGGAAAGCAACCATGGCTCGATTTCTCCATGGCCTAAACCGAGATATTGGAGACATTGTGGTGTTACAACATTATGTGGAGCTTGAAGTCTTAGTTCATCAAGCAATGAAAGTGGAGCAACAATTAAAGAGAAAGGGTATTATGAAGAAATCATCTTCTTCAAACTACTCTTTAAGTTGGAAGGACAAGCCAAAGAAGGAGGGTTCTTCTTCTAATTCTAAGGAGGTAGCAAACACTAAGAAGCCTATTCCTACTACTTCTTCTTCTACTTCTAAGAGTAGGGATATCAAGTGCTTTAGGTGTTTGGGAAAATGACATATTGCAACCGAATGCCCGAATAAGAAAGACTATGGTGGTGAGGGATAATGGTAGTATCTCTAGTGAAGAAATTTCTTCTCATTCCTCTTCCTCAAGCGATGAGGAAAATGATGGAGCAACCTATGCACAAGATGGAGATCTCGTGGTGGTTAGGAGGTTATTGGGAAGTCAAGCCAAGGAGCATGAGGAGGACCAAAGAGAAAATATTTTTCATACCCGCTACCTTATTCAAGGTAAAACATGCTCTATGATCATTGATGGTGGGAGTTGCACCAATGTGACAAGCACTAGGTTGGTCACTAAACTCAACCTAAATACTACACCACATGCAAGACCATATAAACTCCAATGGCTAAGTAATAATGGTGAATTGGTAATGAATCAGCAAGTGTTGATTAATTTCTCCATTGGCAAATATGAAGATCAAGTTCTATGTGATATTGTGCCTATGGAGGCAAGCCACATTCTTCTTGGAAGACCTTGGCAGTTTGATAGGCGAGTTCACCATGATGGATTCTCCAACAAGTTCTCTTTTGTTCATAATTCTCACAAAGTCACACTTGTACCATTATCACCTAGGGAGGTTTGTGAGGATTAAATAAAAATGAGAGAGAAAAGTGAAAAGGAAGAGCGAGAGCTTAAAAAAGAGAAAGAGTGTGTGAAAAAGAAAGTACTTGATTTTGAGGACAAAACTCAAAAGAAAAGGGGGAAAGAAAAGAAAAGAGAGAATGAGGAAAAGAAAAAGAGAAAAATAGAAAATTTGTTTGCAAGAAGAAGTGAGGTGAAGAGAGCTTATTTGACAAGGCAGCCTATATTTCTTCTTTTGTGCGAGGAAACCTGCTTGGAATCTACTACTAACTCCTTGCCTAGTGATGTTGTTGTTATTTTGCAGGATTTTGAGGACGTGTTTCTCAAGGAAGTGCCTCACGGTTTGCCACCAATGAGGGGGATAGAACACCAAATAGACCTCATTCCTAGCGCTTCTCTACCTAATAGGCCAGCCTATAGGAGCAACCCTCAAGAAACAAAGGAGATACAAAATCAAGTGGAGGAGTTGTTGCAAAAAGGATGGGTTAGAGAGAGTTTAAGTCCTTGTGCTGTACCCATAATTTTGGTGCCTAAAAAGGATGGATCATGGAGGATGTGCACTGACTGTAGAGCAATCAACAACATCACAATTCGGTATAGACATCCTATCCCTAAACTTGATGATTTGCTTGATGAATTGCATAGTGCTTGCTTCTTTTCTAAAATTGATTTGAAAAGTAGGTACCATCAAATTAGGATAAGGGAAGGGGATGAATGAAAAACTGCTTTCAAAACTAAATATGGATTGTATGAATGGCTGGTAATGCGTTTTGGGTTAACTAATGCACAAAGCACTTTTATGAGGCTTATGAACCATGTCTTACGAGAATTTCTTGGAAAATTTGTGGTTGTATACTTTGATGATATTTTGGTATATTCCAAGAGTTTTGATGAGCATGTTGCACATCTCCAATCTGTCTTGCATGTCCTTAGAAAGGAGAAACTATATGCTAACTTGGAAAAGTGTTCTTTTTGCACTGATTATGTGGTTTTTCTTGGTTTTGTCATAAGTTCTAAAGGAGTACATGTTGATGAAGAGAAAGTTAAGGCTATTAGAGATTAGCCAACTCCTAAAACTGTGAGTGAGGTTAGGAGCTTCCATGGATTGGCAAGTTTCTATAGAAGGTTTGTGAATGATTTTAGCATATTGGCAGCACCCCTAAATGAAATTGTTAAGAAACACGTGGGTTTTAAATGGGGGGAGAATCAAGAAAATGCATTTCAAGCACTTAAGGACAAACTCACACATGCACCCATTCTTGCTTTGCCTGATTTTTCCAAATCATTTGAAATTGAATGTGATGCATCTAATGTGGGTATTGGGGCTGTTTTACTTTGAGATGGTCATTCCATTGCATATTTTAGTGAGAAATAAAGCGGAGCCACTCTCAACTATGCCACTTCTGATAAAGAATTGTATGCAGTTGTTAGAGCTTTGCAAACATGGCAGCACTATCTGTTGCCTAAAGAATTTGTCATTCATAGTGATAATGAATCTTTGAAGTATTTGAAAGGGCAAGGAAAGCTCAACAAAAGGCATGCCAAATGGGTTGAATTTCTTGAACAATTTCCTTATGTGATTAAGCACAAGCAAGGAAAGGTAAATGTTGTAGCAGATGCACTTTCAAGAAGGTATAATTTGCTTGCTACACTTGAAACTAAATTGCTTGGCTTTGAACATATCAAGGAATTGTATGTGCATGATAATGAATTTTCCCAATTATATTCTGCATGTGAAAAGAAATCACAAAATGGGTTTGTTAGGCATGATAACTACTTGTTTAAAAGTAATAGACTTTGTGTGCCTAAAGGATCCATGCATGAATTTCTAGTTAGGGAAGCATATGAGGGGGGTTTAATGGGACACTTTGGGGTTCAAAAGACCTTAGAAATGCTGCATGAACATTTTCATTGGCCACACATGAAGCATGATGTGTAGAAATTTTGTAAAAGGTGCATTGTGTGTAGAAAAGCAAAATCTAAGGTATCACCTCATGGACTTTACACTCCTTTGCCTACTCCTAATTCCCCTTGGACTGACTTATCTATGGATTTTGTTTTAGGGCTACCACATACCCAAAAAGGGAAGGACTCCATTTTTGTGGTAGTTGATAGATTCTCCAAGATGGCACACTTCATACCTTGCCACAAAATGGATGATGGAACTCATGTGGCAGATTTGTTTTTCAAAGAGGTGCTAAGACTTCATGGCATGCCTAGGAGCATTGTTTCAGATTGTGACACCAAATTCTTAAGCCATTTTTGGAGGACCTTATGGAACAAGCTGGGAACAAAGCTTCTTTTCTCCACCACATGCCACCCCCAAACTGATGGCCAAACTGAGGTGGTAAATAGGACTCTTTCTACTCTTCTTAGAGCAATTGTTAAAAAGAACATTAAGTCTTGGGAAGAGTGTTTACCGCATGTTGAATTTGCTTATAATAGGGCTGTCCATTCTACTACTCAATTTTCTCCTTTTGAGATTGTTTATGGGTTCAATCCACTAACACCTCTTGATTTGCTTCCTTTACCTAACACTTCTTCTTTAGTTCACAAGGATGGCAAAACAAAGGCAAAATATGTGAAGAAGCTTCATGAGCAAGTTAAAGCTCAAATTGAGAAGAAAATGGAGCAATATGCAAATAGAGCCAATAAAGGGAGAAAAAGAGTTGTCCTTAAACCCGGTGATTGGGTGTGGGTTCATATGAGGAAGGAAAGGTTTCTTGCCCAAAGGAAATCAAAGCTTCAACCAAGAGGAGATGGACCATTCCAAGTGTTGAGAGAATTAATGACAATGCTTACAAAATTGACTTGCCCGGTGAGTATGGTGTTAGTGCAACATTTAATGTGGCTGATTTGTGTCCTTTTGATGCAGGTGATGAAAAGCTAAATTTGAGGATGAATTCACCTAAAGAAGGAGGGAATGATGTGAGCCAAGGAGGGGTTACAAGCTTACAAGACAAAGCCATGGAGGAAGAGGCATTGAAGGGAATTGGAGGAACCATGACAAGGTCCAAGACTAAGAGAATGAAGCAAGCTTTGGAAGGCTTAATAATAGAGCTCAAGGAAAAGGAGGATCAATGCACAATGGAGGCAACAACTAAATGCATCACATTCCTTCAACTTGAAAGTGAAATTGAGCCAACATGAAGACATAATCGTGAAGGCCCAAATCTGCATGATCAAAGATGCATTCATGGGCTACAAGTGTCCAATTTAGTGGGTTAAGAATGTTGGACCTTGGTGGAAAATAAATAAGTCTAGTTTTTATTATTTTCTTTGTATTTTCGTATGTATTTTTGGGGGATTTTTCTAAAGTGGGTTTTTGATGTCTTTTGTGGGTTTTCAATGTCTTTTGAGAGTTACTAAGTTATTATTAGGATTAGTGGACTCTTATGGCTGCACTAGTGGAAATTAAATGTCACATGCATGAATGCATGATAGTGGTGCAGAATACTAGCTTAGTGGGTCTTAGTGGATATTAAATGCTTAGTGGGAAGTGTAGTAGAGGTTCAATGTTTCAGCCCTTCACTAAGCCTATAAATAGAAGAACTCTTGTGTTACTAAAACATCTTGAATTTGAATGAAATCTGAGTTTTTCTCTATTGTGAGTGTAACACCCTAATAAACCCATACTACGCTTAAGTCATATTACGGCGTTTTATTGGTTGTTACTTATGCTCGTGGAAAACTAAACTTCACTTGAAATTAAGTTACGTGGAAAATACGATAAGATTTTTTTTTTTGAAATACGTCGTCGCTTTGCAGCGTTTTGAAAAGTAAAGCCTTGAACGAGAATACAGATAGAGAAAAAGCGCGTCGCATACATACAAGTCGTAAAATAAAGGAACAACGGATGTAAAGAAACAAAATACATTCACTTTACTAAATTAATCATACATATATATAAAGTCTCATAGTATTTAACAATATATAAAAAGATGACTCATGGTCATGCCATGGCCCCAAAATATCAAACGTAAACAAATATAACAAGGTTCGTCCCAAAATGAAATACATGAGATAAGGAGCAATATTAAAATAGCCCATGTAGATACGTTTGGCTTCCTCGCCCCTTCTGCTGCGCTCGATCGGATGAAAATCATGTCCTCGAGTGCCTGGTTCCCCTCGCTCCTTGGCCTCGGGGAATGTGAGGAGTACGGATAATGCGGGGGTCCCTGCTAATCAACTCTACGTGACGAACACAACGGCCTGGAGTATAGCTGGCTACCGACGAATGCTTCTCGGAGGGATCCTCCTCAGACATGGCGGGGTGATACTCAGGGGGTGGTGGTGATGCAGCTGTGGTCCTCGGAGTGGCCGTGGAGCTCACATTGACCACGAGAATCACCGGCTGTGGCAGGGGCTCGGCTGCTGGCAGGCCCGGACACATCGGCTCCATCTCGATGGCCGGCAAGGGCTCGAGAGGAAAATCCCAAGGACCCAACAGCGGTCCAAGGCGTGCAGAGGAAATGTCCACTGGGGCTGGCGGGATGTTGGGCTCCTCTCCCTCATGTATGCGACCAAGATGAAAGTAGGTATGGACTACTGTGGTGGTCATCGCCATGATAGTTTGGGCATCCTCGTCGTAGGCCCACTCATGGTGGGGAGGATCCATGCTCTACTCCACGAGATATGCCATAGGTATCTGGTGACGAGACGGAAAAATAACTAGAGTGAGAAATAAGATTTCTCAGTAGGACTCGAACCTGACACGAAAGTGTCATCGTCATCATCCCAACCACTTCGGTTTTATTAATGAAAATAGTGAGCATTCATAAGGTTCCATTCTTAGGTTTTCGAAAACATGAATATCCGAAGCGGATTCACTTTTAACGTATCCTCTAATCATTTATATCCTAACATACATGGGCACAAGTATAATTACATAAAACATGCATGGCTATGCTATAAGCTTCTCTTAACTTTTTCCCCTTCTAGGGTTTGGACCGAAGTCCCTTTTCTTTTCTTAACTTGACTTTATCTTTTCACCCACTAAACATAAGTGGTAATGAGCTCATACCCTGGCCGTCGCCACCATAGAATTTGGGTACTTACACTGGCTGGATCATGCCATGCCTCATGTAAGACCTATCCCCTATACTCACACTAGCTGGGTCATGCCACGCCTCATGTGAGTCGCGGGTGAGGGGAGCTTAAATTAGGTCGCCTTCCTTTTTGAAGGATCACACCCTTAGTTCGTCTTTTTCTTATTAAAGTTTATGATGCAAAGTTATTCTAATTTTCTTCCACATTTAGGCGTTACGTATTACCGTCCCCAAATGTGATTCTTTTATCGTATATTATTAAGCATCATATCATCAACATATCATATTCATATTGTCATCATATCATATCATCATCATCATATCATCATCATATCATTGTCATCATAATGACACATAGAGATATACATATCACACAAAGTCTTATGAGCTTGGCTTAGTAAATTTGGTGCAAGCTTTTAATTGAAGTTGCCTCTTGTATAAATTCTTTTATTAGGCATAGGGCCAATTTCATCTATTATCCTTTATGAAACTTTTAAGTTGAATTATGAGGGTTTTCTAATGCCTAGTATAAAGGTTTTAATGTCCTAAAGCTTATTTCTCATTAACCTTTAAAACTTAACCATAACAGTTTTACTTTTACAGTGGGGCAGTAACTTTAAAAATTCACCATAATTTCATCTTTTACTATTTTGCTTCGAATTTTGGTATGATTATACTTCTCTGAGTCTATTTTTAAACAAAAAAACCCCACTCAAAAATTCATTTTGTAGCTTGAGTTATGCACATTTTATTCTGACTATCTAGACTTGAAAGTTCAACTTGGGTCAGTGGCTTGTCAACTCCACTGGGAGTTCCTCACATGGAATCTGACAAAACTGGGGATGTTCCTCTATGTCTTAGCTTTCCAACAAACTTGGTCCCACTCAAAAATGTTATGTATAACTTGAGTTATGCACATTTTATTACATACTGCCCGAACAGAAACACATCTGAGGACAGTAGACTTTGAAAATTCATATCTCTCTCGTTTTAAATCCAAATTTCACGTATTTTATATGTATAAAAAGCTCTATGAGTCTATTTTCAATAAAATTAGTTTCTTTGCATTTGGAGTTATTGAAAGAGTTATCAGTCACGCCATACAGACTGCCAGAATTTTTTAGCTTCCACGGTTTTGGTTTCAATGAGTTTTCTTGTAAAAGCATTAAAGCTTTTCCTCAAGTGACCACTTTTCTCTTCCAAACCACTTTTATACTTTGAGATCTTAGTATTAAATCAATGTTTTAACTTCTAAAAATTTGGTTCAATAGTAATAGACACACTAACCGAAAGTTTCATGCCAAAGAGAAGAACACAATATATGAAAAACTCATCATATCAACAAGCATGGCCATAAGGCCTTGGAAACAATTCCTAGAACCACCTAGCTATGGAGAGCTTAGGAGTTCAAGGGCTTGAAGAAAACATAAAAGAAGAAGGTTAGAGTCACTAACAAATGGGTTTCTTGAGGAGTAGAAAGAGTTGGTGGGTTGGAGATGACCTTCCTCCTCCTTGAGCTAGCAAATGGGGCTAAATGAGTGTTTGTTTTGCTTCCTCAAGAACCAAAGAGGGTGGTCCTTGAAGGGCTTGTGAGGGTGGTGATGGAAATGAGGTGAGGAGTAGTAGAGAGATTAGAAGAAGAATAAGGAAGATTGGAAGAACAAGATAAGAGGAATGGGTCTTGGAGAGAGGAAAGAGCTTTGTGTCTTTGAGAGGAATTGAAAAATGAAGTGAGGGGGAGAGAAGAAAGGCTGAATGGCGCAAAAATGAGGGGGAGAGAGTGATGTGATTTTGCTTCTTACAACAAGTAAGAGAGTGGGAAAAACCTTGGGGCAAAAGAGGGAGTTGTGTTTTCTTTGAGTCTTAGCACTTGGGTAAAGACCATGTGATGTTTTCAAGTGGTTAAAAGCATGACCTATCTTAGGATTGGCATTGGATGAATATGATTAATCCAAGTGTCACAATCTTGATGGAGGAGAGTAGATCTTTTGTCTTGACTCAAGAAATCTACTAACATGGACTCTTGATCTAATGGTGTATGATGAGAAGGCAAATAGATGGTGGATATGGCTCTTGCCTTGACCAAATTTTCAAACAATAATTAAAAGGAAGTTTCTAAATTTTTACCATTGTTACAATTATCTAAATACTAATTAATTCAATTGGTTTAATTACACATTAGTACATTTTCAATAAAAAGGGTTTTCCTCGTTAATTATGTAAAGAAGAGGTGAGGGTTAATCTTCATGTAATTAAGGTGTGATACTTATATGCTCCTAGTTAATTAGGTTAGATCACCTTGATTTTATGTTCTAAATCATGAATTAATAAGAATTGGGCATTTAGGCTTTTAATTGTAACTTTTAATGCATTATGTTTCAATTGTTGACCTGCCTTTAATTTACTAAGACCTTGCTCTCGAGATTAGCCGATTAGTTCTTAATTAATCGCTAACCCCTCTAATTATCCGGAGACACCGAGCTAATTAGCTTAGACAAAAATTGGGGATGTTACAGTGAGAGCTTCCCTTGAGTTCTTAGGCAAAGAACTAATCTGATCTTATCAAGGCAACTTGTGGCAATCAAAACCTTCATGACTTATCACTCACATTCTCATCTTTCTTGAGTGTGGCGTCAATACCCTTCCCTAAAACCGAATTTCAAGGCGATCTGTTTCCGAGTTTCGTATCACGTTCTATCAGAAGTACTTCCCTGCGTCTGTACGCAATGCTAAGGAGTTGGAGTTCATGCACCTCCGTCAGGGGAATAGTAGTGTGTCGGAGTACATTGCTAAATTTGAGGAGTTGTGCAAATTTTCCACCATTTATCAACGGAGCCTCGACGAAGTATGGAAATGCATGAATTTTGAAGGTGGACTAAGAGAAGACATCCTTACCACCATAGGACCAATGAAGATTAGAGACTTCCCTTCTTTGGTGAACAATTGCCGCCTAGTGGAGGATTATAACAAAAAGTTAGTTGCTGCTAGGTCAACCGGCAATAACTTTAAGAAGGGGTTAGCTCCGCAAAGCCCGAGGTTCAAGCCCAACTTACAGCAATAGAGAAAGTTTCAGCTAGTGAGCAACAAAGGCAAGCAACCTCAGAGGCCTTTTGGAAACCAGACTTGCAGCCAATGTGGAAGAAATCATGGCAACCGCCCTTGCTTGGCAGGTCAAAATGTCTATTTTGGATGTGGCAGACCAGGCCACAAAATCTATGAATATCCTGCCAGAAACCCTCAACCGACTCCCAAGCCACAATGCCAGGGAAGAGTTTTCACTATGGATGCACAAGAGGTCAACAAGTCGGAAGATTTGATTCAAGATGCGTGGTAAGACTTCATTTTATACGATTCAGGTGCATCTCACTCCTTCATCTCTCATGATTGCATGTCAGCCTTATAGTTACCTATTTCTGAATTACCGTATGACTTGCTAGTTTCTACTCCTACAAGTGAGCCCGTTAGGACCAATCATATTTGTATGAATGTGCCCTGTCAGATAGGAGGTCGAACTTTTTCAGCTAATTTAATTTGTCTTCCCTTGTCCGGACTTGACATTATTTTGGGTATGGATTGGCTCTCTGCCAACCAAGCCCTGCTCTGATAAATCTATTGTACTTCCCTCTGTTTCATCTTTTGAATCAGTAATCCCTATAAGTCTTTATTTAAGTTCCTTAGTAGTACACCACTGTGGGGATGGAAGTTAAGGGTATATTTTCTTATCAACCAATGTAGCGGAGGTTGATCAGAAGTTAAACGATATTCCAGTTGTTAGGGAATATCCTGATGTGTTCCCCGAAGATATTCCCGAGTTCCCTCCCGATAGAGAGATTGAGTTCACGATTGAATTAGTGCTAGGAGAAGGACCAATATCTTTAGCGCTATACCGCATGTCACCCTTGGAACTGACCAAACTTAAGGAGCAGATTGAAGAACTCCTAGAAAAGAAATTTATTAGGCCAAGTGCATCACCATAGGGAGCCCCAGTCCTGTTAGTTAAGAAGAAAGTTGGGGGCATGCGACTATGTGTAGATTACAAGCAGTTGAATAAGGCGACGATCAAGAACAAGTATTTCTTGCCAAGAATTGATGATCTCATGGATCAACTGCATGGGGCTACTATATTTTCCAAGATTGATCTACAGTCTGGATATCACCAGATTCGGGTTCGAGAAGAAGATATTCCAAAGATGGCATTTCGGACTCGTTATGGACATTATGAATATACTGTGATGTCCTTTGGATTGATGAATGCACCGACAATATTCATGGATTACATGAATCGAATATTCTGACCATATCTTGATAAATTCGTGGTGGTGTTCATTGATGACATACTTATTTACTCGAAGACGAAACAGGAGCACGCAGGACATTTGCAACTGGTTCTGCAAATTCTAATAGAAAAGAAACTCTACACCAAGCTATCCAAATGTGAATTTTGGATGAAAGAAGTAAAATTTCTTGGCCATGTGATATCCCATGGGGGAATTTCAGTGGACCTTAGTAAGGTAGAAGCAGTATTAAACTGGGAACGGCAAACGACAGTTACGGAAGTCAGGAGCTTCTTAGGGTTGGCAGGATACTATAGGAGATTTGTTAAGAACTTCTCTCAAATAGCCCTACCCCTAACAAAGTTAATCAGGAAGAACGCCCCATTCGAATGGACACCCAAGTGCGAGTAGAGTCTCCAAGAATTAAAGGAAAAGTTGATGACAGCCCAATACTTATTTTACTGAATCCTCATGGACCATTTGAAGTCTACTGTGATGCTTCCAAGAAAGGATTAGGATGTGTGTTAATGCGAACAGGAACATCGTCACATATGCTTCCAGGCAATTGAAAACTCATAAAAGAAATTATCCAACGCATGACCTCGAGTTAGCAGTGATAGTGTTTGCCTTGAAGATATGGAGACACTATCTCTACGGAGTGAAGTTTGAAGTATTTTCTGATCACAAAAGCTTGAAATATCTTTTTGATCAGAAGGAATTGAACATGAGGCAGCGAAGGTGGATGGAGTTTCTTAAAAATTACGAGTTTGACCTAAAGTACCATCCTGGCAAGGCAAACGTGGTAGCAGGCACCTAAGTAGAAAATCTTTAACGGTGGCATGGATGATGATCAAAGAGGCGGAACTTATAGAAAGTTTCCAAGCCCTCAACTTGGGAATCTCTATAACCCCCAATGCCATTCATTTAAACCAACTTAAGATAACTAGTGATTTCAAAGACCAAATCCAACAAGCACAACAAAGAAATGATGACTTCCAGCATACAGTATGACTGGTGCAATCTGGCAAGCTAACAGGATTTACTCGGGATGCAGAAGGAATATGGCGATATTAGGGGAGGATATGCGTACCTGAGGAGGACAACCTCAGGAAGAAGGCCTTGGAGGAAGCCCATAAGAGCAAGTTTACTATATATCCTGGTATTAACAAAATGTATCAAGATCTCAAGAAGATGTTTTGGTGGCCAGGCCTTAAAACAGATATGGCAAATTTTGTGAATAAATGTCTAACTTGCCAGAAGATAAAAATAGAGCATCAGAAATCGACAGGGACATTACAACCCTTAGAGATTCCAAAATGGAAATGGGAGAACATTTCTATGGATTTTGTGATGGGCTTGCCAAGAACCCCCTCAGGATATGATGCTATATGGGTCATAGTGGATAGACTAACCAAGTCCGTTCACTTTTTACCCATTCGAGCGAATTCTCCCCTAGAGAAGTTGGCTCAATTGTATATTCAAGAAGTGGTACGGTTACATGGTGTTCCTTCAATAATCATTTTAGATCGAGATCCAAGGTTCACCACACGGTTTTGGGGAGCGCTCCAGAAGGCGTTCGATACTAAGCTATGTCTAAGTACTGCATATCATCCATAATCGGATGGTCAAACGGAACGAACGATTCAGACTTTGGAAGATATGTTACGAGCATACATTCTGGAATAATGTGGAAGCTGGGATCAATACTTACCGTTAGCCGAGTTTGCGTACAATAATAGTTACCATGCTAGCATCAGCATGGCTCCATATGAGGCTTTATATAGATGGAAGTGTCAATCTCCCCTATGTTGGTATGAATCAGGAGAACAGAGTCTATTGGGTCCGGAACTAGTCAGACAAACTACAGAGCAAATCAAAAGAGTCCATAGCAAAATACTTGCAGCTCAGAGCTGTCAAAAGAGCTACGCGGATGTCAGCAGAAAGCCCTTGGAGTTTCAAGAAGGAGACCACGTGTTTCTAAAGACCACGCCCATAACTGGAGTAGGTAGAGCCATTAGAGTTAAAAAGCTAAGCCCTTGCTTTATAGGTCCCTTTCAAATTTTAAAGCGAATCGGGCCAACTGCGTATCGAGTCGCCTTACCTCCACATCTGTCAAATCTTCATGATGTTTTCCATGTTTCTCAACTCAGAAAACACCAGCCTGATCCTACTCACTTCTTAGAACCTGAATCAATCCAGTTAAGGAATGACTTAACTTTTCATGTACCCCTAGCACGGATAGTGGACAAGAGCATCAAACACCTTCGGAACAAAGTTGTACAACTAGAAAAGGTGGCATGGGGACAAGAAGACTCAGCGGATCGGAACAAAGCTATACAACTAGAAAAGGTGGCATGGGGACAAGAAGACTCAATGGACTGTACGTGGGGGTTAGAATCTGATATGAGGAGGGAGTATCCTGAATTATTCTCAGGTACAAAATTTTGAGGACAAAACTTTTTTTAGGAGGGTAGAAATGTAACGTCTAAAAAATTTTATCGTTAACAATTGAATTGTTTGATTTTTATCGAATAAGTAGGTTTAATCAGAATTCAATTAAACATTTACTTAACGCCAATTAAGTGTGATATAAAAAGATTAGGATTGATGGAGTTAGATTAGGAACATAGGAAACCTCACAAAAATTTTTCAAACCGATTTACCTATTTAAGAGAAATCGGTAAGATTTCGGTATTTTAAACTGTCGGAACCGAACAAATAGAAATGTTTCTATGAGTAACCTAGGATGAATGGCTAAGATTTAGCCAAACCACCTCCTTATGTGGCATCTTGATCAGCCATTGAAGGATGGAAAACCAAACCAAATTTGAGAGCCAGATGGAATCCACTAATCACCATGAAGCTTGCTTCAAAAATCTTCACCTTTTTCTTTCCTTCTCTCCTTGTAATTTTGGCCACCCTTAGCTGCTGAAGCTCCTTTTATTTCTCTTCTCCTCACTTTCATCTTCACTCTATCTTCTTCCCCTCTTCAAGTCTCATCAAAAGTTGCTTCCATCAAAGATACTAAATCAACTAAATTTCAACTAGACATGGTAGGAAATCCTACTTCTCTTCTTACTTTCTTTGGCTTGGGCCTGTATGGGGGTCCTGTGTAATCTGTGATATTGATGTTATGTAGAGTGATGATAATGGTTTATGACTAATTTTGCATGCATGTTGTGATTAAAATTGGAATTGGTAGCAAATAGCTTGAAGGATAGAGAACAATTCAAGAAGCTGTTAAGGTTTTTCCTCGGCAGTCCGTACGGCAGAGTGTACAGCTCCAACTACAGCTGATTAAATTTGATAAATTTATTTTTATATGAAACTATACATTCAGATATTTCCATACATATAAAATATAAGGCCATTGGATTAGTATAGAATTAGTTATGAATTTTTGAAGTTTGACCTAGAAATCTGGATTCTTATCCGGGCAGTATGAGTTGAGAAGGGTGTAACTCACCCTGCACAACTCCAAATTGAGTGAACCCAAAGTTTTTTGAAAGCTAACATATAAGGAAACATCCCATAAAAATTTCAGAATCCGATTCGTTGCCATTTGTTCCCAGCACATCAATGAAGTTGACTTAAGTTTAAACTGGTATGGAGCAGGGTAGCCTAGTAGGGTTAACTTTCAGGGCTTATATCTCAAAAATACTCATGCAAATGTCATGAAACTTATTTCATTTGAAATCTTGTTCTATTAGCTTTAATTTGATATAAATTTCGAATGATTTCACCTAGATTTCTATTTTTAGTGAATTTTCACTTATAAGAACGTAATTCTGGCTAAGAACAAGGCAGTCTGAGGTAAAATACTTATATCTTGAGTTTTATAAATCAAAATAAGATGGGACCAAAATGGTTGGAAACTAGACACATAAGGCTATGGCATATCCAAATATTAGATTTAAATGAGTTGAATTGAACTAAGGGTGGAGTATACCAAACTCGGGCAGAATAGGAGAGAATAAACCGAAAACCCTATTAATGCTTGAATTGAACTTGATAAATGATGCTACAAATATATATACATAATTACTGATCCATGTTGAATTGCAAGTTTGAACAATTGCACTGGTTGTCTAGCACTATTCATGGTGAAGCGGACTCGATCCGTTATGCTGCTGAAATTTTGGCAAGAAATTCATATGTTGTGTAAATTACAATGGCATGAACATATGATGTTTGAAAGAATAAAGTTAGTTGTGCATGCAATTCATGGATATTGCAAAGGATTTCATATTACTTGGGCCAGCCCCTGAACAAATTTAAGGGGAATAAATCAGTAGGAAGGTCGGGCAAAGTAAACCCGGCAATCCTGTTTAGGAATGAGCTCGGTCCTGAAAAGCGGACTATTACCCAGGAATATATGGTCAATAACTCTCAGGGGACCAAGGATGGAAATAAGTTTTAAGCGGCGGAAGCCTTCAAGAATAAGATGCATTTTCCAATTGCATATTAATATGTACAGTATGATACCCCTTAATTGATTGCTCTAGTTACCTGTTTATTGTTCTTAATATATTATTGTTTTCTTATAGTTACTGTTTTAATTGCATTAGCATATCTGTTAACTAAAATTGAGTTTGTTTAGGTGTATGTTTTATAATAAAGAATTTAAGTTATATATTACTATTATGTCGTACTATTTTAAATTACGGAAAGACCAAAACAACTGGGAATGATAGTGATAATAGACACGTAAAAACTAAGAATTCCTTCTAAAAAATCTTTATTTTTCACCCTACTATATATTTCCGCGTCATTCTCAGACCATGGAGAACGCAGCAACCGGAGTCCTGTTCATTGAGTTTCCCGACCTCCATATCTGTAACGTCCGATTTCCGACTTCCGATCTCATCACTTAATATTGAAATTTCCGATTTCCAAGTTTGTCTTTAACTTCAGATAAATTCCGACTTCTAACCTTAGTAATACAATGTTGGAGTTTCGATTTCCGACTTCGTCTCCAAGGCTTAAAAAGGACTGGCTGTATCTTCTGATTTACGACCTTATGCACGTAATATGCGATTTCCGACCTTATGCTCGAGTTAGAATAAACACGATATCCCGATTTCCGATTTCGTTAGTTCAAATGTAGTGGCTTATGCTTCCGATTTCAGATATTAAGTTTTGAGTTCCGATCTTGAGTTTATTAGCAGAAGCTTTCATTTCTCTTACTCCCGAGTTCTGAGATCGAGTTGGAGTGCCAAGATCCTATGAGTTCCGATTTCTTGGTACACTTGATTAATGTTTTGAATCCCGATATCCGGCGTCATCATTAGAATCGATTTGAATTTACTATGTCTCCCGACTTCCGAGTTTGGGTATTTTGGTTTCACATTCTGGCCCTTGCCCTTCGATTTGAAGGTAATTGTATCTTACGATTCCGAAATCCAACTTTACCTTGTGAATAAACCAAGGCAATATTTCCGAGTTCCGACTTCATCTGAATAGATAGGCACGAATTCCAACCTTAAGAGTGCGAGTTCCGACGTCATGCTCAGATACGCAGGAAGCGAGTTTCACTTCTCTGGCGACGTGGAGAGCAATTTTGACACAAAAGAGGGAGACATGGCTGAACTTTGCCCACAAAATTTCACCCAATCAAAGCCACTCATTCTAACTACCACTTCGAAGCCTTGTCTATATATATCCTCCTCCTGCCTCTTCAACTCATTTCTTACGTTGCTTTCCCTTCCTCACTTCAGCTCTCTTTCCTCTTCTCAACTCTCCCACTCTATCCAGCCTTCAAGTTCAGCCCAGCTCTATTTCCAAACTCAAAGCAAGAGGTAGAGGTTTTAATTCTTGTCTTGATTTTTCTGATTTTGAATGATCATTGGTGGTTTAATTCTTCAATCCTGATATATTGACTGAGTGATCATGATGAATTGTTGCTGGTTTATTGGCTGTTTGTGAGATTAAAATTGAATTGGAAACAAGAAAGGATGAAGATATGAAGAAGTTGAGAGGCTGGAAAAACTCAAAACCCTCGGCAGTCCGTACGGCGGAGTGTATGACTCTGCCTCCCGCTATTCAAACTTAATGAAACCATTTTTATGTAAAACTAGACATCTAGGGCTTTCTACACATATATCATATAAGACCATTGGAGCAATATTGAGAGAGATATGAATTTTTGAAGTTTGACCTAGGAATCAGGACATCCACCCGGGCAGTATGGGTTGAAAATGGTGTAACTCACCCTATACAACCCCAAATTGAGTGAAACTAATTTTGTTGGAAAGCTTACACATAGGAGAACATCCTACCCAGAAATTCCAAGTTTGTTACTGTCCTATTCGTTCCCAGTGATTTGAAGAAGTTACCCTATGTCCAAACCAAGCCAAAACAGAGCAGTTCGGGAAGGTTAAGTTTCAGGGCTTATAACTCGAGCCCTACTGAGTCAAATTGAATGAGACTTTTTGCAAATGAAAGATGGTTCTATCAAATTTAATATGAGACCGATTTCGTATCCTTTGAGCCAGTTTTCGGTTTTTAGTAGATTTTTACTTTTAAGTGTGTAATTCTGGCTAGCTGCTGGGCAGGCCGGGATAAAACCTGAATAACCTGAGTTATAGTTATCGAAATTAGATGGGACTAAAGAGGTTAGAAAATAGACACATAACACTTTAACATATCCAAAATTGAGGTCCAAATGAGTTAAACAGAAACTATGGCCTGATTTACAAAAACCGGGTTAAATGCAAGTATTGAGACAGCAACTATGTTTTGATTTCAATAATTGTGCCATGAATGGATGTTTGAAATATGAATGAACTATGATGATTTCTATGAGAAACTAGCTCTGAATATTGGCACTATTCATGAGGAAGCGGACACGTTCCGTTATGCCGCCAAAATTGCGGTAGAGTATATGAATAAGTTATGATATACATATAGATGCATGTGCATTTTCAAGCAAGCTATGAAAGTTATGTTATGATGAACCCAAAGAATATATTATGATGAAAGTTCCATGATACTTGGGTCAGCCCCGGATAAAAAGTTAAGGGGAATAGATCGGTGGGGACGTCGGGGAAAGTAAACCCGACAATCCCTATATAGGAACGAGCTCGATCCTGAAAAGCAGACTATTACCCAGGAGTCTAAAATGGCCAAGAACTCCCAGGGGACCAAGTAATGAAAAAGTTTATGAATAATGAAGAAAGTATATGAGCAAAGGAAAAGTTTATAAAGGGAAGTTCAAGAGCAAGTATTGCATGATTGCATTAAGTACATGAGTACAAGTTCTATCAACTTTAATATGAGACCGATTTCGTATCCTTTGAGCCAGTTTTCGATTTTTAGTAGATTTTTACTTTTAAGTGTGTAATTCTGGCTAGCTGCTGGGCAGGCCGGGATAAAACCTGAATAACCTGAGTTATAGTTATCGAAATTAGATGGGACCAAAGAGGTTAGAAAATAGACACATAACACTTTAACATATCCAAAATTGAGGTCCAAATGAGTTAAACAGAAACTATGGCCTGATTTACAAAAATCGGGTTAAATGCAAGTATTGAGACAACAACTATGTTTTGATTTCAATAATTGTGCCATGAATGGATGTTTGAAATATGAATGAACTATGATGATTTCTATGAGAAACTAGCTCTGAATATTGGCACTATTCATGAGGAAGCGGACACATTCTGTTATGCCGCCAAAATTGCGGTAGAGTATATGAATAAGTTATGATATACATATAGATGCATGTGCATTTTCAAGCAAGCTATGAAAGTTATGTTATGATGAACCCAAAGAATATATTATGATGAAAGTTCCATGATACTTGGGTCAGCCCCGGATAAAAAGTTAAGGGGAATAGATCGGTGAGGACGTCAGGGAAAGTAAACCCGACAATCCCTGTATAGGAACGAGCTCGATCCTGAAAAGCAGACTATTACCCAGGAGTCTAAAATGGCCAAGAACTCCCAGGGGACCAAGTAATGGAAAAGTTTATGAATAATGAAGAAAGTATATGAGCAAAGGAAAAGTTTATAAAGGGAAGTTCAAGAGCAAGTATTGCATGATTGCATTAAGTACATGAGTACAAGTTATTTACAGTTTAACTGTTACGTTTACTTACAGCATATGTTCATTTATTCTGCCAATTATACTGTGTATTATTGTTAATAGTTTAATCTATTTCTTATACTGTCTAAAGTAAAATTGGACTTTGCCTCGGACCAGACATTTTCCCAACCTTATTAAATGGGGATAGTTAAGTTGATCTCATGTTTTTTTTTATAATTAAATAAAACCCGAGGCAACTGAGAATGAAAGCGACGTCAGTTAAGCGTCACGTACGACCCTACTGAGAATTTTCTTAAATTCTCACCTCGTTTTGAATTCCACCTCATTCTCAGATGTGGACGATGGACACGACAGCTACCCTCTTCATTGAGGTCCCAGATCTGCAGCTCCACTATGACCCTGCAGTGGGCTCGCTGTACATAGCC
The DNA here is from genome assembly GCA_031439585.1 of Pterocarpus macrocarpus. Taxonomy (NCBI): domain Eukaryota; kingdom Viridiplantae; phylum Streptophyta; class Magnoliopsida; order Fabales; family Fabaceae; genus Pterocarpus; species Pterocarpus macrocarpus. Next base: position 32,440,704 of record CM062516.1, read on the forward strand.
GGCTCTTGCCAGTTCCGTCTTTACCTTTTTAGTGATAGGAACTTTGCCGTCCCTTTGCACCATCTCGCTTTTGATCCTGCCACCCCTTACTTCGAGGTCCCACTACATGTGGCACACCCTCCGCCAAAGACCTCGCACTGCAAAGACTGTAGCTCCTACCGATCTTACACCAGAGTCACCTCCGCAGGTAGTACCCGACATTCCACTCAGCTCCGAGAGCAACCCGTCAGAGGCCACCGGCTCATCATCCTCCTCCTCCTCAGGACCCAGTACTGACTACTCGCCAGCCAGGCCTGATATGGCCAACGGCTACCTGATTGAGTAGGTCAGCCACAGGCAGTATTGTATAGTATGACCCTCTTTTGGCAGCATGCAACCTTGGGTCATAGACCTAGTGGTAAGCTTTTTGAAATGTCCTTTGAGGACCACCTAGGATCAGGTTGACTTACATGGGCCTTATATATTTTGGTACACGGCCCCACTCATGTGTCCTATTTTGATACTTTGTATATAAACTAAAGCAGAGGCTTCTGATATATATATATAAATATATACATAAATATATATATAGGCACATATTCAGTAATGTTATTGTACTATTCGCATCTTTATGATATTCCGTTGAATTCGTTTCACTTTTAGCATAGTAGCGCGCCGTTTCATTTGTCCAAAAAACATAAATGGAACATTAACACAGTAACACAATCTACTTAATTTCATGCTATGACTTAAGCATAACATTAAATTAGTAGGGTGTTACAATATCCACCTCGACCCGTTCTTGGACTCTGTATATATATCCGGTAAATGTCAGTTTCGCCTTTACTTCTTCTTCTAGAGAGATTTCGCTGTACCGCTCATGTATCCGCTTTTCGACCCCGCCGTCCCTTATATTGCCGTTCCCCTCTACATGACTCTTCCCTTTCCACCTCCACCAGTAGCAGCACTAGCAGCACCAGCAACTCCAGCTCTTATGGCCCCTCCCGTTTCACCACTGCAGCAGATGTCCTCAGTCTCGATGTCTGAGGAAGATCCATCTGAGCCAGCGAGTTCCTCTTCCTCGTCCTCTGCTCCGAGCGTAGACCACACTCCTGCAGACACCAGCATGGCGAACGGATTTCTTTCTTCGGATTCGGTTTAGATAGTGTGCATGCCGTAGTAGTAGTAGATGTTCAGAATGGCCGTCTTTTGACAGTTTGGGTCATGGACAAATGGGTAGGAATTAGGAGTTGTACATGAAATGCCCCATGGGGACCAACTAGGGTACTGTTCATAGGGGCAGGCTGATTTATTTTGTGTTAGCGGCCTCATTTTTATTACTCTGTGCCGTTTTATGTATCCTTTGACAAACTTTGAAAACAGACGTCTATGTATATATTTATGATGTAGTTCTGTCTATATTGCATTTTTATTTATGTTACGTTACTTCCGGTACAACAATTAACTAGTATTTATTCCACCGTCAAACAGAAAATTTTGTTACGCGAATAGTTATCTCTATGTGGGTAATTAATAATGAGACAGAAAATGAAATTTTATCAGCTCACTGCACGTAATCACTTATCAAATAAATATATTATGACTTAAATATAGTACTTTGTCTGATAAGCTGTTACAACCTATCCATTCTCCGTTAAAGCTTCTGCTTTCCTTGTTTCTCATACCTTCTCCATATTGATGTACCCTACAACTTGTTCCCTAAACTCGGTTTAAGACCTTGGAGGTTGATTGCCAATGAGTCGGCAAAAGTACCCACCAATAGTCCACTCTTTATGGAATGTAACTTTACGGTAGGGTCAAAATCCTATATCTGCATTGCCATAGTATTAACCAATCCAAGTACTCCCTCAATGGTTCCTATGGTCCTTGCTATATAGCGTTCAAAGAGTTTGAGATTTTCTTGTAAACTCGGCTTGAGGAGAACATGTTCACAAAGGCTTGTGACAATTCAAGAAAGTTGCGGATCATCCTGGTAGTTAGAGACGAGAACCAATAGGGCTGCCTTTTCCAAGAAGGTTGGAAGTGTTCTATAGAGGAAAGGATCACTCGCTCCACTAACTAACATCATTGACCTAAACATGGTCACGTGGACCTGAGGATCTCAAGTTCCATCATACATGTAACACCCCCAAGCACAATACTATGCTTATGTCATAGTACCATACTCACGAGTTGTTACTTTTATTTCAACAGACCTTGTGTGATAGTGCTCTATGACCATCTTCAATCTTCCTAACTCTGTTCAATAGGATTGTCTTCTAGCTCTATTGTTATGGACATAACATATAAACATGCATAACGTTCACATATTTCTGCCAGAATTTTGATAACATAACATATCATATTCACTTCCCCATGAATAGTGCTCTTTAATTCAGACAGTCAGTCAAGGCATCAGAATCAACATAACACATTAACTTTTCAACATTAACATAGAATTACAACATTTAATTGTAAATAAAGCTTATACACATAGTAGAGTGCCTAAGCACATCAATTTAGCAACTTTACCTAAGTACCTCAATTCTGCCCCATTTTCTAAAATATACCATAATTCCATCTTAATTCATTTCAGTCTGAATATTGGATATGATATAGCATTGTTTGTCTATTTTTTAATCATTTTGGCCCCACTAAGTTTTGATAAGTATAACTCAAGTTATTGGAGATTAACCTAGGTCTATCCTATTGCTAGGCAGAATTGGGGTCTAAAATGTGGAAATTCGTCAAAAATAGAAATATTATTGGATTTGATTGAAACTTATATCATTTTAAAACTAACAGAACCAACTTTAATTTCCACCAAGTTTGTTTCATTTGAGTGGACAAATCTCAAGTTATAAGCTCTTAAAATTTGCTAAAGTGGTCTGCCTTGTTTTAGTCTAGTTAGGACATGGGGCAACTTTGGTGAATTACTGGGAAAAATAGGGAAAGATTTTACTCTGAAATTTTCATGGTATGTTACCCTATGTGTTAGCTTTCTAATAAAATTTGTTTCACTCCATTTAGAGTTATTTGGGGCGAGTTATTCCCTTCACATTCTTGTCTTGTCAGGACCTAGGATAGAATTTTACGGTCAACTTCAAAATTTCATATCTCACTCAATACAAATCCAATGGCCTTATAATTTATATGATTGGAAAGTTCTAGATGTCTAGGTTCATATAAAATTGATTTCGTTAAGTTCTGATGGCCATAGGTGAAGTCGCACACTTTGCAGTATGGACAGTTTAGGGCTTTTCAATCTGGACAAATTCTATTTTGCTACCCTTTTTGCTTTTCATTCAATTTCCCATCCAAACCCAACATATACATGTTAATTCAGCCATAAACACTCATATAAACTCAGTATAACATCAAACAAGTGAGAAGAGATAGAATTCCAAACAGCCACCAGCTCACAAAATCTGGTAAAGATGTTGAATCCTTCCTCTAAATTAATGTATTAATTGGCTAGATGCAAGCTCTTAATGTAGAAAATGCGAGGAGCTTGAAGATGGAAGGAAAGTGAAGTGAGGTAGAAGAGGAATGAAGAGATAGCTCAGCAAATGGATGGCGCAAAAATGGGGGGAGTTAAGAGAAAATTTTCAAATTTAATAACACAAAGGATGAGGTTATGAAGCATATGATTGGTGGAGGCTTTGGGTGGTGGAGATTTAGCCAAGCTTCCCCCCTTGGTGGGTTGCATGGGGCGCCATCTTGAGGGGTGGAAGTGGTTGAATTTCAGCCACCCAATTTACGGTTTCACAATCTAAAATTCTACTAATTCGGTTCTTACAGTACGAAATATCGAATTTTCACCCGATTTCCTTTAAACCAGCAAAACATTACTAGTGTTCTTCTCACATTTTCTACATGATTGCTTCAATTTCTCCACACCCTAACATTCATATTTCAACCCTAATTACTCTTATTTCCCTAATGCAACGGATTAGATTAATTAACAATACTAATTAAACGCACCGTAATAGAAAATCTTTTTTCTGCTAACAAAACATACTTATTTTCTTTTTTTTACAAGAATATTTGTAATGTTATTACCCTAAAATTAATATTTCTTTGTTGTCTATGTATATATCTATAATGTGTCTAAATTTTCAATTAATTAAAAGTGCTAATTATACGTACTGAAATTCGGGATATTACAATACGGCTTCAACATCGTCAGCAGAAGGAAGTTATCCAGGAGGGCTACCGACATAATAAATACCGAGAACGGCCCAGAGTATATCGGTGGGCCTTGAGTAGTGGTCATCTAAAAGGTTTCCTCTCTCCCACGAGTGTTGTGAGTGTTGTTTTCCTCTTCATCTCCAGTGGGATCATCATTATTTTGGTGGCTGCTAGCCTCGTTCTTCCTCCTATTATTCTCCCGATTCATTGCTGCCATTTGAGCGGATTACCTTTTATTATGATCTTGAAGTTGTTAGACCGTTCGATATAGCCCTCCCACAATGGGAGACTGAGGGATGTTGCTCACCTCATTCCCATTATGTTGCTCGTGTTAGTTGTTATGCTGATTATGCTGATTGCGTTGGTTGTTACCAATATTCTTAGCCATGTTCACTCTTTAACTCCTTATGGTGACCATTCAACTTGCATGGGGATTGTCGTTGACCTGACGATGGGCGCCAATATTCTGACCTATTTTCTGCGGTCATCAGATGTTCTCCTCTGCAAACTCGAGCTCTTTGTGTGCTCCTCTAATAAGGGACCTGCAAGGGACTTTAACACTTAAGTCAAAACTCTATTCCATTCAAGTGTGAGTAAAAAGGATTAGTTACTTACCTTTAGGTCTTCTCGAGCCCTCACTTATATCCAAGCTTTGAATTCCTCTTCCCCCGTACCTCGGTAACTTCTAGTTGCCTATTCTTGTAGGGTTCTCTTAAGTTTGGTAACTACCCGTAATGGGCTAGCAACTTCCATGTGTTGATTCAATTTGAGCTTATCCAGAAGAAGTTTCTTTTGGAAAGACCCTTGCTAAGCTCCTCTGGGCCAAAGCTCTAGGGCCTAATAAATTTATTCAATCCAAAATTTAAGTTGCCAAAACATGCATCCATACAAATATCTAATCCTCGACTTATAATAGAAAAATACAAATTCGTTAAACCTTTAAATCAATCCCTGACAATGTCCTTGGTGGACACATTGGTGCTTAACAAAAAAACAATTAGTCACATGGTCTTTGATAATTGCAAAATTTGGACACCCATGGTCCCTGACTTATTTGTGTCTGATGTGGAGATAAAATGATAATTAAGATTTCCCTAACCCCATCTCACATGATACCTTCTAAACGTAAAATTTGCATAACTTAAATTTTTTTTTTTTGTAAAAATATAGATATAATGTAGTATATAGCAATGCATTTATACATATCTATACTATTGTTACTTTAACATATGTATAGATATAATACGAGATATCACATATTTATGTTAGTATAAGCAAATATTAAAGTATGCATACATCCAAAAAAGATAACATATATACATTTACATGAGTGGTATATTTTAAAGGACCAATATGATGTACAAAAAATGAAACTACAATATTTTATTTCACGTGGAATTCATTTGTGTCAAGATCCATTAAGGATAACCTTTTTTTTTTTCCTTTGGATCAATTTAAACTAATACTCTAAGGTGCTTGCTACCATGCAGAGTCAAGTACCATGTGTGGCATACTGTGTCATCTAATGGCCAAAATATGGTGTATTGATACAATAATTATATATGATACATTCTAAAATTTCTTACTCTTCCCCCTACTCACCATCCCGTGCATCATGTCACCCATTGCAACCCCTCCCCCACACCCAAGTCCACCTATCTTTTATGTGCCTTCAAGACTACACTTCCTCCTCCTCCTCCTCCACCGCAATACCTATTCCAAGCAATGCAACCACCTTCACCACGTGATTATCATCCTTAGTCACATCAAGAGCTCTATCATCCCCTTCATTGGCAAGATCGCCCCCTTTGAGACGTACAAGATTTGGAAGTGCAATAGCAACCTCTACAGTACCTCCCTCATTGGCTTCAACAACCTCAAGATCCAATGCGCCATGGGTGGTTGCTACACAAGGGAGTAGGGCAACATTGTTGCATCGCTAGTCGCCGATGCATGAAGGTGGAGCTCCGCCATAGCGCAAAGGGGAGGGTAGCACATATAGCAAGGAGCTATGGTGGTGCTTCCAAAGTGCACCACCAACTAGTGGGTGTATAAGTTTTCCAAAATAATCTCAAGAAGCACCACCAACTAGTGGGTGTATAAGTTTTCCAAAATAATCTCAACCATTGATATCAAAATAAATCCTAAACCCTAAAGCGGTGCATGATGTACCATACACGGCTTGAACTAAAATCAATACGTGCGCCGAGGTGTATATGCCGAAAATTACCAAGGGCATACGTGCATTATTGGGTTGCCCAACGCATACGGCTGTATGCAAGGGGGAGAGAGAACAAATCGCAAAGGAAATGCGTACGATATTGATAATTAAAAAGTCTGATTTAAATAAGATCTATACACAGCAAAGTGAATTCTTTTCGACAAAGATAATATAGAAAATTTCTAAGAACATGCTTTGAACAAGACACACAAGGCGTACGCAAAATGAGATTAACTACACAAATAACAAAATGTAAGCGTTTTCGAAGGCATTTCATTTCATCCTTTTACAACTTCAGCTCGACAAGTACCAAATCAAGTTCTGCACAAGGAGCAATAATCATTCCTCAGTCAGCTCCATTTTGCAGATTGAGTACTCCCTTTCAAACAATAAAAACTCCTGCATGGGAAAAGGCAAACGTCTAGTCAGTCCCCAAATTAACAAAATAAGAATTCTGCAAGTTCCCATGTCGCACAAGGTAGAGTTATTTATTTATTTATTTTTGTTGTCACATGCTAACACGCATACCCCCTCCAATATTTTCATGCACAAAACCCAGCGGCCAAATAGCTGCATACTTAAAATTGAGATATATGGATAACAAGATGCTATGTGTTGTTATTTCTGAACATTTTTTGCACCTTGTGATAAGAAGTCAATAGAAAGACAAAATATACAATGGGCGTCTCAGTAACTAAAAACAAACTAAAAATGGCACAGGTAATTCTAGTCTCTCAGTCGGTTACTCCTTTGTTGTTGGGCTTTCTTGGTCTTTGATGCATATGAAAACAACGAAGTCAATAATGAAAATAATAATGCAACCGAGACATGACTCCTTTAAAGAGGCATAAAATGATAAAACAAACTAATACACAAAGGATGAAGTTTAAGCAAGGAGCCTCTAATGGTTCTTTAAGATTAAGAAATTATTAACTTGCCTGTAATTGTTGTTGACTAAACAAACGAAGAAACTGAGTTTCAGGGCTGCCAACCAGTTCAATCAACTTATCGTGGCAATCAGGCAGGACTCCTGATCCCATGAGAGAGACAGAAACCTACAGATGAGACAAAAGTTGCAAAGAATAAATCTATGGGCATTCCAAAATAAAAGGGGGAAAAAGAAACTCTTCCTAAAAATATTCATTTTCGATACAATTAACCACTCAACTAACCACTCAACTAATAAATTATGTCCAAAAAGTGGTTAATGGTTAATGAGTAACCACTTGATTAATCAACGACTTTTGAGTGGTTAAATGCTCTTGAATTCTTTTCATCAACAACTACTGTGTAATTTTCGAAGATAAAAGTTTAAATACAAGTCAATGCTATCTGTTGACTTACTTGCATGCACCGAAGAATGACTTCTGGGAGACAGCATCTACGACAAAGGCCTTTCACAATGTATGTTGCCGGGCACTCTAAGGTACCATCTTTGTTGGAATACCAAGCATCCAATCGGGATATTTCCATTGTAACCCCAGCTTGAAACCGAGGAAGCTCACCTGCAATATGAAATAAATTTAATTACTGGATCTTCTACTCAGTTGCATTAACGTCTCTATCGTTACTCCAGCTCAAAATCATACAAGCTGTCCTATGAAAGAGAACAAATATTATCATCATCTTACATCAATTGATTTCAAATCACAAAACACCCTTTCCCTCCCTGAAAATCCTGTCAATGACCAACTCATTCCAAAAGCTTTAGTTGTCAAGAGTAGGCCTAATATAACAATTTTATGTTTATCATACATCCCTTCATGCAACAGCCTTTTAGGTTTGAAACATGAAGAATCCGTAGTCTACCATACCTTCTGCCAAGATTTAATTTAGTAATGAAGAATGGACGCGATAACAATCAAGCTCATGATCACTTAGTCAAGAGGCTTTTATACCATGTTAAGGACCAACTCTTTCCAAAACTTAAGTAGAGCATACCTAGGAATGGTTTTATATTTTAAACAACTTCAACTTCTCATTCTAGGAGGGGGCGAATGATGAATGGCAAATTTTATTAGGACAACACAAGTTCAGATGCCGTAGAGATCCCCTCTGTAGGTCAACATGTTGTTTTATATTTTTTTTATTTTTTAAGTGAAAACAAAGAGCACCAACTAGACTTTGACATAAGGACCCCACAACTAAACATCAAAAGAAGGACCTTACATCCCATAGTAAGGATGGCACTAAAGCTGAAGAAAACTATTTGCTTTAAGAAACTATGCTTCAGATTTTGAATCAAGGATTCCTATAGTTTAATCACTCTTCACTTTCCATATACGTCATGCATGTTAAGAAATAAAGTCATTCATATGCCTTTATCCAACAACTTAAGCTTTCGGAGAGATGGTTCATAATGTGATATCAAATCCTCTATAACTAAGTGGTTTAGAGTTTGAGCCCCGCTAAAGTTGAATTTCAGCACAAGATAGGTGGGTTAGTGCATTATCCATGCTTTAAGTCCAAGGAGCTCTTGCACAAGGGAGCACATTAAGAAATTAAGCCATTCAAGTGCCTCTACCATACAACTTAAGCTATTGGGAGATACTGTTTGGGACAAGAGAATCTAATCATCTAATCTTAAACCCAAATCAGCAGCTGAGCCATAGGAACCACCACAAGAAAATGAGTTACACTCCAAAATCACCAAATACTAGATTCTACGCTGCACAAAAATTTAGCCTCTTTAATTCTACAAAAAGCCACTAAAGCTAGTCACAAAAATTTTGATCCAAGGAAAGCAAAGACTTTGTTGATATGGGATGATTTGTTTATCTTGTACATAATCCTATCATATCTGTTATATTAGGATTAGATTAGATTAGATAGTTACACGAAATTAGAGATTTGAATCCCAAGTCCCTGGGATTCCGTTTGTACATCGTGCAATTATATACACCAGCGCTAAGAGTAATTTTCTCTCAAGTAATTCACTCCAAACTCTCTTAAGCTGGTAATAGAGCCTCAAGAGAGACAACCCTAATACCCTGTGCCAAGAGACCCACTATACTTCGGTGAAATATTTCCAGGAAACTGTGTCGTCACTCTGATTGCCACCATCGCCATTCATCGTTTCTAATTGACACCACCACCACTAGAGTCACCTTCCTCTACAGGGCCCAACCCCAGCAGCCTATCTTTTCCGACCGCAGACTCGCCTACACGCTGTTTTTGTTGCCCAAGAACCTAAGCTCCGCCGCTGCCAAATATGTGACGGTGCATCCGACCATCTTTCTAGCCGCTGATTGCACCACATTGCTCGTTGGAGGCATCAGAACCAGTGTCAGGGCTCATATGACACTATCAAGCATCAGTCCGTTCTTGGGTATTTGTCACCCACTTTTGGCATTTCCCGTTCATGTTTTTTGCAAGTCTGATGTGTGTTGATCCTTGTCAGTAGTATTTTTCGAGCTTGCTTTCAGTTAAAAACCATGTTTGATAACAAATATGGAGTGTCTTCAACTCACGATAGCCCAAAGGATCTCATCTTCAACCACTATAGCACAACCGGGTAACTCTATGGTTTGTCTCTCTAATTCTTCATCTATCGAATCCTTGGTTTTGGATTCTAGTGCTTTTGACCATATAGCTGGTAATCCTTCTCTTTTCTCAAAATTATCATCCTCCAAAACCACACATTACATCATCCTTGCTGATGGGTCCAAGGTAAAGGCCATAGGCATCGGGCAAGTTGCACCTCTTCCATCCTTATTGTTGAATCATGTTCTTTTTGTACCTGACTATCCCTTTAATTTAATCTATATCAGTCAACTTGCTCTCTAAATTGCTCTATAACCTTTACTACCGAGCTGTTTCTCATACAGGACCAAAATAAAGGACAGATGATTGGCACAAGATCTAAATTGCATGGACTCTATTATCTCCGGCCTCCTTCATCTACCACATGTGCTGTCACGGAGTCTCCTAGTCTCCTTCATAGTCATTTGGCGAGTCTCACAAAATTGCAGAAAATGGCCCCACACATCTCTCATTTATATTCTCTAGAATGTAAGTCTTGTCAAGTTGGATACATATTTAGGCATCATTCCCAAGTAAGGTCAATAGTCATGCAGAAACCCCTTTTCACATTGTTCATTCTAATGTTTAGGGTCCAAGTCAAGTCAGTACTATTTTGGATTATCGATATTTTTCTACTTTCATTGATGGCTTTTCAAGATGCAGCTGGATATTTTCAATGAAAGATTGCTCCGAGCCTTTTTCTATTTTTCAGAACTTTTGCAGTGAGATTCTTTTGGCTAAAGAAACATTTTTCCCCATTTAACTCCTTTATGGCATCACATGGCATGGTTCATCAATCTACCTATCCACACATCCAGCAACAAAATGGTATAGCGAAAACGAAACGTCGTAATATTGAAACTACCCGTACTCTTTTGTTGAATGCTAATGTAAGTTGTTCCCACTACTTGTTACTTGATAAATCAGATACCATCTTCTCTTTTAAATAATCAAGTGCCTTTTTCTCTTTGTTACCCAAGGACCCTCTTTACATTGTTCCTCCTTGTGTTTTTGGTTCTACTTGTTTTGTCCATGATCTTTCTCCAGGTCTAGACAAATTGTCTGCTCATGCTGCAAAGTGTATTTTCCTTAGCTATTCTCGGTTTCAAAAAGAGTATCGATGTTATTGTCCTTCTACACATCGTGTTTACCTACAAGTAGATGTCACTTTCTTTGAGGAGACACCTTACTTCACCTCACCAACTAAACCAAACACCATTTCTTTGGTCTTTCTAATTTCATAATTTGATGTCCCCATCTCTATCCCTCTATTCTCACAAGAACCTGCATCAACCAGTGCTTCCCAATCAGCTCCTCCCTTTCTTTGCCCTCTTATCACTTATCAACTTCAAACTTGTCCAAAAATTCCATAGCCCTTCATAAAGGTACTCACTCTACCCATAATTCTCATCCTATTTATAATTTCTTGAGTTATCATCGGTTGTCCCCTTCCAATTATGCCTGTGTCTTCTTTGTCCTCTGATTCTATTCTTAAAACTGTTTAGGAAGCACTTGCCCATCCAGGATGGTGACAAACAATGATTGATGAGATGACAACCTTAGATTCCAGTAATACATGGACTCTTGTTCCATCTACTCCTAGGAAGTCTACAGTTGGTTGCTGATGGGTCTTTATGTTAAAGTTGGCCCTCGTGACATAGCTTGACAACTCATCTTGTAACTAAAGGCTACACCCAGATACTTGGTCTCAATTATGGTCACACCTCTCCTATGGCTAAAATGGTCTCGATTCGTCATTTCGAGTCGATGGCTACCATGACAACCTGGCCTTTGTATCGATTGGTGTTGAGATATTATGTTTTATTGTATAATTTTGTACAAACTTATTTTCATTTATTCAGATAGATGCATTACCTATATTAGTATCTTGACTTAGGGAAATTAGTATCAGACAATAATTACCAATTATTAGGTAGTAATTGCCACGTCTATATAATGTAAATCCTCTATACAGAATTATCATCAAAGAAATAATATTTAGTTTTCTCTAATATTACCTTTCAAGTTGGTATCAAAGCTCCTGATCTAGGAGCCTGATCACCTTCCATTGCCTTCACTGCATCTCCTCTAACCTTTCATTGCTGAACCATTTGAGTAGTTTACATCCTTAATTGTTGTTTGGAATTTTTTGCCTCACTTCTCTTTCATCCCGAAGCCTTCCTATGTTTTCTCCCTATCTTTTCCCACTTTTCCATGATGTTCTTCCTTCCTCGCCAATGCCACCACTGTCGATGATTTTTCCAGCCACTGTTTCGACCAACTAACCCCACCAATTGGTTTGCCTCCCTCAGATCAGTCAACCCATCAAAGCCCAGCCCGAGCCGTTCTGCACACCCAATGTGCTGCCTCTGTTTTCTATGCGTGATTCTATGCACCACTATTTCTCCGGCATGTGACGGCACAAGGCCATCCTTTCTACCGCACTTCTTTCTCCAGCCACCACCAACCCTCTTTCCACATGATAAAGCTCGACAGCCCCAAAAATGCCTGCAACAACAAAAGCTATAGCTCCTCTCTCTCTCTCTCTAACAATGGTAATAGCAACAAGTGCACAAGCCCTAGAACCCAAAACTCTCATTAGCTCTCTTAGTAAGCCTTCCAACTCATGCTCTCTATGCTTATCTGGTAAGAATTTATTTTCTCATTCCTTTAGTGCATTTGGTACTATTCCCGAGGATCATGAATTCTAGACTCTGGTGCTACTGATTATATGACCTTTGGTTCCCCACAATTTTACCTTACCATCTCTCTTCAAGTAAACACCATATCACTATAGTTGATGGCTCTCATACCTTAGTTGCAAGTTCTAGTACCATTGCTATCCATCTTTCCCTCCACTTAAAAAATGTGCTTCATGTTCCCCAACTCTCCCATAACCTTATTTCTCTTCATAAACTTACCAAAGATACAAATTGTGCAATAACCTTTTTCCAATCTCATGGTATCATTCAAGACATTGCCATACGAAAGACAAATGGGGTTGCTAAAGAACACAGAGGGTTGTACTATCTCCTCAATAGCAATTTGTCGGTGTTTCTAGTCCAAAGTTGCTTTCTTCCTATCACCAATCCAACTCCAAGTCTGCCTCTTCTCAAATTTGGTTATACCAAAAGCATCTTGGTCGTCCTCCTTTCTCCTTACTTAAGTCTGTATTTCCCTCTTTATTTTTAAATGGGTCAGTTGAGTCTTTTCATTGTTAAGTGTGACATTTCCGTCTAACCCTAATAGAAGTTATGAACCTTTTGAACTCATTCATTCGAATGTTTGGGGCCCTGCCACTATTCCTAACATCACTGGCAAAAAATGGTTTGTTTCATTCATTGATAATTGCATTCAACTAACTTGACTTTTCTTAATGATAAACTAGAGTTGTTTCAATTGTTTGTTGAATTTTATCATATGATTCAAACAAAATTTGGAAAATCTATTAAACATTTACATTTAGATAATGGCAAGGAATATGCGAATCATCATTTCTTTAAATTTGTTGAAGAACATGGTATTATTCATGAACTTACATATGTTGATACTACACAACAAAATAGTGTTGGAAAAAGGAAAAACCGTCATTTACTTTAAGCCACTAGGGCTTTACTTTTTCAAGCGTTTGTCCCTAGCTCATACTAGGGTTCAACTGTTTTAACTGCTGCATATTTAACTAACAGGAATATAGGACACCTTCCAGAATTCTTGGTAATGCAAGTCCTGTGTAATTTATGATGTCTCACTTTCCTTTTGCCCCTATTATGCAAAGTTTAAAGCCTCGAGTCTTTGGTTGTGTGGCCTTTGTCCATGTGCATCGTCAACATCATACCAAACTTGATCCCAGAGTTGTCAAATGTGTTTTCTTAGGCTATGCTCCTAAGAAGAAAGGGTACAAATGTTTTCAACCATCCCGTCATCATATTTTTGTTCTCCATGGATGTCATTTTTCAAGAAACAATCTTTCTTTAGTTTTCCTCAGCTACATGGCGAGAGTCTTCTAAAAGTTGAGTCATTCATCCCCAAGTCCTTCCTTCCTCTTCTACCTACACCAGAATTGCTATCTCCCTTCGGTTCCTCATCTAACTCTACCCAAGAGTTGTAACCTCCTTTTGGCTCCCTATCTAACTCAACCCAAGAGTCAGCATCTTCTCCTACACCACCTAAACCAGCTAAAGAAAACACCAAGGCACCACCTCGGGTGTATTAAAGAAGGAAACCTGAATTAGTCCAATAGCAACTCCAAGAGTCTGAACCTATGGTAAATACTGAAGGTACTAACTCTTCTATACTTGATAATGATCCTTTGAATATTTGTGAGCCTAACCCAGATGATTTACCTAGTGCATTGAGAAAAGGAAAAAAAAGCTTGTCCCAAGTATCCTATTTCTCAATTTGTCTCATCTAAACACCTTTCCTGTAGCACTAGAGTTGCATTGCAGCCACTGATTTCATGCAAATCCCAAACTCAGCACAAGAAGCATTAAAAGATGAACTGGGTTCAAGCCATGAATGAGGAAATGAGTGTATTAGAAAAGAATGGAACATGGGAGATTGTTGAGAGACTAGGAGACAAAAGACCAACGGGATACAGGTGGATATATAATGTGAAACATTGGTCTGATGGCACATTAAACTGATATAAAGCAAGATTAATTGCAAAAGGGTTTACATAAACCTACGACATTGATTATGAGGAGACGCTCTACCGATCAGCAAAGATGAACTCAGTCAGAATTTTGCTTTCTCTAGCAGCTCATTTTGGATGGAAGTTACATTAATTCGATGTAAAAAATGCCTTCTACATGTAGACTTAGAAGAAGAGGTTTATATGGAGATTCCTCCCAGGTATGATGTCACTTGTGGAAGAAACAAGGTGTGCAAGCTCAAAAAGTCTTTGTATGGGTTGAAACAATCACCTCGTGCTTGGTTTGGGAGATTCACAAAGACAATGGAGTCACTAGGATACAGGCAGAGTCAAGGGGATCATACGCTCTTTTATAACTATACACTTGGAGGTAAACTCTATTCTACTTGTGCATGAGGATGACATCATTATCTCTAGTGATGACCTGGTTAGGAAACAACTTTTGAAAGGAAAGTTAGCAATTGAAATTGAAATGAAAGATCTGGCAAAACTAAGGTACTTCCTTGGAATTGAGGTTGCCTACTACAAGCATGGCATCTTTATTTCCCAAAGGAAATACAATCTAGACCTTCTTAGCAAGACTGGGAAACTTGCGTGCAAGGCTACAGGCGTTCCCATAGAGCAGAATCATTGAATAGGAAGTGAAGAAGAGAGTCCCAAGGTTGATAAAGCGCAATATCAGAGATTGGTAAGAAGATTGATATAATTGGCACATATCTAGCCAGACTTGGCATATGTTGTTAGCATGGTTAGCCAATTCATGCATGACCCAAAGATAAAACACATGCAAGCAGTGGATAGAATTTTGCAATACCTTAAGGCTACACCTGGGAGGGGATTGTTATTTAAAAGGGGTGAAAAGTGTCAATGGAAATCTACACCGTTGCCAATTATGCTAGTTCTATTGTTGATAGAAGATCAACATTAGTACATTGCATGTTTTTGGCCGGCTTGGAGGAGTAAGAAGCAAAATCTGGTTGATAGATCAAGTGCTGAGGCAGAATTTCGAGCTATCGCACAAGGAGTTTGAGCTACTATGGATGAAAATCATACCAGATTACTTGAGAGTAAAGTATGAAGCTCGTATGAAGATGTCTTGTGACAAGAAGTCAGCCATTAGCATTGTTCATAATCCTGTCCAACATGATAGGACCAAGCACATTCAAATTGATCAAGATTTCATCAAGGTAAAGTTGGATAGCATATTGATAGCCACTGCACATGTTTCTTCAAGACTACAATTGGCAAATGTGTTAACTAAAAGCCTACCCACAGAGCATTTTCAAGGACTTATATGCAAGCTGAGAATAATAGATATCCATTCACCAGCTTGAGAAAGAGTTGAAATATTCTATATCATTGTATAATATTGTATGGAGTTATTTTCATTTATTAAGATAGATATGTTACCTGTATTAGTATCTTGACTTAGAGAAATTAGTATCAAGCAATAATCACCCAATTATAAGGTAATAATTGCCAAATGTCTATATAATGTAAATCCTTTGTACAAAATTATCATCATAGAAATAATATCCCATTTTTTCTCATATTACTTTTCAAGTGTTGGATATAAAGAATGCATTCTTACATGGTGATTTCAAGAAGGAAGTTTACATGGAGCAACCACCAAGGTCTGTTGCTGGGGAGTAAAGCCTTGTTCATCGACTGAACAAGTCTTTATATGGTCTTAAGCAGTCTCCTAGTGCTTGGTTTGGGAGGTCTAGCAAGGTTTTACAGCAGTTTGGTATGTTCTGTAGTGAGGCAGATCATTCGGTGTTCTACAAAAATTCTTCCTCTAGTCATTGCATCTATCTAGTAGTCTATGTAGATGATATTGTCATTATAGGTGATGATTGTGAAGGAATTAACAGCCTAAAACAATACCTGTTTCCACATTTCCAAACTAAAGACTTGGGACAGCTTTGATATTTCCAAACTAAAGAAAATATGCCCTTGATATTTTGGAAGAAACTAGGATGCCAGATTGTAGATTAGTTGACACCCCCCCATGCATCCAAATGTTAAGCTTCTACCAGTTTAGGGGGAGCTCTACTCACACCCCAGCAAGTATCGAAGATTGGTCAGGAAACTAAATTATCTCACTATAACTAGAGCCGTCATTGCCTCCACTATAAGTTTGTGAGTCAATTCCTTAACTCTCCTCGTGATAGTCATCTTGAGGTATGTTAAGGGTTCTCCAAGAAAGGGATTAGTGTATGAAAATTGGGGACATACAAACATTATTGTTTATTCAGATGTTGATTGAGCAAGATCCCCCAGTGATAGGAGAACAACATCAAGATATTGTGTTCTTATTGTTAGCAATCTTATCTCATGGAAAAGAAAGAAGCAGAATGTAGTACCAGGTCCAATGAGAAGCAGAGTATCGAGCTATGGCTCTCATGGTGTGTGTGACTTATTTGGGTGAAACAATTTATTCAAGAGTTGAAGATTTGTGAGATAGGGAACACGAAGCTCATTTGTGACAATCAAGTGGCTTTGCACATGGCATCCAATCCAGTCTCTCATGAGTGTACCAAGAAAATAGAAATTGATTGTCATTTCACTCAAGAAAACATTGTCTCCAGAGAAGTCGCCACAGTTTGTGAACTCTCACGATCAATTGGCCTATATCTTCACCAATTTCTACAGGGTCCTAGGGTAACTTACATATGTAACAAGGTTGATGCATATGACATATATGCACCAGCTTGAAGGGGAGTGTGATGTGCGCAGATTTGTTTATCTTGTCCATAATCCTATCATATCTGTTATATTAGGATTAGATTAGATTAGATTAGACACTTACATGAAATTAGAGATTTGAATCCTAAATTCATGGGATTCCCTTAGTACATTGTGTAATTATATATACCATGCTGACTAATTTTCTCTCAAGCAATTCACTCCAAACTCTCTTAAGTGACCAAAAAGGAAACATATCACTGCAATAAAACTTCCATGCTCATATTGTTATATTGATGTCCCACCCACTCTCATCTAAGGCAAACGTACAATTAACACATTCTATTACTACAAATAAATATTGCTACCTTTAAAACCAGCAGCCATTATCATGCCAAGAATACCACCATCATTGAGATCATGGGTTCCAAGTCCATCACCAGCTATTGCTAAGCAACGGAGAACAACATCAATGCAATACTTATCCCTTGAAGATATAGCGACATTCACCTGCACAATGTTAGATTGTAAGTGAAGTAGAAGATAAAATGAAAAAGTAAGCTTGGAAAAGCCAGGCCCATATAACAAATTTATGATCAATTCATCATAGAGATATGACAAATTAGAAACACAATGTACCAAAGGAATCCCATGACTTTGTGACTTTTGAATCTCCTTGACTCTGTCACATTGTTTCCTTGTCCAGATAGAAGGTCTTGATCTGTTGAATCCTCTACAATTTTTTCTCGTAAATCCTATTTTCTTTTTCTAACCCATTCTTTGAACAAAACTCCCTTTTGTCTTGATAAGCCCATATGGAAATCCAAAGCTCCCTCGAAGGTCAAATCCTTTTTTTGGACAGTCGTGCTTAAAAGAATTAACACCAACGATATGTTGCAGATTCAAAGCCACAAAAGGCAATTTCCCTTGATATGTGTTATGTGTGGTGCTAGTTCGGAATTGACTACACACCTTTTTTTGCATTGTTCTATGGCTGATTTTCTATGGAATGCTTTGTTTGATATCTTCGGTGAGTGTTGGGTGTGCCCTAAAGCTTTGGACCAGTTCTTATTAAGTAGCTTTATTGGTTTTGGGAGGAGGAAGGAAGCCAAATCTTTGTGGCAATGTGCTGTCTATGCCATTGTTTGGTGCATCTGGTTGGTGGAGCGTAACTCTCGCATTTTTATTGGCAAGCATTCGGACAAGCAAGTCTTAAGGGATAGGATTACTCGTCTTGCTTCTATTTGGTGCAACGCGCACAATCTTTTTAGGGGGGGTGCCTCTCTCTAATATGCAGAGAGATTGGAAAGCTTTGCTTTTTTGATATTCTTGTCTAATCCTACTTTTTGTATTGAGGATCTCTTGTCCTCCATGCTATTTGTAATATCCTTCTCTTCTTGTTAATAATATTTCTTCTTTTATCCAAAAAAGAAAAAGTGGGGTGGATATTAAGTATAAATTCAACAATAAGATTGATGATCATCACATTTTAAAAGCATAACTCTATTAACTCCAACAAAGTATACCACAACCTAACTTCCGATAACACTTGACTGAATACTAAATGAGGAAGGAATATATTAGATTAAATTAATTTGTGGGTCCCTATACTTTTTCGAAAATTTTTAAATTGATCAATATAGTTCATAATCTGTGAACAGGTCCCAGTTTCAAAATAAAATTCAATTGTGTCCTTTTTACAAAAAGTGCAAATGATTTAGCTAAAGTTCTAAAGGAAGTGGTACTAACTGAAAAATGAAAATAAACAAGAAGAAGAAAATAATAGAAACTGCAGAACTTGAATGGTCTGCAAACCTCCCAGCTCAAAGAGCCCCAAACCTTCTCTCAAGAATTTCCTACCTCTTCCCTCTATTGTCCTCCCGGTTCAACATGATAGGACAAAAAACATTGATATAGACCAGCACTTTTATAGGGACAATAGGATAGTTGGCTGATAGCCACAGCAAATGTTCCTTCAGGATATTAGTTGGCAGATGTATTGACTAAGCGGTTGTCCACAGAGCAGTTTCAGAATCTTACTAGCAAGCTGAGAATGAAAAGTATCCATTCACCAGCGTGAGGGGGAGTGTTGAGCATTGAATGACAGATTACTCTCAATTAGAACAGATTTTTTGAGATGCCAAATGAGATATTGTAGATTATAACCAACTCTGTACAGATTTTTCTATTTATTTCTTGTAAAGGTATAATAAAATCATTTATGTGCCTCTACCCAATAGCTAAAGCTTTTTAAGAGAGATGATTCTTGATATGCTATGAAAACTTTTATGACCAAATAGTCTAGAATTTGACTCTTGTTTGCCATCATTCTTCTAAATAAATGTTGAATTTCAGCACAAGGTAGGGTGGGCTTGTGCATTGTCCATGCTTCCAGCCGAAAGAGGCTCTTACATGAGCGGGCATGTTAGGGTATAAAACCATTCATGTGCCTCTACCCAACAACTTAAGCATTTGGGAGAGACGGTTCTTGACATTTCTATTTATTAGTTTCATGAACCATCTCTCCTAAAAACTTAAGCTGTTGGGTAGGGCCACATGAATGGTTTTATATCCTAACACACCCCTCATGCAAGAGCCTCTTTGAACTTGAAGCATGGACAATGACAAATGCACAAGCCCACTCTACCCTGCGTTGAATTTAACATTTACTTAGACGAATTGGGCAAATGAGGAATGAACTCTAGACCACTTGATCATAGAAGCTCTGATACC
Source organism: Pterocarpus macrocarpus (assembly GCA_031439585.1). Taxonomy (NCBI): domain Eukaryota; kingdom Viridiplantae; phylum Streptophyta; class Magnoliopsida; order Fabales; family Fabaceae; genus Pterocarpus; species Pterocarpus macrocarpus. The sequence goes on from CM062516.1 coordinate 32,460,689, forward strand.
ATGTAATAAACCATCTCTCCAAAAAGCTTAAGTTGTTAAGTAGAGGCACATAAATGGTTTTATATCCTAACAATTAGAATAGATATGCTACATGCATTTTGCTCTAATATAGGCAGGTAATTATTAGGCAATAACTATTCAATGTCCATATATTGTAAACTATTGATTTCAGTTTTATCAGTGAAGAATATTTAGTTTTCCTCATATATCCTCTGAAGTCAAACTGACTAAACTTCAGTAGACCTACAACAATTCAGCATGAATGAACAGTTGAAGAAACATCTGCATATTTGCTGGCATAACCTTTCAATGGTTGAACATACCATTAGTTGTCGGCCTAAGATAACCTCATCACCAGCTGAAGAGTAGAGGGCACTCATCAGGGTAGTGCATACAGTAGCATCCGGACACAAACACTCTCCAGATGGCAGGCAGAGCATTGCAGTGGCATGAAGTTCAAGGAAAACAGGTTCAGCTGATTCATAGACATGATCAATACAAGCCAACCAACATGTTTCTCTTCCTACACAAAGAACAAGAATCACAAATATGCCAATAGCTAAAATATCAATGTATTCATTTTCAAAAACATAGGAGCTGCTAGAATATTTGAACAGTTTCCTCACAGCATAGTTTCTGTGTAAGGTTGTCAACTAAACTCACTTTCTAGTAGTGAAAGAGAAGCCATCAGTGTTTCCTTGGCTGTTGAAATGGCCCTATCCTTTTCCTCTACTGACAGTTCAGAGGCAGGAACTTCTGCATTCTCTAATTCAATTTTGAGCCAATTGCGGTAGGTTGCATCACAGGAGTAGTACTCACGCTAGTGAAATGCAGAGAGAATATAAATATTAAGTGTTTTATCAAAATACATAGATGAAGTGTTATTGTCAAGCCAGAAATGACGAGAATGAGGTTTAAGAACTATATTGGGCAAAAGCATAACTCGGCTTACCCAGTCTTGGAACTCCCTCAGATCCTCAAAAACATTATCATCCTCAGAAGTCTCAAGAGTTTCTGAAAGCCGTTTCAAGGGTTCAGCAAGAAAACCAAGTGCTGTGTGGGCACCTATAGGCATTGCTGGTACTCTCCACATCGAAATTAAAGCAAACTCCCTGAAGAGTATGTTGCTACATGGGGGAAAAAGGTTAAATTTTGGACAAAAAACTGCACTAGCAAACAGGCAAATGTGCATTAAGCACCAACAACCAAGAAGAAAACCAGAAAGATCAGGTTCTTATCTAAAATAGGAAATTCAAATATTCATAATGTCCAATGCAAAATGAGAATAGACTGTCAATAATGACAACATATGTCAAACATTTGTTAAATAATTAGGTCGTAAAAAGTCAAACACCATTCCCAAGTTTCATCTCGTTCATTGGTTTCACTTTCACAAGCAGAGTTTATCAGAAAACCCAATACGCCTCATAATATGAGGCAACATTTACCTATGTGTCAATGCTCGGAGAAGTAAATTTTTACTAACATCTTTGACATTAGAAATTGTGGATGGTGGTGTAAAGCAAAGCCACTGGATAACTTTAGCTTTTTCAAGACTCTGCAATCTATGCTGCTCTGCAACATCTGACAAGTCATCATATTTGCCAACCTTGATCTCTCGAGATCTCAACAAAATTCTGTTTCATAAAGGTTTACTTTGAATTACAAAAGCTTCATACTTACAGAACATATTTCAAGCAAAACTTAATTGACCCTAAAAAAAAGCCTACATACCTCTCAATAATATCTTCAAAATTACCCGTAGAATCATCCACAGAGGAAAATGGTAAATACTCCATAGCAGAAAGGAATATCTTGTATTTGACATGTACACTGTTGAATTAAAGATACACAATAGGAGTTACATATAGAGATTTACAAGTGTGATATATGAATGATGTTTGGTGCATTTAGATGGAGTCTAATGCCATATTATGGCCTCAACTCTTTTATGGAACAGACTTGTTTTCTTAACCCTTTGTGAGTTTCAACTCATGGCATTAGTTAAGCAGTTTCATTTAACCATTACACAAAGGGACTAGTTTGCTGTTTTGACTAGATGCCGTTTGTATCATTTTGCTTTTCCCTCTTAGTGAATTCTTTAAAAAGATTAGCAAAGCATGTAGTCCATGCTTGTCAGTTGTAAATTTCCATGTTACATATGTTGACTATGATCCCATAATTCTACTTTGCAAAAAACAATCTGTTAGAGACCCCAAGTATGGGAAAGGGCACACCTTTAAGAAAGGAGGAGGAGTTGGGCCACAACTAGGCCCATAGGGCAGAGAAACAAGTTAGTGGTCTGTTATGATGAGTAGGAGAGAGAATGTCTGGGATTGGTGTTGGTGAGACAGTTATATTGAGTGGAGGGGTCATTCAGATATTTGGAGAGTAAAATTGAGAGGCTAAAGGGTACCTCTATGCCCAGGAACTTTTATCTTTCTTTGTTATTTTCTTACAAATTTTCACCTAGTGAATATTCAGAGATATACAAAGCCTAGGCTGGGTTTCATTCTGAAATTTCAGTCTAGGGCATATTCAGCAATTTGTTCTTCTTTTCATTACTTCTTTGATACTAGCTCTAACACAATCAAAGTTGTTCACCCGAGAAAAACTTAATCATCCATACAACATATAGAGGGACAACAATCACGTGAGGAAAAATCATTATACATGAGCTAAATAATTTGTATTTATAATCAAACAAGATCCTCAATCAGACACAGTGAAATGATTGCTGCAGAAAATTTTAAAAAAATAAAATAAAATAAAAATAGTTAGAAAGACCAAATCAAGGATACCTGCTATGCAGCCTAAGCTCCATCATGTGCACAAAGAGGTCAATACAACGGTGACGTGCAAGCTGAGAAGCATATATGCCCACCAACTCCTCATGCTCCTTTGAAAAGAGAAACAGTGCATACCTAATGTATTCCCAATTTAATCAATGGATAGTGCAGCAAATTTTCATTCAACACATAAAATTATTAAGCTCCCATCATATACTTAAAACTATGTTCACACGGACCACAAAGTCATCCAATAAGAAGGAAAACTTATGCAATCTTCTAAACAAGAATGACCATCTTTGATTGTATGTCAAGTTCTAACACTCTTTTCTATCTAACAATATTATTTGAGGAAACAAGAGTCATAAAATAATACATACATGTGCAGAATGTTATCACCAACGCTCAGAATCTTGTCTCTGAATGTATCCTTCATTTCCTCAGCAAGTAAATATCTGAGCACAAGGACTAGATGTGCACCAAATCGTATCATCTGAGCATCTCCATGAGGCCTGACAGCACACAGAAATTTGGTCAACCGATTCCCACCAACTGGTGATCCTACTAAAGGGCAAATTCATTATAGAGACTACCCTTGTCAACAAATCAAATTTTACCTGCACTTCCTTTCAAGAAAAGATACTTCATTTTGACAAAGCTAGTTTCCTTTATTCAAGAATAATCAGTTTATCTTTCCAATATATAGTTTAGTGCCCTATGACCACAAGAATTTTCGGTGGGAAAAAAAAATTTGCGACCTCCTTTATAGCAGGATAATTTTTTTAAGCATTCCCTCTGTATGCAGCCCATAGTTTCTTTAGGGGAATTTGATAAATAACATTTTTATACATTAATTAACCCTCATATTTAGTCTCTTAGACCTGGTATGTACCTAATTAATTGATCTTGAACATATTTTATAACTTTAGGCTCCAAATGGGGCTTAATTATACTTTTCAGTATTATTAGGAATTTTACACTGTTTTGTATTTCAAGCATAACTAAATTCTAGACATCTAAAAATTGCATTCTTTATCTTGTAAGAAAGTTGAGAGATAGATCAATAACCTTGATGAAGAACCTGAAGGTTGGATCGAATGTCTAGCAAGTCAAATTGAGCTTGAAAATCAAAAGAGGTCCTGTTCCTAAAACTTGAGCAGGGTGCTAAGATTGGGTCAAAATTTGGGCTGTAGGAGCCACATGAAGATGAGACTGGTTCAATTGGAAAGCTAAGACACAAAACATCAATTCATATGGCGACTACTTGTCATGAGTACCATATTTTGATGGTGTTCTTGCCGACAAAGTCGGGTGATGGGTCCAAAGGGCTATAAAGATCGATATGGCCCATAACTCTCAATCTAAGCCCAACATAGACAAATTAGGTGTCCAAATAAAGCGAAGAGGACGAGGATTAGTTCTATGCAAGGGCTACATTCAGATTTTAGGTTAAGAGCATGAGGATTAGTTCTATGCAACAGCTACTGTCAGATTTTCCCTTTTACAGACAGCTAGCTGTTAGTTTCACAGAAAATATTTCAATGGCTATAATTTTTGGGTTTTAGGAGTACCTTGGGCAGTAAGTTTCTCTCAAGTCTTCTCTCTTCTACCTTGTGTTTGCAGCCTCCATGGAAAGCTAATTTTCTGCAACCAGTCAGAAGGTTCTTGAAGAGAGTGATGTTTGATCTAGAGACTTTGTTTTTTTTTAATTTGAATTTCAAAGGATGTTTCTTTTGTCCTCTTGATCATGTACCGCATGAATGAAGATTTCTGTTTATGAGTGGATTTGATTAAATCTTTGTTCATTGTTGTTAGGATTCAATTGCTAGGTATGGGACTTGAGTCCCACATCAGAAGAATGGCATTCCAATGGGGGCTCTATAAGACCTTGAGCTCTCTAATCACAATAGCTAGCTTTTATGGTATGATTCTCCCAAGGTTCTTATCAAGTGGTATTAGCGCTCCAACGATCCTAGGACTAGTAGGAGCTTAGATTGTTGTTACCAAAATGGAAGCGAGGGTTAAGACAATTAAGAAGAGGCTAGACGAAATGTGGGTGAGCGCAGGTGCGGCCCACGAAGTCGTGGAGGAGCGGTTCGCGGCCTTAGAATCAATTGTGACAAGGATCACATTCTTCTGAGGAAGTTTCAATAGAGGAGGAAGAACAACATCAAAGCCAAGGAAGGGAGCTAGAGGAAGTTAGATCTTCCACTATTCACTAGAGATGCAGCATATTGGTGGTTGATCAATGTTGAACAGCATTTCAAGCAAAAGGAACAACAAAAGCTCAGAAACTACAGTAGATTGCCGCTACTTTGGGAGGTCAAGCTCTCATCTCGTACTAATGTTGGAAAATGTACAACCCAAACCTGACATGGTGGGAATTCTGTGCTCAAAAGATTTTGACCAGAGTTTGCTCCAAATCTACAAGTCTAGGAGCACCATGAAGAATTTGAAGGAATAGATACAGAGCAGAGTAATTTTGATAAGATGACAGAGAAGTGGGAGACTAGAAATGAAATGTGTAAGTTGCAGGAGCAGCATGTTATGGTCTCAGGACTACCATCATAGCAGCAGTCTGAGATTATGGTGCAGATGGCAGTGACAGAGGCTGAGCAAGAGATTGTGAATTAAGATAAACTACAAAAGGAGATTGCACTTGGGGAGGAAGACCATCCTTCAAACCCGGACCTATCAAGGACCCATCAGTCGATCTTCATCACGGAGGAAGAGGAACCCAAACCATCAGAGAAGGAAGAAGAGAGTAATTGCTACAACAGACAAAAGGAGCAACGGCCAATTGGCGCACATCTCGCATTGTGTATGGAAGAAAGAGTGCAAGCGGAGATGGAGGAGTTAACGGCGCCTCCAATGACAATGTTGAAAGCCCTATGATGGAAAGACACTAAGAAGAATAGATCGATTATTAACGGCAGCAGAAATGAACCACTAGCAACACAAGGCCACTTCGCAGACAATGCCGTCGGGGTCGACGACGGACAATGCTGCAAAGGCGGGGCAAGTGGTTGTCATGGCATGTTGTTCAACAGTCACAATAGGGTTGACACTCGGCAGCAATTATGTCAGGTCCACTCTCAATTGTGGTGGCTAGAAGAATGCCACTTTTTATGGCGACGAAGCACCATTGCGGAATCCAGGTTCGTCCATGGGGATCAGTAGAACAATGATTGAACTCAAGATCTCATATATGCAGGATGAGTTACAACCAACAAAGCCACCAAACTTGAACTGGCGTGCAGCGGCTAGAGGGCTCCTAGCTGCATAGATGTGGCTTTCCGCTGAAGAAGGATATGGCATTCGAGAAGCACATATGCCTAGGCATTTAACTACGGTAAAAGGCTCATCAAAAGTGCAAAGGGAGAAACAATGCACCTCTCAACCACAGCCACGCGAAAACAAACCCCTACTGCCATGGAAAAGCAAACAGCCATTGACATGCTAGAGCGACAGGCTGAAGAGTGACCACAATAGGATGCTGGAAGAGCACAGCAAGACAACCGTCGACAGCCTACTTGCAGCAAGGCTGGACATGATGATAGCTGCTGGCAATTCTCCTGTTAGAAGCTTCTCAACAGGGGTACTTGGAAGCATTGGAGACTGGAGAGTTAGGCTCAACCACTAATCCAAGAGACCATACCGGTGGGCTAACTATCAGGCCCAACTGGGTGTATGAAATGGGGTGGATCTTTCACAAGAGATTGGGGGTTTATGCTCCTAGGCTTAGTGGCAATCCAAGAAATAATAGTTCCCCTGCTAATAAGTGGGTTGACTCTGAAAACTTCCATCCGCCACATCCATTGCGTGAAAAGGGACAATTAAGGGACAGTATGTGTGAGCAAACACTGGTAGTTCGTGAGGGATGATTGGTAGTTGAAAAGAGATTAGATTTTCTCCAAGGTTTCGTGCATCAGCTTACTGAAGTGCCACAAATCCTTATTGTAGTTGGATGAGACAAGGCAAGGCTCGAAAAGATGCCGGAACGGTTATCTACAGTTTTCAAAATAAATGCTGGGCAGTGAAGAACTCTGCCAAGTATATGGCTGTAGAAATGTTAATGTCATGCCATCAGCATCTAAGACACTTAGGCTTCTTCTTATGGAGGCCATATCTTCTCGTAAGTTGGAAGAGCAATTGTCAGTTATAGCAAGTGAGCTGGGTAACTTGAGTGTAGATGCTGCTAATCATTTCAATGAAAAGAGGCCACCATGGTGTATTGAAGTAGTAAGAGAAACCAGAGTCATTGATGTCAGTTCTTACAAGCAGAAGCTATTTGTAACTCATGGCTATTTGACAAATGTTATGCCAAAAGGGAATTGGGCACAGAAGGCATTCACAAAGCATATAGGGGACCTCACAGATTATGCCTTTATTTTTCCTGCTAAGGTACCGACAAGGAGTATTGAATTACTAAGGTAGATCACAGACAATGATAATGGGTCCTATGAGCAGAAACTATCTGCAACTTCTAGATATTTGAAATATATTATGCTGAAAGGGAATCGCCAACAGGAGACTTTCACAAAGTCACTCATCCTTGGGGTTATTGATCATGACATGTGGCAATATAAACCGACAATAGTTAAATTACCCCTTCAGTCCTTCTTGACCTGAAAGTTGAAACTGAAAAGTAGCTCGACTTGAGGCAGCGACCATCACTTGATACATGGAAGGTGGAAGATAAAAGGATGCAGGACCTTTGACAGTAACTTGTATCATCAAGTTAAGAAGGGAGGGCAGTAGGCTGCACTAAAATTAGAGATGAAGACACTAGAAGAAAGGAGGAAACTGAAAGCAGAGGGAGTGATTGGAAGCACAATGGATACACTAGATGGAACTTCATCAGCAGTCGGGCCTACTGTCAGCAGCAGTGAAGTTCAGCACTCTTGCATATGTCTGGTTGCATTTTGTTACCTAACAGTGATTACAGTGGGAAAACTTTCTGCTTTAAGCAATGGGACCCTGGTGGATGTCTTTTTAAGTTAGTCGGGCATAGTTACATAGACCATCACCTTGAGGACAAGGTGAATCTTCTTCTTTTTTTTGTTGGGGGGCAGGGGAGTATTGACAGCAATTGGGTTAGTCATGGGCCAATCATAATTGGGCCCTATTTGTAATTGACTGAAAAAGATTGCAGTGTAGGGACTCAGCCGGGGTGTGTATGCTTGAGCTGTGGGAGGCGCGGGAAATGAGGGATTCTGTTAGTGAGGGGTGAGGTGTGCATAACTAATGTAAGGAAAAAAAAAAAGGGGGGGGGGGCGAGTTCGGAAATAAAAATGCAACTTGCAAGAATACAAGGGTCAAGAGTCCATATTGTCGTCTCTGGAATAGGGGAAAGATTGACATTTTCTAGGTGCAAAAGCAGAGATTGAAAATATTGAGTGTTTCTATCATTAAAATTTCTCGACAGCCAACTTAAAACTTTGTCAAATCTTTATGAAATGGATAAAGATAGTGTCATTAAAATTCCTGAAGAACATTAAAGGAGATAGATTCACTTTGGACCGAACAAAAACAATGAATAAGAGCATTATGTAAAGAAGAAAGTCTAAATAGGCATGGAAAAGCCTCCAAGAGAGAGATGCCACCCACACCAATATCTCGCCAAGATCTAATACAAGAACCATCCCCCGCCTTTAAGGAAACAAAAGCAATGAAAGAATCATAACACTATCAGCTAAATCTCCGAGGGCTTTCATGAGTTGCAGTAAGCACGGCGTTGGCATCCAACCCATTCTGATTCAAGCCATACTTGCTGCAAATAGCCTGATACCACAGGGGAGATAGCTCTTGAGGAAAATGTCATAACCTTCTACACACCAAAGCAATGTTTTTAGCCATCAACTTACCCCTACCCAATCCTCCTTCAAATTTTGGTCTACAGCAGGTTTCCCAACCTACCAGATGATCCCTTCTCAACTTACCAACACCAAACTAGAGAAAATCACACATAATTCTCTCCAATCTATGTGCCACTGAAAGTTAATAAAATGCTTGCCAAACAGGACTGAATAAGAGTAATTCAACCCCCTAAAGATAAGCTACTTTCCCTCCCAGTTATCCAAATCATTTAGAAACATTATGAAACGACTTCCTCTTTCCACCTGGATAAACTTATTTGGAAGTCCAAAGCCCTCTCTAAGGTCAAATCCTTTATTTCGACTTGTATTTAACAGAATTAATACCAATGACATTTTCCAGGTTCGAAGGCCACATAAGGCTATTTCCCCTTATGTGTGTTATGTGTGAGGCACATTCAAAATCAGTATTATATCTATTTTTTCATTGTCCAGTCGCTGACATTTTGGGAAATACTTTATTTGGTATCTTTGGTGAGTGTTGGGTGTGCCCTGCAACCTTAGACCAGTTTTTGTTGACTAGTTTTGCTTGTTTTGGGAGAAGGAAGGAGGCCAAATCTTTGTGGCAATGTGCCATATATGCCACTTTTTGGAGTATTTGGGTGAAGCATAATTCTCACACTTTCAATGATAACTTTCAGACAAGCAAGTTTTGTGAGATAGAATTAGACATTTGGCCTCTATTTGGTGAAAAGCTCATGATATAAAAAGAATTTCCCTCTCAGACATATTGAGACATTGCAAAGCTAAGCTTCATTGATAGTTTTTCCTTTTGTTTGTTTTGGCTCTTGTAAGGAGGATCTCTTGTCCTCCAATCTTGTTGTATCATTCTTCTCTTCTTAATAATAGTCTTCTTTTATATAAAAAGAAAAAAAAAAATGAGAAGCTCCCAAGAAGAAAGGGTCTCTGGATTCCCCCCTAAAAGAATACCAGATAAACCAAAAAGTTCACAGCAATTCTAATAACAAGAAGGAATACAACAACAACCTAGCATTGTCCCACTAGGTGGGATCAGCTACATATATCAAACAATGCTATAGGGTCCCGTTGTAAACCCTGTCTACAATCAAACCATTAAAATCTAAATCTTCTTAGTAGTTTCACCTATAAGTTTTCTTGGTCTCCCTCTACATCTAGCTATTGGGTTACCCTTTATCTGATCTACTTTTCTTATTGGAGCTTCTACAGGCATCCTATACACACAACCAAACCACCTAAGGCAAGATTCTACTATATTTTCCACAACTAGTAGAAGGAATAATAACTAGTGGAGAGTAACCAAAAATGAATAATAATATAAATTATAGCCAGGAAGGAATAATAGTGAAAAATAACTACTAAGAAAAAACTAAAGCTCTCAGCAATTCTAATTACAAAAATTGAAAAGTTTACTGTCGCGTTTCTAAAGGTAGCAGTGCAGGATCCCATCTAGGTAGTAATTGGAATAAACTTCCAAAATCATCTTGTTCACAATAAGAATTTTTAGCAAGCGTATCTGAAGATGCCGCCCCCACCTAGTGGGGCAAGGCTTAGTTGTTTTGTTGTTGTATCTGAAGACACACAGAACTATGAGTAAGGGAAAGAAAAGTAACAGCACTTGCCTAAATATATTCTGATCATCTTCCGAAGGTGCTATCCATGACCATATGAGGTCTAGTACACGTGGTATGTCCCCTAGCATTGATGTCATCTGTCAGGCAATGAATAGCTTAAGAAATCAGTTTTTTTTAAAAAAAAAAAAGGAGGAAGATAAACAGAATAGTAAAATTTTATTCTCTGTCATTTAGTGTTTTTTATTTAAAAAAAAAAAAAGAAGGGGGGGGGGATGAAACAGAGCTAAAGATTACATCTTTTGAGCAATAGTCTGTCTTTTCATGACCAGCTACAGTTATACAACTTCTCTCATGCATTTTCTTTCCTTTTTTAAAGAAAATGCAAGTAGAAATGCTCTAGAATGTTAAAATATGAAACACTTCAAAAAACAAAAGCAAAAAAAAACTCCAAGAAAGAAACAAAAACTAGTTTTTAAAGAGATACCTGAATTTGTCGCTGTTGCTCCTTGCATTGACGAGTAACAGCCTCATGGATCATTTCCCTAAAGTGGAAAAAGAAAGGATTGTGGAAGACTACAATACAACATAACAAAGAACACAAATGTCACAATAATTATACAGCTACCCTGAATGTAGTTTCTGAAGAAGAGATGAAAGTTGCCGTGGCTGCTGATTCAAAACCTGAATTGGCCAATTTTCAGGTCCATTTGAAGGCTCCAAGGAACCATCAGCATGTCCTGGGCTTCCATCAATTACATCGCCAAAAGTCCTAAGTTGATCAACTCCCCCTGGTAATGAACGAGTGACTTCCAAGTCTACCTGCACATCCAGCCAAGACTTTGCCAATGCCCAGCATGCTGACTGCACATGTTTCCAGTTACGCTATAAATCAGCTTAAGCTTCCAACAATGATGGTGTGATGGAAAAAATTACATATATATATATATATATATATAGAGAGAGAGAGAGAGAGAGAGAGATTAGTTTTGCTGATTTTATGGGTAAGTGATACTAACTAGAATCTAACAATTAGGCTTCTACCTCCCAGTCTGTACACAATGGAAGCATCCGCTTTAGGTTGCTACATTGGGCTGCATACACAGCTGCTTCATATTTCCCACCTAGCTCCGCTATTTTCTGCAAAATTAAGGTGCAAATAAAAAGTTATACTTCTTACAGATAACAGAAGGTTCCAAAAGTCCATGGAACTGAAACAACCTCATCTGCTAGTAGGGGGAAAGAAAAATAACTGGTTCAAAGATGAGAGCATTGTCATCGAACAAGTTAACAACACAAACATCAATAAAGCAACATTAAGTATTCAATCAGTATTAACATACAACACTACCTCTGATGCACAATATGAAGCCCATTTCCAAAGATGCCACTGATGACCAATGCCACTTTCAAATTCAATGGCCTGCAAAGTTCTATTTTTACCATTCTTCACCAGCGCTTCAACAGAAGGAAATTGGTTCAAACCTCCAACTGGGGACACAGAGGCAGCTCTCCATGGCTGCCAAAATACTAAGATGTAAATAGCAGGAAGCATAGACTTCTGAAGTTCATAAACTTATCATTTTCAAAGTTCTGTTCAGTTCTTCACCTGTCCAGCAGAACGACAAAGTCCACGTGCCTCTTCTAGTCTTCCAGCCCTTAAAAGAGTCCACACATCTTCTAAAAGAGATTCATCTTGTTTCTGTACCCAAAATGAAAACCATCACTGACACTTTTGAAGTATATATAGGTGCGTTTGCGCAATCTCACTATATATTTCAACATCAACTGCTATCAGAATTTTACAACCAGAATCAGGTGCAATATAGGGTGTGTTCATTTCATCTTGAAAAACATGATTATATAATTTATCTTTTCTTAGAGCTTTCTCCATAAGCTACTTTTTCCAGCTAATGAAACAAGTGCACCAAAACAGTTGTTTTTTGGGCTTTTAGCTTTTTTGAAAAACTTATCTATTCATCTCAATTTTTTATACGTATCTTTTAATTGAAGAAGCGCAGTTTTTTCATGCTGAAACAAATGGGCTCATAACCAAAAAACTTAAAAGGCTTTTAATAGAAAGAAATCGACTAGAGTAAAACAGAAAAGCATAAAAAAATAACTCAAAGCGTAAGAAATTAATCACAATAGTAAGCCCTTCCTACTGTCAGGAAAATGATATAGGCAAAAACTAGTCCTAAAAAATCCTGATAATTTCAATCTAATGAGAGGCACTAGCGTGCAGCAAACCAAGCAGCATACCACAATGGGATCACCTCCTAATCACCACCAAAACATCCATCTACACACACACCCACACACACACACACACACATACACATACACATAAAAAAATAAGCAACCACAGCAAAGCCTTTTTCCCACTAGGTGGGACCTGCTATATGAATCAAACAACATCATTAAATCCTATAGTAAACCATGTCTATAGACAAGCCACCTAAATATATGTCCTATTTAATGGTTTCATCTATATTTTTTCTTGATCTCCCTCTTCCTTTAACTATTGTTTTCTCTAATGCAACCCTAATCCTTTCTTGTCTAGCCTGTCCACTCACCTAGGCAACATTCTCATCTCTTCTCTATAATATTGAGCTTATTCTCTTGTCAACTTTTACCACCCAACACTCAATCTCATAAAATATCACAGATCAGAAACTAATATTTTATTCAAGAATTACAAGATACAAAGAAAATTCTAGAGTCCTCTAACTCTCCCAAAACTCACTAACAATTGATCAAAGACCCTTTCTCCCTACCCTATTCCTTCTATTTATACTTATTCCTAATTAAGTGTAACTAACTGTTACTAATTAATGGTGTCCTAACACTACTCCCCCACTAAAGATCCACCATGTCCTCATGGCAGGGAATACAAGGACTTATTACTAGACAATTACAAATAAATTCCTCCAAAATCCCATTGCTTGAGGTATATAGATCTAAGCCTTTCCTCTTCAGTTCAGTTCACTCCCTTTCCTTCAAAGATAGCCCCCTTTTTCGGCATTGATTCTAGCTGGAGAGTGCATCTCTGTTAGAACTGGTATCAATGGAACGTAAATGGAAGATTAATTGTGCTATATAATGAGTGAAGAGACTGACACCAGAATAATGTCAAGTTCCTCCTCTTGTATATTATTCACACCGAAGAAGAAAGATAGTATAAGTTGGCACTAGGTATTCGAGAGACCTAGTTCTCTCCCAATTGTCCAAGACTCACAATCCGAGATATCCCCCTCAATATCTCTCCCACTCCCCTATATTTTCCCCCAGCAACCCATAACAGAATCAGTGTTTGCCTCTCACCCTCTAACTTGCCTCGCTGGCAAGTTAGTTACAAAACCCACCCAAGCCACATGTCTCACTCCTCTCATTCCTTCCCTTTTTGTCCCTACTTACACACACCTTAGCGTAAGGAGTAATTACCTTACTCTTTGCTCTAAACCCACTAATTTCCTGTGAACTAGGTCCAATGTCATCCATTGGGTTCCTAACAACACCCCCCCTTGGAAATCCACCTTGTCCGCAAGGTGGAAAGAAGGAAACTGCTGCTGTATGTCATTGGCTAACTCCCACGAATTCTCAAAATCAGGTAAGCCTTGCCATTTGATCAAAACCTCCCATTTTCCTGCAGCATTGGTGCGGCTAGCCAAGACCAACTCGGGCTGCACCTGCAATTCCCATTCAACAGTGAGAGCTGCAGGCAACGGTTGAGCAACCACTCCTGGTGAGGTGCATTTCTTCAAGAGAGATGTGAAAAATCGGGTGCACTGGCGAACCCGAAGGCAACTGCAACTTGTAAGCCACCGGCCTGATCTTCTTAATGATCTCATAAGGTCCATAATATCTAGGACTCAATTTCTGGTTGACCCTTTTGGCGAGAGACTTGAGCCTATAAGGCTGTAGCTTCAAATACACCATGTCTCCTTCTGCATACTCAACATCTCTTCTCTTTCCGTCAGCATACATCCTCATTCTATTTTGAGCTCTTTCCAACTGGAATTTCAGCTCATCCAGCATGCAATTCCTTTCTTCCATCAACCCCTGAATCTCAGCATTGGAAGAGTAGCCACCTCCTCTCATCAAAGTGGGAGGTTCTCTTCCATAGAGAGCCTTGAATGGGGTCATTCGAATAGCACCATGATAGTTGGTATTATACCAATATTCTGCCCAAGCAAGCCATTTTGGCCATTGCTTAGGTTTGGAGCCAATGAAGCATCTGAGGTAAGTCTCCACACACTTATTAACAGCCTCACTTTGCCCATCCGTCTGAGGGTGATATGCTGAGCTGTAACGAAGTTTAGTACCAGCCATTCTAAACAACTCAGTCCAGAAAGTGCTCATAAACACTCTATCTCTGTAGGAAATTATGGAGTTTGGGAAGCCATGTAACCGAACTATCTCCTTCACAAACAATGCTGCTACTTCCTTGGCATTATATGGATGAGATAAACAGCAGAAATGGGCATATTTTGTCATTCTGTCAACTACAACCATGACTGTGTCCATCCCCATAGCCTTAGGTAAGCCTCCAATAAAGTCCATAGCCACATCAGTCCATGTATTTCCCGGTATTGGAAGAGGTTGTAATAAACCTGCAGGTGAGAGGGCTTGATTTTTATTCCACTGGCAAGTGTCGCATTCTCTAATGTATTGTTGGACCTGTGATTTCATTCCCTCCCAATACAAAAGACCAGAAATTCGTTTGTATGTGCGAAAGAAGCCCGAATGCCCCCCCATGCTGGAATCATGAAACTCCTGTAGGATCTGAGGGATCTTAGTTGAATTCCTAGCTATCACCAATCTCCCTTTATAGTGTAGTCTCCCTTTCTTGAGTTCGAAGCCCGGATGATCCCCAGAACCTTGCATCAAGTCATGGATGATCCCTCGTAATCTTGGATCCGCTTGAACCTCCTCATCTAATTCAGTCCAATCCCCAAAAGAAACTGATGAAATGGCTAAATACTGCAACTTTCTAGACAATGCATCCGCTGCCCCATTCTCTGCTCATGCCTTGTATTTGATCTCAAAATCAAATCCAAGTAACTTTGCCATCCATTTCTGTTGGTCCACGCCTATCACCCGCTGATGCAGTAAATATTTCAGGCTCCGCTGGTCAGTATGCACAATAAAGTGCTATCCCAAAAGGTAATGGCGCCATTTCTGCACTGCCAGTACAATGGCTATGAGCTCCCTTTCATAAACTGAGCTATTTTGTGCCCTTTCAGACAAAACCTGGCTCATATAGGCTATTGGTCTCCCCTCTTGCATCAAAACTGCCCTCACTCCCTTACCTGAAGCGTCCGTCTCAATCACAAAGGTCTTAGCAAAAGAAGGAACAGCCAAAACTGGCAGAGAAGTCATAACTTCCTTCAGCTTCTCAAAAGCTGTTTGGGCTTCCGCACCCCACTTAAAGTTGTCCTTCTTCAGCTGTTGTGTAAACAGCCATGCTAGCTTCCCATAATTCGCCACAAACCGCCGATAATAGCCCGTCAACCCAAGGAAACCTCGCAGACTCCTTAGATCAGTGGGTACAGGCCAATCTAACATATCTTTCACCTTACTAGGGTCTGCTGCCACCCCTTGCTCAGAAATAATGTGACCCAGATATTCAAGTTGAACCTGTTCAAAGCAACACGTCTTCCTGTTTACATATAGCTCATTAACTCTCAATACTTCAAAAATCTGTCGCAAGTGAATCTGATGAAGTTCCTTAGTGGAGCTATAAACCAGAATGTCATCAAAGAATACGAGAACGAATTTTCATAGGAAAGGCCTCAGCATCTTGTTCATCAAAGCTTGAAAAGTCGAGGGTACATTTGTGAGTCCAAATGGCATGACTAGGAACTCATAATGCCCCTCATGCGTTCTAAAGGCTGTCTTGTGAACATCTTCCGCTTTCACACAAATCTGGTGGTATCCGGATTTTAAATCCAACTTGGAAAAAATCTTAGCATCCCCTAGCTCATCCAACAACTCATCTATGACAGGGATGGGAAACTTATCAGGTACCGTTACTTGACTCAAAGCCCTATAATCTACACAAAATCGCCAACCTCCATCCTTCTTCTTCACCAATATTACCGGGCTAGAGAAAGGGCTAGTACTTGGCCTTATAATTCCAGATTGTAACATTTCATCTATCATTCTTTCTATTTCATTCTTTTGATAGTGTGGGTACCTGTAAGGTCTAATATGAGGAATGGATGCTCCCTCCTTCAACACGATGGCATGGTCATGCTCCCTCCTTGGTGGTAACCCCGTTGGTACTTGAAATATATCCTCAAATTGCTCCAACAGCTGCTGAGTTGCTGCTGAAAGCGCTGTCACAGCTCCTTGTTCAGTTCCAGCAGGGATTGGGGTTACTAAGTAACCTTCTCCATCAGCCCTCAAAGTCTTCAATGTCGCTTTCCATGAGGACTTGGTTCTGCATAATGCTGGATCACCCTGCAGTATCATGCAATGACCCTTCTCAACCCACTCTATAGTCATTTTTTGGTAATTCCCCTTGAAGGTGCCCAAGCTAGTCAACCAGTCTGCCCCTAATACCACTTCAGATCTTCCTAATTCCAAAACAAAGAAGTTCTGGGTGATCAGAGTCCCTTGCACCCACAGTTTCAACTCTTTGCAAACCCCATAACCTTCCTCAATGGTTCCATTCCCCACTTCCACCTGAAGCCCCGAGATCTTCTCAACTGGTAGCTGCAGCTTCTCAACCAGTTTATGAGAAATGAAATTGGCAGTGGCCTCGGAATCTACCAACACCACAACTTTTTCTCCATTGATCTCCCCCCAAGCTTTCAGAGACTTGTTGGAGGTAAGCCCCCAAAAACTGTTGATGGAAAGCTGAAGTGTTCTCAAGCTTAGTCCCTCTACTTCCTCATTTCCCGGTTCCCCCCCTTCCTCCTCACCTACCTCCTCATCCTATTCTTCCATCAACACTATTTGAAAATGCCTCAAGCGACATACATGCTCCGGGTTCCACTTATCCCCACACTGAAAACACAACCCCTTCCTCTGTCTCTCATGTAATTCTTCTGGAGATAACTTCTGGATGCCACTAGTCCTCTTCTCCCCTGACCCAGTGGGTTCAGTTTTCTGACCCCACCCCTTGGAATCCCCCTGGGCTACTTCTAACCCAATTCTGAGGACGAAATAGGCTTGGGCCTTTCGAGGGTCCACCTGTACCTTTCCCTCTTGGTTGCACCCCAGCTTCCTTCCAAGCCATGTTACGCTCTTCCAACTTCAGGGCCCGATCCATCATTGCAGCCAGGGTGGGAAATTCTGCCACCGTCATCCCTGCTCGAATCTCCCTTTTGAGCCCATTGTGGAATATACTCATGAGGATTTCCGAGTCAATGCTCCGCTTAGCTCTCGCCATGAGCTCAAATTCTCTTCAGTATTGCAACACTCCTCCGGTTTGTCTCACCTGCAACAGGGGCCCCATGGGGTTCTGGGCAGCCCCTGGTTGGAACCACTTAAGGAGGTCATCCTTAAACTTGTGCCAGGACGGAAACGGTTCCTCCTCCTCCCACCATTCGAACCAAGTCAGGGCATCACCCTCTAGCGCGACCAACACCATCTCTAATCTCTCCTGTTCAATGATCTGAGCTACACGGAAGTAACGCTCAACGCGCACCAACCAGCCGTACGCGTCGTTACCGGAAAACACCGGTAAATCAATCTTCCGGCCAGATTCTGCCCATCGAGGACGGCGGCCTCCATCCCACCCTCCATCCGAATAGCAGTCTTCCCCCCATGCTTGTGAATGACATTCGGAGCGCTCAGCAGAACCTTCTCCTCGCCGTGATGCCTCCCGATGGGGTCCCCCCGTCGTCGAGCATGACGGTCATGCCGTCGTTCGAAATCGCGGCCGCGTGAACGGCTACCACTCCGGTCACGCAGTAGCTGATCCATCTATCACGACAAGAGCGTCAGCACACGTCCTTGTTCTTCCTAGAGTCGTTCCATCGTGGAGAGGTTCTCCAAACGGCGTTCGACCCCTTCCAAACGAGCTTCCATAGCAGAATGCGTAGTGACCATACACAGAGCCCTCAAGATCGTGGCTCTGATACCAGTTGTTAGAATTGGTATCAATGGAAGGTAAATGGAAGATTAATTGTGATGTATAATGAGTAAAGGGACTGACACCAGAATAATGTCAAGTTCCTCCTCTTGTATATTATTCACACCAAAGAAGAAAGATAGTATAAGTTGGCACTAGGTATTCGAGAGACCTAGTTCTCTCCCAATTGTCCAAGACTCACAATCCGAGATATCCCCCTCAATATCTCTCCCACTCCCCTATATTTTCCCCCAGCAACCCATAACAGAATCAGTGTTTGCCTCTCACCCTCTAACTTGCCTCACTGGCAAGTTAGTTACAAAACCCACCCAAGCCACATGTCTCACTCCTCTCATTCCTTCCCTTTTTGTCCCTCCTTACATACACCTTAGCGTAAGGAGTAATTACCTTACTCTTTGCTCTAAACCCACTAATTTCCTATGAACTAGGTCCAATGTCATCCATTGGGTTCCTAACAATCTCCCACGTTGATTTCCCTCTCTAGTTTGGGAAACTTCTTTGCTACCTAAAATGGGTTGGGCTGGGCCAGGCCCAAATTTGATGCTACCACCATTTCTTCTAAATTCCCAGTTTTGCCACTTCCTTTCTCAAACCCCCCATTCTTCCCCTTTCGCATTTGGGCTCTGCCCATTGTTTGCCCATTAGGGTGAAAAGCAACCCTAGCCGATGCCCCTCCACTTTTGCCGTAGCCACTTTTCTCACACAGCCATCAAGAGACGATAGTGCAACTGCCGTTGTCTGGATCATAGCCGAAGGAACCCCAACCACCGTCGTACGAGCACCGGCCAACGGTCTTACCCTCCTCCTCTCCTTCAGTGCAGCTGCCGACGACATCGCTAGCATCATTAGCGACCAGTGGCTTCTCCTTGTCGCCGTCAATGACTGCAACTTTCTGCTTCAAGCTTGTTGCTTGAGCCAGCAGCAATTTCTACCACCATTCCTCCATCTTTGCGACTGAACCCACAACCACCGACCGTGAATCTTGAACAGGCGATTCTGACAGTGGTCACAGGTTGCTTCCATTGCCCTCTTCACGCAACAGTGGCAATGGTTAGTTGGCACACGTCATCATCACCACTAGCTTTATGTCAGAATTTTCTTCCCCGTAATAGGTCCTAGGCTCTAGCAAAAAGCATTGGCGCATGGTCGTAATGAAGTCCGCCCATTGCGCGTCTAAGGTGTGCGCCTTCCACCACCAAAGCCAAACAAGATGGCTTCCTCCAAAGGCAACTTCCACATTCAATCTGGTGTCCCATGCACAAGATAATGACCCCACACATCCCATAGCCAAGCGCCTACATTACCATCGCCGAATGCAGCAATCTAGGATTTCTCCCTAATCTCTTTTTTAACCCATTTTTTCTTCTTACCACAGGTTACTCTCACAAATTCCCACCATTTGGCCTCTGGGTTGTCTTCTTTCTAGCACCAATGCCAGGAGTATTCACAGTTGCTAAGGGTCGCTGCCACCCCCAGTATCCACTATGCCCCAGAATGTCGTAATCAAGAAAATATACCGACATCCTTCTTAGCCAGTAGTGGACATCGCTTCCATTGTGTGCTGGAAGCACATCCCTTCTCCATTGCTTCTCACCCATGCTTCAAACTCCACATAGGCTCTTGGAATCAAGAGCTCTAACACTAGTTTTAGAACTGGGATCAAAAACTAGTGTTTATTCAAGAATTACAAGATACAGAGGAGATTCTAGAGTCCTCTAATTCTCCCAAGACTCACTAACAATTGATCAAAAACCCTTTCTCCCTACCCTCTTCCTTCTATTTATACTAATTCCTAACTAATTGAAACTAATTAACTATAACTAACTAATGGTGTCCTAACACGAAGTTCTTATAGTTATGCAATAAAATCTTCTCATAAGCTTGAGTGGCACGTTTCTATCACAAATAACACCTGAAGCACTCTCTATTTCATTCACAAAAGTTGAATCCTATGGTTTAAAACTTAACAACGCACTTTATTTTCCCACTACTTTCTATGATGGATCCAAGACCACATGACCTGTGATTTGCTTTGAGTTGTCTGCACAGCTAATAAAATCTTGTTATTAAAAATATACCATTCATCAAAAAGAGAATTTATGCATGATCTATGAATGCACATTCTTGTGCAATTAAATATCAATAGCTAACTTCATGATATTCTATGCAAGTTGCAACTTTAAAAGTATTTATTACGCTTATTTAAACTAAAACTCAGGGTTACTCTAAAGTTAAGTGCAGAAGAAAGGCAAATAAATTAGTATATCCATTAACAATATAGATCAATGCCAGAAACAAGAGAGAGCAGTAAAAAAATGGCAATGCAATCAAGTGTAAAGTACTTTGTCATCAGGCAAAAGGTTTGCATTTTCACGAGTTGGAGCATCGAAGTCCAGGTGATGAACAATGTTCATATCAGAAGTTTCTTTCTTTAGGTAACGTTGAGTATGATGCCAAACTCCGGAACTGGGGAGATAACTACCAACATGAGATCCGCGAACCTGCATAAATGTAGCCAGAACATTTAATCAAACATGAATATGAACACAGATAAGATGAAGCAATAGGAACTATGAAAATGGGACAGCATGGCTTTCACTAAGGCAAAACATGCACCCATTTCCTGAAAAGCCCAAAACTAATATGCAACTGATAGTCCAATATTTAAAGGTGCAATTGCTGTAGTACTCTAACCTCCAAATGTGATATGTTTAAAATTACTTCAAACAAGCCACTTACTAACACAGTGCATCAGGTACGATTTTTATGGATATTTTATTGTATGCCTAAATCTAATGAAAGAAAAAATAAATAAATAAAGATTTCCAATCCTGTACTTACTGTAACGCACTTTACAAATTAAATAACTTCTCTTAGATTGCAAAGCTTCCAATTTAATGAGGATAATGACATAATAACCTGACTAGTATAGGTTAAAAACAATTGTATTTCTTAACAAATAAAAGGAAGCTAAGCTTTTATGGCAACATACATACAATTCTTTGGTGCACTTCACGGGAGTGGAGTGCTTGCATTTTCCAGGGTTTTTGCTTGCTCCCAAAGGAGAAGAATACCAGGTATGCAAAGGGATTGGACTTCACTGGAGTGGATTGCTTGCATTTTCCAGGGTTTTTCTTTGCTCCCAAAGTAAAAGAATTTCAGGTAAGCAAAGGGATTGGGTAGCTAAGTTGCATTTTGATTTTCGTTTCACATCCCCATTGTTTCTGACTTTATTTTTTGGAGGATATCTTAACCTCTCCCAAGTTGTATTTCCTTGTTTACTCTCAAATAATGTTTTTATTAAAAAAGTTATCAAAAAATAGCATGCTACAGTCAGTAAGGTGATTAAAAAAATGCTTTTTGTGAACAAATCAACTTTCCATGCAGAAAATGTAGCAACAAATCACCTTTTCTTCCAAGTCAAGAGCTTTAGAAGCTAAACCTTCTAACCACTGGACTATCCGAAGGCATAACTGAGCTGTATGGTCTTCCGCAACAAACTCACAAGCCACTACATGAGAGGTTCCTGACACCTGTGATGAGTCAATAGATCTCAACAATCTATTCAGAGGATAAGGGTGAGAGATAGATTATGTGACCATGTAAAGTAGCATCACACACACATATTACCAGTATTTGCTCTTTAGATAGTTCTTCAGTCACTGAAAACATTAAAAAGAAACTGTCAGAGAAAAAAGCTACAAATAATACGTCAACACATAGAGCATCCCAAAAAAATCCACAGAAAGGATAACAATTAGAGTCTGGGAAGATGGACATAAGCTGCAGAGCCACTCTGTTGCATGTCTCTCCTATAATAATTCAGGAAGGGTTTTTCTAGGTACTTAATAGACCATTTATTATATATGGGGAAAACGATTTCCTCTAAAGCAAACTTTAATATTCATCTACGATCTATCTTATGGCAAGTTAGTTACCAGTAAATAGATTCTCCCAACATGCAATGCAAACTTTATCTCAAGATTGAGATGAAGATGGATACGAAATTGATTTTTCCATTTATGGTGAAATAAAAAAAGTGACTGATCAAATGGGAAGCCTAATCATCAGTAGTTTTGAGTTTGTCAAATGAGCAGGGTGTATGTCAAAGCAAATTGATTTAAGGAAATAGAGTTGAAAGAAACCTGAAACCTTAAAAAATTACATTATAACAAACCCAACGAAAAAGGCATAATTAATCCATAAAAAACAGGACATCTAAGGTTTGAGATATATTTCCTTTCCCATAAAGGAACCACAGGAGAGACCACGTTGCTGCCTCATCAAGCAGGAGCTGAGCCTTCTCCCTCATCAATTTGTCCTCAACAACTCGATGCCTTATATTCAAACCATACCTATAGAAGAAGGCCACAATTATAGTCTGATCAAAGCACTTTTGTAATAGGCAGGTACACACACAATACTTCAGTTCCTCCACCATTCAGTATAGTTTAAAAGTTCATCTTAACTCTCATTTTTATCTTATAATAATAAGAATTTTTTAAGGAACATAAGAGAACAGAAGGAGGATCAAGAATCCTCCTAAATAAGTTAAGAGCAAAACTAAGAAGCATGCTGACAACCACAACAATATTTCTTCTTTTTGACAGTAAACTATGAAATTACACTTCAAAATAACCACAGCAACCATGCAATCCTGCTCTATATCATCCATAGTTTTTTAACAAGCAGAGCTACAAAAAAGCAGTACCTAGCAATAGTTGCAATGGAAAGAAAATAGCATGCATCCTAATTGATGGAAAATTTTCCACACTATACCCCCATGCAACCTGGTGGGGGTTCCATATACACCTCCTCTTCTAAATCTCCATTCAAGAATGCATTCTTGACATCTAATTGCTGCAGTGGCCAATCTAAGTTCGCAGCTACCGATAATAGTACTCTAATAGTATTAAGCTTTGCTACCAGTGCAAAGTAATCTATCCCACAAGTTTGAGTGTACCCTTTTGCTACCAAACGTGCTTTATATCGTTGTAGAGTCCCATCTGAATTATACTTCACAGTAAACACCTGTTTGCACCACATAACACTCTTTCCTTTGGGCAAGTCAATTACATCCCAAGTCTCATTCTTATCCAAGGCCTTCATCTCTTCAAGAACAGCTTCCTTCCACTTTGGAACATTTAAGCTATCCTGTATAGTCTTTGGAATTTTCACACTAGACAAATGTTAGGTGAAGGCATAGAATGAGGGCGACAATTTTTCATATGACACATATTGGGAAATAGGATGATCAATGCAAACTGAAGAACTTGGCTCATTTCCCGGGTTGGACTTTTGGCATTGTTTCAGCAATAGTCCTTTTTCTGGATAGTATTTTTTCCTTATAAAGACACGAAGCTCGTCTTTCACCCTTGTTTTTCCACACACTTCTGTTTCTGTTTTAGATCCTTCTTGCATTGGCATTGGTTGAGCATCCAAATTTTCAAGTTCGGAAGATTCAGAATTATTTGTTTCCAAATTTGTGATAAGTTCAGGTCCTTTTGGGATTATTGATTGGGTTCACAACCCAAGATTCTCCCTTTGACATCATCTAACTCCCGATTCGCGCCTGCAAGAAATATGTAGACCCTATCATTTTCTTCTCTCTTCAAATATCTGGCACTGTCAAGAGGGCAATCCCACTTATCCTCATAACAGAGGTCATGTTCTTGCCACAATATCAGCATTTTGTCGTAATAGGTTGAAAGGTCTTGATCTCCCTACTTAGCATTCCAAAGTTGTGTTTAGAGAGAAAAAAATCTGGGAAGAATTCTCTTCATCAGAGTAGATCTCTTTGACACAATCTCATACAACCTTGGCTATTGCCAAAAAAAGGAAGGGCTTGCCTATGGCAGGCTCCATGGAATTAATCAGCCAAGCAGTGATCATGGAGTTTTCTGAGCTCCATGCTATGAATTTGGGATTAGTCTTCTCTGGTTTTTTAATCGCACTAGTAAGATGACCAAGCTTTCCTTTTCCATCAATCACAAGCTTAATCGTTTGGGCCCACTCCGTATAATTCTTGCCATTCAACTTTTTTATACTGAATTGAATGGGACTAGAAGACAGAATGTCAGCTCCAATGGTTGCAGAAGAGGCAGAGGCAGTATCGACTATCTCCTGAGAAGAAATTGGGCCAGTAGTGGTTCTTGTCATGGCTGTTTTGACCATGGATCCAGTTACTCCTGGACTTCCGATGCCATATAGAAATGGAATGTAGGGAATGTAGTGTATTCCCTCTTGTTATTCATCATAAATAATTACAAAATATATAGAAGAAGAGTAGAGAGAGAAGAGATAAGATCCCCCTACAATATCTCAACTCCTCAAGTAACAAACCAAATCTTATCTTATCAACAAAAATAGAATCCTACCCTACCAGAAATTTAAATTTAAGAAACAGAAACTGAACTAATCGTAATATTCACATGGCCGTCAACAAATGGATTCTAGTGCGACTAATTATATGACCTTTGGTTCCCCACACTTTTTATCTTACCATCCCTCTTTGGGTAAACACCATATAGCTGTAGCTGATGGCTCTCATATCTCAGTTGCACATTCTGATACTATTGCTTTCCTTCCTTCCCTGCACTTAAATAATGAGCTTCATGTTGCCCAACTCTCCAATAACCTTGTTTTTGTTCATAAACTTACCAAAGATAAGACTTGTGCAGTAACTTTTTTCCATTCTCATTGTGTCGCTCAATACCTTGTCATAGGGAAGACAATTGGAGTTACTAAAGAGCAAGGACGTTTGTACCATCTCCTCAATATGCAAGCTGTAGGCGGTTCCAGCAAGAAGTTGTTTTCTTCATGTCACCAATCAAGCTCCGAGTTTGCCTCTTCTCAAATTTGGTTATACCACAAATGTTTTGGTCATCCTCCTTTCTCATTACTTAAGTCTATGTTTCCATCTTTATTTTTAAATGAGTCAGTTGAGTTATTTCATTGTGAGGTCTATTAATTTGCAAAACACCATCATGTTACATTTCCGTCTAACTCTAATAGACGTAATGAACCTTTTGCACCTAATCATTCGGATGTTCGGGGCCACGCCTCTATTTCTAACATCATTGGCCAAAAATGATTTGTTTCATTCCTTGATGATTGCACTCCACTTATTCATTAAAGCACATGGTATTATTCATGAACTTACATGTATTGATAATCCACAACAAAATAGTGTTGCAGAAAGTAAAAATCACTATTTACTTTAACTCACTAGGGCTTTTCAAATGTTTGTCCCTCATTCATACTGGGGTAAAGTTGTTTTAATTGCTGCTTATTTGATTAATAGGATACCTTCTCTAATTCTTGATAATGTAAGTCCTATACAACTTATGCTGTCTTACTTTCCTTCTGCC
Organism: Pterocarpus macrocarpus; assembly: GCA_031439585.1. Lineage (NCBI taxonomy): Eukaryota > Viridiplantae > Streptophyta > Magnoliopsida > Fabales > Fabaceae > Pterocarpus > Pterocarpus macrocarpus. Next base: position 32,486,378 of record CM062516.1, read on the forward strand.
CCTATTATGCAAAATTTAAAGTCCCGAGTCCTTGGTTGTGCGGCATTTGTCCATGTGCATCGTCAGCATCATGCCTAACTTGATCCTATAGCTATCAAATGTGTTTTCTTCAACTACGCTCCTGACAAGAAAGGATACAAATGTTTACACCCATCCAGTCATCATTTTTTTTGTTTCCTTGGATGTCACTTTTAATGAAACTGAGTCGTTCTCTAAGGTGCATCTGTTTTAGCTTTTTTACCCAAAAAAAGTGATTTTTAACTAAAAAAAACACTTTCATAGAAGTTACTCATCCCAGCTTCTATGCAAAAGCTTAAAAAAAAAAAAAAAAAATTGTTTTCAGCTTTTGAGTAGAATTTTTTTTTTTTTAAAAAAATAAAAGAAATATTATTAACAAGAAGAGAATGATGTTACAAATGGCATGGAGGACAAGAGATCCTCAACACAAAAGGTAGGGATAAACAAAACATCAAAAAAGCAATGCTTTCCAACCTCTCACCATATATGAGAGAGACACCCATTTAAAAAGATCATGCGCCTTGCACCAAATAGAAGCAAGACACCTAATGCTATCCCCCGAGACTTACTTGTCCGAATGCATGCCACAAAAAAGGTGAGAATTACGCTCCAACCAAATATACCAAACAATGGCATAGGTAGCACACTGCCACAAAGATTTGGCTTCCTTCCTCCTCCCAAAACCAACAAAGCTAGTCAACAAGAATTGATCCAAAGCTCTAGGACACACCCAACACTCACCAAAGATACCAAACAATGGATTCCATAGAGAAATAGCCATAGAACAATGCAAAAAAAGGTGTGTAGTCGATTCCAAACTAGCACCGCTCATAACACACATATTAGGGGAAATCACCTTCTACTTTTAAGTAGAAGTTGAGATAAGTGGTTTCTATGAAAAGTGATTTTTTTTAGTTAAAAATCATTTTTTTGTTTAAAAAAGCTTACACAAATGCACTCTTAATTGTCCTCCACTTCAAAGGGAGTGTCTTCTGGAAGCTCAGTCATTTATCCCTAGGTGCTTCCTTCCTCTTCTACCCACACAAAAATTGGCACCTCAAGGGTTGTTTCCTCCCTCTGGCTCCTATCTGACTCTACCTAGTAGTTAGCATCACCTCCTTCACAACCTAAACTGGCTACGCAAAAAGCAAAAACACCAATTATGGTGTATCAAAGTAGAAGGAAACCTGAATTGATCCTACAGCAACTTCAACAGTCTGAACCTATGGTAAGTACCGAAGGCACTCGCTCGCCTATTCCTGACCTAAATAACCATCCCGATAGGCCTTTTTTGAAGAAAGTCTTTGTGAGACTGGGATTAAAGGGTGATATGGGCCTGATGGGGCCAAGTAAGCCCACTTGATGTAATCAGGGGCTACGACACATGGATGTGAGTGGTAATAGCTATGGTGAGTCAGCTGAGTAGAGTTTGTCAGGGGAGTAAGGAGTATGAATAATGAGAAAGGGTGAGGTAACAATAATCAGTTTTGTTATTGAGTGAGTGAGTTGGTGGTGTGGAGAGTGTGGAAGAGGTGCTCTGGAAACAACCTCTCCATTGTATTCTTCCTATTGTGTATTTTTAGATTCTTTGGTCACATTGATCAGAACCTATACACACTTATATACAAAATACACACGACTTCATACTTGTTCGTGTTCTTCCCTTTTATTCTTTCTTTCTCTATACCAATGTAACAACTAGTATCAGAGCCTCTATGATCCTGAGGACCATTAGGGGCTTGGATGGCGGTTACTAGAATGGAGGAGAGGGTGGAGGCATTGGAGCAAAGGATAGATGAAATGTAGCTGAACACTAATGAGACTCGCAATACCTTGTTGGCACGACTTTAGACTCGAGCAGCACCAACGACAAAGCCCGCAACAAAGCCGAACGCGCGACACGAGCCATCATTCGCGCAGTGAAAGGAGCCGCTCACGTCGAGGGTCTGCATCCTCGAAGGGGGACTCGACCAGCTTGAAGGAAAGCCCACCGCTGTCCCAGGGGCATCGGAGTATGGATCAGTGGAATGAGCAACACCGTCAAAGCGAGCGGAGTCATGAGCAATGGCAGAAACTAGATCTCCCACTCTTATTGGGAGATAAGGCTTTCGCTTGGATCGACCGTTTGGAGCATTTCTTTGAAGCATAATTGTCAATATAGGATGGCAACTCATGGCAGTGAGCCAAAAATCTGCCATAAAATTATGGCAGATGGCGTGACAAGTTATGGCGGAAGCCATGGTGGACTAAAATATATATATATATAGTAAAAGGAATATTATTAGCAAAGAAGAGAATGTACAAAAGAGGATAAGAAATTCTCACAATAGTGCAAAATATATAGCTAAAACCTAAAGGGATAGACCATGTAACAAAGCATGCCAATCCCTTTGTATGTCAGCTAGAGGAACACCTTTAAACAAACCATGAGCTGAACACCAAAGAGAGGCTAAAAAGATAATCCTATCCCAAACAAAATCAATAGTCAAAAAGGAATCATTAAAAATCCTAGCATTCCTTTCCAACCAAATACACCAAAGCACAGTAAAAACTAAAGATTGCCACAGAATCTTAACTTCTCTACTGGAGCCAAAACCTCTGAACTTAATGAGAAGAAACTGCTTTAAGTCCATAGGGCAAACCCAAGATTCACTGAACAAGCCAAAAAGTCTACTCCAAATTGATCTCGCCGAAGGACAATGCAAAAAAAGATGAACCCCCGACTTGGAATCTAAGCCACACATTATGCACATGTTAGGAGACAAAGCAATGAGGGGCCTGCACTTCTGGAGCATGTCATTAGTGTTAATCCTGTTAAGAACAGTAGTCCAAACAAAAGCTTTGACCTTTGAGGAAGATTTAGATTTCCAGATAAGCTTATCTAAAAGAAAACTTTCTATGTTAGGCGAGGAAGTCAAAGAATGAAAATAGGATTTACAAGTAAAAGAACCAGAGGAGTCAAGAGTCCAAATCCTAATATCTGGGGCATAGGAAAGGTGAATAGGATTCAACAAAGGAAGAAGAGACTCTAATTCACTAACCTCTCTATCATTCAAGTTTCGGATAAAATGGAAATTCCAAGAAAGGCCGCTTTGGGAAAAAAATTGACTAACAGAGGCATTATGTAGGGAGGATAAACAAAAGAGCCTAGGAAAGGTAACAGAAAGGGGGGGATCCCCGACCCAAATATCTTCCCAGAATTTAATGCGAGAACCATCACCCAAACGGAAGGACAAGAAAGGCCAAAAAGAATGTAACTCCTGAGAGATGAATTTCCCTGAACAGATGTGAGTGACCCTACTAGCTTAGTTGGTGTCCCACCCATTCGGATGCAATCCATATTTGCTTCGAATAATTTGGTGCCATAAAGAATTTGGATGTAGAGGAAAGCGCCAAAGCCACTTAGCTGCCAAAGACTTGTTCTTGGACACTATATTACCTAAGCCCAAACCCCCTTCGTTCTTTGGTTTACAACAAACCTCCCAACTAACCAGGTGATCTTTTTTTGAGTCCCCAAACCTTGAAAAAAAAAAAATATATATATATATACACACAAAAAAAACTACTAAACATAATAAATAATAAAAATTAATAACATATATCAAAAACATATTTTAACTAATAAGTTCAATAAATACAACATAAAAATCAATATTCTTAAATATAGAAATAATATATTATAATAAAAAATGGCATTTTATAAACATAAACATAGATATATTTTGCATGAAATTAAAAAGTTTATCTCAATATACTGCAATTTATTAGAAAATAATATTCTTAGCTCTAATGTCTAATGAAAAAGCTATCAATTTCTTCTCCTCCAAGTCCATTATTTTCAAACATTACATCTAAAAGCTGCTGTACATAAAGACTGAACGGTGCAAACTGCAAAGACTAATATTAGTATATTACAAAATTTAAAAAAAAAAATTAAAAGATATTGCAAAGATGGAGACAGCTAGAAGGCATAAAAGAAAACACATCTCTTTTCAAACTGTAGCAGAAAGCACAAACAACAACAATGAGCAATTAGTGACAGAGAGAAAAGACTCGCAATGGCACAACTGCTGTTCTGGGGGTGAGAAGGAGTTCGTTGTCCACCTAAGTCCATGCCACCGCCATGTCCAACCGAGTTCAACCCGTGTTGCCGCCATGTCGAAAGGCCTGAAGTTTGAAAGTTAAGGTAGAAGAAGACGCCTCCAACACATGTCACTGCTGTGTCTATGTCATTCACGTGTCTGACACTAGTATGGCAGGCTTAGAGGCGTGTCTGTGCTTCATTTTTAATCCCCAAAATGTCCTTCAAAGTTTAAAAAGAAAAAAAAAGGGGCCAGCCAATATTCAACCACGATTTTCCACCAGGAGATGCACTCTCCCATGGTGGTCTTCTTGATTTCCACCATAGCCAATGAGATTGTGGGATGAATATCAGATAAGGAGTGAAAGGTGTTTGCTGGGACGTCCCGATACTACTGCAAGGAATGGAATTCAAGCTCAAATTCTTCTTGTTTCCCTTGGATGATATGGATGTGGTTCTCAGTTGGGATTGGTTGGAAGGTGATAAGAACCTTAGGAGAACCACATCACAAAAACTACCTATTGTGATGGGAGAGCCCAAGGACTTATAAATCCCCCATCGAAATCCCATACTTCCGATGCGGGACTCAGAGTCCCATTCCTTGCAATTGGGTCCTAAGATCTCACCACGCTCCGCAATCCCGACGCCCACGCGGGCTAGCTGTGCACTAGCCCCTTTGACTAGTCCCGAGCGAACATTGCAATGCCAGTGTCACCGCCCGCGCCGCTCGATTGCAGCTAAGAGACATGGTGGAAAGCTCTAATACTAATTGATAAAAACCTTGGGAGAACCACATCACAAAGGCTAGCTATTGTGATAGGAGAGCTTAAGGCCTTATAAACCCCCATCGGAATCCCATACTTCCAATGCGGGACTCAAGTCCCATACCTTACAATTGGGTCCTAACAGAGGGCTTGGGGGAAGTGAAGACAGATTACAAGAACTTCACCATGAGGATCAAACAGGATGGGTGCAAGTGGATCTTGCAAGGGAGTAAAGAGCTGGAGCTACTCTCTCCCAACTTGTCTATCCTCGAGTCTACAACAAGGGAAGCGAGTAAGGGGAGTTTAGTGAGGTATTGGCTGTTGGAAGAAGCTGAAACAGTGCCAGTTGCTGGGAACCCGATGATTGATGACATTTTGAAGGAATTTAAGGACAAATTTGAAGAACCGAAGGGGCTGCCACCACCTAGGCCCCAAGATCATGCCATTGTGTTGAAAGAGGGGTCAAACATACCCAATTGTTACATTGGTACAAGGAAAGAAAGAATAAAAGGGAAGAACACAAGAACAAGTATGAAGTTGTGTGTATTTTCTGTATAAGTGTGTATAGGCTCTTATCAAGTGACCAAAGAACCTGAAAATATGCAATAGGAAGGATACAATGGAGACTCTTATCAAGTGACCAAAGAACCTGAAAATATGCAATAGGAAGGATACAATGGAGAGGCTGTTTAATGGAGAGGTTGTTTTGAGAGCACCTCTTCCACACTCTCCACACCACTAACTCACTCATTCAATAACAAAACTGATTATTGTTACCCCACCCTCTTTCATTATTCATACTCCTCACTCCCCTAACAAACTCTAGCTGACTCGCCACAGTTGATCCCACTCACATCCACATGTTCCAGCCTTTGATATCATCAATTGGGCTTACTGGGCACCACCAAGCCCATATCACCCTTTAATCCCAGTCTCACAGATTTTCTTCAATAAAGGCCTATCACATCCTTTGAATTGTGAATCTAACCCAAATGATTTGCTAATTGCATTGAGAAATGGGAAAAGGACTTGTACCAAGTATCCTATTACTAAATTTATTTCTTTTAAACATCTCTCCTTATAGCAGCACCAAAGTTTCATTGCAGTCATTGGTTCTATCAAAATCCCAACCTCAATACAAGAAGCATTAAAGGGTAAGAATGGGGTTCAAGCTATGAATGAGGAAACAAGAGCAGTGAAGAAGAATGGAACCTGAGAGATTGTTGAGAGACCAGGAGATAAAAGGCTAGTGGGATGCAAGTGAATATACAATTTGAAATATCAGTCTAATAGCACATTAGACCAATATAAAGCAAGATTAGTTGCAAACAGGTATACATAGACCTATGCAATTGAGTATGAGAAGACATTTGCCCCGGTTGCAAAGACAAACACTATAAGCATAGTTGTCAAACGCGGATAGCGGCGCGTAGCGGCAGACCCCAAAAATGCTATAACGAGATAGCGAATAGCATTCCGACCGCTATTTGATAAAAAATACATAATTATCATACAATTCATATAACATATATAAATATTCAAAAATAAGAAATCATTCACAATTAAACTCATTTACATCAATGATAAAAATTCATAATCTATTCCATACTCTAAAAACACAAAATCTCCATCAATCCAATATATAAACATCAAGTCCTAAGGGCAGTAAAACAAAAAAAATAGCACCCTCAAGTAGCATAAAGGCAACAAAATATAAAAGACAATATCAAATCCTAATTAAATCTAAGTCTCTACTCTCTAAAACTAACAAAACAGGGAGTTGATGATGTTGCTATTGCTAAAACAGGGAGAAAAAGAAAAAAAAAGAAATGAAAACAGAGGGCACATAACTGTGAATGGAAAACATGGAGGAAAAAAAAAAGAAAGAAAACAGAAGGCACGAAACAATGAATGGAAGGGAAAACAGAAGGCATGAAACAAAAGGTAGAAGAAGATGGAAGAGGAGAAGAAGGAAGCAAGATAGAACAAAGGGGAGGAAAGACCAATCGCCGTCGGAAACTCGTGCCGCTGCCGCCGTCGGAGGTTAGAGGATGGCCGGAGAGTGAGAGGGGTGAGGGGAGAGAGAGACCAATTGGGAGAGGAGAAGAGAAAAGAGGGGGGAAGTGAACCCTAAGTTCACGATCTAATAGAAGAAGAGAAGGAAAGGGTCGAAATAGCGGTGGCGACGGCCGCGATGACAAAACACGATGCTCCTGCAAGCTCCGTCGCAGCCACCCACTGCTCCGCACCACTCTACCGCTATCGCGCGCTATTGACAACTATAACTATAAGAATCTTGTTTTCCCTTGTAGCTCATTTGATGAGAGTTACATCAATTTGATGTTAAAAATGGTTTCTTGCATTAGGACTTAAAAGAAGAGGATTATATGGAGATTCCTCTCGGGTATGATGTCTCTAATGCTTATGGGGCCTCTTGTGCATATCCTTAGGCTTTTTGATAATGAGAAAAAGCCTGCAATGGGATACATTTATGAAGCAATGGATAGAGCTAAGGAAGCCATTCAAAAGTCCTTCAAGCATAATGAAGCCAAGTATAAGGATGCTTTTACTATTATTGATAGGAGATAGGACTCACAACTTCATCATCCATTGCATGCAGCTGGCTATTTCCTAAATCCTGAGTTTTACTATCCCAATGCAACAAAGATTGAGAGTGATCATGAAGTAATGGATGGACTTTATAAGACTATGGATAGGTTGATTCCGGATGAAGACTTGGCCGAAAAGATTATAAATGAGATTGAAATATTTAAGAGGGCTGGTGGTATATTTGGAAACAGGATAGCAATCAAACAAAGGAACACAGTGGCTCTTGGTAAGAATTAAGAAATATTTACTTAATTCTTCATAAATTTAGTTTCATAATGTTTCTTAGTAATGGTGATTTCCTAATTATTGAATCACAACTAAATGGTGGAGGAAGTATGGAGCATCCACTCCTAACTTGCGACAATTTGCAATCAAAGTGTTGAGCCTAACTTGTAGCTCAACAAGATGTGAGCGTAATTAGAGCACTTTTGAGCATGTAAGCAAATGGAAATAATTTTCCTTTGCATAGTTTTAGGCTTTTATTTAATGATTTTAAAACTAACATTTTTGTCTAATTTATGATATGAATATCATAGATTCATTCTAAGAAAAGGAGCAGGCTTGAGCATCAAAAGTTGCAAGACTTGGTATTCGTCAAGTATAATCGAACTCTTAAAGAGCACTTTGATAGCCAAGATGAGATTGATCCTATTCTCCTAAATGGTATTGATGATAGTAATGAGTGGTCGCTATGAGAAATGGGTGCTAACCCAGACGATGCAGAAGAAGAATTTGTTTTTGGTGAATGATGGATTGACTTAGGGAGATGTTTCTACTACAGTTGGGGCTGAAGAGCCTCCAAGACACACTAGACTTGCTACAAGATTGAAGAAGAAAGTATCAAAGTATTCTAGTTTAATAAGAGGGAAGGAGCCTATTCAAGAGGAAGCAGAATTTGATGATGAGGAAGACTTGGAGAAGGGGGTAGAAGAGATATATAAGTCTAGTAGTGAAGAAAGTGATGGAGAGAACAATTTGGCAGTGGTGGAGGAGGAGGATGATGCTGATGATGATGATGATGATGAATGATTTGTAGAATGTTTTGATAGTTTTAGAGAATAGATATTGTTGTCTTTTATATTTTGTTGTTCTTATACTATTTGATGGTGCTGTTTTTTTGGTTTTGTTGCCCTTAGAACTTGATGTTTATATATTTGATTGATGGTGATTGCGTGTTTTTAGAACATGGAATGGATTATGAATTTTCATTATTGATGTGAATGAATTTAATTGTGAATAATTTCTTATTTTTGAACATGTATATATGTTATATAGTTTGCATAATAATTATATACATTTTTATCAAATAGCGACCGGAACGCTATCCGCTATCCCGCTATAGCGTTTTTGGCATCCGCATTTGACAACTATGTTTGTAACTCAATGAATATACAATCATCTTCAACTCCTAAATTATAAGATTTTATGGTTACATTTTCGTAGAAAATGTATGTTATTATATCATTAACAAAATGATGAAACAAGGATATTAAAATAATGTAGGAATCATGTAAGCCTAAAACAGCCAAAAAAGTCACAGTTTACTCTAGCTAATTGGTGGATGTCGTGACAACAAAGTAAAGAATGTTAAAAAAAAGGGGGGGACAAAGCATTGGACCAGTCCAAGGCATAACAAATAGTGTAAGGGAGTGAAAAATCAAACACAACCCATATACTTTTCATTAAAGAAAAAGACCCCATTGAAATTTGAAAGAGAGAAGAAGGGCAAAGAGATAGAGGACAGAAAATCTACATTCAAACAACAATGAAAACCATCAAATCCTACTAAAAATAAAATTAAACGCACTACTTTTCATATAAGAAGAAGACTCCAATGAAAGAGAGACCAAGGGCAAAGAGATAGAGGACAGCAAATCTGCATTCAAGTAACAATGAAACCATCAAATCCTAATAAAAATAAATTAAATGAGGTCTCCAGTCTGCATACGAATTGATCATTAAGGCAACCCATGAATATATATGCAGAAAAGTCTCCAAAGAACCCCAGTAAACCCACTATTCAGAATAAATGAATAAATAAATAAATAAGATAAAAGCAATATTATAAGATAAAAGCAAAGAAAGGATTACTTAATTACAATCTCCCAACTTCCCAGACCCCAAAAAAAACAAGTCAAGATATTGAGCCTTATGTAAATTATAAGATAAAAAGCAATATTACTTATGTGTGCAAGCGTGAATGCTTGCATTATAAAACTTTCCTACACAAAGATATTTATGCTGATTGCAATAGCAAACATACCTGATAGATTCAGAAACATTGCGACATGCATTCTCAAATCGTAGAATCAGATCAGAAATAGGCATCAGTCCTGTAAAAAAGTTCAACCCAAATCAAAATTATACTGCTCCTTTTTCATTTTCCTGAGAAAGATGCACAAAAAGTACTTGCACCTAGGGGCACAGGCACAGCAACATGATCTCAACATCCATTCTACTGGAATGGACCAACTAAAATACCCAAAGAATATGGAGAGGATTTTTTTCCTTTTCCCTTTTCATTACTAAAAGAGGAAGAATGCTACCAGAAGACAACATATACTTTTCAAGAAACAAAAAGGTGTTCGTTACTAACAGAGAAAGAATGATACCAGAAGATAACATATCCTTTTCAAGAAACAAAAAAAAAAGTGTAGTGCACAAAAGCACCAAAAAGAGTACATCAATGCAATAAAGCCCTCCAATCCCTCTGCAGAGCTAAAAGGAAATCTCCAGATAAAACTGTGAGCTAAATACCTAAGAAGGCAGTTAAACAACCCTGTCCTAAGGCCAGAGTTAAGAAAGTGTCTTAGTATCAACCATTATGCTTCCAGCAAACTTGAAACAAATAAGAGAAATATATGTTTGTATCATGTGAAACTTCAAGCTTCAGAGACGATTTGTATCCCGAATTAACAGAAAAAGGAAAAAGGAAGATGAATGAAATCAATTTTCTTAGGTACTGTGGTATACAAATAAATATACTTGGAGCACCTTGCAGAGCAGAGTCAAGCAGAGATGCAAATAAAGTAAAAATTGTTTCTGCACCATCTCCTAATGAGTCACCCTCCTGCTTACAAGCTTTTAATGAGTGGCGTACAGAGTCAAAACCAGCATCCACACCAGGGAGTCCATGAATATCAGCAGATAACCTCCTTCTGGAGGAATAATGTGCCTTTTCTTCCATGTAATCAGCATCAAGACCCTCAACCTCTTGTTTAATATTTTCAAGAACAAGTGCTGCATTAGTAGGACTGTGGATGCTTTGGCCATCATATAAAAGCCCAGTTTCACTCAACTTGGAAGCTGAGTTATCTTGTTGGATTGAAGCATCTGAAGTTGAGTGCCTCTTCCTGCATAGATTCCATAATAGAAAGTCAACACAGAAATTTACAAAAAGGCAACAAAGCCCTAAAATGAAAGTGATTTAAAGTTCAAAAGGAATGCAAAGTTAAAGAAGATAGCCAAGTTCTCTCACTCCAGAAGAATTCAAATGGTTCAAAGCCATCTTCCATATAACATCCAATACAAACAACACGCCATCATGAACAAGACACTCTAAGGGTACGTCTGTTTCAACTTTTAAAAAAAGTGATTTTGAAACTTAAATTTTATATATAATTAAAAAAGCTTAAAACAGATTTTTTTAAAATTCTGATTATTTTTAAAAAATTATCCAAATATATGAAAATTGGTTTTTTCAATGACAAAAGTGATATTTTGCCAAAAAAATCCCAAACAAACACACCTTAAGTAAGGAAACCACAACAAATGCAAGTGATTTTCACAGCTTCATATTAACAAGTCAACAAATCTACTCATCACAGTCCCTCACCTAACCAACTTTATCAAACTCCATACAACTATTAGGGGCACCAAAAGCTTCAATTTTTTTTTAATAGAAAAAAGAAAATTTATTAGATGAGAAAAGAATGTACAAAAGAGGCCAACACATCCTCAAATAGATACAAAAGAAATGGCTAAGACTTAAAGGGATAGACCATATAACAATACATACCAATCCCTCTAAATATTAGCTAGAGGAACACTATTATACAAACTATGTGATGCGCGCCAAAGGGATGCTAAATAAGTAATCCTATCCCAAACAAAATCAATAGTCAAAAAGGAATCATTAAAAAGCCTAAAATTCCTTTCCAACCAAATACAACAAAGTGCTGCAAAAACTAAGGACTGTCACAGAATCTTTGCTTATTTACGCAAGCCAAAACCTCTTAACTTAGTGAGTAGAAACTAATGTAAGCCTATAGGACAAACCCACAATTCTCCAAAGCGATGAGCCCCCGATTCAGAATCTGAACCACACATTATACACATATTAAGGGACAAAGCAATGAGGGGCCTGTGCTTCTAAAGCATTTCATTAGTATTAATCCGATTAAAAACAGCAGTCCAAACAAAAGCTTCGACCTTAGAGGGAGATTTAGATTTTCAAAGGAGTCTGTCCAATAGAAATCTTTCGATATCACGAATGTGACACGAATAGTTATCTGGATGGGGCAAATAAACATCCTGCATCCCTAAGCTAACTGCATTTTCTTTAGGAGAATTGCCCCCAAAAAATAAAAAAAATTCAAGACAACATTTTTCCACAATACAACGGTAACTATATGGGGTGATTATTCAAGCCAATATAAACTACACATAATAACCATTTCAAGTGGCTACGTTTGCACGTCCACCAAAAAAAAAAAAATGGCTACGTTTGCTTCGTAGTAAATATTTTTAACATGAGTTCCAGATTTGAACTAAAACTTTCACTCATGAGGCCGAAAACCCTAGTAATGCACAACACCCAGGAACCTCCAACGTAAATAAGACGATGCTTCATATGCAATGTTGAGATTCGAGTTCAAAATCCAAGAATGAGAAGGATTCCACTGAAAATGGCGCAATCGAGGAAGAAGAATATAATACCCGTATCTGCGGAACTGCTGTCTAGCGGAGAGGTTCTGAGGGTCGAAGACGCTGGCAGAGGTGTCCATTTCGACGTCCATAGTGGTTGCCTCTGTGGATTAGCGCACCCGATTTCAGCTCAGTGTCAGTGAACTGACGTGAAGTGAAGGCGCTTAAACCCTAGCGGTTTCTTTTTCTTTTTTTTTTTAATTTCCAGCGCGGGAAGTATATTCGATGGGGCTGATGGGTTTGATAATGATTGAAGCAACCCCTTTGGCGTTTGGTTACGCCTTACGGAACTGAGGGTGGCGCCTCAATTGTTTTGTCAAACCGCGGAGACGCTATTTTCTCATTTACGCGATGATGGTCCGAGCAGGGTTTAGTGGCACGGGTTGACTCATAATTGAGGGTCGGTTCAATTCGTCTTGACTGGCTTGGATCTGAGATTATTGGACTCGTTGTGCTTGGGTTTGGTTCAAACATAGTTAATTCATGTCAAACTAAAGCGTGTGTGATTTTTCGCCAGAAGCTCTCTAAAATGATTTTGGATCACCAGAATTTTACCTTTTTTTTCATCTTATTTAGATTTTTTGCTAGATTTTCTCTAAAATAAATTTTGGATTCAAAATCAATTCTAAATAAAAATGAAGAATTACTACTTTTGCATTTTAATTCTCTTGATTTTTGTCAAAAATCACTTCTCATATCAAATTATCAAATATAAATTATTTTACCTAAAATCAATTAAAACTAATCAATTCTAACAAAATTAATTTTATCCAAAAATAATTCTACAAATACAGAATCAAATACACTATAATTAGATATGGAAAAAAAAAACCCTCAAAAGCGAGTACCCACAGGGAATACCAATCCTGACGGGGATGGGGATGGAGACAGGTTTGGTCCTCACATAGATAGGGAGAAGTCCCCATTTACTAAATGTCAACAAGGGTGCGAGATGAGGGCCCCGCCTCACGGAGACCCGTAAAATCTACAATAAAATAAAATTAGTTAAATGCCCTCTTATTTATATATACATAAAAAAAAAAAAAAACAATCCTAGTCATTTTCTTCTCTGACCCCTTGACCCTCTGCACCATTCTTCACTTTTTTTCCAATCCTCTAGCATTGTTCTTCTCTTCCACCCTCAGCCATCGTCATTCCCATCACCTGCGACCACCAACCTATAGCCACTATCTCCTTTTGGGTCTCATCGCACTCATACACCCACCCTCAACCACATCTTTGAGCACAGCTCACAGCTCTGCCTCCCTCACCGCCTAGTCCCATCACATCTCACTGTCATTTGAGACCATTGTAGGTCCACCACCATTGTTCTACTTCTATACTTTTGAGTTTTGTGTATATGTTGTTGTTTTGCCCTGTTTTGTGCAGTTGTTCTTGTAATAATGTTGTTGCAATTTCTTTTTCTTGGTTCTTTCTTATTTCATTGTTGTTATTATTGTGTTATGATAGAGTTTTATTGGTTCTTTCTTATTCCATTGTTGTTGTTGTTGTTGTTGTTCTCTAAATGTTGTTGCTGCATTTTCTAATTCTATTTACTGGTTCTTTCATTGCAGTTTCTATAATCTATATGTTGTTGTTGATGTTATTGTCACTTGTCAATTTTGCTAGTCTTAATTTTAGTTTTTGCAAATCTCTTTTTTTTTTAGTTTTTTTAATAGAATCTCGTAGATATCAACGAGAATCCAAGTCCTTGCAGAAAATGGGGAACAGGGATACATGACGGGGAAAAGGACAGAAATAGGGGGCAAAATTCTAAACGCCCTCTGCCCCCATGGAGACCCATTACCATCTCTAACTATAATTGTGCTTGTCTAGTTGCCTATTGTTACTTTCTATTTAATTAGCTTTCATTTGATTGTCCTAAAATGGCCTTATTTTTTTTTTTATAATTAAATTAATAATCTATTGTTACTTCAATATTGTTCGAATTCGTTATTATTAATAATATCTTTTAATAAATCTTCTTCGAATATTTCATGATTTGTGCTTCTATATTTTAAATTTAATTTTGATGCATTGTTAACATAAAAAAGTTTTACATAAACATCTAATCGTGTTACCATATCAACAAAAATATTTAATTCAACCACCTACTACTTTCCATTTTACGCTTCAAGTCCTTCCATTCCCTTCCCTCCTCTCCAAAACCTAACTCATAAGCATATCCTAAAGATCATACAAATAAAAGCATATGATTAGATAATAATATAAAATTCTTTTACACTGATAGTACATTAAAATTAATCTCTAATATTTTTTATTTTATGAATAAGATTTTATAATATTTTTATGTACATTTTATTAAATGATAATTAATTTAATTTTAAAATGTTTAATATTTATTATATTTTTATCTTTATGTGACCACTAAACATTATAAGCATTTATTAATTAATTTATTAACATAATTATTTAAATTTATCAAAAAAGTATAATTATTTAGAAATAAATATTAAATTATTTTTTAAAATGTTTATAACATAATAATTATCTATCGAACATAATAGTAAGCACATTAGATAAAAAAATAATAAAAATGGTGAACTAATAAATTGTAATATACAACATATATACCTAATATTTTATTATCTTATGTTTATATAATTTAATCTGATATATTAAGTGAAAATATTATACTAGCATTTGTAGTGTCCATCGCTCAATTTTTATTATAATTTGTATTTTCATTTTTATTTTTAAAAATTAAGGTAACATAATAATTGAATTAGTTATTTATTTAATAATTATATATATTGTAAGGATAAAAATTTTATACAAATATTTGAGAAAAAATATTTTTAATATGACGTTTTGGTTGAATATCACAATATGGGCATTTGTGGGTATTTATAAGAGTATAGATTTTTTTTGGTAACCAATCACAAATTACTTTAAAAAAAAAATGGAACAGGCCTTTAGTATTAGCAGGTTACAAGTGTTGAAAGTGACTTTTTAATTTTTTTATTAAAAAAAGAATCAATCAAAAAGGCCGTCGAGTTGCAGCTCAAGTTTTTACATATGGGATTTTGAGGTAAGATTTACTAGAATACGGGGTTTTTGCATAATTTATAACAAAAAGAAACTTGCTCTCTAATGATTTTTGACTATCACAAAAAAACATTTATAAAAGAAATATTAGTTCTAGCTTAGTATTTTATCCCTCAACTATAGGTCCCTAAATTATTCCAAAGAACATTCAGAAATCTGCTCGACTAAATTCCCTATGTTGAACTAGACAAAACCTATTGGAAATGATTAAGAAAGGGGATAAATGGCTTTGACTTAAAGTGAAATAAAGGCCAAAACTAAATACAAAAATGTAAAGGCTAAGAGAGGTAGGAAACTTATAATTCAGTTTGTGTATTGGTGAATGTGTGCGTCATTGTAAGTTAGTATATCTATAGTGTACAAGGTAGTTACTAAGCATAATCCCCCTAACCACCTTTCTTTTTCACATTTTATTCTCTGCTAATAGTCAATAATATTATGCCTAAATAATCGCTACTTGGCTATTCCTATGGTCCATCATGGTCTTTTCTCTTCCAAAACCACATTTTCTGACTTCAACATATTCTGCATCATGGCTTCTTGCTACTCCATAGTGTTATTGAACCAACATCTCAGCTTTAAGCTTGCATCCTATATTTAAGGAAGTGGTTACCACCCTATTAGCTAAGTTGTATCTTGCAATAGCTAGATAATTTTGCCTTCTCCTCATATTGGACACATTCTGGCCTAAGCCTCATAATCATACAGCTCATTTTGTCTTCAACTAAACCCTTTTTCCTCTACTATACACTAATCAACTATCTTCACCTTAGTTAACTCACATTTTTGGCTATCATGGTTTCGCGAGTCATTAAACTTTTTTGAGTGCAAACAACGTCATAAGGTACTGTGATAGTATGATGTAATCACAAGAATACTATATTGAGAAACTTCTAAAGACATTTGGACATTTTAATATCAAACTTGTAGGTACCCCATATTGTGTGGTTTAATTGGAATTTTCATCAAACTCTAATTTGACAATAATCCTTTATTCCAAATCTTAATTCAAGGAATTGGAATCACTTCTTGAAGATGAGTAATCATGATTTTCTAAATGAAAGTATACAATTATCATGTTGTGATCTCAAACCTAATTATACTCAATTGCAAGCATGTGGTTGAATTGAATAGCATACATAAATGTAATCAAGGAACCTAAAGAAAGAACTTGCTTAAAAGAAACGAAAATGTATGTACAAACTAGACCTAACATATAGAAACTAAAAATGCACTAAATGCAAAAGAAAATGATGGCATTGCTTGACTTTCCTTGGTGGCTCCATACGTCACGGTGACTTGAGGAAATAAGATTTTTAGCAAGTGTTTGACCATGCTTATGAAATCTAAGACATATTTATAGACAAATCCTTAGTCTAAATAAGAAAACTAAGTGCCTAGTGGCACTTTCTAAGCACTTGCACATGGTTCAATTGATTTTGAATATCTTTAGCATTTGGCCACAATTTGTATTCCTCTTCTCGCTCTTTATTCTGTTCTATAACCACCCTTTAAATGCATGATCGTGAGTGGTTACTCTTGAGAATATGGGTTGTTGTTGAAAGAACCATTGCTTCTTCAAAACTTCACCTACTATAAATATTCATTGATGTTGTCAAAATAACTCTTTCAACTCAACTCTCTCAATATATTCTCTTCAAGTATCATTCCGCAAGAACTATCTTGTAGTCAAATTCACCATTCCATTTTTCATTAAGGGTACCTCTTAGTCAAAGGAATCATCATATATTTGCCCCACTTTTATTTCTCTAAAAGTGTGTTTAGATGGAGTATTTTAAAATTTGAGGAAACTTAAAATGCAAAAAAATTTACATGCTTCAATTGAATTCCCTACATTTTAAAATTATTTTGTTTGGATAAGGTAATTATATTATCTTATTTTTCTAAGCAAGTGATGGACAATGAACAATGGGCGGCAAATGGTAGATGGTGGGCAACAAATGATGGGTGGTGAATGTTAGGCAACAGACGATGCATAGTGGGCAGTGTTTGTAGGTGCCAAGTTGTGCACAGTCGATAGGCGAATAGCATAAAAACATCGATGAATGATGGGTGGCAAGTTGCAAATGATGACATGTAGGTAATGTGGTCAATTGGTGGTGAATGGTAGCTTGTGGGCAATAGCCAATAGGCAGTGGTCAACAAGGGCAAATGGCAGCCTACAAGTGATGAATGGCGACAAGCATCAGGAAGCAAACAACAAGCAACAAGTAACAGGTAATAAGCAACGGGTGGCAGGCAGTGATTAGTGAGTTGTAGTCAGTAGATGATAATCGACAGATCTCAAATGGCAATTGATTAACGGCAGCCTACCCACAAAATTGATGAACGACAATCGGCAAATGGTAGATAGTGTAACGTCCTCCTCTATACAGTACCATGTTTAAATCATAGTACCACACCCTAGAGTTCTTACTGTTACCTGAGCGGACCTTATCTGACAACAATTTCAGCCGTCTTTGAAACTTCTCGGACTATCTGGAGATAACACGGAAACAGGAGTGAGAATTTTAAATTCTCAGTAAGATTCACTAAGAAATTTCATATCATGTCATCGTTATTATCTCCAGCTGCTTCGATGTATTATGAAAAAGGTGGACATATTATATAAACTATTTAATTTTATAGTTCGAAAACATATTGTTCAAAGCAGAGTCCATTTTATTCATACACTTGTCATTTGGGTGAGCCAATACAAAATAAATTCATAAATTATATTATGAATAATAACTGAAATGTATTAAAATATAATACCACTAATATACTGAAAACATAAAATCTGCACATGCCTTTACTTGTACTTGAATTTATGCAGATACACATAATTTTCTTTTCTTTCTTTATCTTCCTTTACTTGTTATACATATTCCAGAGTACGATCACCATGTCATACTCCGTAGGGATGTGATCACCATTTCGCACTCCTTAGGAATATGTTCATTCTGTCACGTCCCAGAGTATGATCGCCATGTCATATTCCTTAGGGTGTGGGATTATTATGCCACATTCCAGAACATGATCGCCATGTCATACCCCATCAAAGCATAATGGCCATGTCACGTTTCTTCGGAATATGAACACATCATCATATCTTTCGTCATAGAATCATAAATACATAGGCTTCATACCTTATTCTCATATGATAATACTTGCATGGTATTCATACACGTGGCATAACAATATTAACACACCAATATTTAGAACTATCACTAATTTTTGCCAGAAATTCGGCAGCATGACGGATCATGTCTGCTTCCCCGTGAATAGTGCCAAAATACCAGTAAAACCAATCAAGCATTCAAATCAATATGGGACAGAAAACTTATAACCACAATGATGCGGAACCCCAAGGATATAACGATCCCGAAACCCCAAACACACATTTTGATAGGAGACAAGCAATAGGATAAACACCCTCCCTACTAAACCCCTAAGAAACCCGTTTTTAGAAACATAGATAATTGGGATAAGAAAGATGAAACTGAACAAATATCACAAGAGAATTTACCTTTGTAATAGCCTATTCAGATTTTGATGCAACAAGTAAAGATGATCACTCCTCACTTACACACACTTGAGAGTTTCTTAGAAGAAACCAGAAAATGTAATTTCAATAATCAGGAAAAGCTGCTGTTGCACTTATTTATGAGATATTTATACCTCTTATATTAGGTTAAATTAAACCTAAGCCCACTAAAAAAGGCCCAACTTGCTAAATAAACAATTGGGCTGAATAAAACACCTCAAAATAACTAAATGTCTTCTAAATAAAACTAACAAAGTTAATTAAATAAAACTTGGCCCAATTGTGGACATAATACATTTTAATCCCATTGTGCCACACTTAGAGTTTTGGGCTGCCCGCTTTCACTAGGTGGCCCATTTAGCTTTGTCTTCTCTTCCTTAGCCCATTCTTGATGCATCTCTTCCACAAATGACTTGGCTAAGTTCCCAAAGTTTTCTTTCAGCATCTTTGCTCTTGCCCTTGTAATAGGTCCCACGGGCATGTTGAAATTCCCAACTTGCCCTTTAGTGCTGGAATGTTGACTCAAGTGCCGAGCCCGGTCAAATTACAATATAAACCAAATTACACTAAATTCGTAGCAAAGGGTGCAATCCGGGTCATTTCCCAGTGATGACAATGTTATATGATCAGGAAATTGGGGGGGTTTAGGAATTTAAAATATCGAAACGAATAGAAAAGAAATGAACAGAATTTGGAACATCTAATCCAAGAATCAAAAGAAGACCATTTTCATTCAATTATTGAGTTCTAATTGTATGTCAACAAACCAGTCACTGATTAATGTCAAGTTCGAATGAAACCTCAATTCGACCTCTGCATTACACATGAAAAACTTCACGCATTCGATTAACACTTAAATGATTAAACTCAGAAACCTCTAGAATCTAATCAATTCATGTTAATTTTCAAGCACTAATGCACTTAATCACCAAGTTCAAATCTGAAACTTGATTCTACTTGTCAAAATAGTTGTGTTACAATACTAAACAACCGAGTAATATGCAAGCAAACAAACAATCAAGTAGTTAATCACAATACCGGATTGAAAATCTTCAAATCCGAAATTGAATCAAAAACAAGAAAAAAGGGAGTAGAAGAAACTGAATTGATGAACTTTGAAGCAACAACCCTCAAGAATGCTAATGTTGTCTTTGAATCCTTGGATTAGATAGAAGCTTACTCCTCCATAAATGGAGGAAAACAAATTGTAAGGTGGGGGGGTGTGACAGAAGAGAGAAGAGGAAGAAGAAGTCAAAAACCGAAAATTGCTTATCCAAAAATCTATCCCCCCAAGTTACAAGTTTGGCCTCTTTCAAAAATCGGCCAAAATCAGAATCAAAATCGCCTAAAATTATTAAATTGTAATTACTACATTAATCCTCTTTCTCTCCTTTGAATCTAGACATCTTATTTGCTAAAATCCGAATTATAGAAAGAAAGTTACACTAAAAACATTAAATCATTATAACTAATTCTGTGAGTAACATTCTTCTATCGTTTTGGCTATCAAAATGATCCCGTTTAGATTTCCACTCTGAAGAAGAATTGTAGCCTTGGATGTCAGCTTCAAAATGCCACTGGAATGGGCTCAATCGGATATCTGTGGACCGAGATATGGCCCAAATACCACACCCTGCTCAGAATTCGTGGCTACACCACTTCAGTTCACTTCTAGGCCCAATTTCAGCTTCTTAACACCAGAATTGGCCTCTGACCTCTTCATATAACTTGTAGGCCTATCTCTCAGCTTTTCTACAAATCAAGAATCACAATAAAATGAGCTCTACAACTCAAGATATAACCCAAAAACCAAAATAGTGTCAGAATTCGCTTAATGCTAGAAAATTTAACTCAAACCCAAACAAAATCCAAACAATACAAAATGGTCGAATTCAAAACAATTAGGCACAAAAGAGAATTAATGAGCTAGGAATGAGGGAAAATAAGTATATAAAAAATTCAATCGATCAAATGTCCAATTTGCCCTCCTGAGCTCATATCATTCCCTCCCTCCTTAAAAAGATTCGTCCTCGAATCTGCATCCATATCAAATGGAGAAAGGTCAGAAACATTAAAAGTAGCTGAAACATTGTACTCACCTGGGAGGTCAATCTTATATGCATTGTCATTGATTCTTTCTAGCACTTGGAATGGACCATTTCCCCTAGCATCAAGCTTGGATTTCCTTTGAGTAGGAAACCTCTCCTTTTGCAAATGAACCCAAACCTAATCACCAGGTTCAAACATAATTCGTTTACGACCCTTATTCACTCTTTGGGCTGTCAACCTGCTTCTCTTCTCAATCACCTCACATGCCTTCATGTGTATCTCTTTAACTTTTTTAGCCTTGCTTTCACTATCTAAACTAACAATATCACTCAAAGGCAAAGGCATTAAATCCAAAATAGTTAAAGGATTAAAACCATACACAATCTCAAATGGAGAAAAACCTGTAGATGAATGTATAGTCCTATTATAAGTAAACTCAATAAAAGACAAATAATCTTCCCAAGTTTTTAAATTCTTGCCAACAACTGCACGCAATAAAGTCCCTAAAAATTCCCTCAAAACATGGTTCACTAAACGCATGAAAGTGCTAGGTGCATTAGTTAACCCAAAAGGCATGACCAACCACTCATAAAGACCATATTTTGTTTTAAATGCAGTCTTCCATTCATCCCCTGGTTTCATTCCAATTTGGTGATACCCACTTTTCAAATCAATTTTAGTGAATATACATGCACCATTTAACTCATCAAGCATGTCATCTAACCTAGGGATATGATGGCAATACTTTACCGTTATCTTGTTAACTACATGACAATCCACATACATCCTCTAAGTGCCTTCTTTCTTTGGAATCAACAAAACTGGAACAACACATGGACTCATGCTTTCCTTCATGTACCCTTTAGCTAGTAGCTCATTCACTTGCCTTTGAAGCTCCTTTGTCTCCTCATGATTACTTCTATAGGCTGGCCTATTTGGAATACTAGCCCCGGGCACGAAATCAATTTGGTGCTCAATCCCTCTCAACGGTGGTAATCCACTTTGCACTTCATTAGAGAAAACATCCTCAAATTCCTGCAACAAAAAAACAAATCTACTAGGCAAATTTGGGTTAAGGTTAGTTTCAGTAAGAAAAATCTCCCTAAATCTTATCATAACCATTGCTCTCTTGCCTAGAAAAGCACCTTTCAAATCCCTCTCTTTTGCATAGAAATATGATTTTCTCTCAATTCTTTCACTTTCTTCATTTTTCTCACTCTTTTCTTTTCTTTCACTCATCTCTTTCTTTTCACTATTTAGATTCTTTCCTTTCTTTTCACTCACCATTGGGCCCTTATCTTTTTTCTTTCTCTCTTCTTTTTCTTTTGCCTTACTTTCTGAATTTCCAAGAGATGATTGTTGAAGTTTTACTTGATCAAGATACACCTCTTTGGGCGATAATGGAGCAAGTGTGAACTTGTGACCATTATGCTTAAAGGAATACCTGTTCTTGTACCCATCATGTTGCACATGCCTATCAAATTGCCATGGTCTCCCCAACAACAAATGACTAGCTTGCATGGGTACTATATCACACACCACTTCATCACAATATTTTCCAATAGAAAATGCAACCACAACCTGTCTAGTAACTTTCACTTCTCCACTATCATTCAACCACTGCAACCTATATGGATTAGGATGCTTATCACACTTCAACCCTAGCTTCTCAACTAAAGTAGTACTTGCAGCACTAGTACAACTTCCACCATCAATGATCAAGCTATATACCTTTCCACCAACTAAGCACCTGGTGTGGAATATATTTTCCCTTTGCTCCAAGCTGTCTTCCTTAACCTACAAATTCAATGCACGCCTAGCAACAAGAGACTCACCATACACAGCATACTCCACATGTTCATCAACATCAGAATAATCCTCCAAAGGTGGCATACTATCACTCGCATCAGACTCATTACCATCATCAGATTCAGATACAACTTCTCTACCCCTAATTACCATCATCTTCTTGTTTGGGCAATCAAATGCATAATGACCCAAACCTTGACATTTGAAGCATTTGATACCTCTATGTCTGGAATTAGCAATAGAAGAAGATGAGTTAGAAATACCTTTCTTCTTTGTTGTATCTAGCCCCGTTTCCTTGGAATCTGAACTTTTATTCTTCTTAGTATCCTCATATTTTGGCCATTTAGAACTCCACTTTGAGTTGGAAGTGGAAAATGCTTTGGCTGCCCTCCTTTGATTTTGTTGCTTCTCCACCTTCATTGCCATGCTAACCAAATCATCCATCTCCACATGATGCTGTTATTCCACCATATCTGCAATTTCTTTGTTTAGACCACCCATAAATCATGCCATAGTCACTTCCATGTCCTCCTTTTTGTCGGCCTTGATCATGAGCATCTCCATTTCTTTGTGGTAATCCTCCACTGATTTAGAACCTTGTGTGAGCCTATGTAATTTTTGGTGTACCTCCCTGTAATAATAAGAAAGTACAAATCTCTTCTTCATCACTTGCTTCATCTCTTCCTAAGTCTCAATAGGCCGCTCACCATTCCTCCTTCTAGACTTCATTAGTTCATCCCACCAAACTAGTGCATAATCTGAAAACTCCACTACAGCCAATCTCGCTTTCTTCTCTTCAGTATAATCATGGCATGCAAAGATCATCTCAACTTTCCTTTCCCATTCTAAGTAGGCTTCAGCATCGTTTCTTCCCTTGAATAGAGGAATTTGCATTTTGATAGCATTAATGTTGCTATCTTGTCTTCCTCGGTTCCTAGCTCTCCTACTTCTAACTGATTCAGCTCCATCAGATTCCTCCTCATATGGCTCACGATTGAAATCATTGTGATTTCATTTATGCCTCGGATCACCCCGTTTGCTACTCTCGGAGATAGCTTGTGTCACTTCCCATCTCCATTCATCCATATCATCAAGTCTACTATTCAATTTCTGAAATTGAGAAACAAAGGCTTGGTACATCACCTTCATGTCTGGTGTCATGGAAGGTTCCTCTTCAACCATTGGAACAACCTGCAAAGTGTTAATAAAACAACCTCACAGTTCATTCTTTCACGTGTTTTCACTCAGAAATTTGGGTGCACTCATGTTTGCACTCAATTCAGGCTTTTACCCTCTTTTGAACTCAACACTCTTGCCTTTTACCTCTTTTGACCACTTTTGGTTGTTGCACTTCAGAAATTAAACAAACCAAAACAAACTCAAATTCACAAGTAATATTTGGGACAGAAAATGAATGATAAGCCAGCAAAAGAAAACTCTAGTTTAGGACCAAAGGAAATGCAAAAAACTAGCAAGAAAGAAATAGACACTAACAAATGAAGGAAAATTGGTGCAAATTAAGATCAAGAATGTGCCAAGAAAACATAAGATTAGAACCAAAGAAAGTGGTGACAGCAGAAAAACAAAACAAGAAGCACCCCAAAACTGGTTTCAATTTTGGATTAAGAGTGACGAAACACGAAATTAATGCAAGGACTTAACCCAAAATTCGCAAGAACACTCACAATTACTGAACCAAATCCTGAAATTCTGCATTTTTTTTCGCATTTTTTTTCATTTTTTTCGTGTTTTTTGTTTTCTAATGAATTCTGCAGGCACTCTTTTTTTTCATGTTTTTCTTTTTTTTTTCACTTTTTTTTTATCTGAAACACAAAATAGCAAAATAGAAACAATAGAAACAGCAAAATAGAAAATGGAACAGCAGAGAAAAACCTAGAACAGAAAAAAATAAATGACAAAATGCAGTCAACAAAAACACAGATAAATAAGAATTTATCTATAGCCTGCTCTTGATACCAAATGATGCGAAACCCCAAGGATATAACGATCCCGAAACCCCAAATACACACTTTGATAGGAGACAAGCAATAGGATAAACACCCTCCCTACTAAACCCCTAAGAAATCCATTCTTAGAAACATAGATAATTGGGATAAGAAAGATGAAACTGAACAAATATCACAAGAGAATTTACCTTTGTAATAGCCTATTCAGATTTTGATGCAACAAGTAAAGATGATCACTCCTCACTTACACACACTTGAGAGTTTCTTAGAAGAAACCAGAAAATGTAATTTCAATAATCAGGAAAAGCTGTTGTTGCACTTATTTATGAGATATTTATACCTCTTATATTAGGTTAAATTAAACCTAAGCCCATTAAAAAAGGCCCAACTTGCTAAATAAACAATTGGGCTGAATAAAACATCTCAAAATAACTAAATGTCTTCTAAATAAAACTAACAAAGTTAATTAAATAAAACTTGGCCCAATTGTAGACATAATACATTTTAATCCCATTGTGCCACACTTAGAGTTTTGGGCTGCCCGCTTTCACTAGGTGGCCCATTTAGCTTTGTCTTCTCTTCCTTAGCCCATTCTTGATGCATCTCTTCCACAAATGACTTGGCTAAGTTCCCAAAGTTTTCTTTCAGCATCTTTGCTCTTGCCCTTGTAATAGGTCCCATGGGCATATTGAAATTTCCATCTTGCCCTTTAGTGCTGGAATGTCCAATTTGCCCTCCTGAGCTCGTATCATTATCAATCATATGGTGTGTCAAAATCAACAGGAATATCAACAGAGCTTTCTGCTCACTCTATCCTCTTTTGCCCAAATTTTGTAAAATTCACTTTACTCCTATTCAACTCATTTAAACCTAAATTTTGGATATGTCATAGCTCTATGTGTCTAGTTTATAACCCTTTTGGTTCCATCTCATTTTGATTTGTATAGCTCAAGTTATTAGTATTTTACCTCAAACTGCCTTGTACTTAGCCAGAAGTGCACTCTTATAAGTGAAAATTCACTAAAAATAGAAGTCTAGGTGAAATCATACGAAATTTATACCAAATTAAAGCTAACAGAACAAGCTTTCAAATGAAAAAGTTGCATATCATTTGCATGAGTATATTTTGAGATATAAGCCCTGTAACTTGACCGTACTGGACTACCCTGTTACAGCCCAATTTGAACTTAAGGTAACTTCATTGATGTGCTGGGAATAATTGGCAATGAATCTGACTCTAAAATTTTTATGAGATATTCCTTTATATGTTACCTTTCAAACAGCATTAGTTTCACTCAATTTAGAATTGTGTAGGGTGAGTTACACCCTTCTCAACTCATATTGCCCAGATGAGAATCTAGATTTCTAGGTCAAACTTCAAAAATTCATAACTAATTCTATACTAATCTAATGACCTTATAATTTATATGTATGAAAAGCCATGAATGTCTAGTTTCGTCTAAAAATGGATTCATCAAATTTAAACTGTTGTAGGCAGAGTCGTACACTCTGCCGTATGGACCATCGAGGGGAAAACTGTAACAACTTCTTGAATTCTTCTTGAATTCATGTTTTCCTTAAATTAATTCATCAAATCTTCAATTCAAACTCACATATACACTTAAACCAACTTTAATTCATCATCATCACTCAAGATAACATCAGAATCATGCAAGAAAGTGGAGACCCAATCAGTCCAATTCAAATAAAACAAGAAGATAGACTGAATTCCTATCTTTCTAAGGTGAGATCTTGTTTGATTGGTGGTTTGGATTGAAGAAACTTTTGATGAAGCTTGAAGGGCTGATGAAAATGAAGTGAAGATGAGTGTGAATAAAAGAAAAATAATGAGTGTTCTGCCCCTTTTGATGGCCGAAAATGAAAAGGGGTAGGAAAGAAAAAATTTAAAAACTTTGGAGAGAAGCTATCATGTGATTGGTGAATTTCACCTCTCCTTCAAATTTGGCTTGGCTGCCCTTCTTCGTGGCTGATTGAGGTGCCACTTGTAGGGATATTTTGGCTAAATCTTTGCTATTCATCTTAGGGTTCTCACAGTATAATTTCTATTGGTTTGGTTCTGACAGTTTAAAATACCAAAATCCTACCGGTTTCTTTGAAATCGATAAACCAATTTTAGAAAAATTCTATGAGATTTCTTATGTTCCTAATCTAATTCCATCAAAGTTAATCCTTCTAAATGTTACTTAATTGGCTTTGGGTAATTACTTAATCAAATTCTAATTAATCCCAATTATTCGCTTAAAACTGAACAACTCAGTTAAAAACGATAAAATTTTTTGGACGTTACAGATAGTGGACGATCTCTAGCCAACACTAGTTAGTGGACAATGGGTAGAGATCAAATGGTGGATAGCAAGTAGTGATAAACTTGGAGGAGGTGGGAGTTAAGAGACAAGAGGTATATAAGAGACGAAAATTTAAAATTCCTTGTGAAAAAGGTGGAAATTAACATTCATTCTTTTAATGTCTAGAAAATGCCTCACAAAATTTTTTGAAATTTTAAATTTTTAAAATTTCTTTATGTTAATATCCAAACAAAGGATTTTATACTTAGACAATTGAAATTCTCTAAACAAATGCATTTCCCTCTTAAAGTACTCCATCCAACATAATGTAAGTGTTTGCTTTGCTTGATGCTTACTTTTGACATTCTTCAACTCATACTCCTAGGCATCAACTTTCCACCTTCTCTTAATCAATGGATACTTAGACTTTGTTTCTCTCTTTCTACCACTTATCCTTGGTCAAACTCCTTTTGGTCAAATTTCATTTTCAACACCCAACAAATGCTAACATTTGGTTAAAGAAGAAAATGGATGATTGCTTAGTCTAAATATGCATAGATCATTAGGAGTCTGTTTCATTTGATGAATTTTACTCGATTTGACATAGAGTCATATTGGCTAAATTGATGAAATATGTGAGAGATATCATGAATTATGGTATTAAGTATAATGGATGCCTACTATATTAGAAGGATACAATAATACTACCTATATTCCAAATTTAGTTGGGATTAACTCCACTAGTGCCCATGTGTTCACCATAGGAGGTGGTGTAATTACTTGCAAATTAACTAGGCAAACAATAATTGTGAAATCTACCATGGAGTTAGAGTTGATTGATGTAAAAGAAGTCAATAATGTAGCTAAGTGGTTAAAAAATTTCTTGGACAATATTTCATTAGGGATAAAATGTTATGTGTTTGTGCATTGTGATAACATAACAACAATAGCCATTGCAAATAATAAGATGTTTAGTAGTAAAAGTACAAATATTAGGATGAGATTAAAAGTAATAAAGTGGTTGCTGAAAAATGGAGCTATATCTATTAATTATGTGAAGTCAAAAGTGAATCATATAAATCCCTTAACTAAGCCTTTATGGAGAAACTTTGTGAATATCACATCAAGGGGAAAGAAATTAAGCCAATTTGAAATTAACAATTATAGGAACCTTATCTTTTTGAACTGAGTTCCCATAAATAAGGTTCATATGGATAATAACAAATCACTTGTTAGTTCTTGCTATCACCTTTATATGTCCCTTCCTATGGTGTGAGAAATGTGAGTAATGCTACATTGCATTTGATATAAGGATAAACTAAATGCTTATAATGAATTTCATAGCCCTTATAAGTGATGTGTAAAGTGCAGTATATATTTGATAAAATCACTTATATGATCATGGATTGGGACCACTCCTATGAGATCATGGCTTAATCTGTAAAGCATTAATGAACTACTAGGTACGCACATGGCCAAAATTGCAAAATAATGTTAACAACAAGAAGTAACAAGACTCTAATTTACACGAAGAACTTTTTGGTTCATAGAACTTGAAACTCCACCATATTACATTGTAATTTAAAGTCCTATCTATCTAGGTTGGTTCATAGTCCAAAAAAATCAGATGTAAAGCATTTACATTCATGTTTAACTTAGGATTCCTTTAGAAAATATTTTCAAAATTATTTTTAAATATTTTAAATATGATTTCTACAGTATCTTTCCATTTTTAAGGGGATTGATACCCTTATTAAAAGTACCAATTACATTTTGACTACTTGGTTATTTTAATCCAATTCTTATGTTTATGTAGAAAAATTTATATTCAGAAAAAAAAACCCTTTTTAATTATTTGTTTTGCAGTTTAATCCAAACATTAATCAAGAGATGAATTTATAAATATAATTATTTTTAATTTTTCTAACATCAAAAATAAGAAAAAAAATCAAATCCTAATTCTAATTATCCTAAATTGTTCATCCCCAATTCTTCCTAAGAACCTAGCTTTGTCTTTCGCTATCTTCAGCCGATGCCGTTGTAGAATCCACCCCCTAATTCAGTACGCCACCTATCTATTTTTATTTCTCTCTTTAAATTTTAAATACACGGAAGCACATAGATAAAATGAAAACATCCATTCACAACACACATAGAAATTACCTCTTTTTCCCCTCTTGGCTACACAAAGCAATGGAAAAGATCAGACACACATTGTTTTATTTCCTAGCTACGTATTATAAAGTCACGCTCCAACCGTTTCCATTTCATATTCAACTACTAAAAGCCGGTGTTGTGTGGATTTAATTATTGAGCCAAGTTTGCATTTGCCAAAGAACAATATTTTCTAGATTTAATTTTCATGGGTGTAGTCGAAGTAAGGGAAAGAGGGGGTAAGGATTGTATTCTTCAAACTAAATTGCAGGTGGGTTCTATGTTGGCATTGAATGAAGTTAGAGAAAAATAAAATTGGGGTTCTTGAATAAAATTAAGTATTTACCTTTTTGTTTTTGTTATTTGAATTTTTTGTATCCAGGGAACTTTAATTATTTGATATGTTGGAACTTAGAAATTATTATATTTTTAACTTGATCTTTTAATTAATATTGGGACTAAATTGTGCAAAAAATAATGAAAAGATTATTTTCGTAAATATAAATTTTGCCAAGAAAGCATGTGAATTGGATTAAGATGATTAAATTGTCAACATGCGATTGGTACACCTAATAATGGTACCAAACCCCTTAAAAAAAATAAGGATACCATAGAAAATACGTATCTAAAAATATGTGGGGATTGTTGTGTTGGTGAACAAAATTTATATTTGTATAAATAACAACAACACTATCTCAAAATTGACAGTCTGCCCCACTCCCTTAACTGCATTAATGGTTGAATTAAACCCCGATTATCACTTGTAATTTAAAAAATAAAAAATAAATAAATTACTGCTGCTTTTGTGTGCCATTGGAGTCTTCTTCCTTCTTCATTACGCCAACAGAGAAAATTAGTAGAGTAAGGCGCTCCCATTGGACACACACCCACTGCCATTTGAGGCTGACTTGGATATCCCCTTATCGGGTAAGCTTTCCTTGCCACTCTCGCCCTCAACCCCCATAACCGCATGTATTAGAACTTGCCCGTCTTATATCAATATTCTTTATATTAGTATCCATATCTTAACAAAGAAATGACACACATATGCAATGTGTTGTATGCGTAGGTCTATTAAAATGCATCGTGTCATGGCCCTTTTAGAAAAAGGAGTAAGAGTCTCTTCTAAAATACTAAAAAGAAAATCATGAGCCTTAAAACCCAAAAATGTGTTAAAGCTTTCCTATTACTTTGCATATCAAACAATGACCATGCCTAGAAGTCCAGAACACCAAACAACCCTATCCAATAACTTATTAAAAAACACATATCTTTGATTTGGGAACTAGTTCAAAGAAAATACCATTTATATTCAATACTCAACTTTTTTGCTAAAAAGAAGAAATATGATTAAAGGAGGAACATATAAAAAATACCATCAACTTGCCCGAACAAGATAAATCCCCCAAGGAGAGGAAAAACCTAACAAGTTGCATGTCATATGACTCTACTTGGGAATTGTTTAGCAATAGTGTCTCCAAATCTTGTACCATAGCTAATGGGGATCCCTAATACACAAAATAATACAGGCATAAAAAATGTACAAGAAAAGTAAAGTTCTCCAACTCCATATTTACTTCGTTTGGTTGATGAGTGAAGAAGATGAATCAAAGAAAACGAAGAACACTTAGTGTAACACCCTAATAATACTATACTATGCTTAAGTCATTTTATGGCATCACTAGTTGTTACTCTTAACTAGCGGAAGTTCTTGTCTAATGAAATTAGCGTAATATACGAAAATAGCATGTAAATTTTTTTTTTTAAAACCTTTATGCTTGGAAACTGAGCCTTTACGCACTTACTTACTCGCATACGTGTGAACGTTGTTCTTCATATCGCTGAGTTATTAATAAGACATATGACAAAATGGAAACAACATAACACAATACCTTAAGCCAAGAATGCAATCAGAGATAATCAAGGTCATCATTACACTTAATAAGTATCACATCGTAATATGTCAAATTAAGCAAGACATGACTTCCTACATGCTCTTAATTACACATGAACTGCCCAATTAGGGCTCATAAGAAAATGAAGATACTATGCTTACTCTCACGATTCTCCTTAGCTAGGTGAAGAAACATGGCGCTCCTCGTCTTATCCGATCGGGTATCGTCGGTAGTGCTACCATTGATGCTATCAACTCCATCTAAGGACGACAGGAAGCGTAGGGAGTGAAATGCAAGATTTCTCAGATGGGATCGCGACTAGACAAACAACTGTCATAAATCATCGTCGACCAACCGGGTTTAATTATAAAAGCGTTAGAGATATAAGTTCAATTTTAATGATATTGAAAACTTAAACCCCGAAGCGGGTTGCTTTTAGATTTAACATCATAACTACATCATCATAATCTAACATACATGCTAAAACATAGAATAAACATTTATAATGCAAATGGACAACATCAGTACATGCAAGGAGATGCATCATCATAGACTTAACCATGGTTATCTTGGTGACTTTACTTTCATTTTTAGCACGTGCTTAACATTCTTTACTTTCGTTTGAAATAGAAAGCTTTTGGACGAGCTCATTCAGTGAGGAAATCAGATTACTAACCAAATCGGAACTAAGCCGATATTGGTTACCTCTAAGTTGGAGGGTCCTCCATGTCACCCTTGCCTCCTCATGAGGTTCCTTGAGTCTTTGTGGATTATCGCTCTCACTTCCCTTTACCAAGTGATTGAAGGGTCATGTCCTATTAATTCTTTGCTTATCATTATACTTTACATGCATGATACTTCTTTGTCTAGACACATGCAATGATATGACTAAGTCCATAATTAGCAAATCAAGACATAACGGCTAGGCAGGAGCTTTCCCAAAATGTCAATCACAAACTTTCAACTAGTTCATCATATCTATATCATATCATCACACTCATCATTCAATCATGAGACAAAGCTCAATCAAACTCATCATTCATCATGCCGAATGGCATCACCCATTCATACCCTAAAGGGGGTTTATAGCTGTGTTTTTCTTTGCTAAGAATATTATGAATCATCATTATGATTTCTCGTGATTTACCCATGAGAAAATCACATAGTTAGGATATCCTATTAAGTGGTTTTTTAGTTACTTAGTCCTCGAATGGAAGTATTCTTTACTTAAGTACATGTCTTATGGAATACTTGTTCAAATTAATTAAGTTAAGTGATTGTTCCCTTTCCTTTAGATAGTGCACTTAGTGATTCCCCGGGTTCATGGTATGCCTGCAGGCCCTAATCATACTGTTCCCAAGAGTCGAGATCCTCTAATCCTTGGGTCATGACAACGCATAACCACATCATGAACCCAACAACACCATGTTCACTAATCACCAAGGGTGATTTTAACTTCTTCAAGTTACAAGGTTTTTAAACTTTACTCATAACATACCAGGTTTACCTTAAACATTATTAAAGTTATCATTCTTTATAAAGTAGTCATAAAGTTTTATTCTTTATGAAAGTGAGTGCCTTTGACATTAAGCTCTTATCTTAAGATTGGATCTTTATGAAATAATGATATAAGCTACTAGCTTTTTGAAATAAAAGTCTTGTCCTTTATAAAGTTAACACCTTTTGCATTGTTTTGGTTCAAGATCAAAACTTTATGAATTAAATGTTCCAAAACACCACTTTTATGACTTAAAGATTTCATTCTTGATTAAAGTTTGAAACTTTATGAAAGGTCTTTTAAGAAGGGTGGATTTCTAAGACATATAAAGTAACAAGATATCATTTTATAACTCAAAGAGCATTATTCTAAAAGCTTAGACTTTTTCATGTATCTTTGTCTTCAAAATAAAACAAAAGAAGACTTTTATGATGGCACTAAAACTTGCGCCACTTTTGTGTATCAAAGCAAACTTTTTAAAGTTTAAAGCTTTTAGAATGTTCATAGTCTTATCAAATCATGAAAACACAAAAAGGTGAAAGCTTTTCTAATCATTAACTCATCATAAAAAGAAAGGAACAACTTTAAGCAAGATACCAACAAGAACATACTTTTCTAAAAGAGGAAACTTAAGAACACATGAAGAACATCAAGAACACATTTTACTAAAAGAGGAAACTTAAGAACACATAAAGAGGAAACTTAAGAACACATGAAGAATCATCAAGAACACATTTTTTCCAAAAGGAAACTTAAGAACACATGAAGAATCATCAAGAAGACATTTTTCCAAAAGAGGAAACTTAAGAACACATGAAGAACATCAAGAACATATTTTTCTAAAAGAGGAAACTTAAGAACACATAAAGAACATCAAGAACATATTTTTCTAAAAGAGGAAACTTAAGAACACATGAAAAACATGAAGAACACATTTTTCCAAAAGAGAAACTTAAGAACACATGAAGAACATCAAGAATACATTTTTCCAAAAGAGGAAACTTAAGAACACATGAAGAACATGAAGAACACATTTTTCCAAAAGAGGAAACTTAAGAACACATGAAGAACATCAAGAATACATTTTTCCAAAGAGGAAACTTAAGAACACATGAAGAACATCAAGAACACATTTTTCCAAAGGGGAAACTTAAGAGCATGAAGAACATCAAGAATACATTTTTTCCAAAAGAGGAAACTTAAGAACACATGAAGAACATCAAGAACATATTTTCTAAAAGAGGAAACTTAAGAACACATAGAGAACATGAAGGATCTTCTCAAGTTTTCACTTAGAGACCTTGGTCATGAAAGACCCAAGCTCCAAGCTTTCTTGAGCAAACAAAATGAAAAGATGAAGATCACTACCTTTCTTGAAGGTGGCGCAAAAACAAGAGAGGAGGAAAAAGAAGATGATGGCTCCTCTTGATGATGATGGTGGCGGGTTTGGCAAGAAGGAAGGAGAAGCTCTTGAGATCTTGTGACAATGGAGGGTTGTAGTGTTTTGATCTTGTCTCCAAAGTCCCAAAGATGAGGTCTTTGAAGGGCTAAGTGAGTGGTTTAGGGTGGTGGTGGTGGAGAAAGGAAGAGAAGAAGATGAGAGAGTTTTAGAGAGAGTTGGAGAATTTGGCTTGAAGAGAGAATAGGATGAGTAAAAATGAAAATGGATGAGGAAGGAGGGAGAGAAGATGGCGTCCATGATTAAGGGAGGAGGGTGAGATATTTTGCTTAATTTTGTGTCATCTTGTGTTAATTAGTGATTAAGGGGACAAATGGGATGATGGGGAGACAAAGCATGGTCAAACTCTTACATAAAGTAGTCTTGTCTAATGCTTTATGCTTTAATGACATCACTCTCTACTTTATTGTCTAGTTGACTAAATTTGAATTTAATCATGTGATTAAGTGCTCATACAACTTAATTAAGGTGATTAAGCAAGGATTAGTGATTAACACACAAGAACACGATTAACAAAATTTAATCTTACGATTAAGCTTAATTAACCTTAATTAAACTCGAGTAAGCTAATTAAGGGCGATTAGTGCTTAATTAAGCTATAAGGCTCTGACTTGCTTAATTAGAGATTATCTAATCTCGATTAAGCATTCTCTTGACTCTTACAATAAAGTCAACCCTTTAATTAAGCCTTAATCTCATAATTTCTCATTAAGTGCCTAATTACTCCGAGTTACTGAGGTAATTTAGCACAACATGAAATTGAGGATGTTACACTTAGTAGGTGTAGTGGTTTGCCATGGGAGAGAATGGGACAGTGTGTGGGTGAGGGAAGTAAAGACTATTACTCTCCTATGAAAAGTGTTCAATAACCTTAGGTAGGTGAGTTGGGTTAAGTTTGTGAATGTTAAAATCTGACCATAGTTGCCTACAGTTAGCATCTTGAACAGCAGTTTAATGGAGTGGGATAGACTGCATACTTTGAGATAGTTTGAGGTTATGTGTAATATCTCAATACTTCAAGGGGTATTGTTGTTATTTACCCTTTATATTTCAAAAGGTTTTAGTCCTACATTATTTGAATCAAAGGGCTTGATAGTGTTTGCATATCAAAGGGTTTTATAAATGTTGCAAAGTGCTTAAGAAAAGAAGGAATCGTGCACACGAATCATTTGCCAAAAGCTTTGGCCAATACATATCGACTAATTTTCCCTTTGTGCGCAATGTAATTTAATCGATGTCTGCTTTTTGCAAAATTATCTAATTAACTTTCTAGTTTTATTAAATTGATTAATTTCTAAAAGTTTTGGTTAAGTTTAACTTGGTCTATTTGACGCTAATAAACCATTTTTTAGCTAGTTCTTGGAGGTCACTCAGTTCCACAAAATCTTCCACAATCACCAAAAAATCTATATAAGAAAATATCCTGTTAATATTCATATTTTAAAATTATAAGCTCATAAGTCCTCTAAATATATATATTTTTTTAACATAGCAATACTTTTTGTACTTCGTTGCTTTCTTATCAAAATTATTAGGTTTAAATGTGTAATTTTTTGTTATTTTAATATCTCTGTCCATCAAAAAGAGCTTGCCGTATTTTGAGGGATTTCCTTACCGAAGTTGGAATATTCTTAATGTACTATCCCAAACTCTAAGGGCAGACCAATACAGAAGGACGCCTGGACCTGAGGCACAGGTAAATGAACTATAGCAGAAGAAGGGCCAAAATTATAATTATTAGATTTCAATGGCAAAATTATAAATAAAGGCTTATGAGTGTCGAAGGGGTAATAGTAGAAAATCCCGATTTCCGAGAATATATGGGCCCTACAACACCAATAGATAAATAATATATATGTAATAACTTTATAAATGATATTGTATGCATAGGATTTGTGTTAAAAGTTTGGGATTATTCACACACAGGAATATTACCTCGAGTGGCTTAAAGTGCCCAAATTAGTCACCAAGTATCTTAAATTAATCCTCAAGAGTCCCATATTATTTTGAGCATGATGAATTATGTCACGCCCCATCCCGGGCCATGACCGAAGCATAGGGGACAAGTCCCCTAGCAAGCCTTTATCACACAATTTTCACAAAAATTGGGCAGAGTCTATAACAACCTCTATTATATAAGCCATGCTCGAGTCATGGAGTTATATTAAAAGGTTGTCACTGTGTTAAGAAATTTTTAAAATATGGAAAATATAATACATGGCCCTTTACACTTTATTACTGACTAATAGTTCGTAAACTTTGTCATCTCTGATACATAGAGAATAAAATAATTACAATTTAAAAGAAATTGTGACTAACATAATACACAGCATTTGCTTCCGACTAGTCGTTAGCTAGCTTCAATGGTCTATTGGTTTGGTTTGCACCTAAGTCTTGCTCAGTGAATATCCCAGTACTCCACCTAGCACTTGATTTCCAACTTAGGTGCTGGAATGTTTACAAAAAAGAAAAACATACAAGCAGGCAGTGAGAACCTAAAGTTCTCAGTAGGTAAACTCGAACCATCACTCTTACAGTGTCATCATAAACATTCCAACCGCTTCAGTTTCTTATGAAAATATGAGCACATATACGCAAACAGTGGTTCAATTTTAAGTTGAAACATATTGCTCAAAGCGGGTTATATTTTAACGACCACTTGGCATATTATATGCAGACATAAAAATATGAATAGTGTAATATACTTCAATAAGAATCATAATAACATCATGACATAATGAGATAGTTAGATATGCACATATAGGTGCTTGTACTTGATTAAATGTAGGTGTTGACTTAATTCATCTCTTTCTTTAACTTGCAACTTGATCTTGCTTTTCTGTACTTGATCCCCCGAAGGTGAATGGTCTCTCTCACCCTTGGGTATAGCCTACTTTTTAGGTCCGAGTTCATACCTATACATGAGTGGCGGGTTTACTTTCCCCGACCCTCACACCGGTCTATTCCCCTTAAATCTGGTCGAGGGCTAGCCCAAGTCTTAGACAGTACCGCTCTGGCCCACGCTAGCTGGGTCTATGCCATGCCTCACGTGGTAGCTTTGTACGTCCCTCTTGCAAGTCCTTATATTATTTTACTACCTCGTGGATATAATTATGCACGTGAATGCTCTATGCGTTCATGCATATATCTAATGTTATTCCTCAATCTTATTTGCATGCATGATTTTCATAGACATGGCATTCATATGAATACATGTATTCTTATAATCTTATAAGTCCTCATAAACTCCTGCCGAAAATTCGGCAGCATAACGGATCGAGTCCGCTTTCCCATAAATAGTGCTAGACTACCAGTAAAATCATTCAAATATGCAAATCAATATGGAACAACAATTATATATTCACAATATCATTCATCAAATTCAATACAAACATCAATAGAGTTTTCTGCTTACTTCATCCTATTCTGCCCAAATTTTGTATAATCCACCTTTAGTCCAATTCAACTCATTTAAACTTGACTTTTGGATATGTCATAGCTCTATGTGTCTAGTTCCCAACCTTTTTAGTCCCATCTCATTTTGATTTGTATAAGTCAAGTTATTAATATTTTACCTCAGACTGCCTTGTACTTAGCCAAAAATGCACCCTTATAAGTGAAAATTTACTAAAAATAGAAATCTAGGTGAAATCATACAAAATTTATATCAATTTAAAGCTAATAGAACAAGCTTTAAAATGAAATAGGTTGCATATCATTTGCATAAGTATATCTTGAGATATAAGCCCCGTAATTTCACCCTACTGGACTACCCTATTCCAGTCCTATTTGAACTTAAGGTAACTTCATTGATGTGCTACAAACAAATGGCAATGAATCTAACTCTGAAATTTTTATGGGATATTTCCTTACATGTTGGCTTTCAAACAGCATTAATTTCACTCAATTTCGAGTTGTGTAGGGTAAGTTACACCCTTCTCAACTCATACTACCTAGATGAGAATCTAGATTTCTAGGTCAAACTTGAAAAATTCATAACTAATTCAATACTAATCCAATGCCTTGTAATTTATATGTATGGAAAGCCCTGAATGCCTAGTTTCATATAAAAATAGATTCATCAAATTTAAATGGCTGTAGGTAGAGCCGTACACTCCGCGCATATGGACCATTGAGGGGAAAAGCCTAACAACTTATTGAATTCTTTTTGAATTCATGTTTTCCTTAAATCAATCCATCCAATCTTTAATTCAAACTCACATATGCAACTTAAACCAACCTTAATTCATCATCTCCATCCCTCATGACATCAGAATCATGGATGAACAAGGGACCCTAGGCAGCCCCAAATCAAAGAAAAGAAGGAGAAAGTTGAAATTCCTACCTTGGTGGTGTGAAATCTTGGTGGAACTTGATCTTGGAGTGAAGTTGATGGTTAGAGCTTGAGCTTGGGGATGAGAGGAAGTGGAAGAAGATGAAGGAAAGTTGGAAAATGAGGCTGGTCTGCATCTATTGTGGGGAGGCCAAAAATTTAAGGGGAGAAGGAAGATAAAAAATGAAAACTTATGAAGGAAGCTAGCTTTTGATTGGTGGACTTCAATCCTCATTCAAACTTGGCTCGGCTTCCCTCTTCATGATTGTTGGTGGCGCCACTTGTGAGGGTGTGGTGGCTGAATCTTGGCCATCCATCCTAGGGTTTTCATAGTATAATTTCTATTGGTCCGGTTTAGACAGTTTAAAATACCGAAATCTTATCGATTTTCTCCAAACTAGTGAAACATTACTAAATAACTTTGTAAGATTTTCTATATATCTATTCTAATTTTCTTAAGGCTAATATCTCTAATTAATATCGAATTAACTCCTAATTATCCTTTAATTACTTTCTAATTAACGTTACTTAGTTAATAAAAATTGAATAAATCGACTAACGACGTAAATTAAACGTTTTGCAAATTTAGAACCTTTCTATTTTCTGTTTTCTATGAATAATCGCATTTCCGTAATTTTGAACAAGTCTGGGGACACCCCACATCATTTTATACCAGACTGCCTCCATGGCCCAATTGGCAGAGATTTAAACTTCTACGGTTTCATTATGTGATTATGCTCTATTTAAAATCACATTCTGCTAATTCTACAGATATGGGGATATAGAGGTCATTTCATGAAAAGTTCTAGGGTTATTGTAGGAATAAGTCTTTGGAGTCAAAATATAATTTCTAAAAATTTTGGGCATTACTACAATTAACAAAAGTTTATAGTGGCACTTTTGTCATTTCCCAATTTTTAACATATGACAGTGCCATATTTTCAATGGTAGTGTTACACTACCCTATAATTCTGAGTGTGAAGATCATTATGGTATAACGCTGCTTGAGAAATTCCCACACTGCTTAAGGGAAATAATTCAAAATTTCCATTACGTTCTATTTACGAAAGTGGGGATGTTATAGAGTCCCTTTTGTATTTAGGATAATTTCCAAATACGAGTCCTCTACTTGACAAATAAATAATTACACTCATCCATTGGGGATCTAGGCATTCTCAGAATGCACCTCTCAGTACACAACATAATTAATTATCAAGACATGATCAATGAGATAGGTACACATATATAAATATCTTTTCAAACAACTTTAATCAAGATACATAGTCCATCTCTTTATAAATCCAACAATTTCAGTACACATAACTACAACATAGACATCATCATAATCTAGCAAGGGTTAGACCCTGCCTATGGTGCCGTGAAGCTACATTGTTCTAAAAGTACACAAATAACCTAAAATTTTATAATGCCCTTATCCATGAGGGCTCACCAGAGAAGTCAAGAATCAAGGCTGAGAAGAAGGAGAGTCAACTCTCAAGTCCACACCTATATCTGAAAAGAAAGAAAAACAATGGAGTAAGTTTATACAACTCAGTGAGAGATAGGACACCCTTAACCCATATGAGTCAATGTGCAAAAATGTCAAATAAATCTCAACATAAAATGAATTTAAACTTCTTAAAACCCGTAGGAAACTATCTAACACAAGATAATCTGTCAAGGTGGCCTTTCCTTCATGTGATCCCATAATCTGTCACGCACCACTCCTTGAGTAGTTATGTAATTTTTGTCGCACACCACACTATGTGTGGCTGTGTAATTAATAATCTAAGGTACACTAAGGTTAACGTCTACTGCCGTTAGCAAACAGATCCTATTTAGACTTTCCTAAATCCTTTTTTTACCTACTATGCATAATCTCTATATAATTTGCCAAAATCCAATTCATCGACTCATGTGTTAAGATTTTGAAAACAATACCATTATTGAAAGAAATGCTCAAACTTCATAAATTATCAGAATCCAATATAACAGAATAAT
Source organism: Pterocarpus macrocarpus (assembly GCA_031439585.1). NCBI lineage: Eukaryota > Viridiplantae > Streptophyta > Magnoliopsida > Fabales > Fabaceae > Pterocarpus > Pterocarpus macrocarpus. Next base: position 32,526,864 of record CM062516.1, read on the forward strand.
TTGAAATATAAATCAAGTTAAGGATGTCTTATCTCCTCACAATTTTAACCCCCAATAGCAAAATTTTAATCGCTTGGAGCCTTCGAGCCACTCATGGGAGCTTCAGAGCAATCTAATATCACAACCATGATAATTTGTCGAAAAACTAGTTATTTGGATTAAGGGTTAACATATACCACTCCCAAATATCAAAATCCTTAAATCACCTAGCCTAGGGTTTTACATAGTTATACCAAAATCCCACTAAAGTGAAAGATTCAAATTTCTATTGTAATAAGAAAGAAAAATATATTTAGAGACTTACATATTGATTGGAAGTGGAAGAAGAAAGATCAAAGTGCCTTGATGGCACTTACCAATTTCAAATCTTCCCTCCTTAGGGTTAGTTATAGGAAGGATAAAGTGTGTGATTTGAATGAGAAAATTGAGATAAAGGCAAGAGAGAGTGAAGGAATGAGTTTAGAGAGAAAGGAGAGAGTTTGAAAAGGTAGAGAGAAAAGGACAATGGTGAAATGAGAGGGAGGGATGCGTCCTGGGGCTATATATAATGCCCCGGTAATCAAATAGCACTTTCAGTAATTGATTACCACGAGCCTAGAACCTGTAATCGATTACCATAAGTGTAATCGATTACAACAATGAAAAAAATTAGTTTGCCGCATACAGAAAGGACTGTAATCGATTACTAGTCCAAGGGTAATCGATTACACTATCCAAAACTTAGTTCCCTGGTTTCAAGTGTCATCTAGACTTAGGGTATCACACATACTTATTTACATTCCTTTTTAACTTTACTCTCTATTAACTTTAAAAACTTTAAAATATAAATGTAAATAAGAGAATACCACCTATTTTGATTTAATAAAAATATCAAATAAATCAAAATCCTTAAGAATCAAAATTTAACTTTTGGGTTTTAGTACAATTTTTCAGAAAACTTGTTTTTGACAAATTCTTGGGTTAAAAATGAAGGGGTTACCCATCCTCTAAAATTTGTTAAAAATAGTTTTTCAACTCATTGATGCCCTATGAACTATTACCGGGACTTTTGATCTTATAAAAATATCTTGATCCTATAGCCCTCCAAAGAGGCATAGGGTTTAGACTTAGAATTTTTTAGGATTCAATAACAACAAATAGCTACAACCCGTACTAAGGTATTACATTCTTCCCCCTTTAAAAGAATTCGTCCCCAAATTCTAAACAAAGCAAGAATTACCTCAAGAATCAAACAGGTGGGGATACTTTGCTTGTATTACTTCTTCAGCTTCGTAAGTTGCTTCCTCTCTTGAGTGGTTCTTCCAACTTACCTTTACTGATGCCACTTCCTTTGAACGTAGCTTCTTCACCTGACTATCAACTATGGCTATGGGCTCTTCCTCATAGGTTAAGTCTTCATCTAGCTGGATAGTTTGCAGAGAAAGCACATGAGATGGGTCGGGAAAGTATTTCTGCAATATGGATACATGGAACACTGGATGGATCATGGACAATTCAGGTGGCAGGGCTAAAATGGTATGCCACTGTGCCTACCCTATCTAAAATCTCAAAAGGGGCCAATGTAATGAGGGTTGAGCTTGCCTTTCTTCCCAAACCTCATTACACCTTTTACAGGGGATATATAAAGGAACACATGGTCACCTATGGAGAATTCTAGATCTCGCCTCCTATGATCAGCATGGGCTTTTTGCCTACTCTGGGCTGCTAATAATCGTTCTCTGATCAACTGAACCTTATCCATTGAATTTTGAACCAAGTTTGCTCGCAAAAGCTTGACATCACCAATCTCAAACCATCCAAGAGGAGACCTATAACGTCTTTTATAAAGAGCTTCAAATGGTGCCATCTAGATACTGGCTTGATAATTATTATTATAGGAAAATTAGACTAAAGGCAAGTAGCTATCCTAATTGCCACCAAAGTCCAGAAGCAGGATCTCAGCATATCCTTGGATATATGGATGGTCCTTTTCGATTGCTCATCAGTTTGAAGGTGGAACAACATACTGAGATCTAGTTGGGTCCCTAAGGCCTTTTGGAAAGCCTTCCAAAAATGAGAAGCGAAGTGAGGTCCTCGGTTTGAGATAATGGACGTTGAAACCCCGTGAAGTTGAATGATCTCATCGACATAAAGTTTGGCATAACGGGAAGCATTATAGTTGATAGAAAGACCCGACAGGTCTTTGATGTTTGGAAGGTCTTTGTCATTCGACTTTACCATGTCCCATTTCCACTCAGGTATTTCAATCTATTGTAGTAATCCGATAGGTCTTTGATGTTTGGCTTTAACTTGTTGACATACCAAGCAGCGTGACATAAAGTCCCCTATATCTCTCTTCATGCCTTCCCACTAAAACAACTGTTTCAAATCTTGGTACATCTTAGTGGAACTCGAATGAACCATATATCTAGAATTGTGGGCTTCCTCCAAGAGAGTCCTTCTCAAGTTGCCTACATTAGACACACAAAAACGACTACCACTCTTCAATACACCTGCTTGATCAAGAGAGAACTCAGATTCCTTCCCATTGCCGACCTCCTTCATTAGTTTACATAACTTTGGATCCTCATACTAGACAACCTTGATCTGCTAAAGGAAGATTGAGCCCGAATATGAGCTAGAAGTAATTCGTGCACACCCTCAACTTCTAACTTGTGGATCTTTTCCATTGAAGGTCTCTTTACAGGGGCTATATGTGCCAAAATACCCATGGACTTCCTGCTCAATGCATCCACAACCATAGTAGCCTTGCCCGGATGGTACAAGATAGTACAATCATAATCCTTGAGTAGTTCCATCCACCTTCATTACCTTAGGTTTAAGTCTTTTTGTTGGAAAATATACTTTAGGCTCTTATGGTCAGTGTAGATCTCGCATGTTTCACTGTAGAGGTAATGCCTCCAAATTTTCAATGCAAAGATAACAGCTGCCATTTCCAAATCATGGGTGGGGTAATTCTATTCATGCCTTTTCAATTGCCTTAAAGTATAGGCAATGACTCGACCGTATTGCATAAGAACAAATCCGAGTCTTACTAGGGATGCATCATGGTACACCAAGTACCCTTTAGAACCTGAAGGCAAAACAAGCACAGGAGCTGAGATCAAACAAATTTTGAGTCTTTGGAAACTTTCTTCTTAGGCATCAGACCATTGAAACGGTACCCCATTCTAGGTCAACTTGGTCAAAGGGGCAGAGATATTGGAGAAATCTTTAACAAATCTCCAATAGTAGCCTACCAAACTCAGGAAGCTACAGATTTCCATCATGGTTGTGGGCCTTGGCCGCTTCTGAATAGCTTCCACCTTCCTAGGACCCACCATAATCTCGTCTTTAGATACCACATGACCTAGAAAGGTCACCCGATCTAACCAAAACTCATATTTGGATAACTTAGCATAAAGCTGGTGATTTCTCAAGGTTTGCAAGATGATTCTCAGGTGATACTCATGTTCTTCCTTACTCTTGGAATATATAAAGATGTCGTCAATAAAGACGATTACAAAGTGATCTAATAAGGGCTTGAACACTCGGTTCATCAGATCCATAGAAGCAACTAGGGCATTGGTTAACCTGAAAGACATCACTAAGAACTCATACTGTCCATAACGAGTTCAGAATACAGTCTTGGGAACATCTTTCTCCTGAATTCTCAACTGGTGATATCTAGAATGGAGATCAATCTTAGAGAAACACGACGCCCCTTGGAGTTGATCAAACATGTCATTAATTATGGGTAATGGATACTTATTATGAACAGTCAATTGGTTGAGCTGTCTATAATTGACATATAACTACATTGTCGCATCCTTTTTCTTCACAAAGAGCACTAGAGCACCCCACGGTGACGCGCTTGGGTAGATGAAGCCTTTCTCTAGCATATCTTGCAATTGAACCTTTAATTCTCGTAATTCGGTTAGAGCCATACCGTAGGGAGGAATGGATATGAGTTGGACATCTGGGGCTAGATCTATGCAAAACTTATTCTCCTTGTTAGGAGGCATTCCTAGTAATTCCTCTGGAAATACATCTGGGAACTCCTTAACCACAAGAACCTGGTTAAGGCTCGGCACTACAGCCTCAATATCCCAAACCATTGCAAAGTAACCTTCATTCCCTTTGTTCATTAAGTGCATGGCTCTTATATAAGAGATTAAGCTAGCAAGGGTCAAGTAGTTGTCTCCCCAAAACACAAAAGATGGTTCGTATGGAACCTCAAACTTCACTATTTTGGAGTAGCAATCCATTATGACATGGCATGGGGATAACCAATCCAAGCTTGAGATGACGTCAAAGTCCATCATCTCCAGTAGCATTAAATCGGCCAGTGTATCCACTCCATTAACACTAACTACACATGATGGGAAAATTAGTTGAACAATCAAGGGTTCCCCTATTAGGGTGCTGACCCAAAATGGGTGGTCCAGCATCACCGGTTGCTTGCCACAATGAGAGGCAAAATATGGGGACACATATGAGTGAGTGGAGCCTAGGTCAAACAGCACATAAGCCTCGAAGGAATAGACATACAAAATACTAGCCACCACAGCATTTGAAGCCTGGGCATCTTAGTTTGTCAAGGCAAAAACTTTGGGTTGGCCTCTTCCTAACCCTCTACCACCAGGACCTCTACCACTAGCTCTCTTGCCTACTCCTCTACCCGTAAGTCTAGATGAAACCCCTAGAGATAAAGCTAAGTAGGATAGCGCAGGTGCCATAGGACGTGCAAAACTCTGTCCGAAAGCTCCCCTAGAGTAAGGACAATCCTTCTTGAGGTGCCTTGGCTGTCCGCACCCAAAGCAAGCTCCTGTGGCTTTATGACACGGCCTTGAGTGGTAGTTCCCACAAAGGTGACATGATTGCCTCGGGAAATTCCACTATCTAGATCCCAACATGCCTGGCTGAGACACACTGCCAGCTTGGGACCCTCAGATAGACATACTCATTAGAGTAGGCCCAGAATAATTTGCCCTACCTAATGGTGCCTGGCGTTAGCCCTAATAACTACGGGCTCCTTCGGATCTAGACCTACTAGAAAAAGTTCCTTTCATCTTCTGCTTCTTACTTGACTGTTTGTCAGCTCTTTGCTCTTTTCTCCCAATCTCAAGATTGTAGGCAGCATCCACAATCTCAGCATATGACATTTTTCCAACCATAAGAAGTAGGTTGGAGAATAAAGGGTCAGCTAGGTCTTGAACGAATCTCTTAGCTTTCATAGTCTTTGTAAACACCAGATGATGGGCATAGCGAGATAATTTAGTGAATTATTGCTCATATTCCACAATAGACATTTAAGGAGTTTGCCACAGTATCTCAAAATCATCAACATACTTCTCCCTCTTGTTGACAAGGAAAACCCTCATTAGCAAGATCTCGATGAATTCCTCCTAAGTAAAAAGAGGCAGGTAAGAAGCATCCCTTCTTTCAAGAAGGGTTGCATACCACTGTTCTGTAGGTCCATTCAGGTAGTAAGCCACTAATTCCACTACCTTTTCACTCGGATATCTAAGATTCTGAGGACCTTGTTAGTACGATCAATAAACTATTGGGGATTATTCGTTAGAGGATTTCCGGAGAAGCTTTCAGTTTGAGGAAGGATTCAATTTGTACTTCTGCCCCCATATGAGGCTGATGGTGCCCCTTGACAGGTGGAGCTAGCTCAGCATGGGGTTGTGGCTCACCCTTCCTCTGATGGGCTAGAGGTACTACCAGGGTATTAAGGGGTTGGTGGACCCTCTTCATTTTAGTAGCCAAATTAGCTAGCTCTTCCTTTGAAGCTAGCTTCTCTGTTTGCCTGGCCGGTCTTCTGCGGCCCCTTCCTCAATCACGGTTTCTTCCTCTCCGATGAGGAAATGGGGCTTGATCGAATTTGGCATTAGAAGCCTCATGGACTTCTGTCCTTGCAACGCAGGTGCGAGTTCTAGGTGGCATCTCACCTAAGGGAAGGATTATTAAGGTCAAAACCTGATTGAATTTCAAGACGAGAGAGTACTTAAAGTACATATAACTTGAGGTACAGATATCTAGAATGACAAAACCCTAAAGGCCTTTGCTAGCATCACGCCCCGTGAAAATGGGCTGCCTTCCATTTGCACAATCATGATCCAACTAAAGGGTACTTGCTCCATGATACATTGAGAAACCTAGGCCCTGATACCAACTTTGTCACGACCCATCCCGAGCCATGACCGGCGCATTGGAGACAAGTCCCCTAGCAAGCCTTTATCACACATTTTTTATGAAAATTGGGCAAAGTTCCCTTTGTACTGATGATAATTTCCAAATACGAGTCCTCCACCTGCACAAATAAACAATCATACTCACCCATCGGTGATCTAGGTATTCTTAGAATGCACCCCTCCTCACACAACATAATTAATTATCAAGACATGATCAATCAGATAGATACATATATCTATAACACAAACATTATCATAATCTAGTAAGGGTCGGACCTTGGCTATAGTGCCATGGAGCTACATCATTTTAAAAGTGCACTAATAACCTAAAACTTTATAATGCCTTTATCTATGAAGGCTTACTAGAAAAGTCAAGGATTAAGGCTCAGAAGCGGGAGGGTCAACTCGTAAGTCCACACTTGTATCTGAAAAGAAAGAAAAGTAATATAATGAGTTTATACAACTCAGTGAGAAACATGACATGTAACACCCTAGTAGTTCCATTCTATGCTTAAGTCATATTGTGGAATTACTAGTTGCTACTTTTGCTCGCGGAACTATCATTACCTTTTAGAAATTACTTTATACCAAAAATAGGGGTAAAAATTTTTTTTCTACAAAACAAGTAAACCATTTTTGAAATCGAGAGCCATGAGCGCATCGTGAACATATAAAGTAACACATTATCCCATACATATATCGCATTTAACAAGCATAGAGACCATAAGAGTAACCACAATTCTTAGAATAATGTAACATTCATTCCACGGCCAACCATGATAATGCAATAAGAGTCGTACCAGTTCATACATAAGATAATAATGGGTCCGATATCTATCGTCGGCCCTACACAAAAGCCTACCAATACATAATAAAAGGAAATACATAAGAGAATCCTACTACCCAAGCATGCCACATAACAGAATGATAACCCTATAACTACTACCAAAGGGGCTATCCTCGTGCTCGCATGCGATCGTCACATCAAGCATCTGGCGGGAGGAAACCGTTCCCATATCCACCGGAGAAGTACTACCACGTCCCCTCCTCGAAAGCGTCCTCGCCCACGGGGCAGCAGAATGCGAATGAACCCACGCCGCGAACCGGGGTGAAAATGGGCTAGCGGATGAAGCGAGAAGAATCGGAAGATAGGCAGAATCAGAAGGCTGCGACGAACCCGAATGGTGAGAACCCCCAGAATGAGTCGGATAGATGGGCTCGGATGGATCGGTCTCCACATGGAAGCTCGGATAAGACGGCTCCAAGGGATCGGAATCCAGTGAAATAGTCGGAGTCAAGCGGGTATCCGAAGTCGATCATCATCATCGATGGGGTATCTCGGTGGCTGAAAGTAGGGGCGAATGTGATCCATAGTAACCTCGCCAAATGGCTGATGCGGTCGGAAAAATGGGCTCATCACGAGTGCAGGGTGGCGATCGTGGAAGATGTAGACCTCATTCTTTGCGCTCGCCGACAGCACTGAGGCGTTCAGCACCGGGTCAAAGCGCCAACGCCACACCGGGAACTCAATGTAGATCACCACCGTGCCCGTCGTCGACATCCTCTGAAGACGACACGGAAACGTAGGAATGAGAAATACTAAATTTCTCAGTAGGATCGCGGCTAGACAAACACAGTGTCATCGTCATCGTCCCAGCCACTTTGGGTTTAATTACAAAAACGGTGGACAGATATAAGTTCAATTTTTAATGGTTTTGAAAACTTAAACCCCGAAGCGGGTTGCTTTTAAACTTAACATCATAAACACATCATCATGACTAACATCCGTACTAAAACATAGAATAACATCCATAATGCAAATGGGCCATATACTTTCATGCAAAGACACGCATCATCACAGATGTAACCATGGTCATACTTAGACTTTACTTTCATTTTTAGCACGTGCTTAACATTCTTTACTTTCCTTTGAAATAGATTGCTTTTGGACATGAGCTCATTCCGTGACCGTCGTCACGCTTGATTAACCAAATCGGTGGTGATATTGGTTACCTCTAAGTTGGAGGGTCCTCCAAAACACCCTTGCCTCCTCATAGAGGTTCCTTGTGGATCGCCGTCTCTCACTTCCCTTACCGGTGATTGAAGGGTCACGTCCCATTGATTCTTTTCTTATCTTTATACTTTACATGCATAACTCCTTGACTAGACGTATGCAATGATATGACTAAGTCCATAATTTTGACGGAAATCCGGCTGCATAACGGCTAGACCGGAGCTTCCCAAAATGCCAATCATCGACATTCAACCAATAGTTCATCATATCTATATCATATCATCACACTTATCATTCAATCATGAGACAAAGCTCAATCAATCTCATCATTCATCATGCCAAGTGGCATCACACATTCATACCCTAAAGGGGTTTATAGTTGTGTTGTTCTTTGTGAAGAATATTATGAATCATCACATGATTTCCCATGATAGAATCACATAGTTAGGATATGTGTTTATAGTCTTTTAGTTACTTGGTCCTTGGATGAAAGTATGCTTTACTTAAGTACATGTCTTATGAAACACTTGTTCAAATTAATTAAATTATGTGATTGTTTCCTTTCCTTGAGATAGCGCACTTAGTGATTCCTAGGTTCATGGTATGCTTAGAGGCCCTAATCATACTTCTGTTCCTAAGGAGTTCGAGATCCCTCTAATCCTTGGGTCATGACAACGCATAACCACATCATGAACCCAACAACACCAATGTTCACTAATCACCAAGGGTGACTTTTAACTTAGTCAAGTTGCAAAGTTTTAAACTTTTACTAATAACATACCAAGGTTTTGCCTTAAACATTATTAAAGTTGTCATTCTTTATAAATTAGTCATAAAGTCTTATTCTTTATGAAAGTAAGTGCCTTTGACATTAAGCTCTTATCTTAAGATTGGATCTTTATGAGATAATGATAGAAGCTACTAGCTTTTTGAATAAAAAGTCTTGTTCTTTATAAAAGTTAACACCTTTTGCATTAGTTGGGTTCAAAGTCTAAACTTTATGAATGAAATGTTATAGAGCAACATTTTTATAACTTAATGATCTCATTCTTGAATAAAGTTTGAAACTTTGTGAAAGGTCTTTTCTTTAAGGTTTGATTTCTAAAACCTAAAGTGACAAGATATCGTTTTTTTCTAACTCAAAAAGTTTAGACTTTCACATGTATTCTTGTCTTCAAAACAAAACAAAATAAAACTTTATGGAAGCTTAAAAGTTGCACCACTTTGAAGAAATCATGAAGCAAACTTTTTAAAGTCTAAAACTTTGAGAAGGTTCATAGTCTTATCAAATCATGGAAACATAGAAAGGTGAAGCTTTTCTAATCATTCACTCATCATAAAGAGAAAGGAACAACTTTAAGCTAGAGATCAATAAGAACATAGGTTTCCAAAAGAAGAAACTTAAGAACACATGAAGAACATCAAGAACATATTTTTCTAAAAGAGGAAACTTAAGAACACATGAAGAACATCAAGAACATATTTTTCCAAAAGAGGAAACTTAAGAACACATGAAGAACATCAAGAACATATTTTTCTAAAAGAGGAAACTTAAGAACACATGAAGAACATCAAGAACATATTTTTCCAAAAGAGGAAACTTAAGAACACATGAAGAACATCAAGAACATATTTTTCCAAAAGAGGAAACTTAAGAACACATGAAGAACATCAAGAACATATTTTTCCAAAAGAGGAAACTTAAGAACACATGAAGAACATCAAGAACATATTTTTCCAAAAGAGGAAACTTAAGAACACATGAAGAACATCAAGAACATAAAGAACATCAAGAACACATTTTTCCAAAAGAGAAAACTTAAGAACACATGAAGAACATCAAGAACATATTTTTCTAAAAGAGGAAACTTAAGAACACATGAAGAACATCAAGAACATATTTTTCTAAAAGAAGAAACTTAAGAACACATGAAGAATATGAAGGATCTTCTCAAGTTTTCACTTAGAGATCTTGGTCATGAAAGACCCAAGCTCCAAGCTTTCTTGAGCAAACAAAATAAAAAAGATGAAGATCACTACCTTTCTTGAAGATGGCGCAAAAACAAGAGAAATGGAAGAAGAAGATGATGACTCCTCTTGATGATGAAGGTGGCGGTTTTGAATGAGCAAGGAGAGAACTCTTGAGTTCTCTTGAAAATGAGTCTTGTAGTGTTTTGATCTTGTCTCCAAAGACCCAAAGATGTGATCTTTGAAGGGCTTAGTGTGTAACATCCGCTTTCCGAGCTCCGACTTTGCCCCAGGGTGATCAATTCCGATTTCCGATTTTGTCTTCGAAAATCAAACAGAAGTGATTATTTTCGAGTTCCGAGTTCATTCGTATAATACCGATTTTCGATTTCATCCTATTCCCGACTTCATGTCTCAAGGCAATGGACCCGATTTCCGACCTCAGACCTTATTAGAACTCTTGATTTCCGACTTAATAATGGAGTGGCTAGATTTTCCCGATTTCCGACCTTATGCCTCAAATACAAAGGACATGAGTTCGAATCTTTGAATTGGTTTCTAGTCATGCACGAGTTCCGATCTACGATTTTATATCCAGCACTGACATTCCTGAGTTCAAATGAGGAGTTCCGAGATTATATGATTTCGAGCTCTATGACTTCCGACTTCCGAGCTGGATGCCAAGTCTCGAATAAACTAGACAAGATTTCCTCAGTCACAAACAAGATTGGACGAGTTCCGACATTAGGCTTCAGCTCCTAAAAATGTAAAAAAGGTCACGAGTTCCGACTTCAACCATAATGGACACGAGTTCCGATTTCATGTGGGACGAAATCGTATCCCAGTTTTTGGACGACGTGGAGAGCAAGTTGGCCACAAAAGTGAGAGATGTGGCCGAACTTCAACCACAAATCTTCAGCCAATCAACACCACATTTTCTTGTATTTAAATCAGACTTCCCTTCTCATTCCCAGTTGATTTACGTCTCCGTCTCTTCCTCTTGCTCCAGCCTTCTCCTTCCCTTCTTCTCTCAACCAACTCCATCAAATCCCCAAGCTTGGTCAAGGTTCCATCAATCTAGAAATCAAATTCAGCAAGATCATACTCCAAAGAGGTAGGATTCTACTTCTACTCTTAAATTCCTTGCCCTATGATTGCATGAGATTGAACTCTTCTTTCTGTATTTGATGAATTATTGGATGTATTCTGATGGATTATGATGAATTATGATTGAATTAATAGAGGATTTTGAGTTAGAATTATGATTAGGAGGAGAAAATTTGAAGGAGAGAAGAATCAGTATGCTGTCTGGATGAAGAATTCCACGGCAGTCCGTACGGCGGAGTGTACGGCTCCGCCTACAGTCGGTCAAATCTGATGAAACCATTTTTAGATGAAAGTAGACATCCAGGGCTTTCCACAGATATGTCATATAAGGCTATTGGATTAGTATTGAGAGAGATACAAATTTTTGAAGTTTGACCTAGGGTTTAGGAATTTCATCCGGGCAGGGTGACTTATGGAGGATATAACTCGCCCTATACAACTCCAAATTGAGTGAAACCAATTTTGTTAGAAAGCTTACACATAGGGGAACATCCCAATATAAGATTCCGAGTTTGTTATGGTCCCAATTGTTCCCAGTAATTCGAAGAAGTTACTCTATGTCCAAACCAGGCCCAAACAGAGTAGTTCAGGAAGGTCGACTTTCAGGACTTATAACTCGAGGCATACTTACGCAAATAGAGTGAAACTTGTGGCAAATGAAAGGTTGTCCTGTTAGCTTCAATATGAGACCAATTTCGTATGATTTGAGCTTAGTTTCGATTTTTAGTGAATTTATACTTCCAGGAGTGTAATTCGGGCTAGTGACTGAACAGGTTGAGGTAAGATTTGAATATCTTGAGTTATATGGATCAAAATGATATGGGACCAAAGAGGTTAGAAAGTAGACATATAGAGCTATGACATATCAAAATTTCAGATTTAAATGAGTTGCATAGAAATAGAGGTGGGTCATATGAAATTCGGGCAGAATCGAATAGAATGTGGCAGAATGGCCAAAGTGATAGTCTCACAAAATGACCCAATTGGAGATTTCACAAGTATTAGGGAAACATATAAAGTTTGAATGGAGGATTGCCAGTTTGACATTGATATACATATGTGTTAAGTTGATTATGTTGCTATGACTGATTTGTCCATGAGAGCTGGCACTATTCATGGGGAAACGGACCTGATCACAGTTGTCTTTGCCGGATTTACGGCAGAAGTCTAAGAAGCTATGAATGTTTAGATGTAATAGACATGTATGTGAAAATCATGTGTGCAATGATACATGAAAATAAATGAGGTATATGTACGAGTACACTCAGTATGACTATGCTTGATTATACATGAGAATGAAAGAATGTAAATATATTGAATGTGGGTCCCTTCACTCGGAGGCAGTTAATTGAGGTCCCTCCCTGTGAAGGCAGTTAAATGACAAAGACATGGGTCCCTTCACCTGGAGGCAGTTGCATATTGGGTCCCTCCTTGTGAAGGCAGCTAAAGACTTGGGTCCCTCTATGTTGGAGGCAGTTGCACATTGGGTCCCTCCAACCTAGAGGCAGTGGGTCCCCTTGCGGGTGAGTCGGTGTGACGACGGTCACGGGTGAAGCTGACGAGCTCACTCCAAGGCCAGGCTACCCAAGGGCAGTAAATGCACCCTAGGGACGGCGATACGTAACGCCTAGGCATGCCAAGTAAAAGACTAAAGACTAAAGGCTAAAGATTTAAGTATATGCAGACACCGGAACTTACATGAGGCATGGCATGACCCAGCTAGTGTAAGTACCAAGTGCAGATCCCATATTCCTAAGGAACGTGACATGGCGATCACGCTCTGATGGGGTGTGACATGGCGATCATACTCTAGAATGTGGCACGTAAAGATTTTATGATGACAAAGAAAAGAGATATGAAGAAAGAAAAGCAAGTTCTATGTCTATGTATGAATTCATATACAAGTTAAGTTATGTGCAAATATTATGTCCTCAGCATAGTGATGTTATATGGGTGTCTTAAGATGATGTAGTTCCAGCAAAATATATGTTAAAGTAATGCCTCTAGTACATTGATGCTATCGTGCCTTATTCTATTTCAGTTATTAGTCCCAATATAATTCATGAATTGATTTCTATGGATTCTCTCAGATGCTAAGTGTATGATTAAAATGAACTTTGCTTCGGAATAGATATATTTTCGAAAATGTAAAATTAAACAGTTGTGCAGCATATTCACCTTTTTCATAATAAACCGAAGCAAACTGGAGATGACAACGATGACATTACATGTGTATCATAGGGAATCCTACTGAGAATTTATAATTCTCACTCTCCTATTTTCCGTGTTGTCTCCAGAAAGTTCAAGAGGTATCAGAGTAGCGCAGCGGAAGTTGCTGTCAGATAAGGTCCGTTCAGGTAACCGTAACAACTCTAGGGTGTTGTACTATGACTTAAGCATAGTACTGTACTTGGGAGGGTGTTACATAGTGAGGAAGGTTTGGTTATGGAGGTGGAAAATGATGAAGAAGATGAAGAAGGAGAAGAAGAAGGAATGTAGAGAGAGGTTGGAGAGTTTGAGAACTTTAGAGAGAGAATGAGAAGTTGAAAATGAAGTGAATGTGTGTGTGTGTGTGAGAAAGTGGCGTCCTACATTAAGGGAAGGGGAGTGAGATATTTTGCTTAATTTTGTGTTAATTAGTGATTAAGGGGACAAATGGGATGATGGGGAGACAAAGCATGGTCAAACTCTTACATAAAGTAATCTTGTCTAATGCTTTTTGCTTTTATGACATCACTCTCTACTTTATTGTCTAGTTGACTAAATTTGAATTTAATCATGTGATTAAGTGCTCATACAACTTAATTAAGGTGATTAAGCAAGAATTAGTGATTAACACACAAGAACATGATTAATAAAAATTAATCTCACGATTAAGCTTAATTAACCTTAATTAAACTCGAGTAAGCTAATTAAGGGCGATTAGTGCTTAAGTAAGCTACAAGGGCTCTAACTTGCTTAATTAGAGATTATCTAACCTCGATTAGGCATTCTCTTGACCCTTCTTGTCCGAGTCAACCCCTTAATTAAGCCCTAATCTCGAAATTCCTCATTAAGTGCCTAATTACTCAGGGTTACTACGGTAATTTAGCACGACATGAAATTGAGGATGTTACATGACACCCTTAACCCACATGAGTCAATGTACAAAAATGTCAAATAAATCTCAATATAAAATGAATTTAAACTTCTTAAAACCCATAGGAAACTATCTAACACAGGATAATCCGTTAGGATCACACTTTGGTGGCCTTTCCTTCATGTGATCCCGTAATATGTCATGCACCTCTCCTTGTGTGGCTATGTAATTTTCATCACATACCACACCGTGTGTTGCTGTGTAATTAATAATCCAAGGTGCACCAAGGCTAATATCTACTGCTGTTAGCAAATAGATCTTGTTTAGACTTTCCTAAATCTTTTCCTTTCCTACTATGCATAATCTCTACATAATTTGCCAAAATCCAATTCATCAACTCATGTGTAAAGATTTTGAAAACAATACCATTATTAAAAGAAATGCTCAAACTTCATAAATTATCAAGATCCAATATAACAGAATAATTTGAAATATAAATAAAGCTACAAATGTCTTATCTATTCACAATTTTAACCCCCAATAGCAAATTTTAATCGCATGGAGCCTTGGAGCCACTCACGAGAGAGCTTTGGACCAATCTAATATCACAGCCATGATAATTTGTCCAAAAATTAGTTATTGGATTTAGGGTTAGCATACACCACCCCCAAATATCAAACTCCCTAAATCACCTAACTTAGGGTTTTACATGGTTGTACCAAAATCCCACTAGAGTGAAAGATTTGAATTTCTATTCTAATAAGGAAAAAAAATATATTTAGAGACTTACATATTGATTGGAAGTGGAAGAAGAAAGATCCAAGTGCCTTGGTGGCACTTACCAATTTCAAATCTTCCCTCGATAGGGTTAGTTTTGGAGGGAAGGATTTAAGAATTTTAGATGAGAGATTTATGTTATGGGAAGGATAAAATGTGTGATTTGAATTAGAAAATATAGATAAAGGCAAGGGAGAGTGAATGAATGAGTTTAGAGAGAAGGGAGAGAGTTTGAAAGGGTAAAGAGAAAAGGAAAATAGCGAAATAAGAGGGAGGGACATGTCCCGGGGCTTATATAGTGCATGTTTGGGAAGCTCCCCAAAATAGCTTTTTTTAGCAAAAAAGCTATTTTGGAAAAATAATCATGTTTGGCAAATTTTTTTAAAATAGATTATAATCTAAAATTAATAATTTTAAGCTAAAAAATAGCTTATAAGCATAAGCAAAATTTTTGAGCTTACGATTATAAGCAGAAGCTGATTATTTCAAAATTGTTATATTCTTACCGAATTGACCCAAAATAACAAATATTATATAATATAAACAGTTATTCTATAACCTTTTTAATAATTTTACTATATAAAAGCAACTTTTTTCATACATCCCAAACAAAACAGATTATCTTAAAATTACTTTTCAGCTAAAGTATCTAAACATAAATTGATTCTTATATAAGTGATTATATAAAAAAGTAATTATATAAATAAGCGATTATTGAAATAATTTTAATTTTCCAGCTTTCCCAAACAAACACATAATGCCCTGGTAATCGATTACCATGAGCCCAGGTCTTGTAATCGATTACTATAACTGTAATCAATTACAACAATGAAAAAATTAGTCCGTGACATACAGAGAGGATTGTAATTGATTACTAGCCCAAGGGTAATTGAATATACTATCCAAAACTTAGTTCCTTGGTTTCAAATGTCAACTAGACGTAGGGTATCACACACACTTATTTACATTTCCTCTTTAACTTTACTTTCCATTAACTTTAAAACATAAATATGAATAAGGGAATATCCCCCATTTTGGATTCAATAAAAATATCAAATAAATCAAAATCCTTAAGAATCAAAATTCAACTTTTGGGTTTTAGTACAATTTTTCGAAAACTTGCATTTTTACAACCTCTTGGGTTAAAAACGAAGGGGTTGTCCATCCTCTAAAATTTGTTAAAAATCATTTTTCAACTCATTGATGACCAAGGAACTATTACTGGGACTTTTGATCTTATAAAAATATCTTGATCCTATAGCCCTCTAAGGAGGCACAAGGTTCAGACTTAGAATTTTTCAGGATTTAATAATGATAGACAGCTACAACCCGCACTAGGGTATTACAAATCAGAGGAAATAATCCTACAGAGATTTGATAGATATGTCATGAGGTAGCCAAAGTACATGGCTAGAAATAAGCCACACCCTATGTTTGATAAACTAGTGGATGCGAGAGTGCCGCACCGGCCCCAATCGTTGGATTAATCACCATTACTCCTTCCAACAAATATCACAACACTCTTATCCTTTCTTTTCTCTCCTTCACTCATGGCTAAACACACACACACACACACACTCCATCATCACTTTCTTCATCTTTTTCTACTCTATCACCATAGCTATGAGCTTCAAACTTATGGTTGATGGCCTTCTTAGCTTCAAATCACTTTACTCCTTTTATAAAAATTAATCATCATCTTTTCTTCTTTTAAACCCCTCAAAAGATTAAAGGATTCAAGTCACTTATAGGGCCATTTTAGCCCTTGAAAGCTGCAGCCATGAGAAGAGAAGAAGGATAGAAGTTGCTCTCGGCTTCCTTAGTTCATAACCTTAAGAATCTTGAGGTAGGTAGTGCAAATCCTAGGTTATTTTTTTTCAAGCTTTTGGGCCTTATGTCCTCCCCAAACCCTAGGTTTCCCACTAAAATTTTATGTTGGTTAGTTAGGTTGTGGTGTGGATGATGTGATTATATGATGGTATACCTTGAAATGCTGATTGGAGTTTGGTTTTGCACTTAGTTATTGGTGATTGTGTGTTCATGTTTTTGGTCATATGTTACTAGAATGAAGGAGATATATGTTCAATTTTGTGAGTTGTTCAATTTGTTAAATGAAGGCTAAATTGATGAAAGTAGTAAAAAGCTTAAGAACCTAACACAAGACGACTTCTAGGATCACTAAACAGCTAGAAAAGTCAAGTCTGAGTTAAATTAAATTAGAACTTTATGTTGTAACAACCTCTCAAGTATAATATTATACTTAAGTCATAACATCACACTTAAGAGTTGTTACTAATAATTAAGCAGACCTTGCTTTATTACTCGTTTTAGTCTTTAAGAAATAAACACAATGCCCTTTACACTTCACAAATATTTGTATCACAACATAGCCTTCCAAATTACATGAGCAGATCTACTAGAAGTTTCAACTAGTGAAATCATTATCTAAGCTAACATGTGTAGATGTATTTGTCAATTGTCTACAAGAACCAGTCTAATTTTCAGTCAAATTCATTTGGGTTGGTCCCCATTAAGATCTCTTGAGTTATCTAGAGATGACATTGGAGCACACATAGGGTGAGAATTTTACATTCTCAGTAGGCTTCCTAAGCTACTTAACAAGCCATATCATTATTGCCGTTCCAACTGCTGTGGCTGGTTAAGAAAATGTGTCTGCATACATAAGAATATAAGTCCACTTATTAAGTTTAGAAAACATATTCCTTGGAAGTAGGTTAAATTTTATTTCACACACTTGATAGAAAAGAGGAATTCTATAATGGTAGCAACAGATCAATAAGATAATTAGAACTTATGCATATGTAGATGCTGCTAACTATTGATGCAAGTGCACTTGACTTTCTTATTTTTCTTTAACTTTCTTTATTTGATACACCTAGGTATTACGTCTTGCCATCCCTAGGGTGTCTATATATAGAGCACTCGAGCGTTATGTATCGCCATTCTCGAAGTGTAAAATTTTTAATCTATCTTTAACTTGTAATCTAAGCATTTATACTTGATTCCCTGGAAGTGGATTAACTTTCCCACTTTTGGATAATAGCCTATTTTTTAGAACCAAGCTCGTTCCAATACGTGATTGTTGAATTTAATTTCTCTGACTTTCACACAAACTTATTCCCCTTATATCTGTTCAGTGGTGTTGCCCAAGTCATATGGAGCCATAGTCATCTTAAAAGTTCATATATTCATGTATGAATATGCTTGATGTGCTTATGACTATGCTACATAATTCATATACTTGTGCTGACAATCTGGCAGCATGACAGCAAAAATATAAAGGTTTAAAAAATAGGCAACAAAAATAACAGTCAGCCAGTCACAGAAATCATGATCTCAACATGATACTAATAAGAGTTTAAGTATGACCATCTAAATAATATGCCAACATGGTGTCATTTTGGTATATGGTCGCATGATTGTTCAGTCCATTTAGTCCCATATGATTTTGGGACCTCTAAGCCATGTAATTTATAAGTTGTTTTACTTTTCTTAAATTTGCCAGAACTTCTAAATGGCACTAAAATTCCATTTTAATTATTTTAATCTCAAAATTTACTAGGATGTATGTAGACCTATTACTGCACTTTTAAATCTCCTTAGTTTCACTAAATTTCGTGGTGTACATTTTAAGGTATTAAAGTTTTACTCAAGACTACCCAGTTTCAGGATAAACTTGCACACCTAAAATTAGAAAATCACTAAAAATTCATCTTGCAATCTTTTGCTCTAAAATTCTACTAGGATATACCTATATGAACCCTTTTTCAAATCCAACAAGTTTCACTCTATTTGAGTAGGTAGAGCTCCAATTATGAGCTCTTCATTAGGGCTACCCTATTTTAACCTAAACAAAGCATAAGATAACTTCAAGGAATTACTGAGAACAATCTATGAAGGATTTGGTTCTAAAATTTTATAGACATGGTTATCTATGTGTTGGCTTTTTAACAAAAGTGGTTTCATTCAAATTATAGCTATATAGGGCGAGTTATACCCATTATAT
Organism: Pterocarpus macrocarpus; assembly: GCA_031439585.1. Taxonomy (NCBI): domain Eukaryota; kingdom Viridiplantae; phylum Streptophyta; class Magnoliopsida; order Fabales; family Fabaceae; genus Pterocarpus; species Pterocarpus macrocarpus. The sequence continues at coordinate 32,546,015 of CM062516.1, forward strand.
CACACATTGGTCAGAATAGAAGGTGTTAACTAACAGCCTACTTCCAAAAATCATAACTCTTTTATCCCAAGTCCAATGGGCCTATATTTTATATGGTTGGATTCATCTTCAATTAAGGTTTCATCTAAAATTAGTTTCACTTCAAATTGAATTTTGTATTTTAAGATATACCTCTTGTAGTACATACTAGTTTGTAGTTTCCCTTGCAACAATTTTCTCTTTTGTAGACATATTGGTTTTGTAATCTACTCTTTAACACCAATCAAGTTATTCTTAGCCTTAAATCACTAGAAAAGGTCCTACTAACCTTTAAATGAATAGATCAAAATGATTTACGAAAAACCCTAATCTCCAAGAAACCTTATAATGTAATAAGTCTTAGGAAACTACCTTAAGTCCAAGGCTTAAGACTCTCTAGCTTTGATCTTCTTGATGGTCTCTCCAAAGCCTCAAGATGAGCACAAATCCGTCCTTTCTCCTTGCTTGGTTGAATTTATATAACTTAAAGGAAGGAGTTTTGGCTTGTGTGAGAGTTGCTTGATGAAGAAACAAGTAGAAAGGTTGAAAAATTAGGCAAGAACAAGCAAGACACATAAGAGTTTGGGTGAGTTTGAGTAGTATGGAGATGAAAATGGAAGTAAAGAGGGAGAGGAGTAGGCTGCTGAATTTGATGAGGAGAAGGAGAGAAAAAGACGAGTCTTCCTTTTGTTGACTCACCTTGTTTGGTGGTTGGTTTCTATTAGTGTCCACCAAGATGGCTAGTGTGGCTAATTTCTAGCCACACATCTTAGGATTTTCAATAGATATTTATGCCATCATGCAATATAGATACCTACCCGATTAGTTTCTTGTATTACAAGACATTGCTAGTAAGAAAATTTCTCCGGCTAGCAAAATATCATTATTTTTCCACACAGAAGATTTGAAATCATACCCTATAATTAACATTTCCTTATTTCCTTCTTGTATATTTATAATGTATCTAAAAATTAATTATTCAATAGTGTTAATTATACATACTATTACTCGAGATGTTACATTATTACCCACCTTAAAAAGAATTTTGTTCTTAAAATTCACTAACAAAATTAGCTATTTATAACTGCGGGAGCTTAACAAAAGTGTTCACATATAGATCTATTCAAATAATCCGACATAACATGGTTGGACAAAAGTCAAATCCTTGTCCTAAATTATTTCCAGTCCCGCTTTGGCTCTTTTGAAGGTGTAGTCTTTTTAGTGCCTAAAGTGAAAACCCTTCTTGGATGTTGCAGCTTAGAGGTAGGTGGTTGGTACCTATGTGGACATTCTCTAACAATATGCATCGACTTTCCATATTTGAAGCACACATTTTGTCTAACCAAATAAGGTCTACTTCCTTGATCATTCCTACATTTTGGGCATTCTTGTTTCACGACCGGTCCTAGTGGCTGCTTACGCTCATACCCATTAGGATGAAATTGCTTCTTCGGTGGTAGGGTATGCTCGAAGTCCTGCTTTCAGGTGTTAGCCTCTTCCTATAGGCATCAGATTTGGCAATTTTTAACTTCTTATTGTATTCTTCCACAAGCCTGCACTTGTTTACAAGTGTGACAAAATCTCTTATCTCTATAGATCCCACTATCACCAAGATGTCTTCAAACCACCTTCAAACTTAACATATTTGCGGGCTTCGTCTGGATTCTGTTGGTAAATAGTGGAGAACTTGTAAAGCTCTTCAAACTTGGTGATGTACGCTGACACACTCCTACTTCCCTATTGAAGTTGCATAATTCCAACTCCTTAGCATTTCAAACAGAAGCAGGGAAGTATTTTTGATAAAATATCTTTTTGAATACTTCCTAGGTGATATCAGTTTGGGAATCTTCATGCATCTCTTTACACCAGTCCACCAAACTTCCGCATCTGCCTCAAGCATATAGGTAGCAAACATTACCTTTTGTTACTTGGTACATGCCAACATTGAAAAGACTTTCTCTATCACCTTTATCCATTCTTTAGCCTTGTTTGGGTTGAAGGCTCCCCTAAAACTAGGTGGATTCGCTTTTCTGAATTCCACAAACTTCAAATACTCCAAATCAACTTTTGTCCCATTAGGATTTCTTCCTTGGCCTTCTTTAGGTTGCCTTCCTATCTGCTTCATCATCTGATGTGTAGCTGCAGCTTGTTTTCTTATGGCATAAGCCATTTCTCATATCGTGCCCATAATGTCCTCGGGTTCCTCGTGAGCAGGTTCTCTTCACGGCCTGCCATGCCTATCAGAAGCCATTAGTTCCTAGTCATACATAACAAAAATCTTGAGTTAATCAGGATCAATCTTAACCTAAGTGTGACAGCAACTAATTATATTTAAAACTAGGTAGTCATGCATATCTATTTCCTATATCCTAACTTAATAGATAAAATTCATCGCACTACATTAACTAAAAGTTCCAGGATGTGCTGGAAGCATAGTTAGTCCAAGCCTTAGGTTTGGTTAGGACGACCTACTTTGATACCAACATGTAACACCCTCCCAAATACAATATTATGCTTAAGTCATAACATCACACATAGGAGTTGTTACTAATAATTGAGTGGACCTTAATTTATTATTGGCCTTAGTCTCTAGGAAATAAACACAATGTCCCATACATTTCACAAATATTAGTATCACAATACAACCTTTCAAAGTACATAAGCAGTTCGACTAGGAGTTTTAACTAGTGAAATTGTCATCTCATGCTAATATGTGTAGATATATTTGTCAATTGTCTTTAGTAATCAGTCCAGTATTCAGTCAAATTCTTTTGGGTTGGTCTTCATTGAGATCTTTCGAGCTATCTGAAGATGACATGGGAACACAAATAGGGTGAAAATTTTACATTCTCAATAGGCTTCCTAAGCTACTTGACACGCCATTTCATCGTTGCCATTCCAGCTACTTCAGTTTATTAACAAAATGTGCTTGCAAGCATAAGAATATAAGTTCACTGATTAAGTTTAGAAAACGTATCCCTCTAAAGTAGGTTAAACTTAATTTCATACTCTTGATAGAAAAGAAGAATTCCATAATGGCAGCAATAGATCAATAAGATAATTAGAACTTATGTATATGCAAATGCTATTAGCTACTGATGCAAGTACACTTGACTTTCTTATTTCCTTTAACGTTCTTTATTCAATACACCTAGGCTTTACATGTTGCCGTCCCTAGGGTGTCTGTATGTAAAACCTTACCAGGCAAAATACTATGCTTAAGTCATTATATGTTACCTGATAGGTTATTACGTTTGGCTGTCTAATTAACTCCCATTTTTTTATTTAATATTAATTGCCCATATAGAGTTAACTGTTCACTTAATAAGTTTCCGTTTGACTACGGAATAAGTAATAGATAATCGTTATAACAGAAATAAAGTAAAATATATAAAAATGCGGAATAGACGGAACTACTGAAATGACATCATATACATATATACATAAATGTTTGTTTTCAAAGTCTATCAAAAGATACATAGAATAGTATAGGGCAATGAAATGTAGCCGCGTAAACAAAATAAGTCGGCATGTCACTATGAGAAGTGTCACGACCCAACCCAGGCCGTGACCGGCGCTTAGAGAGCATGCTCCCTAGCAAGCCTTACACATCAAGATTTCACAAAAATTTGGGCAGAGTTTCCTCTATATTTAGGATATTTCCCAAATATGAGTACTTATCCTGCAAATCAACAATTACACACTTCCATAGGGGATCCAAGCATTCTCAAAATGCACCCCTCAGTACACAGCACAATTTATAAACATACATATTCATCAAATCATAATCCATTCATCAAGTTTACATACAGTAATCAATCCACTAAGTTTAAACAACCTCCGAATATAATTTAACATACTAGCAAGGGTCGTACCCTGCCCGAAGTACCATGGAGCTACAACTATGAATTTATAACAAAATAAAGTACAGACCAAGGCCCTTACTAAACAGGGCTTACCCCGAAAGGATCCTAATGATGCTGAGCAGAAGGGTCGGCTCCCAAATCTGAACCTGTATCTGAAAAGAATATAATAACCATGGGGTGAGTTTGAGAACTCAGTGAGAGATAGGCCGCTTTCGAGCCTCATGAGTCAATGTATATATGTATATATAAGATTAAAACAATTTCATTCAAGGGAAGAAAACGACGGAAATATCTAACAGGATAAACAGGCAGGATTCACACTTAGGTGGCCGTTCCTTCGTGTGAATCCCGAAATCAGGCACGCACCCCCCTTTTTAGAGAGGCCATGAAATACAGGCACGCACCACACTATGTGTATGGCCGTGAAATATCCGTCACCACCACCCCCTTGGGTGGCCATGTAATATCATAGTCTAAGGTGCACCAAGGCTAACGTCTACTGGCGTTAGCAACCAGATCTATCCTGCACTTTCCTTTTCTTTCATATTCATAAATCATGAATCTCATATCATATCACAACTCCATTCGTCATTGACTCATGAGTAATGTTTCATAAAGTAAATGAACAATTATAAGTTTAAAACAGAATATACTCAAAAGCATGCTATCTACTCACAGATCACCAGGCACGAAAAATCCTAAATCTTCTGATCCACAAGGTTGGAGAGGAGCTCCTTGGAAATATCTAACATTACCACATAACACTAGCATCAATTTTGGATCATTAACATTCTCCATATCATAAATTCTCTAGTCTTAAGATCCTAGGGTTCCAAGAATTCAACTAAAGATAAAGGGAATTGGAATTGCTTGGAGGAAGGAAAGAAAAATGTATAAGACTTACCTCGAGAATTGGAACGAGAAGAAGAAAATAAAGATGTGCCCCCTACTTCAAATCCACTCAAGCACGAATGAAGAAGGAGGAGAAACTTGTATAGATGGTTGATTGTGTTTAATGGAATGAGTATGGTGTTGTTGTGGTTGATTTAGTTAGGAAAATGAGGAAATGAAGTTAGTAGATGTAAGGGATGGAGGGAGGAGGAATTCTAGAGAGAAGGGAGAGAGTTTGGTGTTAGAGAGAGAAGAAAAACGTAAAATGAGGGTGTGGGACTCGTCTCCGTATATATATTGGCCTGTGGTAATCGATTACTACGAACCCAGAACTGGTAATCGATTGCCATATTTGATAATCGATTACGACATGAAAATTTTTAACCCAAAGACATACAGAGAGCCCTGTAATCGATTACCAACCTCACGATAATCGATTACAACATCCCAAAACATGGTTCCTTGATTCCAAAAGATATCCAACACCCAAGATCATCATAAACAAATAAAACGCATCGATCAAACACGATTAACACAGAAAATTTTGAAAATACACCAAGGGTGTTACAAGAAGTATACTAACTGGTCCCCAAGGGACATTTAAAGTGCTACCCAGCCATATACAACATACACTAAACTACTGCCTATGGCCCAAGAATGCAAAAAAAGGGGCCATTCTATACAACTCCTGTCACAGTACTACACGAGCTCCCTAGATGGACTCCGAGGAAAGGAATCCGTTCGCCATGTCAGCGTCAGTAGGAGTGTAGTCCATGCTTGGAGCAGAGGACGAGGAAGATGAACTCGCTGCCTCGGATGGATCCTTCTTAGACAGTGAAACAGAGGGGATCTGCTGTGGTGGTGAAGTTGGCGGAGCCATGGCTGGTGCTGGTGCTGGTGCTACCGGTGCTGCTGCTGCGTGTGGAGATGGAAAGGGATGGGCCATATATAGCGGAATAGCAATATAAGGTGCGGCGGGGTCGAAGAGTGGGTGAGTCAGGGGAATAGCAAAATATCTACGAAAGAAGAAGTAAAAACAGAACTGACATCTACCGGATATATATATATATATATATAGTCTAAAAATGGGTTCAGGTGGATATGAAGCTCATGGAACTCGATGAACAGGATGCCGGTTGCCGCATTCTCCATGATCTGAGAATGACGCGGAAACATATAGTAGGGTGAGAAATAAAGATTTCTTAGTAGGAATCCTAAATTTATACATATCTGTCATCGCCGTCATTCTCAGTTGTTTCGATTTTTCCATAATTTTAAATAGTACGACATAATGGTAATATTCAACTTAAATTCTTATTATAGAAACATACATCGAAACAAACTAAATTTTAAATTGGAATAATGAAAATAGAGTTAACAGATATACTAATATAACTAAGATAGTAACCATAAATAAACAATAACATATCATGAGAAAGAAACAGTTAACTATGACAATTAATTAAGAATCATCATACAATATATATAAATGTGCAACTGGGGAATGCATCTTATCTTTAAAGGCTTTCGTCTCTTAAAACTTATTTCCATCCTTGGTCTCTTGGGAGTTATTGGCCATATACTCCTGGGTAATAGTCCGCTTTTCAGGATCGAGCTCATTCCTATATAGGATTGCCAAGTCTCTTTCCTCGACCTTCCCACTGATCTATTCCCCTTAAACTTATTCAAGGGCTAGCCCAAGTAATATGGAATCCTTTATAATGTTCATGCATTGGATGCACAACTGATTTCATTCTTCCAAATATCATGTATTTATGCAAGTATAACTTACACAACATATGAATTCCTTGCCAAAATTTTGGTAGCATAGCGAATCGAGTCTGCTTCCCCATGAATAGTGCTAGGCTACCAGTAAGATCATTCAAACTTGCAATTCAATATAGGATAGCACTTATATATTCATAACATCATTCATCAAATTCAATTCAACATCCTTAGGGTTTTCTGTTTACTTTATCCTATTTTGCTCGAATTTTGTATAATCCACCTTTAGTCCAATTTAACTCATTTAAACCTGAATTTTGGATATGTCATAGCTGTATGTGCCTAGTTTACAACCCTTTTAGTGCCATCTCATTTTGATTTATATAACTCAAGTTATTAGTATTGTACCTCAGATTGCCCTACTCTTAGCCAAAATTGCACTCTTATAAGAGAAAATTCACCAAAAATAGAAATCTAAGTGAAATCATACGAAATTTATATCAAATTAAAGCTAATAGAACAAGCTTATAAATGAAATAAGTTTCATATCATTTGCATAAGTATATCTTGACATATAAGCCCCATAAATTGACCTTACTGGACTACCCTATTCTAGCCTGATTTGAACTTAAAGTAAATTCATTGATGTGTTGGCAATAATTGGTAATGATCTGACTATGAAATTTTTATGGGATGTTCCCTTATATGTTAACTTTCAAACAACGTTAGTTTCACTCAATTTAGAATTGTGTAAGGTGAGTTACATCCTTCTCAACTCATACTATCTAGATGAGAATCCAGATTTCTAGGTCAAACTTCAAAAATTCATAACTAATTCTATACTAATCCAATGGCCTTGTATTTTATATTTATGGAAAGCCTTGAATGTCTAGTTTCATATAAAAATAGATTAATCAAATTTAAATGATTGTAGGCGAAGCTGTACACTCTACCGTATGGATCGCTGAGGAAAACCCTAATAGCTTCTTGAATTTTCTCTATTCTTCAAGTTCTTTCATACCAATTCCAATTCTAATCACAATATACATGCAAAATTAATCATAAACCATCATCATCACTCCAAATCATATCAATATCATGAGGAAAACAAGATCTCCACACAGCCCCAAATCAAGGAAAATAAGGAGAGAAGTTGGATTCCTACCTTTCTTAGATATGACTCTTGCTAGATTTGTGTTTAAGTTGAAGAAATCTTGATGTGGCTTGAAGGTTTGTGGGAGATGAAGATGATATGAGATGAGATGAGATGAGTTGAAGGAGGAAAGAATGGAAAGGGGTCAGCTACATAAGGGGCCAAAATTGCAAGGGCAAAAAAGGAAAAAAATTGAAAACTTCTAAAGCAAGTTAAACTTGATTGGTGGATTTGTGTTGCCATTTCAACTTGATTTTGTGGCTGCCATCTTTAGCTAAAAGTGGCACCACATATGGGGATGTTTTGGCTAAATCCTAGCCATTCATCCTAGGACACTCATAATATAAATTCTATGGGTTTGGTTCTGACAGTTTAAAATACCGAAATCTTATCGATTTCTCTTAAATAGGTAAATCGGTTTTAGAAAAATTCTGTGAAGTTTCCTATGTTCCTAATCTACTTCCATCAAGCCTAATCCTTCTAAATCACACTTAATTGGCTTTAAACAAATGCTCAATCGAATTCTAATTAATCCCAATTATTCGATAAAAATTTCAACTTGATTATTAACAATAAATTTTCTCGGATGTTACACTGTATATGTCTGCACTCGAGTGTTATATATTGCCATCCTCAGAGTGCAGTATTTATTATCTTTCTTTAACTTATAATCTAACCATTTGTACCTAGCCCTCTAGAAGTGGATGGCCTCTCTTATTTCTAGGTAATAACCTGCTTTTCAAGACTGAGTTCGTTCCCATACGTGATTGTCGGATTTACTTTCTCCGATACCCATATCGACTTGTACCCCTTACATATGTTCAACGGTGTTGCCCAAGTCATATGCAACCATAGTCATCTTAAAAGTTCATATATTCATGTATGAATATGCTTGATATGCTTATGATTATGCAACATAATTAATACGCTTGTATCGACAATCGGGCAGCATGACAGCTGAAATATAAAGGTTTCAAAAATAGACAACAAAAATAATAGCAAGCCAGTCATAAAAATCGTGATCTCAACATGATACCAATAAGAGTTCAAGTATGACCATCATAAATAATACGCCAACATGGCATTATTCTGGTATGTGGTTGCATGAATGTTCAGTCCATTTAATCCCACATGTTTTTGGGACCTCTAAGTCATATAATGTACAAGTTGTTTTTCTTTTCTTAAAATCTGCCCAGAACTTCTAAATGGCACTAAAATTCCATTTTAATATCAAAGTTTACTAGGATGTAGCCTTGTTTGTCCACTTTTAAACCTCCTTGGTTTCACAAAAATTTGTGTGTATAGTTTAAGTTATTAAAGTTTTACTCAAGATTACCCAGTTTCAGGACAAACTTGCACACCTAAAATTAAAAAATCACCAAAAATTCATCTTACAATCTTTTGCTCTGAAATTCTACCAAGATATACCTGTATGAACTCTCTTTCAAATCCAACAAGTTTCACTCTATTTGAGTAGGTAGAGGTCGAGTTATGAGCTTCTCATTAGGGCTACCCTGTTTTAACTCGAATAGAGCATAGGACAACTTCAAAGATTTATTGAGACCAATCTACTAAGGATCTGGTTCTAAAATTTTACAGACATGATTATCTATATGTTGGCTTTCTAACAAAAATGGTGTAACATCCACCAAAATTCTTTTATAGTTTTTCGATCAATCGTTTGGTTTTATCGAATAATTGAGATTAATTAAAATTCGGTTAAATAATTATTTAGGATTAATTGATTGGCAAATAATTAAGTTTAGATATGAGGGAATTAAGTTAGAAGTATAGGAGATTTCATAAAATTTTATTGAAAACCGATTTATCAATTTAAAGGAAATCGGTAAGATTACGGTATTTTAAACTGGCGGAACCGAACCAATAGAATTCTAGCTCTTCAACCCTACTTTAAGTGGCTGAGAACTCACCCACTTAACACCTAAATATGGCACCACTTTGGCCACAATCCATGGAGAGGCTTGGCTGAATTTCAGTCATACAAGATTCAACCAATCAAATGCCAAGGAAGCCAACTACTTCTACTCCTTTAATCAGATTTTTCCTCCCCTTTTTCACTCATTCAGACTGTGCTGCCTTCTCCCCTCCTTTCAGCTCTCTTCTTCTCTTCTTCACTCACATAACTCCATCAAACTCTCAAGTTCAACCAGGTTTTGCTCATCCAAGCCCCAAAAACTAAGCCAAATCACATATAACAAAGGTAGAGGTTTAATTCTTGCATTAATTCTGTGATCTTGGCTGGCTGAGGGTGGATTATTTCCACAATCTTTGATGTATTGATTGAATGATTATGATGATATATGGCTGGTTATTGGCTGTTTGTTTGGTTAAAATCGAATTGGAAGCAAGAAAGAATGAAAATAGGAAGAGCTGAAGGGCTGGAGAACCAAAAACCCTCGGCAGTCTGTACGGCAGAGTATACGGCTCTGCCTACCGCTGATTAAATTCAATGAAACAATTTTTATATGAAACTAGACATCTAGGGATTTCCATACATATATCATATAAGGCGATTGGATTAGTATTGAGAGAGATATGAATTTTTGAATTTCAACCTAGGTTTCTGACTTTGATTCTAGGCAGACTGGGTTTTTCAGGGTAGAACTTGCCCTATACTACTTGAAATTTAATGAAACTAACTTTGTTAGAAAGCTTACACATAAAAGAATGTCCCATAAAAATCTCAGAATTAGATAAGGTCTTGTTTGCTCCCAGTGATCCAAGAAAGTTGCCCTATGCCCAAACCGGGTCAGAACAGGGCAGTTCAGGAAGGTCAGAATTCGGGGCTTATAAGTCGAGCCCTACTAAGTCGAACTTTTTTTAAATGAAACTTTGCCCTGTTAGCTTTAATATGAGACCAATTTCGTATGATTTGAATCAGTTTTCAATTTTTAGTGGATTTTACTTTTAGGTGTCTGATTCTGGCCAGCCACTGGGCAGGCCGGGATAAAACCTAAATATCTCGAGCTATAATTATCTGAATTAGATGGGACCAAAGAGGTTAGAAAATAGACACATAATACTTCAACATATCCAAAATTGAGGTCCAAATGAGTTAAATAGAAATTATGGCTTGATTTATAAAAATTGGGTTGATAGACCTTGTTGAGGCAGAAACTCTGCCTTAATGAGATTAATGTTATTATGAGTTCAATGTTAAAATATGTATGCAATGTTCTGACCTCTATGATAAATTGGTGTTCTGGTGTACTGGCACTATTCATGGGGAAGCGGACACGTTCCGTTATGCTGCCGAAATTTCGGTAGAATCTATGCATAAGTTGTGATATATATGTTAATACAAGTGCATTTTCAAGAAAGCTATGAAAGTTATGATAAGAATTATGTTATTATGAAAGTTCCATGCTACTTGGGCCAGCCCCGGATGAAAAGTTAAGGGGAATAGATTGGTGGGAAGGTTGGGGAAAGCAAACCCAGCATTCTTATATAGGAACGAGCTCGATCCTGAAAAGCAGACTATTGTCTAGGAGTCTAAATGGCCACGAACTCCCAGGGGACCAAGTAATGGAAAATGAGGAAAAGTAATGAGGAAAGCTTATGAAGAAAGAATTAAGAATGAGTTGCATGATTACATGAATGCATAATTTCATAGAATAGTTATGTTAAGATGTTTGCAGTTGTTTATTATATTTGTTTACTGCCATCTGTTCAATTATTCTGTTTATTATTTTGTAAATCCTTATTAGTAATCTATTCTATTTCTTATGCCATTTAAAGTAAAACTGAACCTTGCCTTGGACCAGACATTTCCTTAAACTCATTAAAATGGATAGTCTGGTTTGAACACATGCTTTTATAATTAAATAAAAACTGAGGCAACTGAGAATATATGTGACGTCAGACAACCACTATACATGAACCCTACTGAGGATTTCTTTAAATTCTCACCTCATTCTGTATTTCCCGCATCATTCTTAGACACTGGTGATGGACTCCACGGCCACCCTTTTAATTAAGATCCCAGATTTGCAGCTTCACCACGATCTAGTATTAGACTCTCTGTATATAGTCGGTTCTTGTAACTTCCGCCTTTACCTATTTAGCAATAGGAACTTTGCGTCCCTTTACATCATCCTGCGTTCGATCCTGTGACTCCTTACATCGCCATTGCACTACACATGGCGCACCCACCTCTAACTCCTCCTGCACCCGCAGCACATGTAGCTCCTGCTGACCCTGCACTCGAGTCACCTCCGCAGGCGGTTCCAGATATATCACTTAGCTTAGAGAGTAACCCTTCCGAGGCCACCGGCTCATCACCCTCTTCCTCCTCAGGGCCTAGTGCAGATTACTCTCCAGCCAAGCCTGGCATGGCCAATGGCTATTTGACGGAGTAGGCCAGTTGCAGGAGACTTTGTACAGTATGACCCTCTTTTGACAGCACGTAGCTTTGGGTCATAGACTTAACAGTAGGTTTTGAAATGTCCTCTGAGGACCCATAGGATCATTTTGACTGATATGGGCCTTATGTCTTTTTGGTACACCGACCCCACTTATGTGTTCCACTTTGAAACTCTGTACATAAACTGAAGCAATGGCTTCTGATATATATATATATATATATATATATATATATATATATATATATATATATGTACGCATGTATACAGTTGATGTTATTGCACTATTTCTTATCTGTCGTGGTATTTTGTTCAGTTTCGTTACACTCATAGTATAGCAGCACGCCGTTTCGTCTGTTCACAAAAAAAAAAAAAAATGAGGTGTGGTACGAATCATGAAACGTAAGCAGTATGTTAACACGGTAACACAGTCTACTTAATTTCATGCTATAACTTAAGCATAATATTAAATTGGTAGGTGTTACAAATGGTTTCATTCAAATTGAAGCTATATAGGGTGTAACATCCTCAATTTTCTTTTGTGCTAAATTACCTTAGTAACCCTGAGTAATTAGGCACTTAATGAGAAATTAAAGAATTAAGGCCTAGTTAAAAGAGTTTATGAGGTAATTTTAAAGAGAAAAGCTATGAGAATGCCTAATTAAGATTAGAGAATCTCTAATTAAGCAAGTCAAACTCTTAATGGCTTAATCTGACACTAATTATCCATAATTAGCTTAATCGAGTTTAATTAAGAGTAATTAAGCTCAATTAAAAGTTTAATTCTTGTTAATCATATTCTTGTGAGTTAATCACTAATTTTTACTTAATCAAGATAATTAAGTTGTAAGAGCACTTAATTATGTAACACCTTACTAATTTAATGTTATGCTTAAGTCATAGCATGAAATTAGTAGATTGTATTACCGTGTTGATACTCTGCATACGTTTCCTTTATCATATCATAATTAATTTTTTTTTTTTTGAATAGAAGAAATGGATTTGAACAGAAGAAACAGAGTGCTGTATATAACGAACGTGACAGAGTTTAATATACCATCAAAATAAAGAAAAGAATAAGTAATATATGCCATCAACTGCATACGTGTATATATATATATATGTCGGAAGCTAATGCTTCAGTTTATATACAAAATTTCAGAACAGGATGCAGAAGTGGGGCCGGTGTACCAAAAAGACATAAGGCCCGTGTCAGTCAAAATGATCCTATGAGGTCCTCAAAGGATATTTCAAACCTACTGCTAAACCTGCTACTAAGTCTATGACCCAAAGTCAGATATCGTCAAAAGAGGTCATCTTTGGCATAACGTTATCTGCGGCTGACCTACTCAGTCAGATAGCAGTTGGCCATGCTAGGCCCGGCTGGAGAGTAGTCTGCACTGGGTCCCGAGGAGGAAGAGGGTGATGAGCCGGAGGCCTCAGAAGGGTCACTCTCAAAGCTGAGTGGCATGTCTGGAACCACACAGGGGGTGGCAGTGCAGTGCTGGAAAGTGCGGAGGAGGCTGGGGAGGGTGTGCCACGTGCAAAGGAACCGCAAAGTAAGGGGCAGCAGGGTCAAAAGTAGGATGAATAGTGGAATAGCAAAATTCCTATCACTAAAAAGGTAAAGACAGAAATGGCAGGAGCCGGCTATATACAGTGAGCCTACTGCGGGATCGTGGTGGAGCTGTAGGTCAAGAATCTCAATAAAGAGAGTAGCCGTCGAATCCATCACCAACGTCTGAGAATGATACGGAAATGCAAAACGAGGGTGAGAATTTAAACAAATTCTCAGTAGGGTTCATGTATGGTGTTTAACTGACGTCACATTCATTCTCAGTTGCCTCAGTTTTTATTTAATTATAAAAATATGGGATCAAACTGAACTATCCATATTTAATAAGTTTAAGAAAAAGTCTGGTCCGAGGCAAGGTTCAGTTTTACTTAAGACAGCATAAGAAACAGAATAAACTACTAATAGTAAAACACAGGATAATGAGCAGAACAAATGAACATATAGCAGTAAGTAAATATAGCAGACAAATTGTAAACAACTTGTAGTGACTGTTCAATGTAATCATGCATTTAATGTAATCATGCAAAATTTATTCTTGAACCTTTCTTCATAACTTTTTCCATTACTTGGTCCCCTAGGAGTTCTTGGCTATTTTAGACTCCTGGGTAATAGTTTGCTTTTTAGGATCGAGCTCGTTCCTATATAGGAATGCTGGTTTTACTTTCCCCGACCTCCCCACCGATCTATTCCCCTTAACTTTATTCCGGGGTTGGCCCAAGTATTATGGGCTTTCATCATAACATAGGCTTTATGCTCATTATAACATAATCTTCATGAATTTTCTTGAAAAATGCACATGTATCTTATGACTCATGCATAGGTCTTACCGAAATTTCTGCTGCATAACGGAACGTGTTCGCTTTTCCATGAATAGTGCCAATGCTCAAAACCAATTTCTCATAGGAATCAACATAGTTCATTCATATTTCAAACATCAATTCATGGCACAATTATTGAAATTAAAACATGGTTGCTATTTCAATACTTGCATTCAACCCGATTTTTGTAAATCAAGCCATAATTTCTATTTAACTCATCTGGACCTCAATTTTGGATATGTTAAAGTGTTATGTGTCTATTTTCTAACCTCTTTGGCCTGTTATTATCAAAACCTTATTGAGCTTAAAGCTTTGATGGAGTTGGGTGAATGGAGAAGAGAAGAAGAGAGCTGAAATGAGGGAGAAAGTGGCGTAGAATGGAGTTGAAGGGAAAGGAGAGAAATATGTTAACAAGCTTTGTGGTGGTAGTTGAAACCTTGCAATATGGTTGGCCAAGAATACAAGGATGAATTTCAGCCAACTTTCCTTGTTTTTGTGGCCAATGTGGCACCACTTTCATGTGTTAATGTGGCTGAGTAATCAACCTTTGCTCGTAGGGTTTTAAGCTTGTAATTCTATTGGTTCAGTTCCGACAATTTAAAATACCATAATCTTACCGATTTCTTTTAAATCAGTAAATCGGTTTCAAGAAAATTTTTATGAAATCTTCTATACTTCTAACCTAATTAACTCATCCAAACTCAATTAATTGCTAATTAATTGATCCTAAATAAATATTTAGTCGTATTTTGGTTAATCTTAATTATTCGATAAAAAACCAAACAATTGGACGAAAAACGATAAGAAAATTCTAGTGATGTTACAAATTACATCATTAAAATATAAATTTAGTCAACTAGACAATAAAACATTTAGTGATGTCATTAAAGCATAAAACATAAGACAAGTTTGCTTTTTGTACGAGTAGTACACTCTTTGTCTCCCCCCTCATCCAATTTCTCCCCTTAATCTTTAATTAGCACCAAAGCAAGCAAAATATCTCCTTCCCCTTTGCCTATATGCTACGGCCACAACAACAACAACACACACATACATCCACTTTTCATTTTTCAAGTTCTATTCTCTCTCAGGTTCTCAAACTCTCTAACCTCTCTCTACATTTCTTCTTCTTCTTCTTCATCTTCTTCATCATTCTCTACCACCTCCATAGCCAAACCTTCATTACTAAGCCCTTCAAAGACCACATCTTTTGGTTTTTGGAGATAAGATCTACATATTACAACTCTATTTTATTGAGAACTCAAGAGCTCTCTACCTCTCCATTCAAAACTGCCATTTTCACCACTTGGAGGAGTCATCATCTTTTTCACTTTCTCCTTCAAGAAGGCACCATTTTCAGCACTAGGTAGTGATCTTCACTCTTTTTCTTTTGTTTACTCAAGAAAGCTCGAAGCTTAGCTCTCACCATAGCCAAGATCTTCAAGAGAGAACTTGAGAAAAACCTCATGCTTTATATGAGTAAAAGTTTCCATTTTTAGCAAAGTATGTTCTTGATCTTGATCATGAGTTGTTTCTTGTTTATTTGAAAGTTTCTCTCCTTGAATGCTTCAAAGTTTCCATTTTTCTTTCTTGATGCATGAGTTCATGATATTTCTTGTAAGTTGGTAAAAAAGAATGATAATTCTTGGTGGTATTTTGTTTTCTTTCCTTATATTGAGTTCATGATTGGAAAAGTTCTCATCTTTACATCTTTTTCATGGTTTTGATAAGACTGTGAAACATTCCAAAAGCATAAACTTTAAAAAGTTTGCTTCTTGATGCATAAAAGTGGTGCTATATTTCATGCTTCATAAAGTTTCATTTTGTTCTTCTTTAAGACAAGAATATGTGTAAAGATTCAAACTTTCTCGAAATATGATGCTTCCAATCATAAAAAGTAAGGTCTTGTTACATTATGTCACACATATTAAATCTTGTAGATAAGACGCTTCATAAAGTTTCGAACTTTCTTCAAGAAAGAATCTTTCAAACTTTAAGGTAACTTTAAATCATAAAGTTGGAATCTTGATGGTTTTATAATGATTAAAAGTATCAACTTTCTTAAAGAATAAGATTTTTTAGTCATAAAGCTAGCATCTTGTATCATTTTCTTATAAAAATTGAACCTTTAAGACAAGATATAATTTTAGAGGCTCATACTTTTATAAAGGATAAAACTTTATAATCATTTTCGTAAAGAATGATAAATTCATAATAGTAAAGGTGACATCTTGTTGTGCTAATTGTAAAAGTTTGAAATCTTGCAACTTGGATAAGTTAAAATTTACTTCTTGATGATGTGTAAGCATATGGTGTTGTTGGGTTCATGAGTGTGGTTATACATTGTTATGGCCCAAGAGGTTAGAGTGATTGCAAAATCCTTTGGGAACAAAAGGATGATTAGGGCCTCTGAGCATACCATGAACCTAAGAATCACTTGTGCACTATCTCAAGGGAATTTAACAAAAAAAAGTTTTGAATGAAAAACTTTGGCTAAAAACTCTATAATAGGCTTCAGCCATAATGGACTAAGTAAGAGACAAATATGTGTTAAACTTTAGATCTAAGAATTCGTTCTTTAAGATGTGATCATAAAGAATCTGTTAAACTTAAAGCAAAGCCTCACTTGAGGAGTTATAGATTAAAAATTTATAACATATATCCTCTTTAGGTGGTATGATTCTCTCATGAGAAACATGAAGAGTCTTACCATGATTCATAAGATATTACACAAAGTACAAGGAGATCCTAGATACCAAATAGGGTACGAGTGTATGTTACTCTCATATATGATTATTAATTGGCGTGATTGATTTGAGTATGGATTCATGGATATGATGGATTATTGATGCTTGATGAGATATTTTATGATGATATGAGATGGATATTATTTGTTGTTGGTTGAAATTTCCATGTTGGCATTTTGGGGAAGCTTTAGTCTAGCAGTCATGTTGCCGGATTGATAACTCTCTTTGGTGAGTTATATTTTCAATTAGTTTTTATTTAATTTATGACATAGTTGTTTAGCTTTGTTGCTATTTTATTTTATTTTAGTTAAGTAGTTTAGATTAGGTGGTATTCTTATTTTCTATTATTTTCTTATCTTTTGGATACTTATTTTGGGTTTATTTGATTTATTATAGGTACAAGTGGGCCCAAAAGAAGTTGGAAGAAGCCAAGCCATGAATTCAGACTCAGCACCTTGCGCTATAGCGCAAGCCAGTGCGCTACAGCGCACTACCGCATAAGGAAGAAATTGCCACATTCATGTCGCGCTATAGCGCGCTCCCGTTTTGTCAAATTTCCAAGGTTTCATGTTGCGCTATAGCGCAACCCAGCATGCTATAGCGCGCTGCTGTGTTCGAAGACTCTGTCAACAAATTTTTACTGCACTATAGCGCAACCCAGCGCGCTATAGCGCGCCACTGAATTTCGCAAATGAGCCAAGAATTGGGGCTTGCACTATAGCGCAACCCCTTGCCCTATAGCGCAAGCCCGTTTGCAGCAAATTATCCATTTGAGCTGAGAGTTAAAAGAGGGACATACGCACTATATAAAGGGGTGTCACATATCACAAAAGAGATCCCTAGACACTTACACACCCTCTCCAAGACAGAAGACTTCTTCCAAGTGATTGAAGGTGAAGATTCAAGGATTTCGGTGCTTAATCATCAACACGGAGAGATCCAAATTTTCCTGAATTCCTTGTGTCTAGCCAGAATTCTCCATGGCTCTTTGTTTTTCTGTTTCCTCGTCTTTATACTTTGTTATTGTTTTCTTTTCTTTAGACATGAACTAATTTTCCCTTGCTAGGGCGTTAATGGACCTTTTTGTATGACAACTTTCTTTATGGATTAATGTTAATCTTGTTTCTATTTCAATTGCTTAGTGTTTTTGTTTGTGCTTAATGCTTTTGAGTGATTGGCCACCATTCAATGGATTCGTTGGTTTGCAGTAACTAGAGATAGGGTTTGTAAACAAAGCTTCTTAATATAAATACCGTGAGCTGAGCGAAAACTAGAGATAGACAAACGTGGTTCATGCGGTCAACATAGGAACCCATAGAACTTCAACCTTTTCCTAGATTAGTTTGTGCTAAGAGATTAGGTAATCAATTTAGGAAAAAGAGTATTGCTTGACCTCAAGAGAAGCTAGGAATAAATTAAGAGGAACTGACCGTGAGTCAATTAGGATAGAACGGATTAACAGAAATTCATAGGCAATGCGTATTCAATAGGTGAAGTTAATTAGCCCTAGCATTCATTCCATTATATTTGGTTAACCTTTCTTGAATTTGTCCTGGTTACTATTTTTCGTATTTATTAAATTCTTATTTTTATTTTAACTTTCGTTACATCCACAATTTTATTCCTTCCAAATAGTCATCCCTTAAACTATCCGATATTTGATCTATCCTCATGGGAACGATACTTTTCTCATCATTTTATTACTTATACGATCCGGTATACTTGCCGGAGTCGTATCACGGATTTTCGTCAAAATTATGGACTTAGTCATACCTTTGCATGTCCACGTGTGTCATGTTAATAATTTCAATACATGTAAGATGTGACTATAATAATAGAAAAGAAATACTAGGATATGATCCTTCGATCACTTTGGTAAGGGAAGTGAGGAAAGGTGATCCATTAAGACTTAAAGACCCTCTATGATGGAAGCAAGGGTGACATAGAGGACCCTCCAACTTAGAGGCATGAAAAGCCTTATCAGCTTTGTTTGATTTAGTTTTGTGCTGTGTGATGACGGTCACAAAATGAGCTCGTGTCCAATAGCAGTGTATTTCAAAGGAAAAGTAAGGAATGTAAAGCACGTGCTAAGTATAAAAGTAAAGTCAAAGTAAAACCATGGTCAAGTCTATGAGATTGCATAAAAGTGCATGTATCTTTATTTCCCATATGCCTCATGAATGTCTATTTTATGCTTTAGTATGTATGTTTCTGTTGATGTTATATCATGTTATGATTATGATGCTAAACTTAAAAGAAATCCGCTTCATGAACTTATGTTTTTAAGATTGCTAAACTTGAACCTATGCATGTCTACTATTTTTATAATTAAACCCGAAGTGGCTGGGACGATGACGATAACACAGTAGTTGTCTAGTCGTGATCCTACTGAGAAATCTTGTATTTTTCACTCGTACGTTTCTGTCTCATTTTCAGAAGATACCGGTGTTAGGCATGGTGGTGATTTTCATTGAGTTTTCCGTAATGCATTGGCACTTCAATCCAATGTTGAATGCATCTGTGTTGACTACTCAAGTAGCAATGAGGGTCTATATGTTTTACAGCCACCAGTTCTGTGCACTTGTGATGAATCTGTTCTTTCGCCTTCATGAGCTTTTGAGGACATCACCCTGGATGACATCCGTCCACCTTTTCGTCCCTCGAGGTACCTGGCAAATTGAGAGTCTAACTCTGACACCTGATTGACATTGATTATTTCTGTGGAGTCCGATCCCTCGGAGTCATCCTATCTGACTTATTTTGTGGGATCCTACCGTTTGTAGCCATCTCAGCCCTCAGTGATTCGGTTGTCTTCAAATTCTTCTGCTTCGTCTGCCAGTCTAGCTTCACCCCCTGTTCGCAATCATGGGTTCATCCATACTCGCATTGTACCCTGCGAGCGTGGGTGTGCATGAGGAGAAGAATGTGGAGATGATGCCCCCGATGGTTTCGAGAATGGATACCTTCCCTTCGATGGTTGATTTGGATGGCGCGTGCTGAGCTGATCACAAGAATAGCCTTTTTGTTGGTAGTTATAGGGTTATCATTTTCTTATGGCATGCATAGGTAGTGGAGATTTCTGATGTATTTCTTTTCTTGATATATTTGGTTAGGTTGTTTTGTAGGGCCAACAGTAAATATCGGACCCATGACTTATTATGTAAGACTTGTTGTGCTATTATTAACTATATATAACTATGATGGTCATAGAATGTTATTATGTTTATCCTAGATGGTTGTTCTTTATATTGCCCTTAATTATTTTATCGCACCGTAGGTATGAGATAGCGATGTTTGGTACTATACGTTCACGATGCATTCATGGTTCTCGTTTCCTTAGAGGCTTATTTTGTTCTTATTGTTTAAAAAAAAATTATTACCCATATTTTCTGTATAAAGTAATTTGAAATGGTAATGCTAGTTCCACAAGCAAAAGTAACAACTAGTAATTCCATAATATGACTTAAGCATAGTATGGTACTATTAGGGTGTCACATTTTGGTATCAGAGTAGTTTATCCTTGAAGAGCCTGGGAATGGACTAACTATGCTTCTAAGCATACGCATTAGTTAAGTCATGCTTTGAGTCTCATCTGTATGATGAGGCATAGGTATTAGACATGCATGTGCATCTGTTCTAAATGTAGTTAGTTGTTGATTTATTCAGCATACATGTTGAGTCTAATCAACTCAATGTCTTCTATTTTGTGCACTAGGAATTAATGGCATCAAGGAGGCTTGGTAGGCCCTATAACGAGCCTGAAGGTCCTGATGAAGTTATGGGGATGCTCTATAAAATAGTTGTTGCCATAAGGGAGCAAGTTGCTTGTAACGTCCTTAATTTTATGTAAGCTAATTAGCTCAGTGTCTCTGACTAATTAGAAGGGTTAGCAATTAATTGAGGACTAATTGACTAATCCCAATGAGTAAGAGCTTAGTAAATTAGAAGACAAGTCAACTAAAAGTCAATGATCAATAAGAAAAAGTCAACAATTGAATCATAACGCACTAAACATTTTAATTAAAGCCTAATCATTCAAACCTCACTAATCCATGATTAAGAATATAATTTAGCTAATATAATCTTATTAATTAAGTACATGACAAATGTTTCACTTTAAGCAATTGTGCTAAATTAATTTTTACACCCTAAATACATAATTAATAAGAATAATTCTTTTTAGAGGGGAAATATCTTAAAAAGCATAATTAGACAAAATTGACTAAAGAGCAATTAAATTAACTAAATTAATTAGCACTTAGATAATTCTAATAGCATTGAAAATTTAAAAATTTCCTCTTGTATATGGCTAGAAATTTCGGCCAAGGAAGAGCCAAAATCCAACTCTCCAATTGTCTCTTAAATCTTGCACCCTTGGATCTAAGCTTGTATTAGTAGCATCACATTAGGCAAGACTAAAAGAAAGGCTATCCACCACCTGTATCATGCTATATGGGTAAGTCATACTCAATTAAGCAATTCCTAAGAGTGGTGATTGCCTTTAACCCCTTGAGAAAATACAAAATAGTCCTTGTCATGCACCAAGACTCAAAGGAAATACAACCATCCATTTTACCCCAAGGTTCTTAACCCTCTTGCTTGTTGAAGGAGGCAAAATCACCTCATACCTACCTACTTGGAAGGATGCCACCAACCCCTTTTCTCTCCTCCATTTGCAAACTTTCATCCTCTTACTTCAAGGCAAAGAGCTCTTACCTCTCTCTAAGCTTCATTCTAACTTTCTTGCTCCGCCAATTTTCCTTGCTCTTCTTCCCACTTTCTCACCACATTCAACCCTCTTTCCTTTCACCATCCTTACAAGCCCTTCAAGGACTGCCTTCTTTGGTCTTTGGAGAAATAAAGCAAACACACACTAGCCCCATTTTTCCAAGCTCTAAGAAGGGAGGCCATCTCCAACACTTTTCATCTTTCAAGCTTTCCAAGAAGCCTTTGTGGTAGTGACTCTAATCCTTTTCTTTTAATGTGTTCTCAAGCTCTAGAACTCCTAAGTTCTCCATAACTGGGTGGTTCTAGGACTTGCTCTAAGGCCTCATGGCCATACTCCTTGTTATGAAGTGTTTTCTTGTGTTATAACTCTTTTCTTGAAATATGTTTTTGGTTATGCACATATTTTGCTTGAACCAAAATTTTTAGAACTCAAAAATATTGATTTCTTATCAAGATCTCAAAGTATAAAAGTGGATTGGAAGATAAAAGTGGCCATTTAGGGAAAATACTAAATATTTTTACAAGAAAACTAGTGAAATCAAAAATTGCTAAAGCTGAAAAATTTAGCAGTCTGTATTGCGCACCCAATAACTCATTCAATACAACTCAAAATGCAATGAAATCAATTTTAAATGAAAATAGACTCGTAGTTCTTTTTATGCATATAAAACGCGTCAACTTTGGCCTTAAAACGAGGGAGATACAAATTTTTAAAGTGGGCTTTACCAGATACATTTCTGTCTGGGCAGTCTGTACAAAAAGTTTAATAACTCGAGCTATACAAAACATTTTTGAGTGAGACCATGTTTGTTAGAAAGCTAAAACATAGAGGAACACTCCCATAACAGTTTTGGCAAATTCCTTACGAGGAACTTTCAGTAGAGTTGACAAGTTACTATTCCGAAATAAATCTAAAAGATTGACCAGTCAGATTAAAATGTGCATATCTCAAGTTACAGAGAATAGGGCTTGTTTTTTTAAAAATAGACTTAGAGAAGTATAATCATATAAAAAATCAAGTCAAAATAGTAAAATATGAAATTATGGTAAATTTATAAAGTTATTGCCCTATCGTAAAAAGTAAATTTGGTTATGATTAAGTTTAAATACTGATGAAAAACAAGCTTGAAGATATCAAGAGCCTCAAACTAAGACATTAAAGTTTCATAATTCCAGTTAAAAGGTTTTAAATGGATAATAGACGACACTTGACCTATGGCTAATAAAAGAACCGAATGAGATGCAACCCAATTAAAAGCTTACACCTAATTTACTAAGCTAAGCTCATAAGACTTTGCATGTTATGTATGCTTCTATATGCCAATAGGATAATGATGATATAGTGATGATGATATGATGATGATAATAATGTTGATATGATGATGACATGATGATGATAATGATGCTTAATGATGTGTGCAATTGAACTCTCTATTTGGCAATTTTGGGGAAGCTCTGGTCTAGCCGTCATGCTACCAGAGTTACACAAAATTTATGGATTTAGGATAATTTTCGCATTCTAAGCCTTAATAAGAAAAGATTGAACTAAGGGTGTAATCTTTCAAAAGGGAAGGTGGCTTGTAATGAGGCATGGCAATAGACCCAGCTAATGTAAGTATCGGGGAAGGGCTTACATGAGATATGGCAAAGGACCCAGCTAGTGTAAGTACCAAGAACCTATGGTGGCGATGACCACAGTATGAGCTGATTACTAACTATGTTTAGTGGGAGATAAATAAAAGACTTATGATATAGTCAAGTCTAATGAAAGTAATGGACTTTGGTCCAACCTGTAACATCCTCAATTCATGTCGTGCTAAATTACCTCAGTAACCCTGAGTAATTAGGCACTTAATGAGAAATTATGAGATTAAGGCTTAATTAAGGGGTTAACGAAGAGTTTATGAGTTAACTATGATGAGAAAAGTCAAGAAAAAGCTTAATCGAGATTAGATAATCTCTAATTAAGCAAGTCAGAGCCTTTATAGCTTAATTAAGCACTAATCGCCCTTAATTAGCTTAATCGAGTTTAATTAAAGTTAATTAAGCTTAATCGCAAGATTAATTTTTGTTAATCATGTTCTTGTGTGTTAAGCACTAATCCTTGCTTAATCATTTTAATTAAGTTGTATAAGCACTTGATCACATGATTAAATTCAAATTTAGTCAACTAGACAATAAAGTAAAAAGTGATGTCATTAAAGCACAAAGCATAAGACAAGGTTCCTTTTTGTAAGAGTTTGTACATGCTTTGTTCCCCTATCATCCAATTTGTCCCCTTAAACCTTAATTAACACAACATAACACAAAAATATCTCCCCCACCCACTTGAAACACACGGCCACTATTCACTCATGCACACACTTTCACTTTTCATTTTCACACTTTTATTCTCTCTCTAAGGTTCCTACTCCTCCAACTTCTCTCTAAAATTCTCTCTTCTTCTTCTTCCTTTCTCTACCACCACCACCCAAAACCTCTCACTTAGCCCATCAAACACCTCATCTTTGGGTTTTTGGAGACAAGATCAAAACACTACAACCTCCATTTTCACAAGATCTCAAGAGCTTCTCTTTCTTCCTTGCAAAACTGCAAGGATCATCTTCTTCTTCCTCTTCTCTTGTTTTTGCGCCATCTTCAAGAAGAAGAAGTGATCTTCATCTTTTTCATTTTGCTTGCTCAAGAAAGCTTGGAGCTTGGTTCTTTCATGACCAAGATCTCTAAGTGAAAACTTGAGAAAATCCTTCATGCTCTTCAAGAGCAAAAGTTTCCATTTTTAGCAAAATATGTTCTTGTTGTTCTTCAAGTGTTCTTCATGTTTCTACTTTTGGAAAAATATGTTCTTATTGTTCTTCAAGTATTCTTGATATTTCTACTTTTGAAAAAATATGTTCTTATTATTAAGTGTTCTTGATGGTATCTTGTTTAAAATTGTTCCTTTTCTTATGATGAGTTGATGGTTAGAAAAGCTTCATCTTTTGATGTCTTTCATGATTAGATAAGGCTATGAACATCCTAAAAGTTTAAAACTTCAAAAAGTTTGCTTCTTTATTCCTTAAAAGTGGCGCAACTTTTAAGCTTCTATAAAGTTTTATTTTGTTTTATTTTGAAGGCAAGAATACATTTAAAAGTCTAAACTTTTTGGAATAATAAGCCTTTTTGAGTTAGAAAAATGATATCTTGTCACTTTATGTCTTAGAAATTAAACCTTTAAGAAAAGACCTTTCACAAAGTTTCAAACTTTAATCAAGAATGAGACCTTTAAGTCATAAAAGGGTTGTTTTGTAACATTTAATTCATAAAGTTTAGATCTTGAACCAAAACAATGCTAAAAGGTGTTAACTTTTATAAAGATCAAGACTTTTTAACCTTAAAGTTAATGTTTCATATCACTAGTTGATAAAGTAGGAACATTTTTAATGTAGAGACAACTTTAAGTCTTAAAGTTGAGACCTTGATGGTCTTAGAATAATTAAATGAGTTAACTTTCATAAAGAACAAGACTTTTAGTTGAAAAGCTAGTAACTTGTATCATTATTACATAAACATCTAATTTTTAAGACAAGAGCTTAATTTTAGCGGCACTTACTTTCATAAAGAATAAAATTTTATGACTACTTTATAAAGAATGATAACTTTAATAATGTTTAAGTTAAAACCTTAATATGTTAAGAATGAAAGCTTGAAACTTTGTAAGTTGAATAAGTTAAAAATCACCCTTGGTGATTAGTGAACATGGTGTTGTTGGGTTCATGAGTATGGTTATGCATTGTCATGACCCAAGGATTAGAGGGATCTCGAACTCCTTGGGAACAGAAGTATGATTAGGGCCTTTGAGCATACCATGAATCTAGGAATCACTAAGTGCACTATCTTAAGGAAAGGAAACAATCACTTAACTTAATTAATTTGAACAAGTGTTCAATAAGACATGAACTCAAGTAAAGATTAATTTCACATGAGAAAGTAACTAAAAGACCCCACACATATATCTTAACTATGTGATTCTCTCATGGGTAACTACGAGAAATCATGTGATAATTCATAAGATTCTTCACAAATATTAACACAACTATAAACCCCTTTATGGTATGAATGTATGATGCCATTCGGCATGATGAATGACAAGTTTAATTGAGCTTTATCTCATGATTGAATGATGAGTATGATGATATGATATAGATATGATGAGTTGTTGGTTGAAAGTTGATGATTGGCATTTTGGGGAAACTCCGATCTAGCCGTTATGCTGCCGGATTCCGTCAAAATTATGGACTTAGTCATATCATTGCATATGTCTAGTCAAGGAAGAACTATGCATCTAAAGTATAATGATAAGAAACGAAAGAATGGGACATGACCCCTCGATCATTTCCGGGAAGTGAGAGATAGCAATCCACAAGGAACCTCTATGAGGGAAGCAAGGGTGACATGAAGGACCTTCCAACTTAGGGGTAACGAATATCAGCTTAGTCTGATTTGGTTTAGTACTACATGATGACGGTCACGGAATGAGCTCATATCCAAAAGCAGTTTATTTCAAAGGAAAAGTAAAAGAATGTTAAGCACGTGCTAAAAATGAAAGTCAAAGTAGGACCATGGTCAAGTTGATGGGTTGCATAGTCATGCATGTTATTATATTCCTTATGAGCATTATGAATGTTTATTATGTATATTAGCATGTATGCTTATGTATGACATTATAGATATGATGATAAAGTTAAAAGTAACCCGCTTCGGGATTTACGTTTTCTGAAAGTATTAAAATTGAATCGATATCTGTCCACTTTTTTTATATTAAACCCGAAGTGGCTAGGACGATAACGATGACATTGTGTTTGTCTAGTTTCGATCTTATTGAGAAATTTAGTATTTCTTACTCCTATGTTTCCGTGTTGTCTTCAGAGGATGCTAGCGTTGAGCTCGGTGGTGATTTTCGTTGAGTTCCCGGTGATGCATTGGCACTTTGACCCGGTGCTAAATACATCCGTGATGACTGCTTAGGCAGCGATGCAGGTCTACATGTTCCATAGCCGCCAGTTCCGTGCACCCGTGATGAGTCCGTTTTGCCGCCCTCATGAGCCGTTCGAGGACATCACTATGGATGACATTCGCCCGTCTTTCCATCCTCTGAGGTACCCCACTGACGAAGATTCCGACTCAGACACCAGCCTGACACCGATAGTTTCATTGGATGCCGATCCTTCGAACCGTCCTATCCGAGCTACCATATGGAGACGGACCTATCTGAGCCTTCCTTTCCATCTGTGATTCACCTGTCATTCGATTCGTCTTCTTCTTCAGTAACCCCTCGTCACACTCCACCCCCCGTTCACAGTTGCGGGTTTATTCGTACTCGTGCCATGCCTCGTGGGCGTGGCAGTGCTCAAGGATGAGGACGTGGTGATATTCCTCCCAGTGTAACACCCTAATAAACCCATACTACGCTTAAGTCGTATTACGGCGTTTTATTAGTTGTTACTTATGCTCGTGGAAAACTAAACTGCACTTGAAATTAAATTACGCGGAAAATACGGTAAAATTTTTTCTTTTTCTTTAAAATATGTCGTCACTTTTGGAAAGTAAAGCCTTGCGCGAGAAGATAGAAATAAACGAGCGTATCGCAAGGATTTCAGTATAAATTAAAGGAACAGAGATAAATCAAAATACCATACATTCACATTAGTACTACAACCACATAATTATAATTAATCTCATAATATCCAACAAATACATAAAAAGGGAACTCATGGTCATGCCATAGTCCCAAAATCAAAGGTACATAAGTCTGATACAAAATGAAATACAATAGATAAGAAGCACTAATGAAATAGACCCACGTAGACATATGCTGGCTTCTCTGCCCCTTCCACGCCCTTCAATCGAATGGACTCAGGTCCTCGAGTGCCTGGTTCCCCTCGCTCCTCGACCTCGGGGAACGTGAGGAGTGCGGATGATACGAGGGTGTCAACTGATCACTTCCACGCGACGAATGCGACGGCCGGGAGTATAACTGGCGACTGAAGAACGTTCCTCAGAGGGATCCTCCTCAGACGCGGCCGGATGGTACTCGGGGAGCGGCGGCGAAGCGGCTGCTGCCCTAGGAGTAGCTGTCGAGCTCACTTCGATCACCGGGACCTCTGGTAGTGGCTCGGGCTCGGCTACGGGTAAACCCGGCGACATCGGCTCCATCTCGATGTCGGGCAACGGCTCAGGCGGAAAGTCCCAAGGACCTAGCGGCAGTCCAAGGAAAGCCGATGAGATGTCTGCGGGGGCTGGCGGGACCTCCGGCTCCTCCTGCTCAAAAACTCGACCCAGGTAAAAATGTGTACGAACTACTGTGGTGGTCGTGGCCACAATAGCGTGTGTATCCCCGTCGTAAGCCCACTCATGGTGGGGAGGGTCCATGCTCCATTCCACGGGATGAGCCATGAGTATCTGGTGACGAGACGGAGAGAAACAGCTAGGATGAGAAATAAGATTTCTCAGTAGGACTCGAACCCGACACGAAAGTGTCATTGTCATCGTCTCAACCACTTCGGTTTTATTAATGAGAATAGTGAGCATGCATAGGGTTCAATTCTTGGTTTTTCGAAAACATGAATATCCGAAGCGGATTTAATTTTACATACTCTCTAATCATTTACATCATAATATACATGAACACAATCATATTTACATAAAACATGCATATCCAAGCTATGAAATTCTCTTGACTTCTTCCCTTTCTAGGGTTTTGGACCGAAGCCCCTTTTCTTTTCTTAACTTGACTTTATCTTTTCACCCACTAAACATAAGTGGTAATGAGCTCATACCGTGGCCGTTGCCACCATAGAATTTCGGTACTTACACTAGCTGGGTCATGCCATGCCTCATGTGAGTCGTGGGTGAGGGGAAACTTAAATTAGGTTACCTTCCCTTTTGATGGATCACTTACTTGAATTAAACTTCTTCTTATTTAAGCATTATGATGCAAAATATTTCTAAGTCCATAATTCTTACAAAATTTCGGCAGCATAACGGCTAGACCGAAGCTTCCCAAAATTTTGCCAAATAGAGAAACCAATATCATAGTATCATCAAGCATCATATCACATCATCATTATCATATCATCATCATCATATCATCATCATCACATCATCATATCATCATGATCATTATCATAAACATAGGCATATTCTCAAGCAATATTTTATGAGCTTAGCTTAATAAATTGGGTGCAAGCTTTTAATTGAGGTTGTCTCTTGTGTAAACTTCTCTTATTGAGCATAATGCCAATTTTTGTCTAATGTCCTTTTTGATACTTTTTAAGTTGAATTATGAGGGTTCTCTAATGCTCAATGTAAGGGTATTAATATCTTAAAGCTTATTTCTCCTTATTCTTTAACTTTTACCATAACCAGTTTTTACTTTTACAGTGGGGCAGTGACTTTAAAAATTCACCAAAATTTCATCTTTTACTCTTTTATTTCAAATTTTTGTGTGGATATAGTTCTCTGAGTTTATTTTTAAACAAAATAAACCCCACTTAAAAATTCATTTTGTAGCTTGAGTTATGCATATTTTATTCTGACTGTTCCAGATTGAAAGTTCAACTCGGGTCAGTGGCTTGTCCACTTCACTGGGAATTCCTCACATGGAATCTGACAAAACTGTTTTATGGGAGTGTTCCTCTATGTCTTAGCTTTCTAACAAACTTGGTCCCACTCAAAAATGTTATGTATAACTTGAGTTATGCATGTTTTATTACCTACTGCCCGGACAGAAACCTATCCAGGAACAGCAAACTTTGAAAAATCATATCTCTCTCATTTTAAGGCCAAATCTCACATATTTTATATGTATGGAAAGCTCTTTGAGTATACTTTCACAGAAAATTAGTTCCGTTGCATTTTGAGTTTTGTAGCAATAAACATACCGCACGCTTTACAGACTACCAGAATTCCAGATTCACTAGTTTTTAAGTTTTTCACTTCAAGCTTATGGAGAAATTGTTATATCCCTTCAAATCACCATTTTCATGTTTTAACTCATCATCATATTCAAAGTTTGAGTCACCAAATCAGTGTTTTGAACCAAAATAAAGCAAGATACATAACAAGCCATCATACCACAAAATTTCATTTCAAAACAACACTTTCAACAAGATAAGAAAACTCATAGAGAAAAGTGTGGTCATGAGACCTTGGAGCAAGCTTTAAAACCACCTAACCATGAGGAGCTTAGGGGTTCTAAAACTTGAAGAATACATGAAAAGAAAGGGAAGAGTCACTACCCAAAGTGTTTCTTCTTGGAAGTTTGAAAAGTGAAGTGGTTGGAGATGGCCTCCTTCTCCTTGAGCTTGATATTGGGGCTTGTGTATGAGTGGCTTTGTTTCTCCAAGGACCAAAAATGGTAGTCCTTAAAGGGATGGTGATGGTGGTGATGGAAGATGAGGGTGATAGTGGTAGAAAAGTGAGGACTTAGAGTAGGAAAACAAGAAGAACAAGAGGAAGAATAAGGAAAGGTTTAGACAGAGGTGAGAGCTTTGTGTTTGTGTGTGTGTGTCTTGAGAGAGGAAGTGAAAAATGAAATGAGGAGAGAGGGAGGGCTGATTGGGTGGCGCAAAAATGAGAGAGGGAGTGAGGTGACTTTGCTTCTTACAACAAGCAAGTGAGTGGAAAAACCTTGGGGCAAAAGAGTGTGTTGTGTTTCCTTTGAGTCTTGGAAATTGGGTAAAGACTATGTAGTGTTTTTGTCAAGTGGTTAAAAGCATGAGCTCTCTTAGGATTTGGCATTGGATGGCTAGGATCACACCAAGTGTCATTATCTTGATGGAGAAGAGTACAACTCTTGTCATGACTTAAGGGATCTACTAATATGGACTCTTGATCTTGTGGTGTATGATGAGAAAGTAAATGGATGGTTGGATATGGCTCTTGCTTTGACCAAACTTTCAAACCATAATTAAAGGGAAGTTTCTACATCTTTATAATTGTTGTAATTGTCTAAATGTTAATTAATTCACTTGGTTTAAATTACTCATTAGCACATTTTAATTAAGAAGGATTTTCCTCATTAATTATGTAAGAAGATGTGAGGGTTAATGTGATTAAGTGTTGAGACTTATATGCTCTTAGTTAATTAGATTAAACCATCTTGATTTTATGTTCTAAATTATGGATTAATAAGGATTGGGCAATTAGGCTTTTAATTGTAACCTTTAATGCATTAAATCTCAATTGTCGACTTGCCTTTAATTTACTAAGCTCTTGCTCGCGAGATTAATCGATTAATTCTCCATTAATCGTTAACTCCTCTAATTAGCCGGGAACACCGAGCTAATTAACTTGGGTGAAAATGGGGATGTTACACCCGGTGGATTTGGGAACGGTTACCTCCCGCCAGATGAGTGAGGTGTTGATTTGCATGTGGAGCTGAGCATGAGGATAGCCCTTTTTTGGTTGTAACGAGGGTTATTATTTTCATTCGGCATATATGGATGGATTGGGATTTCTTATGTATTTCCTTTTATCATGTATTTCATTAGGGTATTTTTTAGGGCCGACAGTAGGTATCAGACCCATTATTATCATTGTGTATGACTGCTGCTATTACTAATATTATATTAACTATGGGATGGCTATGGAATGAATGTTATCTTTATCTAAGATTGTGGTTATTCTCATTGCTTCTATTTATGTTAAATGCTATGTATGTATGAGGTAGTGACGTTTGTATTATATGTTCACGATGCGCTCATGACTCTCGATTTCAAAAACGGTTTACTAGTTATTGTTCAAAAAAAATATACCCCTATTTTCATTAAAAAGTAATTTCTAAAAGGTAATGTTAGTTTCGCGAGCAAAAGTAACAACTAATAATTCCATAATATGACTTAAGCATAGAATGGAACTATTAGGGTGTTACATTTTAGTATCAAAGTAGTTTGTCCTTGAAGAGCCTGGAGATGGATTGACTATGGTTCTAAGCATATGTGTTAGTTAAGTCATGCTTTGAGTCTCGTCTGTATGATGGGACATAGGGATTAGATATGCATGATCGTCTATTCTGAATGTGGTTAGTTGCTGGTTCACTCAACATAAATGTTGAGCCGGATCAACTTAATATCTTCTGTCTTGTGTACCACGAACTCAGGAATACGCGATAGGCCTCGTAATTAGCCGGAAGGTCCTAAGGAAGTCACGGGGACGCTCCACGAAATGGCTAAAGGGATAAGGAGAATCCCGAAGGGCACAATGGAGGAGCTGAGGTAGATCTTGAGTACCTTTAGTTTGTTGAGTTTCGGAAGGTAAATTCGCCAAGCTTCAGAGGAATATACAACCCCGATCAAGCTGATGAGTGGATCAACACCATTGAGAAGATTTTCACGATGTTGGCCTGTAGCGAGGGCCAGAAGGTAGCCTTTGCTGCCTATATGTTGGAAGTTGATGCCGAGTTCTAGTGGGTAGGCACAAAGAGACTATTAGAAGGAGCCCAAACCTATATCACTTGGGAGATTTTCAAGTTGCACTTCTATGAAAAGTATTTTCCCACATCCATGAAGAATACGAAGGAGTTGGAGTTCATGAGTCTGCAACAAAGGACCATGAATATTGTTGAGTATACTGCTAAGTTCGAGGACCTGTGCAAGTTCTCGACATTTATCAAGGGAACCCGGATGAGCGTTGGAAATGTGTGAAGTTTGAAGGGGGATTGCGTGAGGAGATTTTGGCATCTGTAGGACCAATAGAGATCTGTGACTATGCTACACTCGTCAACAAGTGCCGTTTGGTGGAGGATTACAATTGCAAGCTGTCTGTGGCAAGGTCCGAAGCTTATAAGAAGAAGTTGGCACCGCAAGGGTAGAAGTTCAAGCCCCAACCCCTGAGGAAACCGTTTCAAGGTGGAGGTTTCAAAGGAAAGCAACCTCAGAAGCCTATTAAGAATCTACCCAAGCCGGTGAATGGTCAAGCTTGCCCTAAGTGTGGCAAACATCATGGAGGACGCCCCTAGTTAGCTAGCCAGAATGCATGTTTCCGATGCGAAAAGCTTGGGCATATGGCTAGCAACTGCATTGTCAAGCTGTTATCCCTTGCCAACAAACCCCAACACCAAGGAAGGATCTTTGCCCTTAATGCTGAGGAGGCCACTCAGTCCGACGATCTGATCCAAGGTAAGTGCGAGGTTAATGGTAGGACCTTAAATGTGCTATATGATTCTGGAGCTACACACTCCTTTATTTCTCATGATTGTGTAGATTGATTAGGATTGTCTGTGTCTGAATTGCCTTATATGTTAATTGTTTCTACTCCTGTTGGGAAACTAGTTAAGACTTGTCATTGTTGCTTGAGTTGTCAATTCCAAATTGATGGTAGGTCTTTCGTAGCGAATTTGATTTGTTTGCCTTTGTCTGATTTGGATTTGATTCTAGGCATGGATTGGCTTTCAGCTAACCATACTATGATAATTGCTCTGAAAAATCTGTTGTTCTTCCCCCTATACCTGTTAAGCCCGTGGAGCCTATTGGTTTGTTTTTGAACTCTGTTAAGGTAGGAAGTAGTGAGTTAGGTGATCAGGGATATGCTCCCCTTATGGCAAGTGAAGTGGAACTCGAGCAGGTATTGGATGAGATCCCTGTAGTTAGGGAATACCTCGATGTGTTTCCTGATGACATACTTGAGTTTCCCCCGGAAAGGGAAATCGAGTTTTCTATAGAGTTGGTGCCGGGTACTGGGCCAATCTCTATAGCACCCTATAGGATGTCCTCAATGGAGTTGTTAGAGTTGAAGGGACAATTAGAAGAATTGTTGGAAAAGAAGTTCGTAAGACCTAGTGCCTCACCTTGGGAAGCCCCGATGTTATTTGTTAAAAAGAATGATGGTAGCATGAGGCTATGTGTGGATTATAGGCAATTAAACAAAGTGACTGTTAAGAACAAGTATCCCTTGCCTAGGATAGATGACCTCATGGACCAACTGCGAGGTGCAGCTGTGTTCTCTAAGATTGATCTGAGATCCGGATATCATCAGATAAGGGTGAAAGAGGAGGATAACCCAAGATGGCTTTTAGGACAAGGTATGGGCATTATGAGTTTACGGTGATGTTGTTTAGATTGACTAATGCCCCTGCTATTTTCATGGATTATATGAACAAAATCTTTAGACCCTACTTGGATAAGTTTGTAGTTGTTTTCATAAATGAGATTCTCATCTACTCGAGAACAAAGGAGGAGCATGAAGGGCATTTGAGAGTTATGTTGGTAATCTTGAGGGAAAAGAAGCTTTATGCTAAGTTATCTAAGTGTGAATTTTGGATGGAGGAAGTAAAGTTCTTAGGGTATGTGGTGTCACAAGGAGGAATCATCGTAGATTCAAGTAAGATTGAGGCTGTAATGAATTAGGAGAGACCAACCTCAATAACTGAGATAAGGAGTTTCTTGGGTTTAGCCGGTTAGTACCGCAGATTTATAAAAGTATTTTTCTAGATATCTTTGACCTTAACCAAGTTGATAAGGAAGGATGCCCCATTGTGGACGATGGATTGTGAAAAAAGCTTTCAAGAGCTAAAGGGAAAGTTAACCTCAACCCCAGTGCTAGTTTTGCCTGACCCAAGTGGACCATTTGAGGTTTATTGTGATGCCTCTGGGAGAGGTTTAGGTTGTGTCTTGATGCAGAATAGGAACTTGGTAGCTTATGCCTCTAGACAGTTGAAGCTTCACGAAGTGAACTACCTAACCCATGACTTGGAGTTAGTAGCTGTAGTGTTTGCCCTGAAGATATGGAGGCATTATCTGTAACACCCTGTCAATTTAATGTTATGCTTAAGTCATAGCATGAAATTAAGTAGATAGTGTTACCATGTTAATACTCCGTCTATAGCTGTACTCATTATATTATATTTTCTTTTTCTCTGACATACATATATATATATATATATATTTGACGAAGATATCTGCAAAACAGCACGCTGTATATAATAATCATGATCAATATTGTAGAACGTAACAAAATTTAACAAAAAGTGCTATAGAAAAGAATAAAGACAGGTAGTATATCATTAGTCGTATACATACATATGTAAGTTGGAAGCCAACGCTTCAGTTTATATATAGGTTCAAACACGGGAAAAAAAAAAGGAACAACAAAACTCCTATTGCTGAAAAGGTAGAGACGGAAATGGCAGGAGCCAGCTATATGCAACAAATCCACTTTGGGATCATCGTGGAGTTACAAGTCCGGAATCTCAATAAGCAGAGTGGCTGTCGAGTCCATCACTAGGGTCTGAGAATGATGCGGAAATACAAAGCGAGGTGAGAATTTAAGAAAATTCTCAGTAGGGTTCGCGTATGGTATTTAACTGGCGTCACATTCATTCTCAGTTGCCTTGGTTTTTTACTTAGTTATAAAAACATGGGATCAAACTAAACTATCCATATTTAATAAGTTTAGAAAAACGCCTGGTCCAAGGCAAGGTTCAATTTTACTTAAGACAGTATAAGAAATAGAATAAACTACTAATAATGATACACAGAATAATGAGCAGAATAAATAAACATACAGCAGTAAGTAAACAAAATAGGCAAACTGTAAACAACTTATAATGACTATTCAATGTGATCATGCAAAACTCATTCTTGAACTTATCTTCATAAACTTTTCCATTACTTGGTCCCCTGGGAGTTCTTGGCTATTTAGACTCCTGGGTAATAGTCTGCTTTTTAGGATCAAGCTTGTTCCTATACAGGAATGCCGGGTTTACTTTCCCCAACCTCCCCACGGATCTATTCCCCTTAACCTTAATCTGGGGCTGGCCCAAGTATCATGAAACTTTCATCATAATATAATCTTTAGGTTCATCATAACATAACTTTCATGACTTTCTTGAAAATACACATGTATCTAAATGTATATCATAACTTATGCATAGACTTTATCGAAATTTCGGCGGCATAACGGAATGTGTCCGCTTTCCCATGAATAGTGCCAGTACTCGGAACACCAATTTCTCATAGAAATCAACATATTTCATTCATATTCCAAATATCAAATTCATGGCACAATTATTGCAATCAAAACATGGTTGCTGTCTCAATACTTGCATTCAACCCGATTTTTGTAAATCAGGCCATAATTTCTATTTAACTCATCTAGACCTCAATTTTGGATATGTTAAAGTGTTATGTGTCTATTTTCTATCCTCTTTAGTCCTAACTGATTTTGATAAATATAGCTCAAGTTATTTAAGTTTTATCCTGGCCTATCCTGTAGCTGGCTAGAATTACACATTTAAAAGTAAAAATCCACTAAAAATCGAAAATTAATTCAAATCATATGAAATTGGTCTCATATTAAATCTAACAGGACAATATTTCATTTTCACAAAGTTCCATTCTATTTGCCTTAGTAGGGTTCGAGTTATGAGCCCCGATGTCTAACCTTCTTGAACTGCCCTATTTTGGGCCAATTTGGACATAGGGCAAATTTCTTGAACCACTGGGAGCAAACGAGACCTTATCTAACTCTGAAATTTTTATGGGATATTCTTCTATGTGTAAGCTTTCTAACAGAGTTATTCTTCATTGTTGTGAGTCAGAACTTAATCTAAAAATTTATCGTTAACAACTAATTATTCGCTTTAATCGAATGTTGAGTTTAATCAACTTGATTAAACATTTACTCAAGTCAAATTAAGTGTGATTTAGATGGATTAGACTAGATGTAATTAGATTAGAGCATAGTAAAATTTCATGCAATTTCAAACCGGGATGCATCGATTTAGCGAGATCTGTGTAGGATTTCTGTGATTTCCAACCATCTGAACCTAACCAAGAGAATTTTTTTCTACGAAATACTTAGATCAACGGCCAAGATTTGAGCCAACCAACTCCACCCAAGCTACACCAAACCAGCCCTGACGGTGGAAGCCAAATCAGATTTTATGACTACTTTAGGTCCACCAATCAACACCCAAAGTAGCTTCCAAATATCTCACTTCTTTCTCTCTTTTTTCCATCAGAATTTTCAGCTCTTTCAGCAGCTGAAGCTCCTCTCTTCTCTTCTCCTGCTCTCATTTCTACTCCATTCTCATCCATCTTCAAGCCTCATCCCAAGCCACCACCATCCAAGACACAAAATCAGCCTAAACCACCAAGACAAGGTAGGAAATCCTACTTCTTCTTTTTATTCTCTCTGATTTGGGGCTGTATGAGGAGCATGTTTGATCTGAGATTTTGATGTTTTATAGAGTGATGATGGTGTTTTATGACTGATTTTGCATGTGTGTTGTGATTAAGCTTGGATTTGGGGGCAAATAGCTTGAAAGGAGGAGACAAACCTAGAAGCAGGATAGGATTTCCTGGCGGTCCGTACGGTGAGCGTACGGCTCCGCCTACCACCGTTTAAATTTGATGAAACCACTTTTAAATGAAACTAGACATTCAGGGCTTTCCATACATATATCATAATAGATCATTGGGTTAGTATAGAATTAGTTATGAATTTTTTGAAGTTAGACCTAGAAATCTGGGTTTTCACCCGGGCAGCATAGGTTGAGAGGGGTGTATCTCACCCTATACAACCTCAAATTGAGTGCAACCAAAGAGGTTTGAAAGCTAAAACATGAGAGAACATCCCATAAAAATTTCAGAATTTAATTCGTTGTCATTTGTTCCCATCACATCAATGAAGTTGTCTTAGGTTTAAACCGACTAGAACAGGACAGCCCAGTAGGGTAATGTTTGAGACTCATAACTCAAAATCTACTTAGGAAAATGACATGAAACTTAATTCATTATAAAGCCTGTTGTGTTAGCTTCATTTTGATATAAAATTCTCATGATTTCATCTAGTTTTCGATTTTTAGTGAATTTTCTTCTATAGGCACCCAATTCTGGCTAAGAACAGAACATGTTGAGATAAAATGTTTATATCTAGAGCTATACAACTCAAAACGAGATGGGACCAAAGAGAGTAGAAACTAGACATACAAGGCTATAACATATTCAAAGATTTGATTTAAATGAGTTGAACTGAATGAGGAATGAGACACACCAAATTCGGGCAGAACAGGGGGTTAAATTGAAACTCTATTGATGTTTAAATTTAAATTGTTGATTGAGATTATGAATGTACATGTATAATTGAGATTGTTGATTGATGTTATGAATGCACTTGTATAATTGTTGCTCTATACTGAAATTGTATGTGTATAAATGTACTGGTTGTCCTGGCACTATTCACTTTGTAAGCTGGAC
Source organism: Pterocarpus macrocarpus (assembly GCA_031439585.1). Lineage (NCBI taxonomy): Eukaryota > Viridiplantae > Streptophyta > Magnoliopsida > Fabales > Fabaceae > Pterocarpus > Pterocarpus macrocarpus. The sequence goes on from CM062516.1 coordinate 32,584,154, forward strand.
TCGATCCGTTATGCTGCACTTTCGAAGAAATTCATGTTATGAAATTTATGACAACTTAAGTACATCATATGTAAAGAGACAAGTTAGATGTGCAAGCATTTCATGACAAGATAAAGAATTCCACATCACTTGGGCCAAATTCCTAATAAATTAAGGGGAATAGACTGGGAAGGTCGGGAAAGTAAACCTCGCCATCCCAGATAGAACGAGCCCTGGCCCCTAAAATGACTATTACCCAGAGATATGGCCAATGACTCCTGTGACCATGATGGAAATAGTTATAAAAGGCAAAAGCCTCCAAGAATAAGATGCATCCTCTCATTGCACATGCATATGTGCAAAGGTAATACTTTCTATTAATTGTTCTAGACCCTCAGATTTTTTCATAACATGCTATTGTTCCACTGTGATTACTATTTAAGTACATTAGTATATCCGCGAATTAAAATTGAGCTTGTTTCTTTGCATGCTTTACAATTGAGTATTTAAGTTAAATATTATCATTTTACTCAGACTATCTCAAAATCTTGTACTAATCAAACAATTGGGAATGACAAATAGCATGTATGTATAGAAGTTAGGGATTTTCTACCGAGAAATATTCATTTCTCACCCTATTGTATATTCCGCCATTCTCGCACTATGGAGCACGCATGACCGGGTCCTATTTATTGAGTTTCCGTAGTCGCACATCCACATCGACCTTTTCTAGATTCTATATATATATCCCAGAGATGCTGCTTGAGTATTTCTTCTTCCTGCAGAGACTTCTCAGTTATTCTTGATGCACTCCACTGCTTGATCCCACCGTCTCCATACATTGCTATCCCACTCATATGGCCCATCCGCTCCCACCTCCTCCCGCAGCAGAAGACCAAAGAAGCTACTCGCCCTATGGTTCTCCTGCCACCACCACATCCGATGCTTTCTCGCCTCGACACCGTGAGGAGGACCCATCGAGGCAGCGAAGTTCCTCCTCATCCTTCCGCCTCAAAGACAAAGCCACCTCTCCGCAGATGCACCCATGGAGAATGGGTTTTCTTCAGATTCAGTTAGATAAAGGCGATTCACAAGAGTAGTAGGTGTATAGAATGACCCTTGGCGTCATTGGGTCATGGTTGGGATGGATAGATATTAGTAGATGTACATGAAAATGTCCCAATGGGGACCACTTAGGGTGCCGCTCATAGATACCGGCCGCTTTCATTTTGTATTAGCTGCCTCATTTTTGACACCTTGTACTTTTTGACAAACTTTGAAGTCGAGATTCTATATACATATCTATGATGCCGCTTATGGTTATTCGTTTCTTATTGTATTCTTATTTATATTAAGTTATTTACGCTACTCGATTGATTTGTATTTATTCCGCCATCACGCAGAAAATTTTGTTATAAGATCAGGTAGTCTTATGCGAGAAATTAATTCTAATACAGAAAAGAGAAATTTAATCAGTATTATACGTAATCTCTTATCAGATAGATTATTATGACTTAAGCATAGTACTTTGTCTGGTAAGGTGTTACAGTGGCCATTGTGGTGCCACACTTAGGGGTTTAAATGGCTGAGTATTCAGCTTTAAGTCATAGGGTTTTGGGCATGTAATTCTATTGGTTCGGTTCCGACAGTTTAAAATACTGTAATCTTACCAATTTCCTTTAAAGCGATAAATTGGTTTAAGAAAATTTTTATGAATTCTTCTGTACTTCTAACCTAATTCCCTCATATCTAAATTCAATTAATTGCTAATCAATTGATCCTAAATAAATATTTAGTCGAATTTTAATTAATCTCAATGATTTGATAAAAACCGAATAATTAGGCAAAAAAACGATAAGAAAATTTCTGTGGATGTTACATTATCCGTATGGTGTGAGGTTTGAGGTGTTCTCTGATCACAAGAGCTTGAAGTATCTCTTTGATCAAAAGGAGTTGAAAGTGAGGCAAAGAATATGGATGGAGTTTCTGAAGGATTATGATTTTGGGTTGAACTATCATCCTGGGAAGGCCAATGTGGTGGCTGATGCATTAAGTCAGAAATCCCTGCATGCATCATGGATAATGGTCAAAGAGGATGACCTAGTAAGGAGCTTTAGAGACCTTAACCTTGGAGTTATGTTGACCCCCCATAGTTTTAGATTGAATCAACTTAGGGTGACGAGCGATTTCAAGAGTCAAATTGCTCAAGCCCAAGGCGAGGAAGAGGAATTCTTGAAAACCCTAGTATTGGTGAAAGAAGGAAAGTTGAAGGGTTTTGTATAAGGTACAGATGGACTATGGAGATTTGAAGGAAGAGTCTATGTACTCGCAAGTGGTGACCTCCAAAGAAGGATTTTGGAGGAGGCTCACAAGAGCCATTTCACCATACACCCTGGTGTGACAAAGATGTATCAAGATATTAAGAAGATGTTCTGGTGGCCAGGATTGAAGAGGGATGTTGCAGAGTTGGTAGGCAAGTGTTTAGTCTGCCAAAAAGTAAAGATTGAACACCAAAAGCCCTCTGGTATGTTGCAACCACTGGAGATCCCAGAATGGAAATGGGAAAGTATCTTTATGGACTTTGTGATGGGTTTAACCAAAACGCAAGCTAGTTTCAATGCGATATGGGTAATTGTTGACAGATTGACCAAGTCTGCTCACTTTTTGCCCATTCGAGCTACTTATGCTTTGGAAAAGTTAGCCCAGCTGTATGCTCAAGAGATAGTAAGGCTGCATGGTGTACCTTCAACTATAATCTCAGATAGGGACCCAAGGTTTACCTCTAGATTCTGGGGAGCCTTGCAAAAGCCATTTGGGACGAAGCTTTGCCTAAGCATAGTTCATCACCCCTAGACGGATGGACAGTCGGAGAGAACTATCCAAACTTTGGAGGACATATTGAGAGCCTGTGTAACACCCTCCCAAGTATGGTACTATGCTTAAGTCATAATACCTCACCTAGGAGTTGTTACTGTCACTTAATCAAACCTTGTCTGGCTGCAACCTTCGACCACCTTCAATCTTACTAGTCAATTCTGCCTCGAAGGACCTTCTTTGGAACTTTTGAACTATCTGGAGATAATATGGAAATAAACATAGGAGTGAGAATTATAAATTCTCACTAGGATTAATCACTAATCCTTGGTTAATCATATTAATTAAGTTACAAGAGCACTTAATCACATGATTAAATTCAAATTTAGTCAATTAGACAATAAAGTAAAAGGTGATGTCATAAAAGCATAAAGCATTAGACAACAGTGCTTTATGTAAAAGTTTGACCATGTCTTGTCTCCTTATCATCCACTTTGTCTCCTTAATCACTAATTAACACATGATAACATGAAATGAAGCAAAATATCTTCTCATCACCCTCATAGAAGTTACGGCCTCTCTCTCCCTCTCACATCCATTCATTTTCATTTTCACACTTCTCATTCTCTCTCTAAGACTCTCATCCTCTTACTTCTCTCTAAAATTCCCTTCTTTTTCTTCATCTTCTTCTTCCTTTCTCCACCCCTACCATAACCAAAACCTCTCACTTAGCCCTTCAAGGACCTTATCTTTGGGTCTTTGAAGACAAAATCTAAACACTACCAACATCATTTTCCAGATAACTAAAGAGTTCTCTCTTGGTTCACCCAAAACTGCCACCATCATCATCAAAAGGAGCCATCATCTTCTTCTTCCTCTTCTCTTGTTTTGCGCCATCTTCAAGAAGAGGTAGTGATCTTTATTTTTTTATTTTGTTTGCTCAAGAAAGCTTGAAACTTGGTTCTTTTCATGACCAAGATTTTTAAGTAAAAACTTGAGAAGATCCTTCATGCTCTTCATGAGCAAAAGTTTCCATTTTTGGCAAAATATGTTCTTGTTGTTCTTCAAGTGTTCTTGATGTTTCTACTTTTGGAAAAATATGTTCATGTTCTTATTCTTGAATGTTCTTGATGTTCTGGGTGGTATTTTGCTTAAAGTTATTCTTTTCTTATGATGAGTTTATGATTAAAAAAGTTTCATCTTTACATGCTTTTCATGATTTGATAAGACTATGAGCCTCCTAAAAGCTTAAAGCTTTAAAAAGTTTGCTTCTTGATGCATAAAAAGTGGAGCAAGTTTGGTGCCTTCATAAAGGCCTTATTTTGTTTTGTTTTGAGGTCAAGACTATATGTAAAAGTTTAAGCTTTTTGAAATATTAAGCCTCTTTGAGTTATAAAAATGGTATTTTGTCACTTGATATTGTAAAGATTGATTCTTGGATGTAAATCCTTTCATAAAGTTTTAAGCTTTAATCAAGAAGGTGACTTTAAGTCATAAAGTTATAAGCTTGCACACTAAGTCTTGTAAAGATGGAATCTTGAAATGAATATATTAGTAAAGTTCTAAGCTTTAAGCAAAAATAGCATTTTTGAGTTATAAAAGTGTTAACTTTTATAAAGATCAAGACTTTATAACTCTAAAGCTAATGTTTTATGTCATTAGTTCATAAGTAGGATCCTTTTTAATTTAGAGACAACTTTAAATCATAAAGTTGAGACCTTGATGGTCTTAAAATAATTAAAAGAATCAACTTTCATAAAGAACAAGACTTTTTAGTTAAGAAGCTAGTAACTTGTGTCATTATTTCATGAAGATCTAATCTTTAAGATAAGAGTTTAATTTTAAAAAAGGCACTTACTTTCACAAAGAATAAAACTTTATGATTACTTTATAAAGAATGATAACTTTTATAATACTTAAGGTAAGATCTTGTTATATTAGTGATAAAAGCTTGAAGCTTTGTAACTTGGTTAAGTTAAAAATCACCCTTGGTGTTTAGTGAATATGGTGTTGTTGGGTTCATGATGTGGTTATGCGTTGTCATGACCTAAGGATTAGAGGGATCTTGAACTCCTTGTGAACAAAAGTATGATTAGGGCCTCTGAGCATACCATGAACCTAGGAATCACTAAGTGCACTATCTCAAGGAAAGGAAACAATCACTTAACTTAATTGATTCGAACAAGTGTTCCATAAGACATGAACTCAAGCAAAGAATAATTTCATATGAGAACTAAGCAACTAAAAGACCACATACATATATCTTAACTATGTGGTTCTCTTATGGGTAACCACGAAAAACCATGTGATGATTCATAAGACTCTTCATGAAGAATAACACAACTATAAACCCCCTTTAGGGTATGAATGTGTGATGCCATTCGGCATGATGAATGATGAGTTTGATTGAGCTTTGTCTCATGATTGATTGATTATTGTGATGTGATAAACTGTTAGTTGAAAGCTGTCACAACGTGCCTGGAGGGCGCCGCGACGAGAGGCAACAAAAATATTGAAAAAATTTCAATGGAGTTGCCACCAATTTTTATTTATGGAAAAAATCGGAAAAACCATTTAATTTTGCAAAAGTGGTCTTTTAAATAGATTGAATTCGGGAGTCCAATTATGCATAGGGAAGGGTGGAAACTTAATCCTACTGCACCCCTAATACATCCATTTTATAACGATTACTCTAGAGCTTGTTATGCAAATTAATTAATAAACATAATAATATTTGTTTTTTCCCCTTAAGAATATAATAATTATTTCCAAAAGAAAAATTAAGCAAGATTAGTACAACAATTATTGGAGAAGAAAAATAGAATTGATAATTATTTACAAAAAAAGAAAGAGAAGCAAACTAATATAACACTTATTTACAAAAGAATAATATAACAATTATTTGCAAAAGAAAAATGAAATTAATATGATATATATTTACAAAAGAAAAGCAAAACAAAACTAATATGGCGATTATTTACCAAAAGATCATAGAAGCAATATATAATAATTATTTACAAAAGAGAATATACAAAATTAAGATGATAATTATTTATAAAATAACATAAATGCAAAATTAATATAATGATTATTTGTAAAAGAAAAAATTAATATGATAATTATTTACAATAAGCAAGAAATGCAAGATTTATGTGATAATTATTTCGAAAGAAAGAAAAAGAAAAAGATAGATATACAATTATTTACAAAAGAAAAAAAAGAAAAAATTAATATGGTAATTATTTACAAAATGAGATAAAAGAAAAATTGATATGATAACTATTCCAAAAAAAAAAAAGATTAATATACAATTATTCACAAAAGAAAAGGAAAGTACAATTAATGTTATGATTATTTACAAAAATAAAAAAAAATAGAAATTGATTTAACAATTATTTACAAACGAAAAAAGAAGTGAAATTAATGTTACAATTATTTAAAAAATTAAAATTGAACCAAATTTAAGAAAATTTAATTTTTGATTTGACGGAGATTAACCGCTCCTACGTATCCTCTGGTGCAATGAGGAATTCAAAATCACGTAGTTCTTATAAAAAATAATTGTGGATTGGATTAATTTTATTTATGAAAAGATTTTATTTGAGAAAAAAAAAGGAAAGAAAACAAATCCACTCTTGCACAGGGTTTAGGATAGTGTAAGCTATACAATAAACCTTTACAATTTTCACAACCCTTGAGGATGGTCAAACCATACATCAACGTTAGAGATTGTCGCACGGATTAAAAAAATTAATTTGTTGTTTAAGTGAAGAAAAAAGAAATGAATTTTTAGGTATATTTACACAAAAGAAAAAAATAAAAGAAAAAAAATATATGCCAACAAAAAAAGGGCCTCAAAACTTTTTGAAGTAAATTTCAAAAGATAAAACAAAAACAATAGAATATAATAGACGAAAACAAAAGTAAAACGGAAAGGAACACAAAATGTTATAATAATGGTGGTAAGCCATAGATGACACCTTTAACAACCCAAAAGGAAGTGCAAAGACAAGGTTGTGTAGCAATGAAAAGGAATACCAAATACCCCAAAGATGGTGGTACACCATAGACGATGCCTTTAACACTCTGAAAAATGAGCTGTGTATTGCAGGATATATATGGCTGACGCATCATGAACGAGATAGAGAAGAATATGATTGATGTTCAGTGACTTGCAACCTCATGCCATCCCTATTGATTGAACGAGAAATTCCAAAAAACTGAGCTTGCTACTCTTATGCTTCGCGCCCACTTTCACAATTGCTCTCCGTTGTCTCCTTCTTTCCTCACTTCCAAAATCCCCCCGAAAAAACCAACCCCATCACCTCTCAATATTTGATCTATTTATAAGTGTTTTAGGCATCAATTGTCATTAAATTTGATTGATTCTAATTAGAAATTTGGCCTTAATAATGATTGGCGGATTTGATCTGATTTGGATACGAATGCCAAAATTAAGAGATTTGCCCAAATTTGTTTTCATTTATTTTGATTTCATTTTGACTTTTTTTTTTGTTAAAATATTTTATAATTGGGCTAATCTCTTATTCCAAAAAGTAAATGGGCCAGCTTTCTTTCCTTTCCTGTCTCTCTTTGTTTTTTTTTTTTTTTTTGTATCTCAGACAAAATATGGTGTTAACAAAAGCTTATGGTTGGCATTTTAGGGAGAGCTCCGGTCTAGCCGTTATGCTGCCGGATTTCCGTCAAAATTATGGACTTAGTTTCCGTCAAAATTATGGATTTAGTCATATCATTATAAGTGTCTAGTCAAAGAAGTATTATGCATGTAAGGTATAATGATAAGAAAAGAATAATGGAACATGACCCTTTGATCACTTCCAGGAAGTGAAAGACGATGATCCACGAGGAACCTCTATGGGGGAGGCAACGGTGATATGAAGGATCTTCCAACTTGCAGGTAACCAATATTGACTTAGTTTGATTTGGTTAGTACTACATGATGACGGTCACGGAATAAACTCATGTCCAAAAGCAGTCTATTTGAAAGAAAAGTAAAGAATGCTAAGCACGTGCTAAAAATGAAAGTAAAGTCAAAGTAAAACCATGGTCAAGTTGATGAGTTGCATAGTTATGCATGTTTCTATATTTCTCATGTGTATTATGAGTGTTTATCCCATGTGTTAGTATGTATGCTTATGTATGATGTTATGAATATGATGATAAACATAAAAGCAATCCGCTTCGGGATTTATATCTTCGGAAATTGTTAAAATTGAACCTATATCTGTTCACTATTTTTATAATCAAACCCGAAGTGGCTGGGACGATGACGATGACACCATGTTTGTCTAGTCACAATCCTATTGAGAAATCTTGTATTTCTCACTCCTACATTTCCGTGTCGTCTTCAAATGGAGCTGATGGCATCCATGGTAACACTTTTGATGGTACCTGTGTAACGCCCGAAAAATTTTATCGTTAATAACCGAGTTGTTCGATTTTTTTTTATCAAATAATTGAGGGTAATTAACATTCGACTAAAGATTTATTTAGGATCAGTTAATTAGCAATTAATTGGGTTTAGATAAAAGGGAATTAGGTCAGAAGTATAGAATATTTCATAGGAATTTTCTTAAACCGAATTATCGATTTGAAGGAAATTGATAAGATTACAATATTTTAAACTGTCAGAACTGAATCAATAGGATTGTATATCCAAAACCCCATGACTCAAGGCTGATTACTTAGCCACTCCATCCCTCCTTGGTGGCACCACAAAGACCACAAGATGAAGAGAGTTGGCTAAAATTCAGCCTTAAGCTCTCAACCAATCAAATTGCAAGTTTCCAACTACCTCATTAAGCCTTAATATCATCTTCCTTCCCTTTCTCCTTCAGCTAATTGTGCCTCCTCCTTTCCTAGTTCCAGCCTTCTTCTTCTCTTCTCCTCTCAACCTACTCCATCAAACCTTCAAGCTTTGACAAGGTTCCATTAATCCAAACAAGCTATTTAGCAAGATCACACCTAAGAGAGGTAGAGATTTAACTTGTTCTTGTTCTTTTGGTTATGGATGACTAATTGGGGCTTTATTTTCTCACTTCTTGATGTGATGATTGAATGAATATGATGATCTTTGGTTGGTTTATTGGTTGTTTTTTTATGCTAAAATTAGTTAAGAAGTAAGAAAAGGTGAAAGTAGGAAGAAGTGAGGGGCTAGAGGACCAAAATCCCTCGGCAGTCCATGCGGCGGAGTGTACAGCTCTGGTTATAGCTATTTTAATTTGATGAAACTATTTTTTTATGAAACTAGACATTCAGGGATTTCCATACACATATAACATAAGGCCATTGGATTAGTATTGAGAGAGATATGAATTTTTGAAGTTTGATCTAGGAATCAGGACCTTCATCCGGGCAGTGTGAGTTAAGAAGGGTGTAACTCACCCTACACAACTCCAAATTGAGTGAATCCAACGTTGTTTGAAAGCTAACATATGAGGGAATATCTTATAAAAATGTCAGAGTTAGATTCATTGCCAACTATTCCCAGTACATCAATGAATTTACCTTAAGTTCAACCTGGGCTGGAATAGGGTAGTCCAGTAGGGTCAAGTTTCAAAGCTTATATCTCGAATTATAGTCATGCAAATGATATGCAACTTATTTCATTTGAAAGCTTGTTCTGTTAGCTTTAAAATAATATAAATTTTGCATGATTTCGCCCAGATTTCTATTTTTGGTGAATTTTCTCTTATAAGAGTGCAATTCTGGCTAGAGACATATATGAATACTAGATCAAGTTTAGTTAATATCGGAACTCGGAACTTAGTGAATAGGAAACTAGATCAAGTTTAGTTAATATCGGAACTTGGAATTTAGTGAATAGAAAATTAGATCGGGTATGGTTAATGTTGGAACTCGGAACTTAGGAAACATATTCATAAAAGTTTTATAAGATCAATTGTGGCTTAATGTCGGAGGTCGGAATCACATAGCACATAAAACACTTAAACCTGGAAGTCGAGGATCTTCAATATGATCTTGGAAGTTGGTATCAGAATATGAAATCTTATACCCACATCTCGGAAGTCGAGAACTAGGACACTTTAAACTCTTATACACGTAATTCCAAAACTCGGTCCTGAATCAATCTCGGAGATCGATTCTAATCATAACCCCAGAAGTCGGGAATCAAAATATTGCCCTTATATACATAACCTCGGAAGTCAGGAATCAAGACATTGACCTTATATACATAACCCTGGAAGTTGGAACTTATATGATCTCGGAACTCGAAAGTCAGTCTTGAATTCGGAAGTCGGGAACATCAATAGAAATTAAAAGCTTGCGAGATAGGTTAAGACTTGAGATCTTAAAACTTGCACCTATTGATGTTGTTATATCCTTGGTATGATTATAATGTTCTACATTGAGTTTGCTGTTTTATTAAAGCTTCTTGGTTGCCTGGCACTATTCCCGGGGAAGTGGACATGATCCGCTATACTGCCGAATTTTCGGCAGAAGCATATGAAGTTATGATAGCTTGTGTTATGAAGATTAAGTTATGAATATTCTATATGCAAGGATATATGAAAGTAAATGATGAAGCATGTGTATGAATGCATTTAGCATGTCTCTATATGATTGGGTATGAGAATGAAAGGTTATGACTATATTAAATATGGATCCCTTCACTTGGAAGCAGTTAATTGGATCCTTTCTTATGAAGGCAGTTAAAGGATATGATGATGAGCCCATATTCCTAAGGAGTATGACATGGCGATCATAACCCGATAGGGTATGACATAGCGATCATACTTTGGAATATGGCATGATGAGATTCTACGATGAAATATATGATGATGAGTCCATATTCCTAAGGAACGTGACATGGCGATCACGCTTTGATGGGGTGTGATATGGCGATCATAATCTGGAATATGACATAATGATCCCACACCCTAAGGAATGTGACACGGCGATCACATCCTGATAGAATATGACATGACGATCATACTCTAGGACGTGGCAGGATGAACATATTCCTAAGAAGTGTGACATGGTGATCACAACCTGATAGAGTATAACATGACAGTCATACTCTGGAATATGTGTAACAAGCAAAGGAAGATGAAGGAAGGAAAGAAAATTTATGCGTATCTGAAGGCAATAGGCACGAGGCAAAATTTTACCAAGAAGAATAAGTTTTAAGATAAGGCTCCTAGTTATAATTTTGAGAAAAGGCCTAAGCCTATGTTTCTAAAGAATCGTGTCGGAGATGAATTTATTATTGGATTAAGGGTAGCTGAGTGAATAAGAATTTTGGAAAAGAATATACGGACCTCCTTGACATAGGCATTGTCATTACTACATATTGACGTCAATCACTACGATAACTGCTAATATTTGCAATTGCAAATTTTCATGAGTTGAATATCTAAGGTCTCATGTACAAGTGGCAGAAGATTTAGCAGCTACCACCAAGCAAGAGTAGTAGGATATAGAGCAAGGGAAATAAGTAAGAATCTCCAATAAACTGAACAATGATTCAAAGCGTCATAAGAATTAGACCAACCTGGGCACCAACATACTTCTTATGGATCCTTTGTACTTACTGAGACAGTTCCTCATAGCCATTAGCAAGCAATGCCGCGAAAAGGATTACCTCTGTAGGATAAGAGGTTTTTCCTCAACCATTCGTAGCCATGGAATTTTGGGGACAAAATTCTTTTAAGGAGGGTAGAATGTAACATCCCTACTTTCGTAAGAAGAACGTAATGGGAATTTTGAATTATTTCTCTTAGGCAGTGTGAGAATTTCTCAGGCAGCGCTATGCCATGACGATTCTCACACTTGGAATTATAGGGTAGTGTAACACTGCCGTTGAAAATATGGCACTGCCCTATGTTAAAAATTAGGAAATGACAACAGTGTCCTTGTAAACCTTTATCAATTACAATGACACCCAAAATTTTTAGAAATTATATTTTGACCCCAAAGAATTATTTCCACAACAACCCTTGGACTTTTTATAAAATGACCTTTGTGTCCACCCCATAACTTTTCATAAAATGACCTTTATGTCCCCACATCTATAGGATTAGCAGAATAGGGTTTTAAACGGAGCAGAATCGTGTAGTGAAAGCGTAGAAGTTTAAATCTCTACCGATTGGGCCATGGAGGCTGTCGGGTGTGAAATGATGTGGGGTGCCCCTGGACTTGCTCAAAATTACGAAAATGCCATTAGTTACAGAAAATTGAAAATAGAAAGGCTCCAGGTTTACGAAATTGTCTAATTTACTCCGTTAATTCACTTATTCGGTTTCAATAGTTATGTAAGGGCAATTATAGGTTAAGTGAATATTAATCAAGAGTTAACTAGGTATTAGTTAGGGAGATTAGGCTTAAGATAAATTAAAAATGAACATGTAGACATCTTACAAAACTATTAAGTAACGTTTGACCGGTTTGGAGAAAATCGGCGAAGATTCGGTATTTTAAACCACCAGAATCGAACCAGTAGGATTTCCTATTGGAATCCCTCACTTAAGTGGCTGAAATTCAGCCTCTCCTACCACATATGAGTGGCGTCAAGTGTTGCTCAAGATAGTGGAAAAACTTGGCTTTACCTTCATCAGATTTTTATCGTTTTCGCCTAGTTATTCGGTTTTATCAACTACTTAAGATTAATTAGCATTCGATTAAATTTTTACTTAGAGCCAATTAAGTATCATTTAGAGAAATTAGATATGAGAGAATTAGATTGAAAGCACAGGAAACTTCATAGAATTTTTTTCCAAAACTGATTTACCGATTTAAAAGAAATCGGTAAGATTTTGGTATTTCAAACTGTCGGAACCGGAGCAGTAGAATTTTTCTATGAGTGCCCTAGAATCAACGGCCAAGATTTAGCCAAATAGCTCCCGCAAGTGGGCACCTTGGCAGCCCTTGATGCTGGGGAGCTCAACCAAAATGGAAAGCCTTGAGGGATCCACCAATCACATGCCTTTACTTCCAAATATCTCTAACTTTTCCTTCCTTCCCTTATCATTTTCGTCCTCCCTCTCCAGCTGCTGAAGGTCATCTCATTCTCTTCTCTTTACTCTCATTTCCACTCCATTCTCATCCATTTTCAAGTCTCATCACAAGTTGCTTTCATCAAAGACACAAAATCAGCCTAGATTACACAAGACAAGGTAGGAAATCCTACTTCTCCTCTTATTTTTTTGATTTGGGGCTGCATGTGGGGCATGTATACTCTAAGATGTTGGTGTTTTATAGAGTGATGATGATGTTTTATGACTGATTTTGCATATATGTTGTGATTAAAATCGGATTTGAGGGTAAGTAGCTTGAAGGGGGAAGACAAATCTAGAGTCTGTTAGGATTTTCCCTCGGCGGTCCGTACGGTGGAGTGGACGGCTCCGCCTACCACTGTTTAAATTCGATGAAACCATTTTTAAATGAAATTAAACATCTAGGGCTTTCCATACATATATCATAATAGGCCATTGGATTAGTATAGAATTAGTTATGAATTTTTGAAGTTAGACCTAGAAATCTGGGTTCTCACCCAGGCAGCATGGCTTGAGAAGGGTGTATCTCACCCTATACATCCTCAAATTGAGTGAAACTAAAGATTTTTGAAAGCTAACACATGAGAGAACATCCCATAAAAATTTTAGAATTTAATTTGTTGTCATTTGTTCCCAGCACATCAATGAAGTTGGCTTAAGTTTAAACTGGCCTAGGATAGGACAGACCAGTAGGGTAATGTTTCGAGACTCATAACTCAAAATCAATTTAGGAAAATGACATGAAAATTAACTCATTTTATATCTTGTTGTGTTAGCTTTAGTTTGATATAAAATTCGTATGATTTCACCTAGTTTTCAATTTTTAGTGGATTTTCTTCTATAGGAACCCAATTCTGGCTAAGAACAGGACATGCTAAGATAAAATGTTTATATCTTGAGTTATACAACTCAAAATGAGATAGGACCAAAAAGGTTAGAAACTAGACACATAATGCTATGACTATCCAAAAATTAGACTCAAATAAGTTGAATTGCAATAAAGGTGGAGTATACCAAAATCGGGCATAATAGGAAGGAGTAAACTAAAAACCTTAAAGATGCTTGAATTGAACTTGATGAATGATTCTATGAATATCTATATAATGGCTGATCCATATTGAATTACAAGTTTGAAAGATTGTACTGGTGGTCTGGCACTATTCATGGGAAAGCAGACTCGATCCGTTATCTTGCTAAATTCGGCAAGGATTTATGAGAACTTATGCTATGAATGATTATGCTTTGAATGTATTTACGTTTACATGTCATATTCATGAACATCATGCATGCAAGTATATGCTTAGAACATGATATGATGTATAAAGTATGAGACATACTCATGAATGCACCAAGCGTCTGCATGCATGACAAGATATGAAAAGGAAAAAGATAATAAGAACTTGCAAGAAAGATGTACCAAGCTACCACGTAAGGCATGGCATAGACCCAGCTAGCGTGGGCCAGGCTGATCTTGTCTAAGACTTGGGCCACCACCCAGATTAAGGGAATAGACCGGTATGAGGGTCGGGGAAAGTAAACCCGTCACTCATGTATAGGTACGAGCTCGGACCTGAAAAGCAGGCTATCACCCAGGGGTGAGAGAGGCCATTCACCTCCGGGGGACCAAGTACAAAAGAGCAAGGTTAAATTGTAAGTTAAAGAGAGAAATGAATTAAGTCAAGTGCACTTGCATACAATCAAATACAAGCATCTATATGTGCATTTCTAATCATCTCATTATGTCATGATGCTATTATGACTCTTACTGAACCATATTGTACTATCTGTATCTTTGTGTCAGTCATATGAAATGGCAAGTGGTTGTTAAAATATGACCTGCTTCGAGAACAGTGTTTTCAACTTAAAATTTAACCACTGTGTGTTTATATGTGCTCATATTTTCATAAGAAACCGAAGTGACTGGAATGTTTATGATGACATTATAAGACTGTTTTGAGTTATCTACTGAGAACCTTAGGTTCTCACTGCCTGCTTGTATGTTTTTCTTTTCCGTAAACATTCCAGCACCCAAGTTGGAAACCAAGTACGAGGCAGAGTACAGGGCCATTCATGGAGCAAGTATCGGGCGTAAGCCAGATCAAGAGATCATTGAAGCTAGTAACGACTAGTCAGAAGTAGACGCTGTGTATTATATCAGTCACAATTTCTTTTAAAGTGTAATTATTTTATATTTTTCCATGTATCAGAGACTATTAGTCGATAATAAAGTAAGCAGTTAAAGGGTCATGTATTATATTTTCCATATTTTAAAGTTTTCTTAGCACAGTGACAACCTCTTAATATAACTCCATGACTCGAGCATGGCTTATATAATAGAGGGTGTTACACATGGCCCTTTAACTGCTCACTTTATTACTGACTAATAGTCTCTGATACATAGATAATAAAATAATTACACTTTAAAGGAAATTATGACTAACATAATACACAGCGTTTACTTCCGACTAGTCGTTAGCTAGCTTCAATAGTCTCTTGGTCTGGCTTACACCCGATTCTTGCTCAATGAATGGCCTTGTACTCTGCCTCACACTTGATTTCCAACTTGGGCGCTGGAATATTTACGGAAAAGAGAAACATACAAGTAGGCAATGAGAACCTATGGCTCTCAATAGGTAAACTCAAACCAATCTTACAATGCCATCATAAACATTCCAGCCGCTTCGATTTATTATGAAAATATGAGCATATATAAACAAATAGTGGTTCAATTTTAAGTTGAAAACACCTTTCTTGAAGGGGGTCATATTTTAATAACCACTTGCCATATCATATGACAGACATAGAAATACGGATAGTATAATATGCTTCAGCAAATATCATAATAGCATTATGACTTAACTAGATAATTGAAGATGCATATATAGATACTTATACTTGAATGTATGCAAGTGCACTTGACTTAATTTATCTCTTCTTTAACTTGCAACTTAACTTTGCCATCTTGTACTTGGTCCCCTAGAGGTGAATGGTCTCTTCACCCCTGGGTGATAGCCTACTTTTCAGGTCCGAGCTCATACCTATACATGAGTGACGGGTTTACTTTCCCCGACCCTCACACCGGTCTATTCCCCTTAAATCTTGTCGAGGGCTGGCCCAAGTTTTAGACAGTACCGCTCTAGCCCACGCTAGCTGGGTCTATGCCATGCCTCACGTGGTAGCTTGGTACGTCTTTCTTGCAAGTTCTCATAAATCTTATTCTTCTTTGGACATGATTATACATGCATATGTTACATGCATTCATTCATATAATTCATATTATGCTTAAATCATTCTTGCATATATGAATCTAATGAGTATAACATATAAATGTTCATAACAGTCACATAATTCACATATTTCTGCCGGAATTTCGGCAACATAACGGATCGAGTCCGCTTCCCCATGAATAGTGCCAGGTAACCAGTACAAATGCACAAACTTGCAATTCAATATGGACCAGCAAATATATATATATATATATATATATATATATATATATATATATATATATTCATAGCATCATTCATCAATTTCAATTCAAGCACCAATTGGGTTTTCGGTTTATTCTCTCCTGCTCTGCCCGAGTTTAGTATACTCCACCTTTATTGCAATTCAACTCATTTGAATCTAAATTTTGGATATGTCATAGCATTATGTGTCTAGTTTTTAACCCTTTTGGTCTCATCTCATTTTGATTTGTATAGCTCAAGATATAAAAATTTTACCTCAGACTACCTTGTTCTTAGCCAGAATTGGGTTCTTATAAGTAAAAATTCACTAAAAATAGAAACCTAGGTGAAACCATATGAAATTTATATCAAATTAAAGCTAATAGAACAAGATTTCAAATGAAATAAGTTTCATGTCATTTGCATGAGCATGTCCTGAGTTATGAGTCCCGAAACTTGACCCTACTAGACTACCCTATTCCAACCCGGTTTGAACTTAAGTCAACTTCATTGATGTGCTGGGAACAAATGGCAACGAATCTAACTCAATTTTTATGGGATGTTTTCTTATATGTTAGCTTTCAAAAAGCATTGGTTGCACTCAATTTGGAGTTGTGTAGGGTGAGTTATACCCTTCTCAACTCATACTGCCCAGATGAGAATCCAGATTTCTAGGTCAAATTTCAAAAATTCATAACTAATTCTATACTAATCCAATGGCCTTATATTTTATATGTATGGAAAGCCATGAATGTCTAGTTTCATATAAAAATAGTTTCATCAATTTTAATCGGCTGTAGACGGAGCTGTACACTCCGCCGTACGGATCGTCGAGGGGAAAACCCTAACAACTTCTTGAATTCTTCTTGGATTCATGTTCTTCTCTAATCAATCCATCCAATCTTCAATTCAAACTCACATATACACCTTAAACCAACCTTAATTCATCATCATCACTCAAGATAACATCAGAATTTGCAAGAAATTGGGAAGAAAGTGGAGTCCCAATTAGCCTAATTCAAAGAAAACAAGAGAAGAAGTTGGAATTCCTACTTTGGTGGTATGAAAGCTTGGTGGAACTTGATCTTGGAGTGAAGTTGATGGTTGGAGCTTGAGCTTGGGGATGAGAGAAGTGGAAGAAAATGAAGGAAAGTGGGAAAATGAGGCTAGTAGTGGGGAGGCCGAAAATGATAAGAAGAGAAGGAAAGAAAAGGTAGAGATTTTTTGGAGGCACTTTGCTTTGATTGGTGGATTCAACTTCATCATCAAATTTGATTTAGCTTCCCTCCTTCAATGGCTGATCAAGGCAACACATGAGGGGGTGGTTTGGCTAAATCTTGGCCTTCCATCATAGGGTTCTCATAGTATAATTTTTATTGATCCGGTTCCAATAGTTTAAAATACCAAAATTCTACCGATTTTCTTCAAATCGGTAAAACGGTTTTAGAAAAGTCCTATGAGGTTTCCTATGGTTCTAATCTAATTCCATTATACCTAATCATTCTAAACCACACTCAATTGGCTTTAAGTGAATGCTAAATCAAATCCTAATTGATCTTAATTATCCGATGAAAACCGAACAACTCGGTTAGTAATGATAAAATTTTTCGAACGTTACGCTCTCCACTGACTTGGCAGTCAATTGGCACCATCCATAGGCGTAGAAGTGGCTCACTTTTCAGCCATTCAAACTAGTGGTGTTAGTTTGAAATTCTACTAATTCGGTTCTGGTGGTTTAAAATACCGAATCTTCACCGATTTCCTTCAAACTAGCAAAACGTTGCTAAAAAAAAATCCAATAAGACTTCTTGTATATCTATTCTACCCTAATCTCTCTAAGTAATATCTAATTAACTTCTAATTATCCTCTAATTAATTTCTAAATAACCTTACCTAATTAATAAAATCAAATTACCTAATCAATAAAATCAAATAAATCGATTAATAGCATAGATTAAACGTTTCGCAAATCCAGAGCCTTTTTGTTTTCTATTTTTTTGTAGCAAATGGCATATTCATAATTTTGAGCAAGTCCAGGGACACCCCATGTCATTTTACACCTGACTGCCTCCATGGCCCAATCGGCAGAGATTTAAACTTCCACAGTTTCACCACGTGATTCTGCTTCGTTTAAAACCCCATTCTGCTAATTCTACAGGTGTGGGGATAAAAAGGTCATTTTATAAAAAGTTCTAGGGTTATTGTCAAAATAATTCTTTGGGGTCAAAATATAATTTCTAAAAATCTTAGGCACCTTTGTAATTAACAAAAGTGTACAGGGGCACTTTTGTCATTTCTTAATTTTTAACATATGGCAGTGCCATATTATCAACGACAGTGTTACACTACCCTATAATTCCAAGTGTGAGGATCGTCATGGCATAGCGCTGCCTGAGGAATTCTCACACTGCCTAAGGGAAATAATTCAAAGTTTTCGTTACATTTTGCTTACAAAAGTGGGGATGTTACAGTTGTTGGTTGAAATTTCTATGCTTGGCATTTTGGGGAAGCTTCGGTCTAGCCGTTATATTGCCGGATTTTCGTCAAAATTTTGGACGTAGTCATATCATTGCATATCAACATGTTTCTCGTCAATAATTACCATGCATGGAAGATGTAATTATGAGAAAAGAAAAGAAAAGAAATGATTAGATATGATCCTTCAATCACTTCGGTAAAGGAAGTAAGGGAAGGTGATCCACAAAAACAAGATAAGCGGGCATGATCCTTCGGTCACTTCAATAAAGGAAGTAACGGAAGATGACCCATAAAAGACCCTTCTACTTTGGAGGACAGAGGGCTCTAAACTCTCGAAAAATAAAGGAACCCTTGTCAGCTTAGTCTGATTTTAGATTAGTTGTGGTGATGGCCACAGAATGAGCTCAGATCCAACAGTAGTCTATTCCAAGGGAAAGTAAGAAATGTTAAGCACGTGCTAAAAATAAAAGTTTGTTAAAGAAAGACTCTGGTCAAGTCCATGAAGTTACATGAATGTGTGTGCATCTTTATTCTCTCATAAACATAGTTATGAATGTTTATACTATGTTCTCATATATATGTTCCTACCTTATGGCTTTGTGTCCTTTTATATTATGTTTATATGATGAAGAAACCTGCTTCGGGAACCTATGTTTTCAAACCCTTTAAAAATGAAATCTATGCATGCTCCCTATTTTCATAATTAAACCTGAAGTGGCTGGGACGATGATGATGACACATTAATAGTCTAGTCCGGATCCTACTAAGAAATCTTGTATTTCTCACTTTTATATTTCCGTGTCATCTTAAGATAGAGTTGATTGCATCCATGGCAGCACTTTCGGTGGTGCCTGACGAGATAAGATGAGGAGCTATCATGTTACTTCACCTAGCTAAGGAGAATCGAGATAGTAGCATAATATTTTCACTTTCTTGAGAGCCCTAGTTGGGTAGTTTATGTGTAATTGAGAGCATGTGGGAAGTCATGTTACTTGATTTGACCCATTATATATGTGATAATTTTTAAGTGTGATTATGACTCTTGATTATCGATAATTATATTATTATCCTAAGGTATTGTGTTATATTATTTCAATTTAATCATATGTCTTATCAGTAACTTAACGATACAAGGAATAACATCCATATATATATATATATGAGTAAGTAAGTGTTTAAAGGCTCAGTTTTCACGTATAAACGATTTATGAAAAAGAAAAATTTGCTATTTTCGTATATTATACTAATTTCAATGATAAAAACTTCCGCTAGTCATGGATAACAACTAGTAATGCCATAAAATGACTAAGTATAGTATGGTATTATTAGGGTATTATATTACCCATATCCATAAGTAATGTAAGACTTAACACATCCTCTTCACACTCAAAACCAGACATCTAGAGCGTAAGTTTGCATATCAATCACAGGATAGATTTTAATTTTATCTTAAGTTTGTGGGGTCCAACTCCACCCTAAAAACTAATTTAAAGAGGAATGGATATCAAAATTTTTATAGAAGCTATTGTGATTATATCTTTAAATAATGTCAAACTTAACAATACTCATTAATTATAGTGTTTAATTTTAGTATCAACTTTTTATGAAACATCATTGATTAACATTTTTTTAAAAGACAAAAATTTTGGGCTTATAAAATGCTAGTAATGGGAGGTACCCCAATGCTAGCAGGCATGACGCAAGTGCCCTGAATTGGGAATCCAACTAGTAAGAGTGAGTGATATTTACTTAGCTCTAACCATATTCAACACTCACCTTCTAAATTGGATCAATCTAAGGTTACTCAGTAGACTCATTGACATTGCCCCTCTATAACAGGGATTCTCCTTGTAGAGAGTTGCCCACCAACCAAGGACTTGAGTAGTTGGGGGAATCGAACTCATAAGGGATCTCAGATCTAGGAGTAAAATTTCAATTAGTTTATTGACAATGTTTTGATTAATTAAAATATTTTTCTAAATCATTTAATAATTAACAAAATTTCTAAATTTTATATAATTTTTGGTAATATTATTTCTTTACAATTATTATTGATTATACAAATTAAATACTATTTTTAAATTTATATTTTTGATATGACAAGTACATTTTATATTATAAACCTTTTATAATGTATACATATCTATATTAATAGTATGATACATTTGATAGTATGATACATTTAATATACATATATAATATATGTATATGTGTGATTTTTATTTTGACACATTATTAATATTAAAGTTTTTTTATATTATTATCTAACTACATATTATCACATTATTAAAACATTGAACTCTTATTATAATTACTTTCAAAATTATGTATATAATAATAATAGATAAATGATTACTAATCTAAAATATATTTTACACCAACAATTATTAAAATTATATATAAGTTATTTTTATTAACAATTATTGTTTTATAACAAAAGAAATGAATTGTTTTTATCTTATGACTTCCGAAACTATGTGATATAAGAATTTAAAAAGCAAAGAAAATCCAACACACACAGAGTAGTAAGTCGTAATCCAGCAGCAGCACACAATACAGCGATTGTTATCCCAACGTTTATCCTCTCAGTCAGCATTGCAACGCAGCCTCTGCAGTTTGCAGTCTGCAGAGGACATCAATGGCCGTGGTGGTCCGTTGCCCCTGCTTCCTCTCACGCCCTCGCTTTTTCCCACAATCTCAATTCTCCGCCTACAAGCCCCACTTTCCCGGTCAGTTTCCTGTACCGTCTTTTTGCTATAAAATGGAGTTCAAAATGATAACTTTCAACGTGGTTGAGATTTTGAAACAATTTTTTTTTTCCCTTTGTCGTACTTGTACTTTTGGTACTTGGAAATCTGTGACTAAATTGTATTTGTTGTATGATAACCTAAGATTTTAAGTTCGTTATAAACTTATAATACTGCATGGTAAATTAGGCATGGATCAACTTTCAAATGATGAGGGAATGCTTTTCTTTAAAAAAATAAAACTATGATTTTAGAATTTAGATCATGTGCCAAGCACTGTATCTTCATTTTTGGCATCTTATTTAAACTGCAAAGTTTCCCAAAATAATGAAAATATATGGTGCGGATTCATAAGATGGTGATACTCACATGGAATTAAACTTGTTGAATGAATCAGGAAAATTCGCTTGCCTTTCTTTTAAAGTTGACAAATTTGTTCCATTGGTTAAAGTTACATGTGATGGGTCTTCTGAAATTCCGAGTATGCTGCACTGCTCAAAGTGTAAGGTATGATGGTGAGTCACGGCATTCCTGCCGCTCTGCTCCTTGATTTTCAATTGCTATTTGAATGCATATTGGCTAACACTATCTATAATGGCAACTTGAAAAGCTTGTTAAGTTGTTATGCTCCCAATTTACTTGCTTGCACAAAAGTTTCTTCCCCTTGTAATGTTTAAGAATTCTCTTCACGAATTGTTGTTCTGGCATATGATTGGAATTGTTGCCTTGCCAGGAAGACATACGACAAAGGTTCCCATCACTAATATTTTTGGCTGGCAATGTTTTGATGTTCTCGACTCCTTCCAAAGCTTTGGCTGAAACCTGTGAGGCTGATAACTCTGTTTTCAATATGCCTATACTGCTAGCAGTAGCCCTCATTGGAGCTACTGTAGGAGGTAAGGTGGTATAAGCTGCCTTATACAGTTTTATTTCACTCATGGACGTTTCTATCACCACAGACTTGTAGAGTAGACCTTCATTATGTTTCAAGATATTGTTACGGACTTGATTTTTATTTGTTGATTTAGTTTGTCTGTAATATAATAAAGAACTAGCATATTACTTAACTATATTTGTGTTCAATTAAAATCTTAAAATACTTGAGGGCAGTTTAGGAGTTAAGAGGTTCAGCTATATGAAGCATGAATGCCTCTTGAAAGCCCATTGTGTTTTCTTCTTAACTTATCTGCAAGCTTTTTAGGCAGAGAGAAAGGCTGGGGGAGGGGGGAGTTTCCTTAAAGAAAATAAAAGAGTAATAAGGGGAAAGAAACAGAAGAGAACATTGGTACAAGTGATATCTGCAGAAATTCTTGAAGAGACAGAAAGTGGAGTTGGTAAACATTTTAGAGAAAATAAAATAAGTGGAAAAAAAATTAAGGTGGCTTACATCCTTTGATATCTTATTTCTGGACATCATAAGTTATCATAACTTGTGCTTCTGCTAAGCTGTAGTAGATGCATTTCATGTGTTCTTTTATCCATAATTGATTTACTTTCTTTTTCTTGACTTCGTTGATCATACGGCAGGGTTGCTTGCTCGGCGACGGAGAGGAGAATTACAGAGGTTAAATGAACAGTTACTCCAGATCAATGCAGCTTTAAGGAAGCAAGCCAAAATTGAGTCCTATGCCCCTAGCTTGAGTTATGCTCCCATTGGTGGTAGGATACCTGATAGTGAAGTTATTATTGACCCAAAGAAGCAGGAGCTAATTTCTAAGTTGAAAAATGGAAAGAACTTTCTGAGGAATCAACAGCCAGATAAAGCATTCACGGAGTTTAGGATTGCCCTTGAACTTGCCCAGAATCTGAAGGATCCTATTGAGGAGAAAAAAGCTGCTAGAGGTCTAGGTATGTTATCTTTCCTATTTCGCTTATATACGTGTTTTCTGACTTTGGCTTTTGTGTGCATTGAATGAGTGAATAATTTTACAAGCAGATTGGTGAATACAATGTAAATATTGCATATTTCAGGAGCTTCACTTCAAAGACAGGGAAAGTACCGCGATGCTATTAAATATCATTCCATGGTTTTGGCCATCTCTGAAAGAGAAGGAGAGGACTCTGGGAACACAGAAGCTTTCGGGGCAATTGCTGATTGTTACACTGAGCTTGGAGACCTTGAAAAAGCAGGGCAATTCTATGACAAGTATATTGCAAGGCTTGAAAAGGACTAATCAGTCATTCTGAGATTCCTGACTTGTTTAACATTTCTTCATAAGAGTGAGAGAGTAGTCAGTTTAGGACGAGTTGAATTTCCTGATGGCTTCTCACCACCTGTTTTCTGAGGATTTTGTTTTTCCCAAATTCGTGTTCCCGGTATTTAGAATTCATGTGTTAAAACTGTTGCTGTGAATGTGAAATCGATATTACCCTTTTTGAGGGAGAGTTAAATGAGAGATAATTCGAGCTTGATTCTCTACTTTGCACAAGGGAGCATTGCTAATTTTAACTTGAGCTGGTAACTTACGGCTAGGTCGACAAGATTTTGAAACCATATTCGTATCTAGGAATTATGGTCATCATTAAGCGTTATCTTTGAGTTTGGATCCTTCACTTTCTCATGAAATTTTGTCGTGAAGGTGTTTCAATCTAAGGACAATCCTTTCAACGGTCTGAATCATATTCTAATTGAAGGCAACATCATATATTTATCTTATTTATGTTGTGTTATATGTTTTATTTTATTGGATTAATATAATACTGCTAGAGTTCATAACGAAACTCTAATCCCCTAAATGACAATGTTATATCTTCTATGCAGACTCAATTCCGTTGGAACTTGAATTTCTCTAGTGAAAAAATTAATTCATGACGATTTTCCCTTCTTCTCTGCAGCGATACAGTATTACTTTATGTCATGTTTATGACTTCTTGTAAACCACAAAGGAAGAACGATGCGGGAATGGCAATTTAGCACGAGTATGTATAACTGGCGTTTTTCTTTGATTCTTTTGGATCTAATTATTTCGGCACAGAGCACTTTACTGTGTAAAGTAATGCCTATTTCACACTTCAATGTGAATTATTACTCTTATATTACAAGTTTTAATTGAGTTTCTTTCAAATGTTCTTCTTTTTCATTAATCAAAATAATGGTTTAAGATTATTTTTTTATTAATTATAATTTCATCTAAGTTTATTATCATTAATTTAATTGATAATTAATGTAATTTTTTTAAAATATTTTTTAATATTAATCTTATTTTTTAATTTTATAAGACAATTAAATATTATAGATATTTATGATTATTTTCTTTTAAATTTAATTCATTTATTCATTGTTTGAATAAAAAGGGTGACAAAGGACACAAGAAATCTAGTGAATGCTACTAGTTACTTACATTCTCATTCGTACGGATCTAGAGCACCTACCATCTGCTACTAAACAGTGATGTAATACATCATATCTCTTGAAAAATAACTCCTTGTAATACACGTCCTACTGTGACTCCATGATGCTGCTAGGGATGGCACTGGCCTTAGCCGCGCTGGGGAGTGGCTCACCATTTTCCATCCTTGCAATCCCATTATGTCCCCGTTAACAATTATCGCCACTTTTGTTTTTTTTTATCACTGCTTCTCGACTTCCCATTGGTCCTTGCAAAGATCCCCCGAACAAGTGAAAGAATGAGAAAAATATAAAAACATATACTAAAATAATGAAGAGATTTTTTTTTTTTTTTTTTGGTTATACACACTCACACGCTCAGGGATGGGGATTAAGGGGGCTCTGCCCCTAGAGAAGTCGAACCTGCGACTCTCAATGCAGTCTTCTACTGGATGCAGGATAACCACTGCGCCAAAGGCGCAACTGCAAAGGCGCCAAAGACCCTCAGTTAAGAGTTGAAACGACGAGAGAAGCCGTTGGCAATGGACTAAAGCCTTATGATAGTGTGTGGACTGCAGTGTATGGATGGCGGGTGAAGGGAAATAAGGTTGTTATGTGGTTGGCAGGGTGGAGGCAATGTTGGGCGGTGAGTGGCTAGAGGCTGCATGGAAGGAGGGTGGTGTGTGACTCGATGAATTGAGGTCTTTAGAGAAGGATGGGAGGTAAGGGATGGTGGCGATCGGAGTGTAGAAAGTGTTGGAGGAGGAATTAAGATAGCATAGTTCGAAGAGCTAGTATAGTTCATTTGCATGCTTTCACTGTCTTAAGGGGGGTATATTACATATGCAATTTGCTATTTCTATTATAAACAAATGACGAATAATAGGGGCGTTCCATGCAATTTTATCATTAGTCATTAGCTCTTGCACCCTCTAGAGTATAAAATCATGAATAATAGACCCTCGAGCTCTATTGATATAAGCCATTGGTGTTTATAATTAATTTATTTAATATAGTTGTCTATTTTAGTTTATTCTTTTGGATAAGACCACAAGGTATTTTTATAGGTTTAGCTCATTTAAATCATCTATAAGATTAATCTTCATTCGAATGCAAGAATATAAGAATTATGTAGTCTTTTTACAATATATATACATAATATTTTACCGTTTAATGTTATATAGTTTGAGATTAATTTTAATGCACTGTCAATGTAAAAGAATTTTACACCGACAGCCAATTAGAAACTTTCTATTTGTAGAATTTATAATAGGTGATTGAGTCAAATATTTATACTAATATGACAATATATGATTGAATATTTATATAAAATTTATTTTATACTGATAGTGCATAGAAATTAAATCTGTATAGCTTAAAAATTATTGAATAAACATAAGATATCAAAATTCGTTAGTACAAGCCCGTAATTTTTATTATAATTTTTTTGCTTATCATCAGTGTTCTTAAAAATTAAGATAACTTGGCGATTTAAATTAGTTACATTTAATGAATATGTGTTATCATTACTTGTGGATGGACAAGCACGTGTGCTATCAGTCTTTAGTTTTATTTTTCAATTTTTATGATTTTTTTTTAACCAAGATAGATACTGAATTGCATTATGGAAATGAGCAATACAAATGGTCCCTTAGGATGCAAATAAGAAAAGAGGCTAGCCCAACATCCCAACTAAGACTAGTAGGAAGAAAACAATAAACTCAACTAAGTGTATGTTTGTGAGTTGAGGTTTTGGAGAGGAGGGAAGGGGTTGAAGAGAACTCACAAACACACCGTAAAGGGATAGAGTAGCTTGAGAGACTTTCAGTCCATCCAGGAGTTTCCAGACTGAATTTGCCATATCCTGCGTAGCCAGATCTTTCTCTTCAAACACATTATTATTTCTCGCCTCCCAGATAAACTAGTAGGCTATGACTACTCTGCTCAGGATCTCCTTCCAGTCTGGACACGATTTAATATATACTATTAACTACTCCCACCACTGAGTAAAATGATCAAGGTTGGAGGTGTCAATGAATCTATCTAGGAAAACCAGGCACCAAACTGAAAAGGAATGAGGACAGCTCAGCATACAATGAATCACAGATTCATGGTGAGTCGCAGAACCACTAAGGAGAATCTTCGATTTGATGCTGACCGAACTGGGACTCCTTCATGCAATAGCTTCCAGAGAAAAATCTTGATCTTGTGAGGGACTTTTAAGAGCCCAAAAGGATTGCTAGAGAGTTTTCTCCTTCACGTAATCTGGAAAGACTTCTAAGAGGAGGGGGGGGGGTGAAAGAAGGAGAACGCCAACTTATAACCAGATGCCATAGTGTATTTGTCCCCTTTGTTTAGACTCCATATGATCTCATCATTCGATTCCGATGGAGATATTGATAGGATTTGGCAATGCCACCTCAGATGCGAATTTTGAATGAATCAGCTCAATATTCCAAGACCTGTTATCAAGCATGAGGTCTCGAACCAGAAAAATCCAAGGCTCCCGGGGGATCTGTCTGGGGACGGTGAAGGGGTACTCCTTATGCAGCCTTGGGTCCTCATAAACCCTGATATTGCCCCCTTGCCTAACTCTCTGTCTAAGGCCTTTCTCCAACACTTTTCGTCCTTCAAGAATACTATGCCAAGCCCAAAAAGGATTACACCTTATCTCTGCTGTTAGGAAACTCCCATATCTGAAGTACTTTGCCTTGAGAACTTTATGAAACAGAGTTTTGTTGAGTTACTAGCCTCCACCCTTGTTTGGGCAAAAGAGCAAGATGCATTGCTTTGAGATCTTTGAAGCCCAGCCCCCCTTCACCTTTTCTTCGACACATTTTGGTCTAGCTCACCCAAGCCATTTTCTTTTCATTACCTCTCTGCCCCTACCAAAATCTTGTCATCATTTTATGGAGATCACCAAGTAGAGAATCCGGAAGTTTAAAACAAGCTAAGGAGTAAATTGGCACTGCCTCCCTTACAGCTTTTATGACAACTTCATGACCTACTACTGACAAAAAATTACATTTCCAACTCTGGAGCTTTTTGCTAACTCTCTCTTTGATGAAAGCAAAGGTCACCTTCTTAGAGCTATGCTTAGTGGAGGGAACCCCCAAATATTTGTTTTGTGCTCCAACATGAGGAGCATTCGTTCGCCGGCTAACTGAGGTCGCGACCGATGTGGGGTATTGCAACTAAAGAAAATAGCTGATTTATTTAGATTAATCTTCTTATCATTGCATTCCTCATGCTTTTTTAGAACTTCCAGCATGTTATCGCAGTGGGATAGGGAGGCATTGCTGAAAAGGATAGAGTCATCAGTAAAGAGAATGTGACTAATTGGGGGGCTTCTATTGCAAATCTTTACACCTTGTATCTTCCCAGTTTGTGCTGCTTTGTGGAGCAAGAAGAATAAAACCTCCGCACAAATAAGAAAAGGATACGGGAATAGAGGATCCTTTGGTGGAGACCTCTATTTGGCTTGAAATGGCCATAAGGTTGACATTCCACAATAATAAAATAAGAAACAGTAGCCCCAAATTTCTTGACCCAATTTATCCACCATGCACTAAACGCCAATTTTCTATATCATGAATAAGAGGAAGCTCCACTCAACTTTGTCATATGCTTTGCTTATATTTAGCTTCAAAGTCATCTCAAACATTCCTCTTGTCTTCTTATTCTTCATATAATGTATACATTCATGTGCCATGAGGATGTTATTTAAAATTAATCATCTTTTCACAATGTGCTCTGCTTAGTGCCAATAATTCTATTCATAAATCTTTGTAATTAATTGTGAACGCCATATCTTATTCGAATTTTTTTATCATTATCAAAAAAATAAAAAAAATCAATTGTTTTCTAGTTCTTTCATTCTTCTAAATTTTCAATAAATTTTGTTTCTTAATTCCTCTATCTATAATCACTTTTCAATCTCATTCTATCTCTTTATCTCTATAACCACATTTTAATTTTTATCTCTATTTTTCTAGATCACCAACCAATCCATTCTCTTCTTTGATATCCTATATTTTTGAAATTGTTAACAAACCAAATCTTCTTCTCTCTATTTATTACTCATCTCCAAAAATCTCTCTCGTTTTTCCTCTATAAATAAAGATCCATTATCACACAATGAAGGGAACTTTTCACAATTCTTCATTCTCATATCTTATCACACCCTCCTCACCTTCACTTACCTCTTCTCAAATAATTCCATCGTAGCTCTCACCCTCACACACCATCTTCACCACGCACTGCCACTCACCACCACATACCACCATCAACAGCCCCCTTCAACACCAACTAACACATATTAAACCTCAACCCCATAAACAACCATCTCGTTTTTCTCTGGCCGCGGGTGACCACCAAAGCCTTGTCCCCTCCCCTTTTGGTTACGTGGCACGGCAGCTATTCAGTCCCTTCCTGGTACGTATGGTTCAATAAAGTTTTTGGGGCTCTTGCTTCATTTTCCTTTTAAAGTGATGCTGTCTTTTTTTTTTTTTTCTTGTTTTGAATGTCTTGCTGTGTTTGATGTTGTTGAGCTAATATCTTTTTTTGGTTTTTGTTAACTTAACGTGTTTTGGGTTATTTTTATTTTATTATTTTTTGTTCCATTTTAGTGCCATTTGAGATTTCGTAGAGCTTTCTTTTTGCAGCGTAATAGTCCAAGGCTTCCGGGGTCGAGAGCGAGAAATGATAAAAAGGGAAGTTAAATCATTAGAATTAAATATATAAACAAAAGAAAAATGAAAATAGAAAAAAATAATGAATAATAAAAGTGCAAAAAATAAAAATAAAAAAAGTTTGAGCTACTTGAGGATTGAATGTATGAGTATTGTCTATCTTTTGAGCCTTCACATTCCTTAGCAGTCGAAACGTTCCTCCTTTCAAATGCTAAAAATTACAAAAAAAAAAAAAAAAATCCTTTTAAATCTTTACAATTCGCACAATGATCATTGAGGGTGACTGAGTAGCTGCTGCTATCTTTATTGCTTTTTGAATCATAAAAGTTTATTGTGTAGCCTAATGCTAATTTCAATCTTGTACAAGAGCGGATTTTATTTCAAATAAAACTGTTTTCACAAATCAAGTAAAATCTCTTCATAAATAAAATTCATTAATACACATTCATTTTCTTGTTATCTTTGGCAACTAGAACTTTCTTTTTGTGAATAATTTTTTAAAGGGAAAAATAAATGTCATTAAAGATACTAATTATTTTGCATAACAAGTTCTAAGGTAACCATTATATAATGGATGTATTGGGGATGCTATGAGATTAAGTTTCCACCATTTTTTGTACATAATTAGACTCCTAAACCCAATCTCTATTTGAAAGACCAATTTTCCAAAATAAAAGGGTTTTTCAATTTTTCCCATAAATAAAAATTGGTAGTAACTTCATTGAATATATTTTTCAATAATCTTTGTTGCCTCCCATCGTGATGCTTATCGGGCATATTGTGATAGCAGTGCACTAAGATCTTTGAAATAATTTTGTCAAAAAAACCTAGCAAAGACCAATTGGCCTTACGTGTGAGCCCTTCGGACACGTTATGACATCGGTGCACTAAGATCTTTGAAATAATTTATAAAAAAAAAAAAAGAAAAAAACTAACAAAAACTAATTGGCCTTACTTGTGACATATCTCTAGCATCATTCACTTTTGGTATGAGGCAATTTTGGGTATGATTAAAGCTCTTCAGCATTCTACCGCCT
Organism: Pterocarpus macrocarpus; assembly: GCA_031439585.1. Taxonomy (NCBI): domain Eukaryota; kingdom Viridiplantae; phylum Streptophyta; class Magnoliopsida; order Fabales; family Fabaceae; genus Pterocarpus; species Pterocarpus macrocarpus. The sequence goes on from CM062516.1 coordinate 32,614,714, forward strand.
ACAAAGATACTCCTTACTGCTCTAAAAACATCACTACTAACTAAGACCCAAAAAAATTGAAAGAATTTTCCAGTGTACCCATCATCTCCTAGAGCACTTTCGGCATCAATAGAGAAAATTGCCCGTTTCATTTCAACAATAGATAATGGCTTGTTAAGCAATCTATTCATAGTAGTAGTCACCTTGGGTCTCAACTCTTCAAACTCAATTGAAGGATCAATGGACATGTTTGATGAGGATAACTCCCTAAAGTATGTCACTACTACCTTAGAAATCCTCTTTGGGCTTGAAACCCGTTGTCCGTTATTATCATTTAGCCCACATATTTTATTCTTCCGATTTCTAGCTTGGGCTCTAGCATGGAAAAACCTCATATTTTGGTCCCTGCACTTTAACCACTTGACTCTAGATTTCTCCTTCCAGAATCTTTCCTCCATTTGATATGCCTCAAGTAATTCTTTTTCAATGTTTTGGATCACCCTGCCATCCACCTCAACCCCTTAATTTTTTTGTTTTTGTTTTTTTTTTGGGTGCAGCAAGCTCTAATTTTAGTTGCTCAAATTTTTGCCTTGAATTCATGTTGCTCTTGCATTGTTATTGAACTATCACGTGTCTACAATGTTTAAGTTTTTGAGCCAATGAAAACATTGGAGACCCAACCACTTCAACACTCCATGCTCCACAAATAATCTCCCTTACTTCTTCATTTGCACACTACCCCTCCTGAAATTTGAATCTTTACTTTGCCTTAGAAGGCGATGGATAAGAATTAAGAAGCAAAAGGGAGTGATTTGAGCCCACTTCTTCTAGTTGCTGAACTATCGCATGTGGGCAGTTAATCCTCCATTGTGTTGTTGTCAAGACCCTATCCAAGCGTTCTCTTATAAGCCCTTCTCCTTACCTCCTATTCGACCAAATGAAAGCATTGCCTACCATCCCCAAATCCACCTAACTCACTTTATTCATGAAATCAACAAAGGCATTAATTGAAAATTGATTTTCTAACTACCTCTTTCTTTTTCACTGAAGCTATTTATAGCATTGAAATCCCCTAAGACTATGATGTTTCTATTCGAGCTCCTTATTTGTCTCAATATCTCCTCACAAATTGTGTCTTCCTTAAAGATTCATTGCTATGAAGATGGTCATATATTGATGCTTTGATAAAATATGAGCCATGAGCAAGAACTTGCACATTCGTTGTCCCCTTCCAACACAACACCAATCCTCCTGTCTACCAACCGGGTCCATATAGAAAACGTTAACAAATCCGCACCCTGTAACATCCTCCTAACTACAATACTATGCTTAAGTCATAGTACCACACTCGGAAGTTGTTACCGTTGCTTTAACGGACCTTGTATGACAGCGCTCTTCGGCCATCTTCAATATCTCCAGCCAAATCTAGGTGCCGCCTTCAGTATGTCTTGAGCTATTTGGAGATAATACGGAAATGTATATAGGAGTGAGAATTAATAGGATTCACAAAAAAATTACATGTCGTGTCATTGTTATTATCTCCAGCTACTTCGGTTCATTATAAAAGGTGAGCATGTTATATAAATATATTCAGTTTTATAGTTTGAAACCATATTATTCGAAGTAGAGTTCATTTATTCAAGCACTTGATAAACAGAGCAAGAATTAAAGCATAAGCATAGCAAATTGTGAGTGATTTCGTAATAATAACAATAGTAGATTGTGCATGTGCAATGGCTCACCATGAATATCATGTGAATGCAATTATACTTTCTTTTCTTCCTTTACTTGACACGCCTAGTGTTAGGTATCGCAATTCCTAGGGTGTCTACATGCATATATCTTTATCTTTAATCTTTACTACCTTTAGGTAGTCTGACCTAGGAGTGAACTCAACTCGTGATCGTTGTCATACAAAACTAATCTACAAGGGGATCCACGTGCCTATAGTCTTGGAGGGATCTCATTTTGGCCATGTGTCTCCAAGGTAGAGGGAACTCATAGCTTTAACTGCCTTCACAAGGAGGGACCTATTAACTGCCTCCAAGCGAAGGGATCTCATCTTATCTTTCATGTGCTTTCATAGTTCATGCTCATATTTTTTATGTATGAGAGGTTCTGTACATTTTCTGTACCTGGATTTCAAATATTTATGCTTGCATGATATGCATCCATGGACATAACATATAAACATGTTTATCATTCACACATTCCTGCCGAAATTTTGGTAGCATAACGGATCGAGTCCGCCTCCCCATGCATAGTGCCAGCTCACACAGACATTTAGTCACAATAGCAGAGTTAACATCATACATTAGTCTGTAAGTGATATTATAGATTTACAACTATCAAGTTCTAATTGAATTTCATTCATGCAGTAGAGTAGCCAAATACTCAAATAACAATTCTGCCTATAGCACCCAAATCTGCCCAAATTTATAATTCATGCCATAAATTCTGCTTAATTCCTTTGGACTTGAATTTTGGACATAATAAAATGCTATATATATGGTTTCTAACCTCTTTAGTCCCATTTGATTTTGATAAGTATAGCTCCAGTTATTGAGGATTTACCTTGACCTGCCCTGTAGCTAGGCAGATTTGCACCTTCAAAAGTAAAAATTTATCAAAAATCGAAATCTACTTGGATTCCTACCAAACCTATGTCGTTTTAAAGCTTATTGATTCATTTTCACATCCAATAAGTCCCATGTCATTTGAGTAAATAGAGCTCAAGTTGTAACTTTGCAAAGTTGACTAATCTAAACTGCCCTGCTCTAGTCCAGTCAGGACATGGGGCAAATTTACGAATTTACTGCAAGCAACAGGTGTTGAATTTGGTTCTGAAATTTTTATGGCATATTACCCTATGTTAAGGTGAGTTATGCCCCTCGAAATCCAGTCTGCTCAGAATCAGGGTCAGAATCCTAGGGTTAACTTAAAAAATTCATATCTCATTCAATACTAATCCAATGGCCTTATACTTTATATGGTTGGAAAGCCCTAGATGTCTAGTTTCACTTAAAATTAGTTTCATCTCAGTTTGGTGTCTATACACGAGTCCGTATAGTGCGTAAGTACGGACGCCGTGGGGATTTCTCAACTTAATAGATTCTATTTTATGGCTTTTTGTGTTTTCTTATTCAAATCTTAATCAACCCAAGCAAATACATGCTAAACCGGCCATAAATCATCACATCATCACCATATATCATCAATTAAACGAGAGAAGAAAGTATTCCTAAGAGTCATTAACTCAATAAAATCAAGCAAAGAAGTTGAATCCTACCTCAAATTGGTGTAGAAACTAGCTAGATTTGAGCTCTTGGTGGAGGAAGTGGGTGGTGCTTGGAGATTTGAGGAAGAAGAATGAAGGGGGGAAAGTTAGTTGAAGAGGGCAGCATGAAAATGAGGGGATTTGAAGGGATTTAAGGAAATTTTATAAGGCTTTGGTAGTTGGAATCTTGGATTGTAATTGGTTGTTATTTGTATGATATTCCTTTGGCCACTTCTCCCTATTCTTGTGGCTGCTGGTGGCTCCACTTAGTGGGGTGGTGGTGGTTAAATTCTAGCCACCCATGTTAGGTTTTTAATTGTATAAAATTCTACTGATTTGGTTCTTGCAGTATAAAATACCGAATTTTTACCAATTTCCTTCAAATTGGCCAAATGATCTTGAAGAATTTTGTGAGGTTTTTAATGTTTCTATTCTAATTATTTCTGTTCCGGACTACAACGTAGGAGCCCAACTCGGCCCAATGGCTAGGCCCAAACACGTAACGGACTTATAGTCTGGGATTAACCTTGACCGTTTATCCGAGTTGGGGCCCGAACTTGGGCTGAACCCTGTGCCTTGGTATCGCGGAATGACTTCCCTCGTACGGCCGGAAAACTCGAACCCATCTGATATCCCCAAGATAACGAATGTCCAGGGTTATCCCCTAAAAAGGCGGGATCAAATCCCCCTTTCCTCTCAACTACTCATCAGTATAAAAGAGGTCCAACTTCGAGCTACAGGTATCTTTTTTTACCTACCTCTCACATATTCCTACACTCACTGACTTGAGCGACGGAGTCCTTGCAGGTACACCCCCCACCGCCATGGAACGCTCCTTCAAAGCAGCTTGAGATCCCATCCTCGGTTCGGAGATTCCTCAGGTAACCCACATCCGAACATTGGCGCCGTCTGTGGGGAACTCACGCTGCTCGCCACCATACCACGGCTATGATTGCAACAATGTCTTCACTCCCAACGAGAGAATGCACGGCGGGACACGCCCCTGTAAGTCACAACCAACCACTCATCGAAGGGTGAACTGCCTCCGACTCGGCTTCACGTGCCGGAGAACGCCAGCATAACCAGAACTCAGCGGCAACCCGCACCATCATCCGGGCTGCGGGAAACGTGGTTGCCTCCAGGGTCGAAATTCGCCCTCGGGCCAACACCGACCCGCTCGCCGAAATGTTAACCCTGATGCGGGAGCAGGCCACCCGCATTCAAAGGCTGGAGGAAAACCTGGACCACATGAAGGACTCAGAACGAAGGCGACGTCGGGAACGACATAGGCGCCACCACGATAGGAGTCCGGATTATTGAAGAGGCCAAAGTCCAAGGGAGAGAAGTCGAAGCTCGGAACGTCGTCACCATGGGGGCTCGCAGTGTGGGAATGCATCCCACGGCCGTAAAGAGCCTCGGGTGGGAAGTACACGCCGCCACGACGAACATTCTGACACCCGACCTCTCCCTCGATACAACGACGAACGAGATAGACGCGGTTCCGAGCGACACGAGGACCCCGAAGACAGCGAGGACACACCATTCTCCGACTCCATTATGAGAACGCTGCCTCCCAAGGGGTTCAAGCCCCCATCCGACATGGAACCATACGATGGGAGCACGGACCCCCAGGAACATATGGACGCCTTCAGATCCAGAATGGCACTAGCCGGAGCTTCGGATCCCGTCAAATGCTGAGCTTTCCCAATAACCCTGAAAAAAGCCGCGTTGAAGTGGTTCAACTCTCTTCCTCCTAGGTCGATCAATCGATTTTTCAACCTTGCTTCAGCTTTCTTGGCCCACTTCACTACCAAAAAGTTCAAGCCAAAGCCAGTCTCCAGCCTCCTCGGAATTCACCAGCGACAAAACGAGTCGCTCCGAGACTTTCTCGAGCGATACAATGCCGAATCTTTGCTTGTCAATGAGGTGCAGACTCAAGCGGCCATTCTGACACTACTAAACGGATTACGACTGGGACCGTTTAAAACTTCGCTGTCCAAAAGACCGCCAGAGTCCCCGGAAGAAATACAAACAAGGGCCGAGAAGTATATCTTTCTCGAAGAAACGGAGAAGGCCACTGCCAACCCCGTAAGGAACCAACTCGACAGGAAAACCGGCGGCCAAGACGAACACCCGAGGAAGGACATACGTTCCAGGGCCGGTAAGTACAATGACTACACCCCCCTCAACGTATCCCTATCAGAGCTGTTCCAAGAGGTCGACCAAGTCGAGAGGTTCTCCAAGCCAAAGGTCCCGAAGATGAGAGCCAACACTAACAAGTCCTTGTTTTGCGAGTATCACAACGGTTTTGGACACAAAACCGAAGATTGCTACGACCTCCGAGATGCTGTGGAACAGTTGATAAGAGAAGGTAGATTGGTGAAGTACGTGGCTTCCCAAAGAAGTCCATGAAGAAGGCGAGCTCCCGATCACGGGGACGAAGAAAGAAGGAATCCGAGGAGCAGGAGGACCTCGGAGCCGGAAGCAAGTCAAGGCAACGACGCGGAACAGATCACAAGGACTATCAACGTCATCGCTGGAGGCTTTGCGAGTGGCAGGACAACGAAATCAGCCCGGAAGAAGCATTGCAAGAGGTTCTTAACGTTCCTTCTGGAAAGATCAAAAAGCTAGCACCGACATCTCGGCCAATACCAGACTTCATTTTCTCAAGTTTCGATTTCGAGGGCGTAATCTCGGGCCACGACGACCCAATGGTAATATCCGCAGTCATGGTCAATGCCGAAGTAAAGAGGGTATTCGTTGATCAAGGAAGCTCAGCCGATATTTTGTTTCGAGATGCATTTGATAAACTCGGATTATGTAACGCCGACCTCCAAACACACGTGGAGGAGCTGATCGGGTTCTCCGGAGAAAAGGTCCACCCCCAAGGTTACGTCACCCTCCACCTAACCTTGGGGGTTCGACTAAAAACTCGTATGATCAAGGTCAACTTCCTAGTTGTCGACTGCCCCTCGACCTACAATGCCATACTCGGAAGACCGACGTTGAACAAGATAAGCGCTATTATCTCAATGGCGTCCCTGACCATGAAGTTCCTTACCGACCAAGGGGAAATTGCCAATGTGAAAGCCGATCAGGCCTCGGCTCGGAGATGTTATAATGCTAGCTTGGAAATAGAAAAAAAGCAAAAGGTGGTGTCCCAGGCCAATGCCAGACCCCCCAACTCTTCGAATGTCATGATGGTAGATTTGGACGCAAGGAAAGTCGAAGGAGAGAGACCGGAGCCGGATGGTGAGTTAGAAGAAATCCAAATCGGGCAAGACCACTGGAAAGTAACTTGGATAAATAAAAAACTTCCGATATTGCTGAAGCAAGGTTTAATCAATCTCCTCAAGTCCAATGCAGACCTGTTCGCTTGGTCTGCCGCCGACATGCCGGGAATCAACCCAGAATTCGTCTCCCATCGACTCTCCATTTTCCCCGGCTCGAAACCGGTTACCCAGCAGAGGAGAAGGATAAGCCCAGATAGAGCCCTAGCAGTCCAAGAGCAAGTCCAGAGCCTCCTAGAAGCCGGTTTCATACGCGAAATCGAGTATCCGACATGGTTGTCCAATGTCGTAATGGTAAAAAAGTCCAATGGGAAATGGCGAATGTCCGTCGACTACACCGACCTAAACAAAGCCTGCCCAAAAGACCCGTATCCCTTACCAAGCATTGATGGATTAGTGGACGCTACTTCCGGGTTCAAACTGCTCACCTTCATAGACGCTTACTCGGGCTATAACCAAATTCCGATGTTCGAACTCGACGAAGAAAAAATGGCATTCATAACCCCGACAGCCAATTATTGCTACAAGGTCATGCCCTTCGGATTGAAGAATGCCGGAGCAACATACCAGAGGCTTATGAATAAGGTGTTCATAGAGTTGGTCAGGGACCTGATGGAAGTATACATTGACAACATGTTGGTCAAGTTTCGCCAGGAAGAAAATCTTTTACCCGACCTAAAAGTCGTATTTGATCGAGTCCGACAGCACAACATGAGACTCAACCCACACAAATGCGCTTTTGCAGTAGAAGCCGGCAAATTCCTGGGATTCATGCTTACGCATCGGGGGATCGAGGCAAACCCCGACAAATGCTGAGCAATACTCGAAATAAGAAGTCCAACTACAGTAAAAGAAGTACAATGCCTCACGGGAAGAATTGCCTCTCTTTCGAGATTCATGGTCAGATCGCCAGAAAGCTATCCCCCTCTTTTCCCTCCTGAAAAAGGGCAATACTTTCGAATGGATGCCGGAATACGAAGCTGCCTTCACCAACTTCAAGGACTATCTATCCCGCCCGCCAATACTGAGTAAGCCTGAAAGCAGAAAACCCTTATTCCTATATCTGTCTGTTAGTGACATTGCCGTCGCTGGGGCGCTGGTCCGGGAGGATTCCCGACAACAACTCCCGGTGTATTTCATTAGCAAAGTGCTTCAGGGACCAGAGACCAGATATCGGAAGATTGAAAAGGTCGCCTTAGCCCTAATCACTGTAGCGCGAAAGCTTTGCCAGTATTTCCAAACCCACACCATAGTCGTCCGAACCGACCAGCCAATCCGGCAAATCCTTCAAAAACCGGACTTGGCAGGGAGGATGGTATCATGGTCTGTGGAGCTTTCGGAGTTCGACATTCAATATGAACCTAAGACCGCCATAAAATCTCAAGCACTGGCAGACTTCTTAGTTGAAATGGTGGGCAAGGCGGACACCCCAGAACCTGGTTGGACACTGCACGTGGATGGAGCCTCCAGCTCGAAGGGGAGCGGAGCTGGAGCCATTCTCGAAAAAGAAGGTGAAATAATCCTCGAGTTCTCCATTAAATTCGACTTCTCGGTTTCCAACAACTAGGCCAAGTATGAAGCCCTCATCGCAGGCCTCAAGCTGGCAAGGGACGTCGGAGCATCCCGACTTCTGGTATATAGTGACTCTCAAGTCGTGACCTCCCAAGTCACCGGGAATTATCAAGCCAAAGATGTTCTACTGCAGAAGTACCTGGCAAAAGTGAAAGAACTAGTCGAAAAATTCCCTCAGATAGAGTTCCGACATATTCCAAGGGAAGAGAACGTCAAGGCCGACATCCTCTCCAAGCTGGCGAGCACTAAGCCCGGAGTGAACAATCAGAGTTTGATCCAAGAGACCTTGAAACTACCCTCAATATCAAATATCCTCCCGACATTGTCCGTCGACGGAGTTCTGAACTGGATGACTCCAATAATTCAGTACTTGAGGAATGGAACCAAACCAAAAAATCCCGTCGACGCCAAGAGGCTAGCCAAAGAAGCCTCCTATTACACTATCATCAATGACCAACTATTCAGAAGGGGGTTGTCCCAGCCACTGCTAAAGTGCGTGGGACCAGATCGGGCTCCCACCATTCTTGAGGAAGTCCACGAAGGATCTTGCGGCCATCACCTCGGAGGAAAGTCGCTTGCATTAAAAGTTTTACGGGCTGGATTCTATTGGCCGTCGATGATGAAGGATTCAATAGAGTATGCACGAAAGTGCCCCAGCTGCCAAAAACACGGCGCTTTCCACCTCGCCCCCTCCGACGAACTAACATCGATCATGTCCCCCTGGCCTTTCAGCAAGTGGGGACTCGACCCCCTAGGTCCCTTCCCACTTGCCTCGGGACAAGTGAAATACTTAATTGTGGCAACAGATTACTTCACGAAGTGGATAGAAGCGGAGCCGCTTTCCACCATCACTGCCGCCCAAGCTCGAAAATTCGTGTGGAGGAATATCTTCACTCGCTTTGGATTACCTGACTCGATCGTCACGGACAACGGAACCCAGTTTACAGATCAGAAGTTCCGTGGATTTCTCTCCAGCCACAAGGACAAGCATCACTTTACCTCAGTCGAGCACCCCCAAGCTAACGGCCAAGCTGAAGCTGCCAACAAAGTCATCCTCCAAGGACTGAAGAAGAGACTCGACGAGGCAAAAGGGGCGTGGGCAGACGAACTCGGGAACATTTTATGGTCCTACAGAACCACCCCGCACTCAACAACGGGGGAAACTCCTTTCAAGCTAACTTATGGGATGGACGCAATGATACCAATTGAAGTCGAGGAGATAAGCCCGCGCATCGCGTTCCGACCTACAGACCACCACGTACTTCGGGAGATGTCCGATCTGTCAAACGAAGTAAGGGAAATGGCTCATCTAAGGGAAAAGGCGTTAAAACACCGAATCTCCCAAAGGTACAACACCAAAGTAGTACCCCGGACTTTCGAAAAAGGAGATCTGGTTCTCCAAAGAGCTGACATCGGAAAACCTCCCGCGGACCAGGGGAAATTAGCTGCAAACTGGGAAGGACCATACAGAGTGATCGACATCTTGGGAAAAGGAGCATACAAACTCTCCACATTGTCGGGCACAGAGATTCCGAGGTCGTGGAACTCTTCCAACCTCCGGAAATTTTTTATTTGATGTATTTACCATGTGAGATAGCCGTACTCTTTTCCCTACCTCGGGTTTTGTCCCACTGGGTTTTCCCGAGGAGGTTTTAACGAGGCGGGACTCCATGGGCCGACCTGTAGCTAGAAGATCCTTCTCGGTATTTACCTTTAGTATGTGCTTTTACATGTCACTTTTATCTAACGTTACTTCATTATTATGTCATCGGTTCTCTCTTTCATTTCCATTGCTTCCATTATTACGCTCGCATTATCCTTATTACACATTACGGTTGACGATTTCAACCCGCCCTAATTCTCCTAAGGGATTGATCACCCCATAGTCGAGAAAAAAGGGACCCCGGTACGATAACTCGGACACGTAATCTCGAATACAATTAAAAGTCCGGAATCAAACCTCGGGTCAGTTTACACAGCGCTAACTTGAGCAAACAAAACCTCAAGTTCTAGCTAAATCCAACTCGAAAAAAATCCAGTTCGGTAAAGCAATTAAGATGCCGCCAATATTCCCTTCAAGGTTTAACTTAGGCGAATGACCGGCGCATAAATTAACAATGCAGGCAACAAAAAAAAAAAACATCACAGCAAATTTCATTGAAGGTTCCAAATATCGGACAATATACAAAATAAGCCTAACAAGGCGATACAAAGCAAACACATCTAAGGTCGGAAGTCTAGTTCTTCGGATCAGTTTCAGGGTCGTCAGTGTCGTCGTCCTCTTCGGGAGCTACCACGAAACGACCGTCAACTACAACTTTGTCCAGTCCAACCTCGCTGAAATCGGCGTCAGGACAAATAACCTGGCACTGCTCTAAGAGAGACACCTTAATCTCTCCGGCCGATCTAGCCCACAGCTGCTCCACCCGAGCCACCTCGTCCTCCGCTCTTGCAGCAGCCTTTGAAAAATCGGCGCACTCCCTCTGGAGTTCCAATACCCGAGAACGAGAATCCTCCAATTCCCGGTCCCTCGACTCAAGCGCCACTTTCAACCTGTTGATTTCATCTTCCTTGGACTTCTCCAAAGCTGACTTCTCGGCTTGAAGAACGAAGAGCTGGGACTTCAACACTTTCACCTCCTCCATGGCTCGGACACCCGAGGATATGACTGGTTCCGAGTACCTGAGTAAGGCTGCCGACTTCAGCATGGCACGCCCCGCCCATTAGAATTTTGCAGCCAAATTCTCATCGTCACCCTACAAGCGCTCGAGAAGGGCGGGAACCATCAATTCCTTATCCATGAAGTTAGGATAAGGAAAATCCTTGTCCATCACAATGACGTCGGACCGACCCTTAGGTGAAGGAAGGGTCTCGGGGTCGGCAACCACGGACTTCCCTTTGGCCGCTTTCTTCGACTTCGGCTTCTTGGAAGGAGGGGCCTCTGGTGCCGCCTTATCGGGGATGGAGGCGAACACCGGTTCTCCGGACCCCACCGACCTCGGACTGTTACTCCCATCACCCTCGTGCGACCTCTTCAATATCCTCCGGCAAAACTCGGCAAGGGCGGACTTCGGGGCCATCTCGTCTGCAAAAGAAACAACAGTAAGCATCCGATAAAGAGAGCATAAGACAATGCAATGACAGAAAAATGACAACCTAAATACTACCTGGCCTCCCCAGGGTCTACGCCGACTATGTTCTTTAAGTTCAGATGATTCTTCCCGAAGCATTCGAAAAGGAAGTCAACAACAGCTCCCTCCTCGGGCTTAAGAGAATCCTCCTCTATCCGGGGAGTGCTAAAATGCTTACACCAGAAGACGTTAAAGTAGAGCTCCCCCTCCAAGGTTTCCCAAAAGGGGATCGAATTCGGACATTCGAAAACCTTGAAGAAAACAAGCTTGAAATTATGGAAGGATTCCTCGTACAGAAGGAATATCTTCCGATTGGCGTGAGCTCGGAAGGATAGCCATCTCGAGGTTAATCCTCCACCGGCAGGTCAGGTTAGAGTGAACAGGAAAAAGAAGGCGTTTGGTGATGGTGCCAATCCGAGATACTCGCAAATGATCTCAAAACCCCGGATCATCACCCAACTATTCGGATGTAGTTGAGAAGGAGCGGCCTCAGTTTGGAGTAGAATCTCCATTTGAAAATGGGAGAACGGGATTCGAACTCCTAGCTTGGAGATAAGGACATCATAACACCACATCCATCGAGGCTCCCATTCAAGGTTAAAATCGTTCACCCTCTCGCTTGGACCCGGAGCCTCCAAGTAGTACTCCTCCTCGTACTTGCCCTCCGGCGAGATAAGGTTTACCTCCCTGAAGTGAATCAGGAATTCCGGGGTCACAACCGATGGAGTCCCCAAAACCTCGGGATCGACCCACCGGTAGATAAAGTTGATCTCGGAAGGAAAGGATAAAGCCCTCTTTTTGGCCATTTTTCTCGATCCCAAACAACCTACACAGGAAACCACCCCTCCATCATAAACTTGGGAAAATACTAAGTCGGAAACCCCTAGAAACAGAATGGGAATTGAAAAGACAGGCTCCCTACGGTGGTTTCCCTCTACGAAAGATGCTGGTGGGCGGCAGAAGCAAAAAACCCAGCAAAGTAGGGGTTGAAACCACCCCAAAATACAAAGCAAAATGGATCAATGAAAGCCAAACCGCCACCGATATACCACCCAACGAAATGAACAAGTTGCAGAACCAGAAAACAAAAGGGAAGGGGGCATACCTATTGCTAGCAAGGTAACGGTGGCACGAACAATCACACTCTCGCATCTTCCCGCTTCCCTTCGCGATTTAATACTTTTGGACAAGATAAGGAAAATGGATAACAAATGCACGAAACCCCTCTTTATAGGAAAGAAAACGTCCTTTGCTGCGCAACCCAAGCGTCGCGAAGGGCGCAACCGTCCTTTCGCATAAAAGGAGTGGGGGCAAAATGGAAATAACACCCTAGTTCAAAATGATGAGGCGCTCTGAACGAGGAGCCAAAATAGCACATGTCCGCTCGGGGTTATCAGGCACGACTTATGAGACGAAAGGACGTCGCCAGTTCGCGAAGACTCAGGACATCGCCACAGGTAAATGTCAAATCACCTAAATGGTAATTCGAGATCTGAACGCAGCATGTCAACTCAGAAGTTCACAAGGAACTCGGCATCCGAAGAATCCACCTCGGACACCGAGTTGGGGGCACTGTTCCGGACTACAACGTAGGAGCCCAACTCGGCCCAATGGCTAGGCCCAAACACGTAACGGACTTATAGTCCGGGATTAACCCTGACCGTTTATCCGAAGTCAGCCCGAACTTGGGCTGAACCTCGTGCCTCGCATCGCTGAACGACTTTCCTCAGACAATGAAAACTTGGACCCATCCGATATCCCCAAGATAACGGATGTCCAAGGTTATCCCTTAAAAAGGCGGGATCAAATCCCCCTTTCCTCTCAACTACTCATCAGTATAAAAGAGGTCCAACTTCGAGCTACAGGTATCTTTTTTGACCTACCTCTCACATATTCCTGCACTCAATGACTTGAGCGTCGGAGTCCTTGCAGGTACACCCCCCACCGCCGTGGAACGGTCCTTCAAAGCAGCTTGAGATCCCATCCTCGGTTCAGAGATTCCTCAAGTAACCCACATCCGAACAATTTCTAATTCTAATCTCTCTAATTAACATCTAATTAATGTCTAATTAATCCTTAATTAACTTCTATTTAACCTTACTTATGCATTAAAATCGAATAAATCGATTAATAACGCAAATCGGTAAAATGTTGCTGGTAACAGTCTAAAATTTTCTACACAACTATTTCAAATTCTTCATTCATTAATCTCTTTATAATTCATTCCTAATTACCTTCTCACCATTTAATAAAATTGAATAAATCGATTTGTAGCACAATTTAAACGTTCAAAAAAATTCGGACGTTACACACCCTTGTACTTTAGCTTCTACTATCGATGATTGGTTCTTCGTCTTGCATATGAAACCAATCTCGGGGGAGTAGGTTGCACACAACCTTTTAGATTGTGGCTTATCAGGGGTTTCCCCAAACCCTGACAATTCCATGTAAGGAGCCTCATGGCTAATGGGGTGCCATATGTGAAGGCTGGCACCCATCATCTTAGATAAAGTGGATTCATTTTCCTTGAAACGCATCTTTTTTTGTTGATCATTCTTTTGACTTCTGGAGGGTCTTCTTTCTGCTCCACTTATGTTCCTCTTCTCTACCTTCTCTTTGCGACTCATTCTTCAATTTAACTTTCTTCACCTTGTTGCCTTGTTCTAGTAGACCAATGGAGAAGAGCATTTCTTATCCCCCCTTCACCATCCCTTAAGCAATCATTGGATTCCCTACCCCTCCAATAATGCCAGAATTCAAATCACCCATTTTTTCTTTTAAAGAGAAACCATTGTAAGTTATGGACAGTGTATCATCATCACTAACCTTCACACAATTATTCTTCTCCATCTTCTCAGAGGTTGCCTTCCGTTCGGGTTCAACCCTAACCCTTTTGCCTGCTTCCTTCATCTAGAGAACCACACTCTAATTAGTAATTGGCTCACTTCTTTGATTCTCATTCATTAAGAGGTTGGAAAAATCCTTCAGTAAACTCGTCAGTGTAGGCATTTTCTATCTCCCTATCTCTCTTCATCCCTCTTCCTATCTGTTATGGTTCTTGTTTTCTTTATTATCATCCAACCGCCTAGTTATTTGGTCAGCTTTGATCCGCAACCCCAATCAATACTCTTTGTAAGTGCCATGCACCTTATCCTCCAAGAAATTTGGACATGAGTGGGCTTTGTGTCCTATATGACCATAGTAAGTGCAACAATTCCTCAGCCTTTCATATTTAAATTTCACCTCCATAGGTTTCCTATTTGGACCCATTATCTTCAAGCCACTTCTAAGAACTTTTCAGGTAGCAATCTCAATTTTGACTTTCAAGATTCTATTCTCTTTCTCTTTGACATTGAAAATCCCAACCTCCAACACATTGCCTAGTCATTTCCCAATCTTTTCGCCAAGCTTCCTTGTCTTACAGAACTTCAGTAAAGCCCACAACTGCACCCAACAAGAAAGCACGAGAAATCCTCTTCTTCAATTCTCATTCCTCCTTTCCAACGTCGTAGATGAAGCACATAGTTCTTGAATAACGAGGGTGATCCTATTTCCACTCTTAAAAACATCAACTTCTCTATCAAAAAAGAACTGATGCATCCATGGTCGATCACTCTAGAACCCTCTAAATGACCCCAAATTGCGCCCGATGCATCCTCCATCATGCCTAGTGAGAAAGAGTTGTTGGCTAGCAATCTTCCTACTACACTTCACCCACAATCTTCAACTCCACTCTTGATATCTTGTAAAAAAAGAGGATTTCTTCCTCTTCACCTTCATTGTCCTCCTCTCATACCCTTTGAGGCAGGTGCTCGTGATTCTCAACCATGTAACCAAGCTTGGAAACAAAATTGTTTGTTGACTTGCATTGAAAGTCCTTTCAAAGGTGGCAGACACACTCACCTAGGAAAACCCTAGTAGAGCACACACAAAACCCTAGACAAGCACTCTTACTAGCTTGATTTTGTTTCATTTTAAAATTAAATAAAATATAATATCTCTAATGAAAAAAATAATTGATTTAACATTTATATTATGTGTCAATCAAGGAAATTTTGAATTTTTAAACTTTCTTATGTAAGTATAAGTAATCAATGCATCAAGTTGCATTAGTTCCTAAAACCAGGATAGTGAACCAAAAAGTTGCAGTAAATATTATTTTTATTTAATGTTTTATAGCTATCTAAATATTAGATAATAAAACACTAAGTATGTATATTATGTATTACAATTTATTTATTCACAGTTCATTTTAGTTATTACTTTTTTTTAATAAATATCTACTATTATGTTAATTAAATTAATAAGAAATTTCAAAAGTTGAACTTTAAATCAAAATAATTAGATTAGATAAATATAATTAAGTAATTAATTAATTAGTTACAAATAATATTTAATGACTATAAAACTAAAAAAAAGAGATTAATATTAAAAAAAATTTAAAAATAAAATTATTAATTAAATAAATTAAATTGATTTTTTTTTTTGTGCTAAATGAAATTGTAATTAATAATAAAAGCTAATATTGAGCAATGATGTTAAGCAACCAACAAAAAAAAAAAATTCTAAAAGATTAAATAAAAGCTAATAGAATAAAAATTACATTAGGCATAATCTATCTCTATACACTAATATAAAGGGAATTCCCCTTCTTGGTGTCAAGAACTATTTAAGGGGTTAAAAAGATAAGTTGAACCGTGAACAGGCAACAGTTAACTCCACTATATGTGCAGTTTTCGCTATACACTATATGTGCAGTTTTTATCTACTCACTGCTCAGTACAAAGTTTTGAATACAATTGTGCAGTTTCTTCTTTTCATATTCTACAATTTTGGACATTGTTGATGGGAGAAGAACTTCTTCCAAGTAATTCATTCCATATTCTATTACTTACTTACTTTTTATTCTTACTGCTTTTGACTGCATATTACTCAATGGTTGCATATAGATCTATTAATAAAAGTTATCAGATTAACTTGTGGTATATAGGGCATTCAACAATTCTGACATACCATATGTAATAAAAAGACGAACGTATATAATAAAATATAGCGTATAGCTTTCACAAATATAGCATACGATAAAACAGCATATTATTCAGTAAATATTATCAATCAAATCTCACTATAATTCACGTATGTTATTAATTTTTAAAATATTATTACTTGGTATCGTCTTCCGCCTCCTCACAAACAGTTAGAAACTTTTTTTAAAAAAAATTAATTTAAATATAATGACAGTGTAAAATAATTTTATACTATTAACTAATAAAAATAATAAAAAATATCAATTCATACAAATAACTACCAATTATAACAAAAGACCCGCCATGATTTCTTTTTTTAGTATTTTTATTAATGGACAGTATAAAATTATTTTATACTGTCTATACATATTAATTAAACTTTCTTTTTAATATATTACTATCTTACTATTTATTACTGAACTGTTAATACTTCAAGTGCATCCCATGCTTTTTTGTTTTAAAAAAAATTGCCCCAATTCATTGAACTATATAGAAGAAAGATGAAGGGGATTATATCAAAATAGTATATGAATGGATAAAATGAGATGGCTTTTGTGTTTCTCTATCTTGAAAAATAAATGTTCTTACTTCTTACCCTTTTTTGGTTTACATATATATTTTATAAATTTATATGGTGGTTAATGTGGATGTCTCTCATTTTATTCATTCAAGAATTATTTATTTAAAATAAAATTTTATATATGGTTATGAATACTTTTATATCAGTAGAAAATAAAAATAAAAAATACGGTTTGACAGTCAAGAACACTAGTTAGACATAACACGCGCGAGTTGTGTTCTCACAACCATAGGTCAGGTGATGCAACCGCACTAATCAAGCGCCACAATCAACCATACTAATCATATCCATATCACACTATGGGTGCAGTTGTTCAAACCTATTATCTGCACCAAACTCTCTGAACTTTCTACCATAGGTAAGCATTAAAACATTATTTACAACAGCCTTTTGACGATGATAGCCATCGCAAAACGCGACAACACACCTAAATGGGCGAGAAGAAAAATGTCTCTAGATACATACCCTCATAAAATCATAACCACTCATCACTACTAATTAAAAGCGCATACATGATACAAACCCATACAAATATTTGATCGTATTTAATATGGTGGGGATAACAACCCCACCACCGTAAAGTGAAAAAAAAAAAAAAAAAAGACAGACGTAGCCCCCTAGAGTTTAATACGAATCAATGTGTGCAGAAAGCAGGATATATAAATAGCATTAAACCACATCAGGAGAACTGCATTACATTACTGGTAGTACATCATTTGCTGTGCAGCAGCAACATTCTGGAACCCACCATCATATATTGCCTGGCTTGCTCCAATTGCCGCCTGTTTAAGAGGGTGTTGTCCTTGTGGGTGCATCAATGCATGGACACCACCCATCTTGCTGATTGCTAACTGTCGCTCGTAGGCCAAAAGATCAGTTGCAGAGAGGCCTGGCAGTGATGCAGCAGCAGGTGGAGGAAGCGGGTTTGAAGCAGTTCCAGGTGGAGTGGGCTTGCTACCCCAGGAGCACTATAATTTTGACACAATGGCAATGATTAGCATCAATGTCCAACAAATAGCCCAATCCAAAATAAAATTAAATTTTACGAGTTGATGTGGTGGACATAAGCACAGTACATTGCCAAAGTAAAAATAACTCAAGAGTTCATGGTAATGAAAAAAACGGAAAAGAAAGTAAGGGTGTGTTTGGTTAAAAAAACATTATCTATTTTCATTTCCTGCTTTTACTTTTATTTACAATTACAAAAATGCCACCTTGTTTTCACTCTGTTTCTTGTTTTCAGGATTTTAAAAGGAAACAGTAAAAAACCTTTGTAAAATCCTGAAAACAAGAAACAAAGTGAAAACAAGGTAGCAATTTTGTAATTAAAAATGAGAATAGGAAATGAAAATAGAAAACATTTTCTCAAACCAAATAAGTAACCCAGTCCAAGGAAAAATAAAATGTACCGTAAGATAAAAGTATATTGAGCACATGAGCTTGTTAAATTACAGAAAAGGAGCACATAAAACAAAAATTTTTGATTCAAAATTCTAACTTCTAAATACCTAATAGAATTAAATAAATAGATAACCAAATTCTCCATGTAGTCAGAACAGAAGAGCAAAACAAAGCTTCACAAGGGCATACCAACTAAATTGGAACTCCAATTCCTGTATATTTCATGAATTGTGTATGCCAATGCCCCTTCCCTTGTCCCCCTCCCCCCTCTCTTCTCTTACCTGTTCTTTTTTTTCAAGCAAAAAACAAAGGAATGACTACACACCTTAATTTGTTTGCCACAGAGAAGGGATTGGGTATTCCCCATCTGAATTGCCAGAGCTGCTTCAGCATGAGTACTGTACCTCACAAAACCAAACCCTTTATCACGCTGAACACGGACCTCCTCTATAACTCCAGCCCCAAGAGCATGGAAGTGGCGATGGAGATCAAGCTGTGTTACCTGCAGAATCACCAAGGATAATAATGATTAAAATGACCGCACCAATTTCTGCCAAACTCAAACACACAGATCACAAATACACATAAGACAATTTGCTAAATGAAAAGGAAAAATCAGGAAAACCTAATGGCCAAAGGAGAGTCATGGAAAGAATGAAACAACAAATGACTCACAGGTAAGTAGATGCAAAAAAATTATGGGCAGTCGCTTAAATGTACTAATTTACTTATGTATCTAGTTTACTAATGAATTATTTGACATTATAGAGTCCTTCAACCTAAAAATGCTAATATGTAAAAATTTATAATGTTTTATTATGTGAAAATTATAATTTATGCATATTTGAAAATTGACCATGAATCTTGCAATTCACAATATGGTTTGATTCACAATTCAGAAAATATAAACTTAGGAATTTGCAATCCAAATCCCAATTTGACGACGATGGATGAACTACTCAAAAATGAAAAATACAAATAAAGATATTTTCATACCTCTGAAGCAAGGTTACCGACATAAACAGTAGTATATTGAGGATTGTTCTCAGGAGCATCACTGTTAGATGTCTCTTTACCATCCTCTGCACAAGCAAAGGTATAACATGTTAGTCAATTGCATGCCAAATACTCCATCCATAAACTAAGAAAGAAGAATACTTCATAAACAGAATACTTGTCACAAGTCAAATTATCCATTAAATCTTTCTTTGGGTCAAAGGAAAAAGGATTACTATAAAATATTAGAAACCATCAAGTTCAACCTTAAATTAAGAATTGTATAAGTTAAATAGAGAGGAAAATAAATCAAATCTAGCCATCTCCATCATTGTTTAAGGAACAAAAGTTTACTCACCAGATGAACCATTAGTTAGTTCAACCACACTTTTGGCGTCTGAGTTTTGCTTCTCTTCACTGCCACCAGCACCTTTTGTTGCCCAGTTGCAGCGTATTTGCCTACTTCCAAGCCACTTACCTTAAAGACATAGGCAGCGCATAATTAATTCATTACACCTTGACCAGACAAATATACAGGAAAGGACATAAGCTTCACGGCATCAACTACAGAGTGCATATACCACAAGTGGTAGTTCTGAGAAATTCTTAAATGAATATTTGCCATCTTAAATTAAGAAAGGCAGAACACCTTAGAATGATGGAAAATTCCTTTGAGCTGAGAAATCAAATTTTGTGTCATTGGAAAATCATTGGACAATTATCCAAATCTGAAAGATTGCTGAAAACATGCAAGTATTAAGGCCAATGACAAATGTCTTACCAGTTAAATCATTTATGGCACTTTGAGCATCCTACAAAAAATTAATGAAAAGTTAAGTCAAAAAATTCACAGAGCATTTTTACACCCAAAATAAAAAATGCGATTTCAAATCTGAAAATGGACCTGTTGATTACGGAATGAAACAAATCCAAACCCCCTTGAACGCCCAGTCTTTTGATCCCACATAACCCTCGCATCTCTACAACCAGCCAATAAAGAAACATGGTCAGCCATGCTAAGTTGCCAACTGAATAGTTGAGGATGCATCATCCAATTATCACACAAGGTACAGACACATTTTTCATTTCAAATGCCTAAAGACTGGTCCAATTTCAAATGCACGAAATGGATGGCTGTTTTACTAAAGATCACAAGAGAATGAAGCTTACGAACAACTGGGGTAGACAGAAAAGCATGCAAACAGCGTAGCATCAGTAACCTCAGGACTGAGATCACCAACAAATATGTTGTAGTGACCTGCAAATTGAAAGAAACATGAGATATTACAATAGCAACAGGGAACAGTAAAATAACAAACACCACAGATACAGAAAAGGAATTTCATATATTACCTCTCTTGAGCTGATATCAGTGTGATAACAGTCAAGGGGAAGAAGAAAAAAAAAACTGAACAATGTAACAGTGATAATTCTGAGCAAGAGTGCTCAGCCCTACCCGATGATTCCTGACCCAATCCTTGCCTAATGTGGAAAAACTCTCCACTCACATCATATACCCGAAACAATCACTCTTTCCTCACCTCCCTCCCCTCACAGCAGTTAGTTAGGCCCACGTGCATCAGTGGATCCCAATTTACAATCACCCTGCTTATTCTCTCTCACTTGCCTCCTTATATTTCTTTCTCTTATAAATCTTAGAGAAACCCATGATTACCCTCCTGCCATTTGGTTCTCTATCACATTATATCTTAGCCAAAAGTTTCCAAAGGGTCGCAGAGTCAGTTCAAACATACATATTTTAACTCTGAACCCACCTGATGTATCCTCTCTCTGACCACTAGCATAAGCCCAGTTGACTTTGATAGGCTGCCCAAATCTGCAACACATTGAATTAAAAGTTAAGTGCAAATCCAAACCAAGCTATACACAACTGTAAAGAGCTTCACTTACAGATGCCTTCCATTGAGAGATAATATGGCAAGAGCAGCAGATCTGCGATCAAAGTAGTGAATGAATCCATAGGATGACTGCACAACAGAGGCACAAGATGTCAAACATACAGCGCCACTTTCAGATAGTAATTTAAATCAAATTACACAACACACAAACATATTAATTCCATACCTTCTCCTTTCTAATAAGTTTACAACCTTCAACTGGGCCAGTACCTGCAAAAACTTCTTGCAAAAGTGGCTCGGTTACCTGTGTATGGATGTTGCCCACATACCTGCATTTTCTCAAAGATAAAGAAGCTAGAATTGTAAAAAAAGAAGAGAAGAAACAAAATAAATTAGGGTACAACTGAACTGTTTTAGTCACAAAAGCAAGAAATAACATACAGGTAACATCTTAGAAGAATAGCATTGATTTTTAAGCGTGGAAAAATATCAACTTAAGTTAAGTACAATGGATCAGCTACTTAAATGCCTTTAACACGAACCATTAATTGAAAGGGAGAAATTAATACATAAAAAATAAAGTAACAGCACCTAGGCTTATCTGTATCACAATCATAAAACAAGAAAACGAAATACAAAATAGAAAAGTGAAAGGGAAAAAAAAAATGTCTAGACAAACACTCACACACTGCGGCATGTACTTGGATCAAAACCAGGAGGCAGATTTCCACTTGGGATTGGTTCAATCTGCAAAAGGAAGGTGTGAAAAAGAAAAGAAAAGAAAAAAGGGACAAATCAAGTTTAAAAAAAAATTGTATTGCACCTACAAATACAATAGTATGAAAAACATTTCCTTGGGATATTAGGGAGAAGGAAAGCATATACCCAATCTATACCCAAAAAAAAAAATGCTAACAAGATTTCATTGCTAAATGCCTAAGCCTATCAGATGAGTCCATCCAAAACTTTCAAACTAGAGCAAAATGAAAACTAAACTAAAACTGTAGGAAAAACAGAAAATGATCTAAAACTTCAGCAGATTTATCACCAGAGTCTGGTGACCAGACACACCAGACAATAACTCCAAAATGAAGTCAATTGACTCAATTCCGTGAATTCTGCTAGTTAGGCAATGCAGATTCCATTTCCAATTAAAAATCCAAGGAAATGGGAGAAAAAAGAAAGGACCAAAAGTCAAAGTCACATATTATCATTAACTTAATCCTGCCAAACCATCTTGATCCTGGTACAAGTGAAATATAACTCACTCCTGCCAACTAACCAAAAAAAAAAAGCAGGTTTTATGCTCAGATTTCTATTGAAGAAGAGCACTTTTTATTATCTTCAAGACTAGGAGATTGTTAGAAACATTCAAAATGCTTATCCCTATAAATCAACTTACTTCAAATACTTAATTATTTATCATTAACATTTCAGATGACCGTAAAGACTGCATGTACAAGTGTTTATTATTATTATTATTATTAGTATTACAATTACAACTATGACTTGTCAAAGGCTTGTCCAAGCATCTCAATTTACATAACTAAGAGTTGTTAAATAAAGCATTTAAACCTTACGGGTTTTGCTTCCTATTTCCGATAAATATGGAAAGTAGGATTCAGGATCATTTATAAAATTGTGTACACTTCCACATGGCAAACTCTCTTCCCCCACTTCCGGTCACAAAAGAACAAATAGTTACATAAGGGCAAAATAAGTTACGTTCGTAATAGTATATTTCCGTTGATAGATTAACGCCACTTCAAACTAGAAACTTAAGGCAATCTGTGAGAGCGCTCACGGTCATGTCCTGAATTCAAGACTTGGTTCTCTGTAGCTACCCAAAAAAAAAAAAAAAAAAAAGCCTCTTTGACGTGTGCACTTACAAAGATGGAATATGCCTCAAACATAATTAGATAGCCATTGACCAACACAGAAGCACATAGACATTGCAGTAGAAGTTGTTAGAGTTTAGAATAAAATTCAAGTAACTGGCTTAAAAATAGAAGTGAGGCACACTAAAGGCTACTATCCTTCAGAAACACTCAAAATGACTGAAAAAAACGCACCCAAGATTTTCAACTTTCAAAAAAAAAAAAAAGAGCTTCTACTCATGTAAAACCGTAGCAAACGCCGAGGCACACAATGATACAATCTAACTTCAAAAGTTGAATTTTGCCACAAGACCAAACACCAAAACAGAAATATATCCAACCGAAATCAAACAAGAACAAGAAGAAGCAATAGAAAAAAAAAAATCACAGATAAAAGTGGAAAAACGATTTTCCTAAACCCCAATTTCCCACAGAAATGAAAAAAAATCAACCACACACCCAGGATGGAAAAAAAAAAATCAATTCCTGTAACAAACCCTAGGAGTTCCAGCAAACAATCCCTTACGGGCAAAAGGCGAAAATCGAAGATCAACACCGCATAAGGAGAAGAAAACGGAAGAAGATCGAAGCAACATTCGAAAACGGGGAGAGAGAGAGAGAGAGACAGAGAGACAGAGAGAGCGAGAGGTGAATGGGGCCAACCTGAGGAGGAGCGAGGAGGCCAGGGTGGTAGAGAGACTGTTGCTGGAGAAGAGCTTGTTGCATCAGAGCTTGCTGTTGCTGCTGCTGCTGCTGCTTCAGCCTGTGATTCTGCATTTTTTTCTTCCTCTTTCTTTTTTTCTGGGTGAATTTTCCCGGAAAATGGGGTTTTGGTTGAGATTAGGGTTCAAAAGGGGTCCCTAAACAATGGCCCTCGAAACACACAGGAGAGAGAGAGCCTCCTAAAACCAGAGGACTCTGTGCCACTCACCTCCACGACTATTTATAAATAAAAGAAAAAGTTTTTTTTGTTTTTTTTCCTCAATGATGGTCTAACTGTGTTCTTTTGCCTTTTTCCATATCTAATCACATATCGCAGGCATTTTATATTTCTGCTAGCGTAATAGCCCGTGCAATGCACAGGAATGATATAAATTTAAAATGAAATGAAATTTAATTAGATTAATATCTTACATGTAAAATAATTATGTTAATATGGGCAGGAATTATAAAGTAATTGTTAATAATATTGTTATGACCATAGACAGTTGTACATAAAATTAATTTATCAATAATTATCAAAATGTCTAGACCTGCACATAAAAAAAAATGTTCACACTTAAATACATATTACAAAAAAAAAGGTATTTTAAAATCATCTTTGTTGCTTCATTAATTATAATTGTGCAGGAAAGTATCATCACAATTTGTAGAAAATTAAGTAAAATAGTTAATATATTAAATATATTTGTGCATGTGGTTTTGACCAAAAAAATATATTTATGTAAGTAATGTTGTAAAAAGATTGAAATCATACATGGTGAATATGGATATAAAATTTGATAATGTATACATACCACTTGAACTAATATTATGAAATATTTCCTTGTAGACAATATTAATTGCGCAATTTTCATTGATGTCTTCATGATTTTCCAAAAAAATTTTTAGGCCTTCGTTACTCTTAACTCTTGAAAGAGCAACATATAATTGTCCATGAGTAAAATTGGTCTTGGAAGGTAAAATCCAGCAGCGAATAATGTTTGGCCTTAAGATTTATTGATTGTCATAGCAAATGATACTATTATCAGGAATTGCCTTCTTTGAAACTTAATGGGTAGTGCCTAATTATTTGGAATCATGTTCATTCTTGGTATCAAAACCACATCTCCAACCTTATTTCTAGTAATAGTCAAACATTTAATAACATGATTTCTCATCCTTCTTATCTGCAACCTTGTCTTATTACACAAATCATTTGTTTGATCTATATTTCTCAACAACATGACTGGAACCCCTTCTTTTAGTATCAATTTATGTGGAGGTAAACCTGAACAATTTATTCCATTCAAAATTTCAGGTGAAAAAGCTTCCAATTCAGATTCCATATTTCCTTCTTCTACACATATTGAGTTAGAACTTAGATAAATTTTTTCTTCCCTAGGAAGCCTATACATTAGATAATTGTTAACATGTTGAAAAATTTCTAATATAGGTCCAAGAATAGTTCTTTCTTTCAAGTAATTTAGATTTGTTAAATTTGGCAACATGTCTGGGTAGACAAAATTTATCAGCTCATCAAAAGCATTTTCAGAAGGTTTGATTAGAATATCACCTGGAATTTCTACTTTTGCTTCACCATCAGTGTAATCACCAACAATACCATCTCCTATTCTCAATAAACATTTGCTGAACTTCTTTAACTCTCGATTATTTGTACCTGTGCCACCACCCATAAGCCTCATGTTCTTAGAAAGGTTGAGAACTTTGCAAAAAGACCACAAATATGACGAATTTATGGATGCTCTCATAATATCCTGTCTTGACCCTTTTGGAATCATTAGAAGAATTTGTGTGAAATCCCCACCTAACACAACAACTTTACCACCAAATGGCAAATCTGGATTATAGGAATCTGAAAAAACGAAGCACATCTTTCAAACATTTATCTAATGCTTCATAACAGTACTTACTCAGCATTGGTGCTTCATCCTATATAATCAGTTTTGCTTTATTCAACAATCTGGCATGAGGACTTCCTTGCTTTATGCTACATGTAGAATCCTCATTAATATTTAGTGGAATCTTGAACCTATAATGAGTTGTTCTTCTATTTGACTGCAATAACGAAGCAATTCCACTTGAAGCCACATTTAGTACAATTTCACCCTTTGATCATATTGAAGCAGACAATATTTTCCACAAAAAAGTTTTCCCTGTACCACCATATCCATATAAGAAAAACAAACCTCCTTTATTACATTGAACTGCCTCAATTATTTCATCATATGTCCTTTTTACTCATCTGTAATTGTTTGCAAGTACCCAAACAATTCATTTGATAAAGCTTGTCTATCAAAATTTAATTCTTCCATTATTAATTTGTCTTGCATAGTAGATAGGACTTCTTCGAATGGAAAAGGCATATTAGAGTATTCTCCCAATGATCTTCCATTTGATTATAGCATTTCCTCAATACTTGCAAGACAAATATTCTTGATTTGTTCATCTGTTAGAATTAAATATGAAACAATGAAAATGAGGAAAATTTGTTTTAGTTTAACATAACCATATGATTATTAAGATAAACATAATTAGAAATAATATATAACAAATTATAAAGGTTTTACCTTGACATTGTAGCATTCTTCTTTGTCAGTTCCTTCTAGCACTTTTGCCAAACATACTCGGGTCTATTCATGTTATTTAATATCAGCAATACCACAAACAACCTTATGATATAATTACCTGATGCCCATGAGCTGGCTTCAAAAATAGCATCAATAAACTTCTTATCATCTTGAAGTAATCCTAGAGCATAACATGCATCCTTGAATAAGTTATGAACAACACCATCGACTTTTCTTATATCTTCAAATCTCATACATCCCTTTTGAAGGTTCAATAGTAAGCGAAGATAGTAGTCTTCTCCATTTCCTGCTGGCACTTGAGAGATCCTACCAATAGCAAATCCTTGCTTTCTTGGCATCCGACTTGAACATTCTTCCTTCCAGACAAATTTTCTAGGAAAGTTATTGTATATGAGATTTCTTGCTTCTAGGTACAACCTGTTTGCTTCAAATCATGCTAATAACATTGACTTCTTAGCATTTGCTCTGTCTAACATGATTGGAATTTCCTCATGATCTTTGAACACTATTGCTTGTTCATCAGGTAAATGGAAAGGTAATCTGACTACTGCAGGTTCTTTCATTTGAATATCAAAGCCAAACAACCTCCAAGAGGCTTCAAATGCTGAAACATACTTGCAATCATAGTAATTACGGATCTCATCTATGCTCATATTTGAATTAGCATTCCCTTCACCACTTTGAAACAATGCTGCAGTAACTATATCATGTCCTTTATGAACGTATTTGAATAGATATTTAATGGCAGAGATCTGGCATGTATATTCAACATTATACCGAAATTGAAAAGAAGTTTTGGATTGTATGGCACAATGTAAGAATTCTCCAATAGACAATTTTTCTTCTTAATTTTACTTCCATCATTTCTTTTTCTATACTTTGGGAATCCAGCATCATCAATAATGGTTCTTGGCCGAAGAGGTTTTAGGTAGAATTTTGAGCACCTTCCAGTAACCATGCAAGGATTATTTTTGTTATAATGTTCACATGGGCCATGAACCATAAATTACTCAACTACTACATACAACTTCATATTTGTTCTCTTATTTGGAATTTCTGCTGAAATGAACTTGTCTATGTCATCAGGTGACTCTGGCTTGAATTAATGATGCATAAAAAGAAGAATATGTGCATGCGATAGTCCTTGCTTTTGAAATTCAATTGTATAAACATCTGAGAATGGAGAAAAATAATAATTAATTAAATTGCTATTGACAAAATATTAACAAATTACTTAAAATACATAGGGGAAGACAATATAACTTACATCCATTTATTTTCCAAAAATGTTCCCTTCTTTCAAGGCTCGCATTAATTCATCAACTTTTATCTTGCATAGTCTACATAAAATATTTGGTTTGTCCTCAACATTTAATCCTCTATTTGTTACAAACCTCTTAATTTCTATCCAATCAGGATTGCAAGTCATAGTGATAAAGAAACTTGGATATCCAACATATTTGCAAATGACAAATGTATTCTTACAATTATTGAACATGTACCTTGGACCTTTAGTGAAAGAACTTGGTAGAATTATTCTTTGACCAGTGGTTACCGCATCTGTTTCACTTTTAACCAAGCATTCATGTAATCCTTTGTATTGATGGACTCTTAGCTTCGACTGATTTTGTCTAAAATATCTCAACCGTTCTGATTCAACCATTGTATGGCTATCAACCAAGAATTGCTGGAATAATCTTCTGGACCTTAGAATGATGGAAGACTCATTCACTCTTTCTTGTATCCTGTATGCAAAAAACTCTAGCATGCTGATTTTGATTCTTTTGTTATTTGATGAACGACTTTGGTTTGTAGATGGGGATATATCTGGCCTAAATCCATCTTCTCCATATGGAAAAAGCAATAGATATTGTAAGCCAAGATACATAGGGTGCAAAACATCTATTCTCTACAGTGATTTACACTGTGTTTCGATGACTAAATCTCTTTGAGCCATGGATTCATCAATGTCACCAACAATTAAGGCAACCACTTTTGAGATTGTAGACAGATTATATCTCCTGCCATCTTTTTCTTTCTTCCTAATTAACTTCAACTTGACATGTGGGAAATCTCCTTCTTTGTACCTGTCTCTTGTAGATCGAAATGACTTTGCCAAGACATTGTGATCATCAAGCATATGCTTTAATTCATAAACTAGTTCCACCTCCATCATGTTCACATCAACTCCTAATCTGAATAGTTAAAAAACACATCCAACACATAATTTAAAGAACAAAGTACTATGTGACCATTAAAAAATGAAATTGTTATTAAAATTTTATTAATGTAAATGATATCATATAAACTGACCTCACAGCATTGATTCTATTTTCAATCTCATTCTCTGTGTCATATATGTACAATTGGGCAAATTTAGGTTTGTCATTAATAGGAGGGATCAAACTTCCAATAGAGTGGTAGTTTTAACCACCCAAAAGGAAAACTTTAACGTCCAAAAAATTTTACTAATTTTAACCAAGTTATTCGGTTTTTATTGAATAATTGAGATTAACTAGAATTCAATTTAGTATTTACTTAAAGCTAATTAAGTATCATTTAGAAGGATTTGAATTTAGGAAATTAGATTAGAAACATAGAAGACCTCATAAGATTTTTCTAAAAATCAATTTATCGATTTAAAAGAAATTGGTAAGATTTCAGTATTTTAAACTTTCAGAACTGAACCAATAGAAATTATACTTTGAGATCTCTAGGATGGATGGCCAAGATTTAGCCAATACACCCTCACAAGTGGCGCCACAATCAGCCTTCAAGAAGGTAGCCAAATCAAATTGGAAAATGAAAAGGAATCCACCAATCACATGATAGCTTCCTTCAAAATGTTTTCAATTTTTTTTTCTCTTCTTATCCTTTCAAATTTCAGCCAACCTGCTGACCCCTTTCCATTTCCTTTCTTCCTCATCTCATCTTATCTCATCTTCATCTCTATTAAACCTTCAAGCTTCAATAAAAGTTCTTCAATCCAAGGCACCAATCTAGCACAACAACACCTAGAAGAGGTAGAAATTCAACTTATCTTCTTGTTTTCTTTAGATTGGGGCTGATAGGAACTCCTCCTTCTTTCATAATTTTGATGTTATCTTAAGTAGAGATGATGAATTAGGGTTGATTTTGTATGTATAATATGATTTGGATTGAAGTTGGAATGGAAGAACTTGAGGATAGAAAGAAGCAAGGTGATGTTGGGTGAAAAACCCTACGGCATATGTACATTCATCTTGTACAGATCGAAATCTAGCCATCAGACCTTGACAAATATATTTTTACATGAAACTAGACATTTAGGGCTTTCCAACCATATAAAATATAAGGCCATGGGATTAGTATTGAGTGAGTTATGAATTTTTGAAATTTAGCCTGAAATTTTGGGCCCTTTTCTAGGTAGTATGAGTTGAGAAGGGTGTAATTCACCCTAAAAAACTCCAAATTGAGTACCACTAGCACTGTTTGAAAGCTAACATGTAGATGAACATTCCATAAAAATTTTAGAGTTAGATTCATTCCCAATTGTTCCCAGTAAATCGATGAATTTGCCTTAAGTCCAAATTGGACTGGAATAGGGCAATCTAGAAGGGTCTACTTATGGGGCTTATATCTCGAGTTATACTAATGCAAATGAGGTGCTACTTTTTTAAATAAAAGTTTGTTCTGTTAGCTTTAATTTGGTAAAAGTTTCGTATGATTTGACCTAGGTTTCTATTTTTTGCAAATTTTTACTTCTAAGGGTGCAATTCGGGCCAAGAGTAGGATAGACTAGGGTAAAATTCAAATAACTTGAGCTACACAAATCAAAATGAGATGGGACCAAAAGGGTTGGAAACTAGACACACAATAATATAACATGTCCAAAATATAGGTCTAAATAAGTTGAATAGAAATAATGGTGAAGTTTACAAAATTTGGCCAGAAGAGGGTAGAGTAAGCAGAAACCCTGTTTTACATTAGCATACCATATGATTGATATTATTGCTATAACTTGCTGTGTTATATTGAATTGAATGCTCAATTGATTTTACTAGTAGCCTGATACTATTTACGGGGAAGCAGACTTGTAACATCATCAATTTCATGTCGTGCTAAATTATCGCAATAACCCTGAGTAATTAGGCATTTAATGAGAAATTATGAGATTAAGGCTTAATTAAGGGGTTAACTCAGATGAGAAGAGTCAAGAGAATGCTTAATCAAGGTTAGATAATCTCTAATTAAGCGAGTCAAAGCCCTTATGGCTTAATTAAGCACTAATTGCCCTTAATTAGCTTAATCGAGTTTAATTAAGGTTAATCAAGCTTAATCATAAGATTAATTTTTGTTAATTATATTCTTGTGTGTTAATCACTAATTCTTACTTGATCATTTTAATTAAATTGTATGAGCACTTAATCACATGATTAAATTCAAATTTAGTCAACTAGCCAATAAAGTAGAGAGTGATGTCATTAAAGCAAAAAGCATTAGACAAAACTACTTTATGTAAGAGTTTGACCATGCTTTGTCTCCCCATCATCCTATTTGTCCCCTTAATCACTAATTAATACAAGATAACACAAAGTGAAGCAAAAATATCTTATTCTCCTTCCTTTATGTGGACGCCACTTTCACATACACACACACACACACACACACACACTCACATTTTCATTTTCACTCATCCTATTCTCTTTCTACGAACCAAATCCTCTCACTTCTCTCTAAAACTCTCTTCATCTTATTCATCTTCTTCTTCCTTTCTCCACCACTACCACCCAAAACCACTCACTTAGCCTTCAAAGACGTCATCTTTAGGTCTTTGGAGACAAGATCTAAACACTACAACCTCCATTTTCACAAGATCTCAAGAGCTTCTCCTTCCACCAAGCCAAACCGCCACCATCTACAAGGAAAGGAACCACCATCATCTTCTTCTTCTCCTCTTGATTTTGTGCCATTTCTAAGGGAGGTAGTGATCTTCATCTTTTTCATTTTGTTTGCTTAAGAAAGCTTGGAGCTTGGAGCTTGGTTCTTTCATGACTAAGATCTCTAAGTGAAAACTTGAGAAGATCCTTTATGCTCTTCAAGAGCAAAAGTTTCCATCTTTGGCAAAATATGTTCTCGTTGTTCTTCAAGTGTTCTTGAGTTTCCCTTTTTAGCAAAATATGTTCTTGATATTCTTCAAGTGTTCTTGATGTTTCTACTGTTGGAAAAAATATGTTCTTGTTGTTCTTCAAGTGTTCTTGATGTTTCTACTTTTGGAAAAAATATGTTCTTATTGTTCTTCAAGTGTTCTTGAGTCTCCCTTTTTAGCAAAATATGTTCTTAATGTTCTTCAAGTGTTCTTCAAGTGTTCTTGATGTTTATACTTTTAGCAAAATATGTTCTTGATGTTCTTCAAGCATTCTTGATATTTCTACTTTTGGAAAAAAATATGTTCTTGTTGTTCTTCAAGTGTTCTTGAGTTTCCCTTTTTAGCAAGTTATGTTCTTGATGTTCTTCAAGTGTTCTTGATGTTTCTACTTTTGGAAAAAATATGTTCTTGATATTCTTCAAGTGTTCTTGATGTTTCTACTTTTGTTTGAAAAAATATGTTCTTGTTGTTCTTCAAGTGTTGTTGATATTTCTACTTTTGGAAAATATGTTCTTATTTTTGAGTATTCTTGATGGTATCTTATGTAAAGTTGTTCCTTTTCTTGTGTGAGTTGGTGATTGGAAAAGCCTTATCTTTTTATGTTTTTCATGATTTGATAAGACCATGAATATTCTAAAAGCTTAAAACTTTAAAAAAGTTTGCTTCTTGAAGCATAAAAAGTGGCGCAAGTTTAGTGCCTTCATAAAAGTCTTATTTTGTTTTGTTTTGAAGACAAGAATACATGTAAAAGTTTAAGCTTTTTGGTATAATAAGCCTTTTTGAGTTATAAAATGAAATCTTATTACTTTATATCTTAAAAATCAAACCTTAAAGAAAAGACCTTTCATAAAGTTTCAAACTTTAATCAAGAATGAAACCTTTAAGTCATAAAAGTGTTGTTTTGTAACATTTAATTCATAAAGTTTAGATCTTGAACCAAAATAATGCCAAAAAGGTGTTAACTTTTATAAAGATCAAGACTTTTAACCTTAAAGTTGATGTTTCATATCACTAGTTGATAAAGTGGGAACCTTTTTAATGTAGAGACAACTTTAAGTCATAAAGTTGAGACCTTGATAGTCTTAGAATAATTAAATGAGTCAACTTTTATAAGAACAAGCCTTTTTAGTTAAAAAGCTAGTAACTTGTATCATTATTTCATAAAGATCTAATCTTGAAGATAAGAGCTTAATGTTTAAGGCACTTACTTTCATAAAAAATAAAACTTTATGATTACTTTATAAGAATGATAACTTTAATAATGTTTAAGGTAAAATCTTGATATGTTATTAATAAAAACTTAAAACTTCGTAAGTTAAATAAGTTAAAAATCTTATTAGTGAACATTGGTATTGTTGGGTTCATGATGTGGTTATGCATTGTCATGACCCAAGGATTAGAGGGATCTCAAACTCCTTGGGAACAGAAGTATGATTAGGGCCTCGAAGCATACCATGAACTTAGGAATCACTAAGTGCACTATCTCAAGGAAAGGAAACAATCACATAACTTAATTAATTTGAACAAGTGTTCCATAAGATATGTACTTAAGTAAAGAATTTTTTCATACAAGAACTAAGCAACTAAAAGACCATAAACACATATCCTAACTATGTGATTCTCTCATGGGTAGCCATGAGAAATCATATGATTATTCATAAGATTCTTCACAAAGAATAACGCAACTATGAACCCCCTTTAGGGTATAAATGTATGATGCCATTCGGCATGATGAATGACAAGTGTGATTGAGCTTTGCCTCATGATTGAATGATGAGTGTGATAATATGATATAGATATGATGAACCGTTGGTTGAAAGTTTATGATTGGCATTTTGGGAAAGCTCCAGCTTGGCCGTTATGCTGCCGGATTTCCGTCAAAATTATGAACTTAGTCATATCATTGCATGTGTCTAGTCAAAGAAGTATTATGCATGTAAAGTATAATGATAAGAAACGAAAGAATGGGACATGACCCCTCGATCACTTCTGGAAAGTGGGAGACGGCGATCCACAAGGAACCTCTATAAGGGAGGCAAGGGTGACATGGAGGACCTTCCAACTTAGAGGTAACCAATATCAGCTTAATCTGATTTGGTTAGTACTGCGTGACAACGGTCACGGAATGAGCTCATGTCCAAAAGCAGTTTATTTCAAAGGAAAGTAAAGAATATTAAGCACATGCTAAAAATGAAAGTTAAAGTAGGACCATGGTCAAATTGATGAGTTGCATAGTCATGCATGTTTCTATATTTCTCATGCGCATTATGAATGTTTATACCATGTTCTCACACGTATATGCTCTTATATGGTAGTTTTGAGTTTCTTTATATTATGTTTATATGGGAAAGATTAAAAGAAACCCGTTTTGAGAACCTATGTTTTCAAACCCTTTAAAAAAATAGAACTTATGTATGCTCACTATTTTCATAATTAAACTCGAAGTGGCTGGGACGATGATGATGACACAGTGTTTGTCTAGTCGCGATCCTACTGAGAAATTTTGCATTTCTTACTCCTACATTTCCGTGTCGTCTTCAGATGAAGCTGATAGCATCAGTGGTAGCACTATTGACGATACTCGACTGGATAAGATGAGGAGCTGCTATGTTTCTTCACCTAGCTAAGGAGGATCGAGATAGTAGTATAGTATTTTCATATTCTTAAGAGCCCTAGTTGGGCAGTTTATGTGTAATTAAGAGTATGTAGGAAATCATGCTGCTTAATTTGACATATTATGTATGTGATACTTATTAAGTGTAATGATGACCTTGATTATCTTTGATTACATTCTTGGCTTAAGGTATTGTGTTATGTTGTTTCCATTTTGTCATATGTCTTATTAGTAATTCAGCGATATGAAGAACAATGTTCACACATATGCGAGTAAGTAAGCGCTTAAAGGCTCAGTTTTCAAGCATAAAGGTTTTACAGAAAAAAAAAATTACATGCTATTTTCGTATATTATGCTAATTTCAAAGATAAGAACTTCTGCTAGTTAAGAGTAACAACCAGTAATGCCATAAAATGACTTAAGCATAGTATGGTATTATTAGGGTGTTACAGGACTTGATCCGTTATGCTGCCAAAATTTCGGCGACGAATTCATATACCTTATGAGATATTTGTATAAATACATGATGTTCAAGCAAGATAATGTTAGTTGTGCATGCAATTTATGAAGGATATAAAGGATTCCATATTACTTGGGCTAGCCCCTGAATAAGTTTAAGGGGAATAGATAACTGGAAAAGTCGGCGAAAGAAAACCCGGCAATCCTATATAGGAACGAGCTCGGTCTTGAAAATCAGACTATTACCCAAGAGTATATGGCCAAAGGCTCCCAGGGGACCAAGAGTGGAAAATATGAGTTGCATAAGTTGAAAATCTCCAAAGGCTACATGCATTTTTCCACTTCCTATATATATGCTCCATTTATGAATTTCTAAGTTAAGGTCATAGTTAATTGTATATTCCTTGTGTTATATTACTGTTTGCCTATAGTTACTGTTTTAGCTATGTTAATGTGCCTGTTAAATATACTTGTATTGCTCTAATTTAAAATTTAGCTTTGTTTCGAGTTCTATTTTCTACAATTTAAATTAAGTTGAATATTATGTTATCATTTAAAATTAAGAAAAACCAAAACAATTGGGAATGACAGCGATGACAAATGTGTATAGAATTAGGATTCCTATTGAGAAATTTTTATTTCTCACCCTATTGTATGTTTCCGCATCATTCTCCGATCATGGCTAATGTGGCAACTGGCATTCTCTCATTGAGTTTCCTGACCTGTATATCCACCTTGACTTGTTTTTAGACTCTATATATATCTGGTAGCTGTCAGTTCCGTTTCTACTTCATTTTCTGTAGGGATCTTGTCGTCCCATTGGCTCATCCACTATTTGACCCTCCGCACCTTATATTGCTATTCCATTGCATATGGCTCACCCCTTCCCACCTCCAGTAGCGGCAGCCTCCGCGGCACCACCTGCGGCGTCACCTCCCCAGGCTCTTTCTATTTCATTTTCTGAGGAGGAGGACCCATTTGAGGTAGCGAGCTCGTCCTCGTCATCTTCGGCACCCAGCGGTGGCTATGCTCCGGCTGATGCCAGCATGGTTAATGGATTCCTCTCTTCGGAGTCCATCTAGGGGGAGGTTTACGTAGTGTAGTAGGAGTAGATGTATAGAGTGGCCCTCTTTTGGCATTTTGGGCCATAGGTAGTAGTTTAGTGGATGTTATAGCTGGATGGTTAGTACATGCAATGTCTCGTGGGACCAGCTAGGGTTCTAATTATAGAGACAAGCCGATTTTATTTTGTTTTAGTGACCTCATTGTTATACCCTATACTATTTATGTACTTTTGAAAAACTTGGAGACAAACATCTATATATATATATGATGTAGTTAAGTAGTTTTGCTTATTCCGCAGTTTCTTTTTGTTACAATGTTAATCATTTTTTTTTAATTTTATCGCCAACAAAAATGAATAAATGAATATTTAACTCTATATGGGTAATTAACATTAAATCGAAAATGAAATTTAATTAGTTAGCCACACGTAATAACTTATCAAATAATATATTATGACTTAAGCATAGTATTTTGTCTAGTAAGGTGTTACAAAAACTGGAGGAGCTATTCCATTATTTATTTTGTGGTCTACTTTTCTAGCCATTGATGTAAAGGTAAACATGCTATTGAATGCCTTTATATTCTTTAAAAAATTGCTTTTTCATCATGCATTGAGTATAAATCTGTCAAAATTTGAGGAGGTTGTTGCAACATAGACAATTGAACTTTCCCTTCCATGCAGCATAATGAAAACTTCGGAGTCCTACACTTGATTTTGCAAGTCTTTCATTTATTCACATCAATGCTTTGCAGAATTCACATTCATGAAGTAGGTCTCCAATATCCCATGTATCTTTTTTTTTTTTTTATTAAAAAAAGTAAAATGGACAAACAACTTAAGCTATAAAACTATATTTTTTTAGTGGTTTTATATAACATTGTATATAACATTGTAATATTTACCTTCTTTTGCCTCTACCTCAGATGCACCAATCCTCAAATGCACCAATCACATTGCTATCAATGTTATACTCTGCATGATAAGTTTTTCATCATATAACTATCACTGTTATAGTTTAATGAAAAAAGCAATTCATTAACTTAAGTAGTCCATGAATTTGTCTTACCTAAAATATTAGGATCATCACCAAAAGGGGAGTCATCAATATGCTCTTGCAAGTTTATGCCATCTTAGCCGTTAATAACTACAGTTGTGACAAACAAAATAACTTATTCAGTGATTTAAATAGGTTTGCAACATAGTTGGTTTTGCATCAGATCATATAAATTTTATAAACATGAACTTATGTTCATAGTCCTTTAAACGAACAATATTTTCATAATGACATAAATCTGATATCTGATTAGAAGAATCTCCATTGCAATATTCTGAGTTATCAAAAAGATTTTCAAGTGTCCCTTTAACATAACTGATAACTCTCAAGCCTTGTATCAAGTGCTTCCCAGATTTGATATGCTAACTGCATTTAAAAAATAAAGAAAATGAAGCACATAGTCTTTTGTTATGAGATATTATTTTAAAAGATTTTAAACTAATATCCACCAAACTATTAAAGACCTTAATCCCAAAGATGTGAGCATGGATGTATTAGAAGATTTACCTGCCAGATTTGGAGAACATCTAGAAACTGTGCCTAGTTCATTAACTAGTGTTTTTGTTACTGCTGTCATTTACCACCATAATTTATCAGTGTTAGGTGACAATAAATATCCTTCATTGTAACGAAAATACTCTGTGTTATCATTACTACAAATGACTATAAACATAAATTTGTAAAGTAACTGCTTATGACTTACCTAAATCACATTTCTTAGTAGAATTTCCTGAAGTTTGAACATTCTTTATGCTAAATGTTTTGTTCTCCTTTCCACTACTAACAGGTGTCATATTTGTGACATGATTATCATTAGTATTCATTGTTTTTTGAAACAATAAAATGAATGTATTAAAAATCTAAAAGAAATGGTAATAGAAATTGTGGAACTTGGAAGTGAATAATGTATAAATGAAGCTACCATTTGAAATGTTAGATAGAGGACTTCTCATGCTTATCAAATTTTTTACTAGTGCCACCTTACCTACAAGTGTAAAAACTTGACTATTGGAAGATTGAGAGGAGGATATTTGGTTCTTTTGTACCAGAGATTTGCCAATTTGAAGACCACTTTCTTTAGCACTTGACATGTTCTCTACATTAATAGGTCGCATCCTTCTTTTGTATGAAGAATTCTCAACGAAAAAACTTGAATGCAAGCAGCATAAATTATAAACACGTAATCTAAATATTAGTTGAATATTAAATTGTTATACTACGTGAAAATAACAATAACAGATCAAAAGTGATATTACCATTTCCATAATCTTCTACACTATGTCTTTTCCTCTTGGTGTTTAAAATGGCCCTTCTCCTGAGTCTCGCCAACTTGTGATTAGTGGGAAGTCAATATCATCCATTGAGTTTGTTGCATAAAACCCTTGCAATTCTCTAAAAAGTGAAGATGAAAGTAGAATAGAGCATATAGTAGTATCAACTACATAGCATTATTTGGTCTACACCTATGCTATCCATATGTGGAATTTAGATAGCACTATAGATAAGGTCTAGTTACTAAAAGATATCATAATGACTTCTCAGAAGATATGTCAGAGATTTACTTGTTTCATTCCTTGGTATCCTAAACTTTTTTTTCTGACAAATGGACATGGAGGATACATTGAAACATGTGTTAGGATTTACATTTACATATAAGAAATCATTTGTATCTGTTTTAGTAGATTTGTAATGATATTATCCTCTATATATAGATATTTTTACATATCGGTCATTTATAATATAATTACATTATATTTATCCTTTTTTCCTATTCTTTTAATTTTCATGTCAATTTGCTATCAATCCTCTATACCTGAAATTGCATCTTGCCT
The DNA here is from genome assembly GCA_031439585.1 of Pterocarpus macrocarpus. Classification (NCBI taxonomy): domain Eukaryota; kingdom Viridiplantae; phylum Streptophyta; class Magnoliopsida; order Fabales; family Fabaceae; genus Pterocarpus; species Pterocarpus macrocarpus. The sequence continues at coordinate 32,653,167 of CM062516.1, forward strand.
TTATGGTTATCAGTTATTTATATTGAAGTCGGAAATCTTAAGAAAGTACATCAAACTTTTGTCAATCTACAGTTGGTTTATCTTGACTAGCATTATTCATTGAAAAGAAAAGAATTGCAACTAAAGACTTTTATCATTTTGCTATTATCCATGCGATTAATATTTATAATTTTTATCACTTATTGCAAGTTGATAATTAGTGTTACTCAACAATGAATAACTGGTTAAAGAAGTTTGCACCTTTCCATTAACTTTGAATTTACCTTGGAATTATATGTCTTTAAAATCATTCTCTATATCAGACTTGTTCTAATTGTTATAATTTTGCTGTGAAAAATTGTAACACCCTAATAGTCCTACACTATGCATAAGTCATATTATAGAATTACTAGTTATTACTTTTGGTCGCGGATCTAAAGTTACCAATTGAAAATACTTTATAAATGAAAATAGGGTAAATTTTTTTTTGAACAATAACGAATAAACTATTTTGAAAACCAAGAGCCATGCGTGCATCGTGAATGCATAATATAAACATCGCTATCTCATACATACAGTGCGAATAAAATAATTAGAAACGACAAGAATAACAATAACTTAGATAAGAATAATATTCATTCCACGACCATCATAGTTAAGATAATAATAGTAATACTAGAAGTCATATATAAAGATAATAATGGGTTTGATACCTACTATCGGCCCTACAAAAGAAACTTACCAAATACATCATAAAAGAAAATACATCAAAAAATCCCTACTGCCCACGCATGCCATAAAATAAAATGATAACTATATAACTACAAACAAAAAGGGCTATCCTTGTACTCAGCTCCATATGCAATCACCACATCACTCATCAAGCGAGAGGAAAACGTTCCTGAATCCACCGAGAGCAACATCACCATATCTTTCTCCTCAAGCATGGCCATGCCCACAAGGCACAGTACGAGTACAACTGAACACGTGATCGCGAACCAGGGGTGGAGTGTGATGAGGAGCTGCTGAAGAAGAAGACGAATCAGATGTCAAGCGTATCATAGACAGGTAGGAGGGCTCAGATGGGTCAGTCTCCACATGGTAGCTCAGATAGGATGGCTCCGAAGGATCGGCATCTAATAAAACAGTCGGAGTCAGACGGGTATCTAAGTTGGTCTCATCATTAGTGGGATACCTCGATGGCTGAAAGTAAGGACGGATGTCATCCAGGGTAAACTCATTATATGGCTAATGTGGCCGGAAAAACGGGCTCGTGACTGGAACCTGAAACAGACAACTGTGGAAGATGTAAACCCTCATCGTTGCGCTTACAGACATCACTGAGGCATTCAGCACCGGGTCGAAGCATTAATGCCATAATGGAAACTCAATCAAAATCACCATCGTGCTCGACACTGACATCCTCTGAAGACGACATGGAAATGTAGGGATGAGAAATACTACATTTCTCAATAGGACCACAACTGGACAAACATTGTGTCGTCATCATCGTCCCAGCCACTTCGGGTTTAATTATGAAAATAGTGGACATGTACAGGTTCAATTTTAATGATTTTGAAAACTTAAGTCTTGAAGCGGGTTGTTTTTAAACTTAACATTATAACTATATCATCATAACTAAACATACATGCGAAAGCATATAATAAACATTCACAATGCATATGGACAATATAAATACATGCACTAACATGCAACCTTATAGACTTAATCATGATTTTACTTAAACTTAAATAGACTGCTTTTGGATATGAGCTCATTCCGTGACCGTCGTTACACAGTACTAACCAAATCAGACTAAGCCGATATTGGTTACCTCTAAGTTGGAGGATCCTCCATGTCACCCTTGCCTTCTCCATAAAGGTTCCTTGAGTCTTTGTGGATCACGGTCTCTTACTTCCCTTACCGAAGTGATTGAAGAGTCATATCCAATTCTTTCTTTTCTTATCATTATAATTTATATGCATAATACTTCTTTGACTAGAGATATACACTGATATGACTAAGTCCATAATTTTGACAGAAATCCGGCAGCATAACGGCTAGACTGAAGCTTCCCCAAAATGCCAATCATAAAACTTTTAACCAATAGTCCATATCATATCATCACACTAATCATTCAATCATGAGACAAAGCCAACCAAACTTGCCATTCATCATCCCAAATGGCATCATACATTCATACCCTAAAGGGATTTATAGTTGTGTTATTCTTTGTGAGACGTCTTATGAGCCATCATATAATTTTCCGTGGTTACCTATGAGAAAATCACATAGTTGAAATGAATGTGTATGAAATCTTTTAGTTACTTAGTCCTTATAGGAATTTACTTTTTACTTGGGTACGTGTTTTATGGAACACTTGTTCAAATGAACTAAGTTAGGTGATTATTCCCTTTTCTTGAGATAGTGCACTTAGTGATTCCTAGGTTCATGGTATGCTCAGAGGCCCTAATCATACTTCTGTTCCCAAGGAGTTCAAGATCCCTCTAATCCTTGGGTCATGACAACGCATAACTATATTCATGAACCCAACAACACCATGTTCACTAATCACTAAAGGTGATTTTTAGCTTATCCAAGTTGCAAAGTTTCAAGCTTTTATTATCAATATAACAAGATCTTACCTTAAATATTATAAAAGTTATCATTCTTTATTAAGAGATTATAAAGTTTCATTCTTTAAGAAAGTAAGTGCCTTTCAAATTAAGCTCTTGTCTTAGAGATTAAATCTTTTTGAAATAATGATACAAGATACTAGCTTTTGAATGAAAAAGTCTCGTTCTCTATGAAATTTGACACCTTTAGTTATTCTAAGACCATCAAGATCTCAACTTTATGATTTAAAGTTATCTTAAAGTCTAAAGGATTCCTACTTTATGGACTAATAATATAAACATTATCTTTAAAGTTAGAAAGTCTTGATCTTTATAAAAGTTAACACTTTTATGACCCAAAAGTGATATTCTTGCTTAAAGCTTAAAACTTTACTCAATATATTCATCTCAAGGCTCCACCTTTACAAGACTAAAGTGCAAACTTATAACTTTATGGCTTAAAGTTACCTTCTTGATTAAAGTTTAAAACTGTATGAACGTATTTGCATCCAAGAGTCAATCTATAAAACATAAAGTGACAAGATATCATTTCTATAACCTAAAAAGGCTTCATATTCCAAAAAGCTTAGACTTTTACATATATTATTGTCTTCAAGACAAGACAAAATAAAACTTTAAAGAAGCACAAAACTTGCACTACTTTTAAGGTTGCAAGTAACAAACTTTTTGAAATTTCATGCATCAAGAATATGTCAAATCAAGAGAAAATGATAAAGGTGACAACTTTTCCAATCATAAGCATCATCATAAGAAGATAGACAACTTTCAACCCAAATACCACCAAAAACACCAAGATCTCATGCATCAAGAAAGAAAAATAGAAACTTTAGAGCACTTAAAGAAAGGAACTGTTCAAAAAAATCAAGAACACTTATGAATAAGAACATGAACATATTATACCAAAAATAGAAACTTTTGCTTATGAAGGGCATGAAAGATTTTCTCAAGCTTTCACTTGAAGATCTTGGTCGTGAGAGGAACCAAGCTTTAAGCTTTCTTGAGTAAACAAAATAGAAGAGTGAAAATTACTACTTAGAGTCAAAAGTAGCATCTTTCGCAATAGGGGAAGAAAAAGATAAAGGCTCCTCCTTGATGATGATGGTAGCGGTTTTGGATGAACAAAGAGAGAGCTCTTGAGTTCTCTTGAAAATGAAGCTTGTAGTGTTTAGATCTTGTCTCCAAAGACCAAAAGATGTGGTCTTTGAAGGACTAGGTGAGAGTTTTGGTTATGGTGAAAGTGCAGAAAGGAAGAAGAAGATGAAGAAAAAAAAAGAAGAGTGTAGAGAGAAGTAGGAGGATTTTGAAGCAAGAGAGAGAATGAGAGTTGAAAAATGAAAAGTGAATGAGTGTGTGTATTGTTGTTGTAGCCATAACATACATGAGGGTGGGGGGGTGGAGATATTTTTGTGTTAATTAAGGTTTAAGGAGACAAATTGGATGATGGGGGAACAAATCAAGTACTTACTCTTATATAAAGCACTCTTGTCTAATGCTTTATGCTTTAGTGACATCACTTTTGCTTTATTGTCTAATTGACTAAATTTGAATTAATCATGTGATTAAGTGCTTTTGCAACTTAATTAACTTGATTAAGCAAGGATTACTGATTAACACATAAGAACATGATTAACAAAAATTAATCTTGTAATTAAGCTTAATTATCCTTAATTAAACTCGATTAAGCTATTAAGACTCAGACTACTTAATTTGAGATTATCTAATCTCAATTAAGCTAATTAAGGGTGATTAGTGCTTAATTAAGCTATTAAGGCTCTGACTTACTTAATTAGATATTATCTAATCTCGATTAAGCATTCTCTTGACTTTTCTCATCAGAGTTAACTCATAAATACTTCGTTAATCTCTTAATTAAGCCTTATTCTCATAATTTCTCATTAAGTGCCTAATTACGTAGGGTTACTAAGGTAATTTAGCACGACAAGAAATTGAGGATGTTACAAAAATAGTAGAACAATACTTTGCCAAGTAAGCCACAATTTATATAGATTAATTGACAAAATAGAGATATTAAAACATAATCACTTGTCTTTAGTTGATGCAAACATAGGGTGTGTTTGTTTGTGCTTTTTTCAGCAAAAAATCAATTTTTTCATTGGAAAAAAATCGATTTTCATATATTTGGATAAATTTTTAAAAATAACTAGATTCTAAAAAAATCAGTTTTCAGCTTTTTTGAAGAAGCTGAAAAGAGTAACTTATGAAAAAAATCAGTTTTTAGCTTTTTCTATTATAAATAAAATTTAAGTTTCAAAATCACTTTTTCAAAATCTAAAATAAACGCACCCATAGATTGGAAACTAAGAAATTAAACTTCTATAAAGAAGTTTTTTCAAAACTACATGCTGTAACACCCTAATAATCCCACACTATGCTTAAGTCATATTATGGAATTACTAGTTGTTACTTTTGCTCACGGAACTAAGGTTAGCATTTGCAAAATACTTTATAATGAAAATAAGGGTAATTTTTTTTTAACAATAACGAATAAATTGTTTCGAAAACCAAGAGCCATGAGCGCATCGTGAATGCATAATATAAACATCACTATCGCATACATACGGTGTGAATAAAATAATTAGAAGCGACAAGAATAACAATAACTTAGATAAACATAACATACATCCCACGACTATTCATAGGTAATATAATAATACCAAGAGTCATATATAGAGATATAATGGGTTCGATATCTACTGTCAGCACTACAAACGAAACCTAACTAAATACATCATAAAGAAAAACACATCAGAAATTCCTACTGCTTAAGCATGCCATACAATAGAATAATAACCCTACAACTACAAACAAAAAGGGTTATTCTCGTGCTCGGCTTCGCATGCACTCACCACATCACTCATCAAGCGGGAGAAAATTGTTCCCGAAACCACTAGGAGCAATATCACCATTTCCTCCTCCTCAGGCACGACCACGCCCACGAGGCACAACATAGGTATGAATGAACCCACGACTGTGAATCGGGGGTGGAGCGTGATGAGGAGCTACTGAAGAAAAAGACAAATCAGACGTTAGATGAATCACGAATGGGTAGGAGGGCTCAAATGGGTCAGTTTCCACATGATAGCTCGGATCGGATGGCTTTGAAGGATCGGAATCCAATGAAACGGTAGGAGTCAGATGGGTATTTGAGTTGATCTCATCGTCTGTGGGGTACCTTAGCGGCTGAAAATAGGGATGGATGTCATCTAGGGTAACCTCGCCATACGGCTGATGTGGGTGAAAGAACAGGCTCATAACTGGAACTTGAAATGGATGGTCATGGAAGATGTAGATCCTCATCGCTGCACTTGTAGACATCACGGAGGCATTCAGCACCGGGTCAAAGCACCAACGCCAAACTAGAAATTCAATGAAGATCACCACTATGCCCGACATCGACATCCTCTAAAGACGACACAGAAATGTAGGAGTAAGAAATACTAGATTTCTCATTAGGATCATGCTTAGACAAACACCGTGTCATCATCATCATCCCAGCCACTTCGGGTTTAATTATGAAAATAGTGGACATGTATATGTTCGATTTTGATGATTTTAAAAACTTAAGTCCCGAAGCGGGTTGCTTTTAAGCTTAACATCTTAACCATAACATCATGGGTTAACATACATGCAAAAACATAAAATAAACATTCATAATGCATATGGATAATATAAATACATGTACTAACATGCAACCTCATAGACTTAACCATAGTTTTACTTTAACTTTACTTTCATTTTTAGCACGTGCTTAACATTCGTTACTTTCCCTTTGAAATAGACTGCTTTTGGACATGAGTTTTTTCCGTGACTGCCATCATGCAGTACTAACCAAATCAGACTAAGCCGATATTGGTTACCTCTAAGTTGGAGGGTCCTCCATGTCACCTTTGCCTCCCCCACAAAGGTTCCTTGAGCCTTTATAGATCACCGCCTCTTACTTCCCTGAAGTGATCGAGGGGTCATATCCCATTCTTTCTTTTCTTATCATTATACTTTATATGAATAGTACTTCTTTGACTAGGCACATGCAATGATATGACTAAGTCCATAATTTTGACGGAAATCTGGCAGCATGATGGCTAGACCGGAGCTTCCCCAAAATGCCAATCATAAAACTTTCAACTAACAGTCCATATCATATCCTGACACTAATCATACAATCATGCAACATAGCTCAATCAAACTTGTCATTCATCATGCCAAATGGCATCATACATTCATACCCTAAAGGGGTTCATAGTTGTGTTATTCTTTGTTAGATGTCTTATGAGTCATCATATGATTTCCCATGGCTATCCATGAGAAAATCACATAGTTAAAATGAATGTGTGTGAAATCTTTTAGTTACTTAGTCCTTATAGCAATTTACTTTTTACTTGGGTACGTGTCTTATGGAACACTTGTTCAAATTAACTAAGTTAGGTGATTATTCCTTTTCCTTGAGATAGTGCACTTAGTGATTCCTAGGTTTATAGTATACCTAGAGGCCCTAATCATACTTCTGTTCCCAAGGAGTTCGAGATCCCTCTAATTGTTGGGTCATGACAATGCATAACTACACTCATGAACCTAACAACACTATGTTCACAAATCACCAAGGGTGATATTTAACTTATCCAAATTGCAAAGTTTCAAGTTTTTATTACTAACATAACAAGATCTTACCTTAAATATTATAAAAGTTATCATTCTTTATAAAGAGGTTATAAAGTTTCATTCTTTAAGAAAGTAAGTGCCTTTCAAATTGAGCTCTTGTCTTAGAGATTAAATCTTTTTGAAATAATGATACAAGATACTAGCTTTTGAACTAAAAAGCTTGTTCTTTATGAAAGTTGACACTTTTTGTTATTCTAAGACTATCAAGATCTCAACTTTATGATTTAAAGTTGCCTTAAAGTCTAAAAGATTCCTACTTTATGAACTAATAATATAAAACATTAGCTTAAAGTTAGAAAGTCTGAATCTTTATAAAAGTTAACACTTTTATGACTCAAAAGTGACATTCTTGCATAAAATTTAAAACTTTACTCAATATATTCATCTTAAGGTTCTCCCTTTACAAGACTAATGTGCAAGCTTACAATTTTATGGCTTAAAGTTACCTTCTTAATTAAAGTTTAAAACTTTATAAAAGGATTTGCATCTAAGAGTCAATCTTTAATACATAAAGTGATAAGATATCATTTCTATAACTTAAAAAAGCTTCATATTCCAAAAAGCTTAGACTTTAACATATATTCTTGTCTTCAAGATAAGACAAAATAAAACTTTAAAGAAGCACAAAACTTGCGCCACTTTTAAGGTTGCAAGTAACAAACTTTTTGAAATTTCATGCATCAATGATGTGTTTAGTCTTGTCAAATCAAAAGAAAATGATAAAGGTGATAACTTTTCCAATCATAAGCATCATCATAAGAAGATAGAAAACTTTCAACCCAAATACCACCAAAACACTAAGATCTCATGTATCAAGAAAGAAAAATAGAAACTTTAAAGCACTTAAAGAGAATAACTTTTAAAAAATCAAGAACACTCATGAACAAGAACATGAGCATATTTGACCAAAAATAGAAACTTTTGCTCATGAAGAGCATGAAAGATTTTCTCAAGCTTTCACTTGAGGATCTTGGTCATGAGAAAAACCAAGCTTCAAGCTTTCCTGAGTAAACAAAATAAAAGAGTGAAGATCACTACCTAGGGTGAAGATGTCGCGATCATGGAGGTGAAAAATGAAGAAGATGGTGGCTCTTTAAGGTGGTAAAGGTGGCGGCTTTGGAAGGAGGAAGGAGAAGCTCTTAAGTTCTCTTGAAAATGAAACTTGTAGTGTTTAGATCTTGTCTCCAAAGACCAAAAGATGTGTTCCTTGAAGGGCTTAGCGAGAGTTTTGGTTATGGTGGTGGTGGAGAAATGAAGAAGAAGATGATGAAGAAAAAGAAGAATGTAGAGAGAAGTTGGAAGATTTAAGGGTTAGAGAGAGAATGAGAGTGTGAAAATAAAAAGTGAAGGTGTGTGCGTGTATGAATAGTGGCCGTAAGGTATAAGGGGTGGGGGAGAGATATTTTTGTGTTATTTTGTGTTAATTAAGGTTTAGGGAGACAAATTGGATGATGGGGGAACAAATTAAGTATTTACTCTTACATAAAGCACTCTTGTCTAATGCTTTATACTTTTGTAACATCACCTTTGCTTTATTGTCTAGTTGACTAAATTTGAATTTAATCATGTAATTAAGTACTCTTGCAACTTAATTAACATGATTAAGCAAGGATTAGTGATTAACACACAAGAACATGATTAACAAAAATTAATCTTGAGATTAAGCTTAATTATTCTTAATTAAACTCGATTAAGCTAATTAAGGGTGATTAGTGTTTAATTAAGCTATTAAGGCCCTGGCTTGCTTAATTGGAGATTATCTGATCTCGATTAAGCATTCTCTTGACTTTGCTCATCAGAGTTAACTCATAAACACTTCATTATTCCCTTAATTAATCCTTAATCTCATAATTTGTCATTAAGTGCCTAATTACTAAGGGTTATTGAGGTAATTTAGCATAACAAGAAATTGAGGATGTTACACATGCCAGTAACATCAAAAGTTTGATAACAGTCCTAATCATGTAGAAGAGCATCCTGAACTTGAAAGTATTGATCCCAACTTGTTCAATCTTCATGCTCTTTAATCACCTTGTGAAGCTTGGTAGTAGAGTGGTTGAAATCTTCAGGTGAAACCTGGGAAAGTTGTGCAATCCAAGTTTCATCAGTCATTTCTTTTGATGGAGTTTGAAAAGATGGTGCTTCTAATTTGATATATTGTGTCAAAGGATTGGGAGCATGAATCCTGGATATCAATAGGAAAATTGATATTAATAAACATAGGAAGCAAACAAAGTTACTATGTTACATATTTGAATTTTTGATAAATTACAATTATAAACATATAAATAAGGTTACCTTATTAAAATCAAAACATTCAGTAAGATTAGTTTGTAGTTTAGATGCATCAGGTAGGATCATAAATTGAATGCAATTAAAATGATCAATACTATGATTGGAAGGCATAACAAAATACAACAGTATAAGTAGAATTTCTCATGTCATACATCTTCAATCTTGTACTTCTAAATGAAAGAAGTAATAATTACTTCATTTGAACACAACTTCATCATAGTAATGACATAGGGTTGGAAAGAATTCAAGTTGTCAAGTTTGACAACAACCTTGAATAGGAATTTCTTCTCGTTAAAGATATTTAATTCTTCGGGGTATTGATTTTTATCGCCACCCTAAGTTCATACCAATGCATGGACCAAAAAACAAAAATTATCATTATCATCTATCCTATATGTTTAAAACAAAATGTTTCCAGTAGTTATTAACGGAAGTCATACCCTAGTAACATAAGAAGGTTTAAGATTAGAAGCAGTAATGTCAAGGTACTTAGTAGCCTCCCTATCATAAAAAATAAATGAAGCTGAGTCTGTCTCATCCACAACCATAAGATGTATGCTATACCTGTGTAGTTCATAGTACAAAATTAACCATTATAGTTTTCCCTTATGTGATTAGACTCAGTTTAATAAGGCCTTATGTTTGAAAGGCATAAGAATACCTTGGTATGAATGTAGTAGGATAAGAATTACACTTAGGGCAAAAGAAAGTTTGTGCATGATGTTTTAATCCTTGGAAGCAATTTTTGCAACCCTTGTACCACCAATTATTCCCACTTTCAATGTCTTTCACAATTCCAATAGTAACAAAGATTGATTTCTGCACCAATAAAGATTGAAAAGAGCAGTAATTGATTATATGAGACTTAACAATTTGTGGCTAATATTTTAAATGTAAAGCCATAAACAACCTCAATAACTTCCCGGATATCACATATAGTTTATAGACTGTTTGATTAAGCAACTCATCTTCCATGGAGTATGCAGGTTCATAGGTTATTTGACTAACTTGAGTTTTAGAGGGTGAACCATCTGCAATAAACCTATAAAACAGTCTTATGTAGAAATTTATTTGAATATATGAAACATTAGGATTATATAATAAGGAATAGGGGCACCTTTGTCTGAATTTCTTCACTTCTGACAAGTCAACATTTATGAACAATTTAGAATTATAGTTGGTGTTGGAGACTCCCATGGATCCTATTGAAAGAGACATCATGACATTAATATTGAAGGAAAACCATGAAATAGATCCATCATCAATGTAACACAAATATAAACCAACAAAATTGATATTAACCAAGCAAGTGAAGTAACAGTTGACATTTATAAAGCTTCATCTTCCCAAATTGGAGTATCAATATGTATTCAGAGATTGGATGGTCTTGCATATGAGAAGTAAACTGGTTTGCATAAGCTCCCTACAATGTACACCACAACTTTTCCTCTTCCTTAATTTTGTGGAAATTTTTGGAAACCAAAAGTGCATTACAAATAGATGATAGATTAACATTAAAGAATTCTCTAGTTAAGCTATCAAAAAAGAGCGATGCTTACTCAAGATCATCCAATTCAATGACTATGTAATTGCTCTTATTTCCATCCTTTGTAAACTCAATCACGTCCCCCTTTGTAGTAATAGTCCATTGACATCTATAGTTAAAAAAGAATTAGTCATCTGATAAGAACCATAAACCACTAATGTTGGATTATGATAATTAATTAAAATGAAAAAAAAAATGGCCAAAGGACTTACCGACCAAGTGAGAATCCTCCCGGGTTTCTCTAAGAATTACATTGTTAGGAACAAATTGAAAACTATTGGCAGGGATAAGAGAGTCCTTAATAAGCCTTACTTGTGTTTCTTTCTTAAATAAGATTCTAAACTCATGTGTTGTTGACTTGAACTTCCTGGAGTTCAAAGCTACAGAGAAATTGGAAATCATATAGACTCTTCTTTCTATAAAATTATCCTCAAACATTTGTACATGTTGACTTTTAATCGAACAATGGATTTTATAACCCTAAATAAAAAAAAGTATATAAAATATAATAGATTGGTTAGATAAAAGATATGAGAATGATAGAGAAGCTCAGCACATATTGTTAGGTAAGATATGATGATGACATAATGAATGAACAATCACCTGCTCATCCATGACTACTATTTCAAGCAAAGCCTTCTTTGTTTGGTCCATGAATTTAGGGACAATCCACAGCCTAATTACTCTAACCTTAAGCTTCTAGATTTTTTGTTGATAGCCAACATTCACATCTTTCACTAAGTCATACCTTGCAGCCATTGTGAATGCAATTTGAAGATTGAAGGAGAGGATGGAAACATGTATGCCTATTGCAAGCATAGAGTTCAATTATAATGTGACTAATAACAAATCAGAACATTGGAATATATAGGAGGTTATGATTCTTATATCATGACCTGTAGGCTGCATAGCTTGTGGCCATAACATTAAATATTTTCTTGCCTCTATGTTATCCATATAATGGCCTGCTTGTATGCTTGTGAAGGAAAAGTAAGTGTTAGATAGCAGAGCAACTAGGCATGCTAATCTCTCATTTCCAAATATGGCAGTTGCATGAGGAGAATTGTCTACGAAAAAAGTTTTTCAAATTTAAATTAGTAGTGGATAAATAGATGTGGTCACATGCATCACATACATAGATTGATGGTGGCCTAGTTGCATAGGTAGAAAACAGTTCAAGAAGGGCTCATGCTTTTTAATCATCTTTCCCTATATATAGAAAAGCAGTTACATGCAAGCTATGACACACATTTCTTCATAACTAAACATTGAAGTATAATTAATGGTTATGTGATGATTTTCATAAATAATTAGTATATACAATATAATTAATATTATGATAGCAGATAGAGGCTATGTAGCTAGCAATAGTATGGCTGAAGGAATGATTAGCTCAATGTTATTTGTTTGAGGCACTACTTGTATGTCTTGTAAAGGAGAATTAACTAATAGACAACATAGCAGTTACTTATGCTTATCTCCCCTATGCAAAGTGGATATGCCTACTGCATGAGTAGACTGAGAGATAACATCCAATGCTTCAAATTGCTGTAAACTTGTTCTAATGTAAAAGTTCTTATATTCATATCAAAATAAATAATGATAGCAATGGTACTAATGAACTCCCATTTTTTATGAAAGAAAAACTTGTTAATATTTGATAACCAAAACATGGTACTCATGCTTTCCAATAATGTTTGATAACCAAAACATGATTACATAGTGAATTACTTCCAATCATAAGGTGGAAGGTTAAGTTCGGTTATAGCATTTAATATTTTCTTGCCTCTATGCTACCCATATAATGCCTTGCTTCTATGTTTGCAAAGGCAGAAGTAAGTTTTAGACAATAGAGCAGTTATACAGGTTGATTTCTCATTTTGAAAATAGATATGGCTATTGCATGAGGAGAATTGCCTATACAAAAAAATTTTCAAATTTAAATTAGTAGACGATAATGGCTTGCTTGTATGCCTGCAAAGGAAAAGTAAGTATTAGATAGCTGAGTAGCTAGGCATGCTAATCTCTCATTTCCAAAGTAGATATGGTAGTTGCATGAGGAGAATTGCCTATGAAAAAAGTTTTTCAAATTTAAATTAGTAGTGGATAAATAGATGAGGTCACATGCATCACATATAGAGATTGATAGTGACCTAGTTGCATAGGTAGAAAACAGTTCAAGAGGGGCTCATGCTTCTTGTAACACCCTAATAGTCCCATACTATACTTAAGTCATATTATGGAATTACTAGCAGTTATTTTTGCTCGTGAGACTAACATTATCATTTGAAAATACTTGTAATGAAAATAGGTGGTAAATTTTTTTTTTTTTGACAATAACGAATAAAATATTTTGAAAGCCAAGAGCTATGAGCGCATCGTAAATGCATAATATAAACATCACTATCTCATACATACAGCGCGAATAAAAGAAACAAAAGTGACAAGGGTAACAATAGTTTAGATAAACATAACATTCATTCCATAGCCATTCATATTCAAAATAATAATACCAAGAGTCATACATAGTGATATAATGGGTCTACGTCCCTTATCCTAATATATTAAAGTCTACTCGTTCTTCATCACGGACTCTAGCTCCCATGTATACTCTTCCATGCTCCCTCCACCCCAAGCCACCTTGACCAAGGATGCCGTCTTATTCCTCAGTTGTTTTACCCCATGATCCACGATCTGAGATGGCGATAGATTGATGGTTAAGTCCTCCCTTAACTATACACTTTCGGGTTCAAGTAGATGGCTAGGATCGGAATGGTATTTTCTTAAGTGAGACATATGAAAGACATCTTCACGGTTTGACAAATTTGGAGGAAAGGTCATTTGATAAGCAACTGACCCGACACATTTTAGAATTTGAAAGGGGCCAAGAAAACGAGGGCTTAGCTTTTTGACCTTCATGGCTCTACCTATACTAGTTGTAGAAGTGATTTTTAGGAATACATGTTCTCTTTCTTGAAACTCTAGAAGCTTTCTCCTTTTATCTGCATAACTTTTTTGATGGCTTTAAGTCGTAAGGATTCTATCTCTAATCCTTCTTATTTGCTCTGCGGTCTGCCTCACAAGATCAGGTCCTAGTAGGCTTTGCTCATCTGTAACCAAGACAGGGGAGCTTGACACTTCTTTCCATACAAAGCTTCATAGGGTGCCATGCCAATACTTGCATGATGAATATTGTTATAGGCAAACTCAATCAAAGGTAAGTATCTATCCCAACTTCCTCAATTGTCCAACACATAGGTTCTCAACATATCCTCTACAATTTGGATAGTTCTTTCTGATTGTCCATCCGTCTGGGGGTGATAAGCTGTACTTAGGCAAAGCCTCATCCCAAATGCTTTTTGCAAGACTCCCCAGAATCTAGAGGTAAACCTAGGGTCCTTATTCGAGATAATAGTTGAAGGTACACCGTGCAACCTTACTATCTCTTGAACATACTACTGGGCTAACTTTTCCAAAGGATAAGTAGCTCAAATGAGTAGAAAGTGAGTAGACTTAGTTAATTTGTCAACAATTACCCATATCGCATCAAAACTAGCTTGTATTTGGGTAAACCCATCATGAAGTCCATAGAGATACTTTCCTATTTCCATTTTGGGATCTCCAATGGTTACAACATACCAGAGGGCTTTTGGTGTTCAATATTTATCTTTTGGCAGATTAAACACTTGCTTACTAACTCCTCAATGTCCCTTTTTAGTCTCGGCCACCAAAACATCTTGTTAATGTCTTGGTACATTTTCGTCACACCAAGGTGTATGGTGAAATGACTCTTGCGAGCCTCCTCCAAAATCCTTCTTCGGATGTCACCACTTGCGAGTATACAAACTCTTCCTTCGAACCTCCATAGTCCATCTATATCTTGAGCAAAACCCTTCAACTTTCCTTCTTCCACTAATGCTAGAGTTTTTAGGAACTCTTCTTCTTCACTTTGGGCTTGAGCAATTTGACCCTTGAAATCGCTCATCACCCTAAGCTGATTCAATCTTAAACTATGGGGGGTACCGTAACTCCAAGGTTAAGGTCTCTAAAGCTCCTTACTAGCTCATCCTCCTTGACCATCATCCATGATGCATGCGAAGATTTCCGACTCAGAGCGTTAGCCACCACATTGGCCTTCCCAGGATGATAGTTTAACCCAAACTCATAATCTTTCAAAATCTCCATCCATTTCCTTTGCCTCATATTCATCTCCTTTTGATCAAAAAGATACTTCGAACTCTTATAATCAGAGAACATCTCAAACTTCACACCATATAGATAATGCCTCCATATCTTCAAGGTAAACACTAGAGCTGCTAACTCTAGATCATGGGTTAGGTAATTTACTTCATGAGGCTTCAATTGTCTAGAGTTATAAGCCACTATGTTCCTATCTGCATCAAGACATAATCTAAACTTCTCCTAGAGGCATCACAATAAACTTCAAATGGTCCGCTTGGGTCTGGCCACATTAATACTGGGGTTGAGGTTAACTTTCCCTTTAGCTCTTGAAAGCTTTTCTTGCAATCCATAGTCCACACAAATTGGGTATCCTTCCTTGTTAACTTGGTTAAGGGCAAGGATATCTGGGAAAATCTCTTTATAAACCTACAGTAGTAACCGGCTAAACCTAAGAAACTCCTTATCTCAGTTACCAAGGTCAGTCTCTCCTAATTCATCATAGCCTCAATTTTACTTGGCTCCATGGCGATACCTCCTTGTCACACCACATGTCCTAAGAACTTTACTTCTTCCCTCCAGAATTCAAACTTAGATAACTTGGCATAAAGCTTTTTTTCCCTCAAGATTCCCAATACGACCCTCAAATGTTCTTCATGTTCCTCCTTTGTTCTCGAATAGATGAGAATATCATCTATGAAAACAACTACAAACTTATCCAAGTAAGGTCTAAAAATTCTGTTCATATAATCCATGAAAACAATAGGGCATTAGTCAAATCAAATGACATCACTGTAAACTCATAATGCCCATACCTTGTCCTAAAAGCTGTCTTGTGTATATCCTTCTCCTTTACTCTTATTTGATGATACCTAGATCTCAGGTCAATCTTAGAGAACACAGCTGCACCTCGCAGTTGATCCATGAGGTCATCTATCCTAGGCAAAGGATATTTGTTCTTGATAGTTACTTTGTTCAACTGCCTATTGTAACATCCCTACTTTCTTAAATAAAGCGTAATGGAAACTTTGAATTATTTCCCTTAGGCAGTGTGAGAATTTCTCATGCAGCGCTATGCCATAACGATCCTCACACTTGGAACTATCGGGTAACGTAACACTGTCATTAAAATTATGGCACTGCCATATGTTAAAAATTAAGAAATGACTGCCCCTATAAACTTTTGTTATCTACAGTGTTGCTTAGAACTTTTAAAAATTACATTTTGACCCTAAAGGATTATTTCCACAATAATCTTAGAACTTTTCATAAAATGATAATTATGTCCTTGCATCTGTAGAATTAGCAGAATGGGGTTTTAAATGGAGCAGAATCATGTGGCAAAACCATAGAAGTTTAAATCTCTGCCGATTAGGCCACGGAGGTCGTTGTGTGTGAAATGACATGGAGTGCCCCTAGACTTGCTCAAAATTATGAAAATGCCATTAGCTATGGAAAATAGAAAACACAAATGCTCTGAATTTGCGAAACATTTGATTTACGCTGTTAATCGATTTATTCGATTTTTTTTCTTATGTAAGGTTAATTAGAAATTAATTAAAGGATGGTTAGAAATTAATTAGATGTTAATTAGAGAGATTAGGATTAAGAAGAATTAGAGTAGACAATTAGAAAACCTTAGAAAAAATAGATAGAAAATGATTTTGCCGATTTGATAAAAATCGGTAAAGATTCGGTATTTTAAACTGCCGGAACCAAATCAATAAAATTACGCATTGGAAACCCTAGATCCAAGGGCTCATAACCCATCCACCCATACCTCTTAGGTGAGGTATTATGACTTAAGCATAGTACTATACTTGGGAGGATGTTACACCTATAGTCCACATATAGCCTCATGCTCCCATATTTCTTTTTCACAAACAACACCGGGGCTCCCAAAGGTGAGGCACTAGGTCTTACGAATCTCTTCTCTAATAGCTCTTCCAATTGTTCCTTCAACTTTGACAACTCCATGGGGGACAACCTATAGGGTGCTATAGAGATTGGCCCCATTCTCGGTACCAACTCTATAGAAAACTCGATTTCCCTCTCCGGGGGAAACTCAAGTATGTTGTCAGGAAACACATCTGGGTATTCCCTAATTATGGGTGTCTTTTCCAGTACCTGCTCGAGTTCTATTTCACTTGCCATAAGGAGAACATATCCCTGATTACCAGACTCACTACTCCCTATCTTAACAGAATTAAAAAATAAACTAATAGATTCAACAGGCTTACTAGGTATAGGAGGAAGAACAATAGATTTTTCAGAACAATTTATCATAGCATGGTTAGCCGAAAGCTAATCCATGCCTAGAATCAAATTCAAACTAGACAAAGACAAACAAATCAAATTTGGTACGAAAGATCTACCATCAATTTGGAATCGACAATTCAAACAATAATGACAAGTCTTAACTAGTTTCCCAGCAGGAGTAGAAACAACTAACATGTAACGTGATTTAGACACAATCCCAATTTATGTACACAATCATGAGAAATAAAGGAGTGTGTCGCTCCAGAATCATACAGTATAGTTAAGGTTCTACCGTTAACCTCTCACTTACCTTGGATCGGATCATCGGACTGAGTGGCCTTCTTAGCATTAAAGGTAAAGACCTTTCCTTGGTATTGGGGCTTGTTGGCAGGGGACAACAGCTTGATAGTGCAATCTTTAGCAATATGCCTAGGCTTTTCGCATCGGAAACATGCATTCTGGCCAGCTAAACACGGCCGTCCTCCATGGTGTTTACCACAGTTAGGGCAAGCTTGACCATTTGTAGGCTTAGTGGATTCCTAGTAGGTTTCTAGGGTTGCTTTCTGATAAGTGCATTATATTCACTTATTTTATATTCTTTTCTATGCTTGTTCATAGCTTTAATCTTGTAAATATAATGCTTTTATTTTACTCTTTGTGTTTTGTAGGAAATAAAGCTTAAGATGATTTTTGAGCTGGACCAGAGTAAAATGACTCAATTTGGAGCTAATTCAAGAAAATGCTAAGAATTGAGTGCTGGACAGCATGAGCAATATGTCTTTCCAAGGGCATAACTTTTTGGTCCGAAGTCAAAATGACATGATTCCACTTGGAAATGAAAGTAGACTTCCAAAGCTTTAATTTGACACCAAGATCACTCAAGAAGTCCAACGGACTAGAAAGATTGAAGCTGCCAAAGTAGGGCTTGGCGCTAACCTGTCACTACATTCAATGCAGTTTTGCTCAATTCAGTTCTCCCTTGATATAAGCCCAAATGGGATGATTCCAGAGCCAAAAATGAAGCCCAAGATGTTAACTTTCCAGTGGTGGTCGAATTACTCTCATCCAAGTCCATGTGGTCAATGAAATTTACATGTGAAGCAGAGCTACCTGAAAAAATCGAAACTGTCAATTTTACTTAATGAATGGTGGGCTAATTGAGTTCAATTCACTTGTGGGTTTTCATTGTCTGATTATAGGTTGTTAAAAACTTAATTATCAGAATTATTTCTGATAATCACCAATGCTTTGTGAGAATGTAACCTATGAAGCTAGTTTAATGTGGAGTTACATTTGGAGCAGTTACAATTTGGATGGCTGAGATTAGATTTTCACAAGAGATCAGCAGCCATAAGGGAGAGGAGTAACAAATGAGCATTTTGGGCTCTGGCTAGAGAGAGAAATTTTCATGGAGAGAGAAGGAGGTTTCAGCCACTCATCCTTAGAAACCATAGTTATAATATTGGAGTTAGAGAAGTGATATTTTCATCAAGCTTGTAGCTGTGGACATCACTTTTTGTTGCTCTTTAGGGATTTAATTGAGGACAAGAAGAAGAGATAGCTGCTGAAGATTAGAGTTTGGGCAACTTTGCTTTCACCCTTTAGTCTGCACATGTTTTCTTTCTTTCTTAATTCATGTCATGTATTCTTCAATTTGTGATATGGTTTTCTTTAGAATGTTAGGCTAAGTTATTTTTATGGTTATGGGTGAACTTTGAACCCTAAATTATCATGTAATTAAATTGATTTTCAGACCTCCATTTTCTTGAGAGTTGATTATATTCTCCTACTCACTTCATGATTATGGTAGTAATGTGACATGTTTGGATTGGCCACCCTTATATTTCATGTTATGGCTGATTGCTAGATTTAGGATTATGATATTCATTATCCTTTATCCATATGTAGTAACTTGTGTGCAAACTTAATAGTCAAGTTTTGATTGTATGCAAGGAAGAATATAACCTAAGTCACTTAGTCCTATGTTAGAGACCAACACTTAGATCAATCTGTCCTTCTAGTTGCAATTATTAATTGAACTTAGTGGATGTTCCCTATGTCAATTAGTGATTATAATAGGTTAATGGATGTTCCTTAATCTATTTAAAAGAAGGTAGGTAATAGAATGTTTCATTGCCTAAGATTGGTAACTATAAATGGAGAATTGGAGGCTGAAATTGAGAACTAATTGCATGATATAATTTGGTAGGGAAAAGGGATCCCATAACCAGTTTTAATTGATTTCAACAAAACAGCATCATTTGCTCTTATTTATTTTTTTTATTTTCATGTAATTTTTTTCATATAATTTTTGTTTGAATTATAGAAACAACAAAACCCCCCCCCATTTTGTGTTATGTTGTCTTTTTAGAGTTTATTAAAATAAGAATCTAAAATAAGCTAAATAATTAAATTAATCCAATTCCTTGTGGATCGACCCTTTGCTAATTATTATACTAATTTTTCCTAAACAAAGCAAAGGTTTTTAATTTGGTAGTTTAACGGCATATCACTTTCCTTTGAAGCCTCCACTTTGAAATGACTTTTTCGGGGGTTAGGGCTTGAACTTCTGCCCTTGTGGCGCTAACTTCTTCTTGTAGGCTTCGAACCTTGCCACAGATAGCTTGCGGTTGCAGTCCTACCAGACGACACTTGTTGACTAAAGTAGATAGTCACTGATCTCCATAGACCCTACAGACGCTAGGACTTCTTCATGCAATCCTTCTTCAAACTTGACACACTTCCAATGCTCATTCCCAGTACCAACTCTATAGAAAACTCGATTTCCCTCTCCGAAAAAACTCGAGTATGTTGTCAGGAAACACATCTGGATATTCCCTAATTACGGGGGTCTCTTCCAGTACTTGCTCGAGTTCTATTTCACTTGCTATAAGGAGAACATTTCCCTGATTACCAGACTCACTACTCCCTATCTGAACAGAATTAAAAAACAAACTAACAAATTCAACAGGCATAATAGGTATAGGAAGAAGAATAATAGATTTTTCAGAACAATTTATCATAGCATGGTTTGCCGAAAGCCAATCCATGTCTAGAATCAACTCCAAACTAGACAAAGATAAACAAATCAAATTTGGTACGAAAGATCTACCATCAATTTGGAATCGACAATTCAAACAACAATGACAAGTCTTAACTAGTTTCCCAGCAGGAGTAGAAAAATGTAACGTAATTCAGACACAGACAATCCCAATTTATCTACACAATCATGAGAAATAAAGGAATGTGTAGCTCCAGAATCATATAGTACAATTAAGGTTCTACCGTTAACCTCTCACTTACCTTGGATCGGATCATCGGACTGAGTGGCTTCCTTAGCATTAAGGGCAAAGACCTTTCCTTGGTAATGGGGCATGTTGGCAGGGGACAACAGCTTGACAGTGCAATCTTTAGCAATATGTCCAGGCTTTTCGCATCGGAAACATGCATTCAGGCCAGCTAAACACGGCCGTCCTCCATGTTGTTTACCACAATTAGGGCAAGCTTGACCATTCGTAGGCTTAGTAGATTCCTAGTAGGTTTCTGGGGTTGCTTTCCTTTGAAGCCTCTACTTTGAAACGACTTTTTCGGGGGTTGGGGCTTGAACTTCTGCCCTTGTGGCGCTAATTTCTTCTTGTAGGCTTCGAACCTTGCCACAGACAGGTTGCAGTTGCAGTCTTACCATACGACACTTGTTGACTAGAGCAGATAGTCACGGATCTCCATAGACCCTACAGACGCCAGGTGTAACACCCTAATAAATCCATACTATGTTTAAGTTGTATTATGGCGTTTTATTAGTTGTTATTTATGCTCGTGGAAAACTAAACCTCGCTTGAAATTAAGTTACGTGAAAAATACAGTAAGAGTTTTTTTTTTTTTTTTTAAATACGTTGTCGCTTTGCAGCATTTTGAAAAGTAAAGCCTTGAGCGAGAAGATAGCTAGAGAAAGAGCGTGTCGCATAAAATATATATATCCCAAAAATCAGAAAACATGAGAAAGGTAAAAAAATAATAATTCACAGATACATAGCATTAAATAACTAACCAGTACATTCATATGGGTTCATAATATATATATATACATACATATATATCAGAATTACGTCAAAGGAAGCTCATGGTTATGTCATGATACAAATACTACATACAAACTTAAATTGGCATCGTTCGTCACAAAAAGGAATGTATGAAGATGCAGAGCTATGACATCTACAAGTCCACATCAGCATTGTCTGGCATCCCACGTCATACGTCCGCTCACAGTGTGGGGGGATCCATGCTCCACTTCATCGGATGCGCCATCGAGATCTGGTGACGATGTGAAAGAATAACTAGGGTGAGAAATGGAATTTCTCAGTAGGACTCGAACCCGATACGAAAGTGTCATCGTTATCGTCCCAGCCACTTCGGTTTTATTTATGAAAATAGTGAGCATTCATAAGGTTCCGTTCTTAGGTTTTCGAAAACATGGATATCCGAAGCGGATTCAATTTTAACATACCCTCTAATCATTTATATCATAATATACATAAGCATAAGTATAATCACATAAAATATGCATGTCCATGCTATAAGATTCTCTTAACTTCTTCCCTTTCTAGGGTTTGGACCGAAGTCGCTTTTCTTTTCTTAACTTGACTTTATCTTTTCCCCCGCTAAACATAAGTGGTAATGAGCTCATACCGTGGCCGTCGCCACCATAGAATTTCGATACTTACACTAGCTGGGTCATGCCATGCCTCATGTAAGACCTATCCCCTATACTCACACTAGCTGGGTCATGCCATGCCTCATGTGAGTCGTGGGTGAGGGGAGCTTAAATTAGGTCACCTTCCCTTTTGAAGGATCATACCCTTAGTTCATCTTTTTCTTCTTATTAAAGCTTATGATACAAAATTATTCTGATTCTTTTCCACATTTAGGCGTAAGTATCGCCGTCCCCAAATGTGGTTCCTTTATCAATCACCTCTGGGCGTTACGTATCGCCATCCCCAGGGTGTTCATATTTATTAATCCTTTCATGTATATCATTAAGCATCATATCATCGACATATCATATTCATATCATCATCATTCATTATCATATCGTCATCATATCATTATCATTCTTATCATCATCATATCACTATCATAATCCTCATGTCACTATCATAATCATCACATCATATCATCATCACCATTATCATACCATCATCATCATGATCATCATCATATCATATCATCATCATTATGTCATTGTCATCATATTCACACATAGAGGCATACATATCACACAAAGTCTTATGAGTTTAGCTTAGTAAACTTGGGTACAAGCTTTTAATTGATTTGCTTCTTGCATAAATTCTTTTATTAGGCATAGGGCCAATTTCATCCATTATCCTTTTTGAAACTTTTAAGTTGAATTATGAAGGTTTTCCAATACTTAATGTAAGGGTCTTAATGTTTTAAAGCTTATTTCTCCTTAACCTTTAAAACTTACCATAACCAGTTTTTCTTTTACAGTGGGGCAGTAACTTCAAAAATTCACTATAATTTCATCTTTTACTCTTTTGTTTAAAATTTTGGTATGGTTATACCTTTCTGAGTCTATTTTTAAACAAAAGAAATCCCACTCAAAAATTCATTTTGTAGCTTGAGTTATGCACATTTTATTCTGACTGTTCAGACTTGAAGGTTCATCTCGGGTCAGTGACTTTTAAACATTACTGTGAATTCCTCACAAGAAATCTGCCAAAAATGTTTTATGGAGATGTTCCTCTATGTCTTAGCTTTCTAACAAACTTGGTCCCACTAAAAAATGTTCTGTATAACTTGAGTTATGCACGTTTTATTACCCACTGCCGGGACCGAAACCCATCCAGGAACAACAAACTTTGAAAATTCATATCTCTCTCGTTTTAAGGCCAAATCTCACATATTTTATATGTATGAAAAGGTATTTGAGTCTATTTTCATAGAAAATTAGTTTCATTGCATTTTGAGTTTTATTGAAAGAGTTATTAATTGCGCCATACAGACTGCCAAAATTTTCCAGTTTTCACGGTTTTGGTTTCAAGGAGTTTTCTTGTAAGAACATTAAGTCTTTTCTTCAAGTGATCATTTTACATTTCCAAACCACTTTTACACTTTGAGATCTTGGTAAAAATCAATACTTTGAGTTCTAAAAAGTTGGGTTCAACATAAAACAAAATGCACATCCAAAGTCATTTTCCAAGAGAAGAGCAACAATCACAAACAACTTATAACAAGAGCATAACCATGAGGCCTTTAAAGCAAGTCCTAAAACCACTTAGCTATAGAGAGCTTAGGAGTTCTAGAGCTTGAAAAATACATGAAAAAGAGAAGGTTAGAGTTACTACCACAAGGATTTCTCTTGACAAGTTTGAAGAATGAGAATGGTTGGAGATGGTCTCCTT
The DNA here is from genome assembly GCA_031439585.1 of Pterocarpus macrocarpus. NCBI lineage: Eukaryota > Viridiplantae > Streptophyta > Magnoliopsida > Fabales > Fabaceae > Pterocarpus > Pterocarpus macrocarpus. Next base: position 32,677,157 of record CM062516.1, read on the forward strand.
CCTCTTGAGCTAGCAAATGGGGGCTAAATGAGTTTTTGCTTTGCTCTACCAAAGACCAAAGAATGTGATCCTTGATAAGTTAGTGAGGGTGGTGATAGAAGATGAGAGTGATGGTGGTGGAAAAGTGACAAGAACAAGAAGAGAAATAGGAAGAACAAGGAGAGGTTGAGAGGAAAAGGAGTGGCTACTTGGTGTCTTTGGGAAAGAATGGAAATCACAAATGAGAGAGTGATGGAGGGGCTGTTTTTGCGCAAGAATGGAGTGAGGGAGGGCTGATTGCTTTGCTTCCCCACCAAGCAAGAGAGAGTAGGTGAGTCTTACTTCTTTTTCAAGCAAAAGGGCTAGGAACCTTGGGGTAAAAGGGTGGGTTGTGTTTTCTTTGAGTCTTGGCATTTGGGTAAAGACCATTTAGTGTTTTCTCAAGTGGCTAAAGGCATGACCACTCTTGGGATTGACTTGGGTGGATATGATTACTCCAAGTGTCACAATCTTGATGGAGGAGAGTAGATCTTTTATCTTGACTCAAGGAATACTACTAGCATAGACTCTTGATCTAAGGGTGCATGATGAGAAGACAAATGGATGGTTGGATTTTGCTCTTGTCCTTGGCCGAAATTTAGCGCATCAATTATGAGAAATTTGTAAATTTTCAAAGCTATTAGAATTACCTAAGTTGTCAATCAATTTGATTAGTTAAATTGCTCTTCAACCGATTTCGGTTAATTACATCTTTAAGATATTTTTCCTCTTAAAAGAATTGATCTTATGAATTATATAATTAGGGTTTAGAATTAATCTATCTCAATTGGTAAGGTAGAACAATTGTCTTGTACTTAATTAATAAGATTGGATTAGCTTAATTATATTTCTAAGTTACGAAATAATTAGGTTTTAATTAAACCATTTAGTGCATTATGATTCAATTATTGACTTGACTCAATTCACTAAGCTCTTGCTCATCGAGATTAGCCGATTAATTCTCAGTTAATCGTTAATCTCTCTAATTAGCCAGGATCATTGAGCTAATTAGCTTAGACAAAAATTGGGGATGTTACAATCTCCCCTCCTTAAAAAGAATTTTGCCCTCAAAATTTGTTACCTATAAACAGGTCAGGGGTAGGCATGTCCCTTGGTGCAGTTCCTTGCAAAATGCCCAGGCTGTCCACATTTGTAGCAGACATCTTGTCTGGCATAGCAAATCCCTTTGTGCTGTCTCCCACGAAAGCCAATCCTTGCCTAGAATCAAATCCAAACTAGACAAAGATAAACAAATCAAATTTGGTACGAAAGATCTACCATCAATTTGGAACCGACAATTCAAACAACAATGATAAGTCTTAACTGGTTTCCCAGCAGGAGTAGAAACAGTTAACACATAATATAATTCAGACATAGACAATCCCAATTTATCTACACAATCATGAGAAATAAAGGAGTGTGCAGCTCCAGAGTCATACAGTACAATTAAGGTTCTACCGTTAACCTTTCACTTACCTTGGATCGGATTATCGAATTGAGTGGCGTCCTTAGCATTAAGGGCAAAGACCTTTCCTTGGTATTGGGGCTTGTTGGTAGGGGACAACAGCTTGACAGTCCAGTCTCTAGCAATATGTCCAGGCTTTTCGCATCGGAAACATGCATTCTGGCCAGCTAAACACGGCCGTCCTCCATGGTGTTTACCACAATTAGGGCAAGCTTGGCCATTCGCAGGCTTAGTGGATTCCTAGTAGGTTTTTGGCGTTGCTTTCTTTTGAAGCCTCCACTTTGAAATGACTTTTTTGGGGGTTGGGGCTTGAACTTCTGCCCTTGCGGTGCTAACTTCTTCTTGTAGGCTTTGAACCTTGCCACAAACAACTTGCAGTTACAATCCTACCAGACGACACTTGTTGACTAGAGTAGATAGTCACAGATCTCTATAAACCCTACAGGCGCCAGGACTTCTTCATGCAATCCTCCTTCAAACTTGACACACTTCCAGTGCTCATTCCCGGTACCAACTCTATAGAAAACTTGATTTCCCTCTTCGAGGGAAACTCGAGTATGTTGTCAGGAAATACATCTGGGTATTCCCTAATTACGGGGGTCTCTTCCAGTACTTGCTCGAGTTCTATTTCACTTGCCATAAGGAGAACATTTCCCTGATTACCAGACTCATTACTCCCTATCTTAATAGAATTAAAAAACAAACAAACAGATTCAACAGGCTTAATAGGTATAGGAGGAAGAACAATAGATTTTTCATAACAATTTATCATAGCATGGTTAGCCAAAAGCCAATCCATGCCTAGAATCAAATCCAAACTAGACAAAGATAAACAAATCAAATTTGGTATGAAAGATCTACCATCAATTTGGAACCGACAATTCAAACAACAATGACAAGTCTTAACTGGTTTCCCAGCAGGAGTAGAAACAATTAACATGTAACGTAATTCAAACACAGACAATCCCAATTTATCTACACAATCATGAGAAATAAAGGAGCGTGTAGCTCCAGAATCATATAGTATAATTAAGGTTCTACCGTTAACCTCTCACTTACCTTGGATCGGATTATCAAAGTGAGTGGCGTCCTTAGCATTAAGGGCAAAGACCTTTCTTTGGTATTGGGGCTTGTTGGTAGGGGACAACAACTTGACAGTGTAGTCTCTAGCAATATGTCCAGGATTTTCGCATTGGAAACATGCATTATGGCCAGCTAAACATGGTCGTCCTCCATGGTGTTTACCACAGTTAGGGCAAGCTTGACCATTCGTAGGCTTAGTGGATTCCTAGTAGGTTTCTGGGGTTGCTTTCCTTTGAAGCCTCCACTTCGAAACGACTTTTTCGAGAGTTGGGGCTTGAACTTCTGCCCTTGTGGCGCTAACTTCCTCTTGTCGGCTTCGAACCTTACTGCAGACAGCTTGCGATTGCAATCCTCTACCAGACGACACTTGTTGACTAGAGCAGCATAGTCACGGATCTCCATAGACCTACAGAAGCTAGGACTTCTTCACGCAATCTTCCTTCAAACTTGACACACTTCCAGTGCTCATCAGGGTTGCCTTGATAAATAGTCGAGAAGTTGCATAGCTCCTCAAACTTGGCAATATGCTCAGCAACATTCATAGTCCCTTGATGCAAACTCATGAACTCTAGCTCCTTTGCATTCTTCACGGATGTGGGAAAATACTTCTCATAGAAGTGCGACTTGAAAATCTCCCAGGTGATGTGGGTTTGGGTGCCTTCCAACAACCTCTTGGTGCCTACCTACCAGAACTCAGCATCAGTTTCCAACATGTAGGTAGCAAAGGCTGCCTTCTGCTCCTCGGTGCAGGCCAACACCGTGAAAATCTTCTTAATGGCCTTGATCCATTCATCAGCTCAATCGGGGTTGCATGTCCTTCTAAAACTCGGCGGATTTGCCTTCCTGAACTCAGCAAACTTGAGGTATTCAAAATCTACCTTAGCTCCTCTGTTGTGCCCTTTAGGATTCTCTTCATCCCTTTGCTCCATCATGCAATGGGCAGCAGCAGCTTGTTCCCTCGTGGTAGCAGCCATTTCACAGAGCGTCCCCATAACTTCCTCGGGATCTTTCCGCTCATTACGGGGCCTATCACATCTCCCTAATGCCATTAGTTCCTGGTACACAAAACAGAAGACATTGAGTTGATCAAGCTCAAAATTTATACTGAGCAAAACAGCAACTAACCATATTTAGAATGGACGATCAAGCATGTCTAATCCCTACATCCCATTATACAGATAAGACTCAAAGCATGACTTAACTAACACATATGTTTAGAAGCATAGTCAGTCCATCCCCAGGCTCTTTAAGGATGAATTGCTCTGATACCAAAATATGACACCTTAATAGTCCCATACTTTGCTTAAGTCATATTATGGAATTACTAGTTGTTACTTTTACTCGCGGAACTAACATTACCATTTGAAAATACTTGTAATGAAAATAGGGGGGTAATTTTTTTTTTTTTTTGACAATAATGAATAAAGTGTTTTGAAAACCAAGAGCCATGAGCGCATCGTGAATGCATAATATAAACATCGCTATCTCATACATACAGTGCGAATAAAAGAAATAGAAGCAACAAGGGTAACAATAGTTTAGATAAACATTACATTCATTCCATAGCTATTTATAGTCAAAATAATAATACCGATAGTCATATATAGTGATATATTGGGTCCGATATCTACTGTCGACCCTACAACAAAAACCTAACAAATACATCTGTAAAGGAAATACATAGAAAAATCCCATCCATCCATACATGCCAAAAGAAAATGATAACTTTAGCTACAATCAAAAAGGGCTATCCTCATACTCAGCTTCACATGCAATCACCATCGCATCACTCATCTGGTGGAGGAAACTGTTCTCGAAACCACCCGGAGCAACATCACCATGTCCTCCTCCCCAGGCATGCCCACACCTACGAGGCACAACACAGGTACGAATGAACCTACAACTGCGAATCAGGGGTGGAGCTGGGCCTACAGACGAAGAAGAAGAATCGGAAGATAGGCGAATCACTGAAGGCTGAGATGGCTCCGAATGGCAGGATCCCACGGAATAAGTTGGGTGTTATGATTTAGAAGGATCTGTCTTTATTGATGCAGTCGATGACAATTGAGTGTCAGAGTCGGAATCCCTACCATCGGGTACCTCGGAGGATGAAAAGGTGGACGGACGTCATCCATGGTAATGTCCTCGAACGGCTCGTGAGGGCAGAAAAATGGACTCATCATAGGTGCACGGAACTGGCGGCTATGAAACATGTAGACTCGCATCACTTCCTGAGCAGTCAACACAGATGTATGCAGTACTAGGTCGAAGTGCTAATGCATTACCGGGAACTCAACGAAAATCACAACCGTGTCAGACGCTCGCATCCTCTGAAGATGGCGCGAAAACGTAGGAGTGAGAAATACTAAATTTCTTAGTAGGATCGCGGCTATACAAACACCGTGTCATCGTCGTCATCCCAGCCACTTCAGGTTTTAATTATGAAAACGATGAACATCTATAGATTCAATTTTAATGGTTTTGAAAACTTAAGCCCCGAAGTAGGTTACTTTTAAACTTAACATCATAACTATATCATCATAACTAAACATACATATGAAAGCATATAATAAGTATTCATAATGCATAGGGACAGTACAAATACATGCAATAACATGCAACCTCATAGACTTAACCATGGTTATACTTTGACTTTACTTTCATTTTTAGCACGTGCGGAACATTCTTTAGTTTTCCTTTGAAATAGACTGCTTTTGGACATGAGCTCATTCCATGATTGTCATCATGCAGTACTAACCAAATTAGACTAAGTTAGGTGATTGTTTCCTTTCCTTGAGATAGTGCATTTAGTGATTCCTAGGTTCATGGTATGCTTAGAGGCCCTAATCATACTTCTGTTTCCAAAGAGTTTGAGATTCCTCTAATTCTTGGGTCATGACAATGCATAACCACACTCATGAACCCAACAACACCATGTTCACTAATCACCAAGGGTGATTTTTAACTTATCCAAGTTACAAAGTTTCAAGCTTTTATCACTAATATAACAAGATCTTACCTTAAGTATTATAAAAGTTACTATTCTTTATAAAGTAGTCATAAAGTTTTATTCTTTATGAAAGTAGATGCCTCTAAAATTATACTCTTGACTTAAAGATTAAATCTTTATGAAATAATAATACAAGATACTAGCTTTTGAGCTAAAATGTATTATTCTTTTTGAAAGTTGACACTTTTATTTATTCTAAGACCATCAAGGTCTCAACTTTTTGGTTTAGGTTGTCTTAAAGTCAAAAAGGTTCCTACTTTATGAACTAGGAATATAAAACATTAACTTTAAAATTAGACAATCTTGATCTTTATAAAAGCTAACACTTTTAAGCATTGTTTTGACTCAAGATCTAAACTTTATGAATTAAAGGTTGCAAAACAACACTTTTATGACTTAAAGATTTCATTCTTGACTAAAGTTTGAAACTTTATGGAAGGTCTTGTCCTCAAGGTTTGATTTCTAAGACATAAAGTGACAAGATATCATATCTATAACTTAAAAAGGCTTCATATTTCAAAAAGCTTAGACTTTTACATGTAGTTGTGTCTTCAAAACAAAACAAAATGAGACTTTATGAAGGCACCAAAACTTGCGCCACTTTTCATGCATCAAGAAGCAAACTTTTAGAGCTTTATGCTCTTGGAATATTCATAGTCTTATCAAATCATGAAAAATATGTGGAGATGAAACTTTTCTAACCATAAGCTCATCATAAGAAAAGGAACAAACTTTAAACAAATTAGCACCAAGAGCATCATTCTTTTTCAAGTAACTCACAAGAACATCAAGATCTCATGCATCAAGAAGGATAAATAGAAACTTTGAAGCACTTAAAGAAAGGAACCTTAAAAAGAATCAAGAACACTCATGAACAAGAGCATGAACATATTTTACAAAAAATAGAAATTTTTGCTCTTGAAGGGCATGAAAGATTTTCTCAAGCTTACATTTGAAGATCTTGGTCATAAAGGAACCAAGTTTCAAGCTTTCTTGAGTAAACAAAATGAAAGAGAGACGATCACTACCTAAGCTTGAAAATGGCATGTTCTTGAAGGAGAAAATGAAGAAGATGATGGCTTCTCCTTGATGATGATGGTGGCGTTTTGGATGAACAAAGAGAGAACTCTTGAGTTCTCTTGAAAATGAAGCTTGTAGTGTTTAGAAAGATGTGGTCTTTGAAGGGCTAAGTGAGAGTTTTGGTTGTGGTGCGGGTGGAGAAAGGAAGAAGAAAATGAAGAAGAAGAAGAGAATTTTAGAGAGAAGTGAGAGGATATGAGAGTTAGAGAGAGAATAGGAAGACACAAAATGAAAATAAGAGTGTGTGTGTGTGTTATTGTTGTGGCCATAAATCATAAAGGGAGGGAGGGAGATATTTTTGTGTTATTTTATGTTAATTAAGGTTTATGTAGACAAATTAGATGATAGGGGAACAAAACAAGTACTTACTCTTACATAAAGCACTCTTGTCTAATGCTTTATACTTTAGTGACATCACTCTTTATTTTATTGTCTAGTTGACTAAATTTGAATTTAATTATCTGATTAAGTGCTCTTGCAACTTAATTAACATGATTAAACAAGGATTAGTGATCAACGAACATGATTAATAAAAATTAATTTTGCGATTAAGCTTAATTATCCTTAATTAAACTCGACAAAGCTAATTAAAGGCAATTAGTGCTTAATTAAGCTATTAAGGCTCTGACTTGCTTAATTAGAGGTTATCGAATCTCGATTAAGCATTCGCTTGACTTTTATCATTAGGGTTAACTCATAAACACTTCATTAATCCCTTAATTAAGTCTTAATCTCATAATTTCTCATTAAGTGCCTAATTACTCAGGATTATTGAGGTAATTTAGCACGATAAGAAATTGAGGATGTTACACTTCTTAATGATCTTTACCTACGTAGAAAAGCAGCTGCATGCAAGCTGTGACACACATTTCTTCATAACTAAACATTAATGGATAATGGTTATGTGATGATTTTCATAAATAATCAGTATATACAATATTATTAATATTATGACAGCAATTGTAAGCTACATAGCTAGCAATAGTAGGACTGAAGGAATAATTAGCTCAATGTTATTCATTTGAGGCACTACTTGTATGTCTTGTAAGGGAGAATTAACTAATAGACAACATAGCAGTTACTCATGCTTATCTCCCCTATGCAAAGTGGATATGCCTACTACATGAGTAGACTGAGAGATAACATCCTATGCTTCAAATTACTGTAAACTTGTTCTAATATAAAAGTTCTTATATTCACATCAAAATAGATAATGATAGCAATGGTACTCATGAACTCCCATTTTTTATGAAAGAGAAACCTTGTTAATATTTGATAACCAAAACATGGCACTCATGCTCTCCATTAATGTTTGATAACCAAAACATGATTACATAGTGAATTGCTTCCAATCATAAGGTGGAAGGTTAAGTTTGGCTATAGCATCTAATATTTTTTTTACCTTTATGCTATATGTAACACCCTAATAAACCCATACTATGTTTAAGTCATATTACGACGTTTTATTAGTTGTTACTTACGCTCGTGGAAAACTAAACTTCATTTATAAGTTAAGTTACGCAGAAAATACGGTAAATTCTTTTTGTGAAATATGTCGTCGCTTTGCAGCGTTTTGGAAAGTAAAGCCTTGAGGAAGAAGACAATAGAGAAAGAGCGTGTCACATAAAATACATACCCCAATATCATAAAACAAGAGAAAGGTAAATAAATAGTTATTCACAAATACATTGTAGTACATAGCTAATCATTACATCCATATGGGTTCATAACATATATATACATACATATATATCAGGATTACATTGAAGGAGGCTCATGGTCGTGCCATGATCCAAATACTAGATACTAAATACAAACTTAAATGACAAAGCTCATCTCAAAAAGGAATATGCGAAGGTGCAGAGCAACGGTCGCTATAAGTCCCAAAACAGTTTCGTCTGGCATCCTCCATAATACGTCCACTCATAATGTGGTGGCTCCAGGCTCCACTCCATTGGATGTGCCATCGGAGTCTAGTGATGATGCGGAAAATAACTAGAGTGAGAAATGGGATTTCTCAATAGGATTCGAACCTGACACGAAAGTGTCATCATCATCGTCCCAGCCACTTCGGTTTTATTAATGAAAATAATGAACATTCATAAGGTTCAGTTCTTAGGTTTTCGAAAACATGAACATTCGAAGTGGATTCAATTTTAACATATCCTCTAATCATTTATATCATAACATATATGGGCACAAGTATAATTACATAAAACATGCATGGCTGTGCAATAAGTTTCTCTTAACTTCTTTCCTTCAAGGGTTTGGACCGAAGTCCCTTTTCTTTTCTTAACTTAACTTTCTCTTAAGTCTTTTTCTTTTCACCCACTAAACATAAGTGGTAATGAGCTCATACCATGGCCATCACCACCATTATTTTTTCGGTACTTACACTAGCTGGGTCATGCCATGCCTCATGTAAGCCCTATCACCTATACTCACACTAGCTGGGTCGATGCTATGCCTCATGTGAGTCGTGGGTAAGGGGAGCTTACTTTGGGTCACCTTCCCTTTTGAAGGATCATATCCTTAGTTCATTTTCTTCTTATTAAAGCTTATAATGCAAATTTATTCTAATTCTTTTGCACATTTAGGCATTACGTATTGCCATTCCCAAATATGATTCCTTTATCGCATATCATTAAGCATCATATCATCAACATATCATATTCATATCATCATCATTCATTATCATATCATCATCATATCATTATCATCCTTATCATCATCATATCATTATCATAATCATCATCATCATCATCATATCATTGTCATCATATGGACATATAGAGGCATACATATTACACAAAGTCTTATGAACTTAGCGTAGTAAATTTGGTGCAAGCTCTTAATTGAGGTTGCCTCTTGTATAAATTCTTTTATTAGGCACAGGGTCAATTTTGTCTATTATCCTTTTTGAAACTTTTAAGGTGAATTATGAAGTTTTCCAATATCTTAAATTGAGGGTCTTAGTGTGCTTAAGTAAGATTCTCATTAGTGTTAGAAATTTTATCTTAACCAGTTTTTACTTTTACTACAGGGCAGTAATTTTAAAAATTCACCATAAATTCATATTTTATTGTTTTAACTTGATTTTTGGTGGGGTTGTACTTTTATGAATCTATTTTTAAATGAAAGAAGTCCTACTCAAAAATTCCTTCTATAACCTGAGTTATACACTTTTTGCTCTGACTGCTCAGACTTGAAAGTTCATCTCAAGCCAGTGGCTTTTTAACTCCACTGGGAGTTCCTCACATGGAATCTGACAAAACTGTTTTATGGGGATGTTTCTCTATATCTTATATTTCTAACAAACTTGGTCCCACTCAAAAATAATTTTTGTAGCTCCAGTTATAAGGTTTTTAGTGCAGACTGCCCAAACAGAAATCCATTCGGGAATAGCCCACTTTGAAAAATCGTATCTCCCTCATTTTAAATTCAAATTACATGCATTTTATATGTGAAAAACTCTTTGAGTCTAATTTCACAGAAAATTAGTTTCATTACATTTTGAGTTTTGTAAAGTGAGTTATACAATACGCATTATAGACTACCAGAATTCCAGCTTAACTAGTTTTTGTGTTTTCCAATCCAAACTTGTGGAGATGTTGCTATCCCACTTCACATCATCATTTTTTATGTTTTATCTCATTATCATATTTAAGGTTTTAACCACCACATCGGTATTTTAGAACAAAAATAAAGTAAGACACATAAAAACCATCATACCACATAATCTCATTTTAAGACAGCATTTTCAACAAGGCAGGAAGAGCTCATAGAATAAGATATGGTCATGAGACCTTGAAGCAAGTCCTAAAACCACCTAGCTATGAAGAGCTTAGGGGTTCTAGTGCTTGAAAAATGCATGAAAAAAGAAGGGTTAGAGTCGCTACCAAATGAGTTGCTTGAGGAGTACTAGAAAGAGTTGATGGGTTGGAGATGGCCTTCCTCCTTTTTGAGCTTGATAATGGGGCTAAATATGTGTTCAAGTATATCCTTCAAAGACTAAAAGAGGTGGTGGAAATGAGATGAGTTAGGGTAGGAAAGCAAGAAGAACAAAAAGAAGATTAGGAAGAACAAAGAGATGTTTAAAGAGAGGTGAGAGCTTTGTGACTTAGTGAGAGAATAAAGTTGCAAAAATGAAAGTGTGAGAGGAGATAGAGAGTGGCGTCCCACTCTAGGCCATGGGGTGGTTGGATTTTGCTTCTTTTGCAAGCAAGGAGGCTAGGAACCATGGGGTAAAAGAGAGGGTTGTGTTTCTCTTGAGTCTTGGTGCTTAGGTAAAGACCATTTTGTATTTCCTCAAGTGGTTAAAGGCATGACCACTCTTGGGATTGGCTTAGGTGAATATTGTAACATCCTCAATTTCATGTTGTGCTAAATTACCTCAGTAACTCGGAGTAATTAGGCACTTAATGAGAAATTATGAGATTAAGGCTTAATTAAAGGGTTGACTCGGATGAGAAGAGTCAAGAGAATGCTTAATCGAGATTAGATAATCTCTAATTAAACAAGTCAGAGCCTTATAGCTTAATTAAGCACTAATCGCCCTTAATTAGCTTACTCGAGTTTAATTAAGGTTAATTAAGCTTAATCGTAAGATTAAATTTTGTTAATCGTGTTCTTGTGTGTTAATCACTAATCCTTGCTTAATCACCTTAATTAAGTTGTATGAGCACTTAATCACATGATTAAATTCAAATTTAGTCAACTAGACAATAAAGTAGAGAGTGATGTCATTAAAGCATAAAGCATTAGACAAGACTACTTTATGTAAGAGTTTGACCAGTGCTTTGTCTCCCCATCATCCCATTTGTCCCTTAATCACTAATTAACACAAGATGACACAAAATTAAGCAAAATATCTCACCCCTCCTCCCTTAATCATGGGCGCCATCTTCTCTCTCCCTCCTCATCCATTTTCATTTCACTCATCCCTATTCTCTCTTCAAGCCAAATTCTCCAACTTCTGCTAAAACTCTCTTCATCTTCTTCTTCCTTTCTCCACCACCACCACCCTAAACCACTCACTTAGCCCTTCAAAGACCTCATCTTTGGGTCTTTGGAGACAAGATCTAAACACTACAACCTCCATTGTCACAAGATCTCAAGAGCTTCTCCTTCCTTCTTGCCAAAACCGCCACCATCATCATCAAGAGGAGCCATCATCTTCTTCTTCCTCCTCTCTTGTTTTTGCGCCACCATCGAGAAAGGTAGTGATCTTCATCTTTTTCATTTTGTTTGCTCAAGAAAGCTTGGAGCTTGGGTCTTTCATGACCAAGATCTCTAAGTGAAAACTTGAGAAGATCCTTCATGTTCTTCATGTGTTCTTAAGTTTCCTCTTTTAGAAAAATATGTTCTTGATGTTCTTCATGTGTTCTTAAGTTTCCTTTTTTGGAAAAATGTGTTCTTCATGTTCTTCATGTGTTCTTAAGTTTCCTCTTTTAGAAAAATATGTTCTTGATGTTCTTCACGTGTTCTTAAGTTTCCTCTTTTAGAAAAATATGTTCTTGATGTTCTTCATGTGTTCTTAAGTTTCCTCTTTTAGAAAAATATGTTCTTGATGTTCTTCATGTTGTTCTTCATGTGTTCTTAAGTTTCCTCTTTTGGAAAAATGTGTTCTTGATGTTCTTCATGTGTTCTTAAGTTTCCTCTTTTAGAAAAATATGTTCTTGATGTTCTTCATGTGTTCTTAAGTTTCCTCTTTTAGAAAAATGTGTTCTTCATGTTCTTCATGTGTTTCTTGATGTTCTTCATGTGTTCTTAAGTTTCCTCTTTTGGAAAAATGTGTTCTTCATGTTCTTCATGTGTTCTTAAGTTTCCTCTTTTAGAAAAATATGTTCTTGATGTTCTTCACGTGTTCTTAAGTTTCCTCTTTTAGAAAAATATGTTCTTGATATTCTTCATATGTTCTTAAGTTTCCTCTTTTATAAAAATATCCTCTTTTAGAAAAATATGTTCTTGATGTTCTTCATGTGTTCTTAAGTTTCCTCTTTTAGAAAAATATGTTCTTGATATTCTTCATATGTTCTTAAGTTTCCTCTTTTAGAAAAATATGTTCTTGATATTCTTCATGTGTTCTTAAGTTTCCTCTTTTAGAAAAATATGTTCTTGATGTTCTTCATGTGTTCTTAAGTTTTCTCTTTTGGAAAAATATGTTCTTGATGTTCTTCATGTGTTCTTAAGTTTCCTCTTTTAGAAAAATATGTTCTTGATGTTCTTCATGTGTTCTTAAGTTTCCTCTTTTGGAAAAATATGTCTCCAAAAGAGGTTCTTGATATTCTTCATATGTTCTTAAGTTTCCTCTTTTAGAAAAATATGTTCTTGATGTTCTTCATGTGTTCTTAAGTTTCCTCTTTTAGAAAAATATGTTCTTGATATTCTTCATATGTTCTTAAGTTTCCTCTTTTAGAAAAATATGTTCTTGATGTTCTTAAGTTTCCTCTTTTAGAAAAATATGTTCTTGATGTTCTTCATGTGTTCTTAAGTTTCCTCTTTTAGAAAAATATGTTCTTGTTAAGTTTCCTCTTTTAGAAAAATATGTTCTTGATGTTCTTCATGTGTTCTTAAGTTTCCTCTTTTAGAAAAATATGTTCTTGATGTTCTTCATGTGTTCTTAAGTTTCCTCTTTTGGAAAAATATGTTCTTGATGTTCTTCATGTGTTCTTAAGTTTCCTCTTTTAGAAAAATATGTCCTTGATGTTCTTCATGTGTTCTTAAGTTTCCTCTTTTGGAAAAATATGTTCTTGATGTTCTTCATGTGTTCTTAAGTTTCCTCTTTTAGTAAAATATGTTCTTGATGTTCTTCATGTGTTCTTAAGTTTCTTCTTTTGGAAACCTATGTTCTTATTGATCTCTAGCTTAAAGTTGTTCCTTTCTCTTTATGATGAGTGAATGATTAGAAAAGCTTCACCTTTCTATGTTTCCATGATTTGATAAGACTATGAACCTTCTCAAAGTTTTAGACTTTTTATTCAAAAAGCTAGTAGCTTGTATCGTTATTTCATAAAGATCCAATCTTAAGATAAGAGCTTAATGTCAAAGAGCACTTACTTTCATAAAGATAAGACTTTATGACTACTTTATAAAGAATGACAACTTTAATAATGTTTAAAGGAAAACCTTGGTAGGTTATTAGTAAAAGTTTAAAACTTTGCAACTTGACTAAGTTAAAGTCACCCTTGGTGATTAGTGAACATTGGTGTTGTTGGGTTCATGATGTGGTTATGCGTTGTCATGACCCAAGGATTAGAGGATCTCGAACTCCTTGGGAGCAGTATGATTAGGGCCTCTAAGCATATACCATGAACCTAGGAATCACTAAGTCGCTATCTCAAGGAAAGGAAACAATCACATAATTTAATTAATTTGAACAAGTGTTTCATAAGACATGTACTTAAGTAAAGCATACTTTCATCCAAGGACCAAGTAACTAAAAGACTATAAACACATATCCTAACTATGTGATTCTATCATGGGAAATCATGTGATGATTCATAATATTCTTCACAAAGAACAACACAACTATAAACCCCTTTAGGGTATGAATGTGTGATGCCACTTGGCATGATGAATGATGAGATTGATTGAGCTTTGTCTCATGATTGAATGATAAGTGTGATGATATGATATAGATATGATGAACTATTGGTTGAATGTTGATGATTGGCATTTTGGGGAAGCTCAGGTCTAGCATTATCTTTGCCGGATTTCCGTCAAAATTATGGACTTAGTCATATCATTGCATGCGTCTAGTCAAGGAGCTATGCATGTAAAATATAAAGATAAGAAAAGAATCAATGGGACGTGACCCTTCAATCACTTGATGAGGAAGTGAGAGACTACGATCCACAAAGACTCAAGGAACCTCTATGAGGGGAGGCAAAGGGGTGACATGGAGGACCCTCCAACTTAGAGGTAACCAATATCGGCAGAGTGCGATTTGGTTAGTGCTTTGACGGCGGTCACGGAATGAGCTCATGTCCAAAAGCGATCTATTTCAAAGGAAAGTAAAGAATGTTAAGACGCGTGCTAAAAGCAGTAAAGTCAGCAGTATAACCATGGTTAAGTCTATGATAATGCATCTCCTTGCATATACGATGTTGTCCATTTGCATTATAAATGTTTATTCTATGTTTCGACATGTATGTTAGATTATGATGATGTAGTTATGATGTTAAATCTAAAAGCAACCCGCTTGGGTTTAAGTTTTCAAAATCATTAAAATTGAACTCATATCGTCACTTTGCTTTTATAATTAAACCCGAAGTGGTGGGACGATGACGACGATGTTTGTCTAGTCGCGATCCTCTTGAGAAATCTTGCATTTCTCACCCTTCTACCGTTCTGTCGTCTTGAGGATGGAGTTGATAGCATCAATGGTAGCACCTGGACGATACATTTGGATAAGACGAGGAGGCTGCCATGTTTCTTCACCTAGCTAAGGAGAATCGGGAGAGTAGCATAGTATCTTCGTTTTCTTATGAGCCCTAGTGGGCGAGTTCATGTGTAATTAAGAGCATGTAGGAAGTCATCTTTGCTTAATTTGACATATTACGTATGTGATACTTATTAAGTGTAATGATGACCTTGATTATCTCTGATTGCATTCTTGGCTTAAGGTATTGTGTTATGTTGTTTCCATTTTGTCATATGTCTTATTAATAACTCAGCAATATGAAGAACAACGTTCACACGTATGCGAGTAAGTAAGTGCGTAAAGGCTCAATTTCCAAGCATAAAGGTTTTACAAAAAAAAAAATTTTTACATGCTATTTTCGTATATTACGCTAATTTCATTAGACAAGAACTTCCGCTAGTTAAGAGTAACAACTAGTGATGCCATAAAATGACTTAAGCATAGTATGGTATTATTAGGGTGTTACAAATATGATCACTCCAAGTGGCATAATCTTGATGGAGGAAATTACATCTCTTGTCTTGACTCAAGGAATACTACTAATATAGACTCTTGATCTAAGGGTGCATGATGAGAAGGCAAATGGATGGTTGGATTTTGCTTTTGTCCTTGGCCGAAATTTGGTGCATCAATTAGGAGAAAATTTTAAATCTTCAAAGCTATTAGAATTACCTAAGTTGTTAATCAATTTGATTAGTTAAATTACTCTTATGAATTATGTAATTAAGGTATAAGAATTAATCTATCTCAATTGGTAAGATAGAACAATTGTCTTGTACTTAATTAATAAGATTGGATTAACTTAATTATATTTCTAAGTTATGAATTAATGAGGTTCGAATAATTAGATTTTAATTAAAACATTTAGTCGTTATGATTCAATTATTGACTTGACTCAATTTAATAAGCTCTTGCTCATCGAGATTAGCCGATTAGTCCTCAGTTAATCGTTAACCTCTCTAATTAGTTAGGATCATTGAGCTAATTAGCTTACACAAAATTGGGGATGTTACACTATACATATAATGCCCTGCTTCTATGCCTACAAAGGCAAAAGTAAGTTTTAGATAGCAGAGCAGTTATGCATGTTGATATCTCATTTTGAAGATAGATATGGCTGCTGCATGAGGAGAATTACCTATGCAAAATTTTTTTCAAATTTAAATTAGTAAAGGATAAATATATGAGGTCACATGCATCAAATGCATAGATTGATAGTGGCTTAGTTGCATAAGTAGAAAACAATTAAAGAGTAGCTAATGCTTCTTAATCATCTATCCCTAAGTAAAAAAGTGTAACATCCCCCATTTTCTTAAGTGGAGTATAATGAAAATTTTGAATTATTTCTCTTAGGCAGTGTGGGAATCTCTCAGGCAGTGATATACCCCGAAAATCCTCACACTCAGAAATGTAGGGTAGTATAACATTACCGTTAAAAATATGGCACTGCCATATGCTAAAAATTAAGAAATGACAAAAGTGCCCTTGTTAACTTTTATTAATTACAATCTTGCCCAAAAGTTTTAGAAATTGTACTTTAACCCCAAGTGGATATTTCCATAATAATCCTAGAACTTTTCATAAAATGACTTTTATGTCCCCACATCGGTAGAATTAGCAGAATGGGGTTTTAAATGAAGTAGAATCACGTGGTAAAACCGTGGAAGTTTAAATCTCTACCGATTGGACCATGGAGGCAGTCTGGTGTGAAATGACATGGGGGACCCCTGGACTTGCTCAAAATTACGAATATGCCATTAGCTATGGAAAACAGAAAACAGAAAGGCTCTAAATTTGCGAAACGTTTAATCTACGCTATTAATCGATCTATTCGATCTTATTGACTAAGTAAGGCTAATTAGGAGTTAATTAGATGTTAATTAGAGGGATTAGGCTTAGGAGCAATTAGAATAGAGATATAGAAATTCTCGCAGAGTCATTTAGTAAAGTTTTGCCGATTTGAAGAAAATCAGTGAAGATTCAGCATTTTAAACCGCCGGAACTGAATCAGTAGAATTTTCTACTGGAAACCCTCACTTAAGCGACTGAAATCTAGCCACCCTTACCACATATGAGTGGTGCCAAGTGTTGCTCAAGATAGTTGAGAAACTTGGCCTCACCTCCACCAGATTTTTTATCATTTTTTGCCTAGTTGTTCAATTTTCATCGAATATTTGGGATTAAGTAGGATTCGGTTAAGCATTCACTTAAAGCCAATTAAGTGTGATTGAGAAAGATTAGGCTTGATATAATTAGATTAGAACCATAGGAAACCTCATAGGAGTTTTCTAAAACCGGCTTACCGATTTAAAAGAAATCGATAAGATTTCGGTATTTTAAACTGTCGAAACCGAACCAATAGAAATTATACTGTGAGAACCCTAGGATGGATTGCCAAGATTCAGCCAACACTCCTCACAAGTGGCGCACAAATCAGCCATAAAAGAAGGAAGCCAAGCCAAGTTTGAATGAGGGTTGAAATCCACCAATCAAGAGCCAACTTCCTTCATAAGTTTTCATTCTTTTTCTTCCTTTCCCCTTTATATTTTCGGCCTGCCCATAAGAGGTGCAGACCAGCCCTCATTTTCCCACTTTCCTTCATCTTCTTCCACTTCCTCTTATCCCCAAGCTCAAGCCCTAACCATCAACTTTACTCCAAGATCAAGTTCCATCAAGATTTCACACCACCAAGGTAGGAATCGCAACTTTCTCCTTCTTTTCTTTGAATTGGGGCCGCCTAGAGTCCCTTATTCATCCATGATTCTGATGTTGTGATGGGTGGGGATGATGAATTAAGGTTGGTTTAAGGTGTATAGGTGAGTTTGAATTGAAGATTGGATGGATTGATTAGAGAAGAACATGAATCCAAGAAGAATTCAAGAAACTATTAGGGTTTTCCCCTCGATGGTCCGTACGGCGGAGTGTACGGCTCTGCCTACAGCCAATTAAATTTGATGAAACTATTTTTATATGAAACTAGACATTCAGGGATTTCTATACATATAAAATATAAGGCCATTGGATTAGTATAGAATTAGTTATGAATTTTGAAAGTTTGACCTAGAAATCTGGATTCTCATTTGGGCAGTACAAGTTGAGAAGGGTATAACTCACCCTACACAACTCCAAATTGAGTGCAACTAATGCTGTTTGAAAGCTAAAATGTAACGAAACATCCCATAAAAATTTCAGGGTTATATTCATTGTCATTTGTTCCCAGCACATCAATGAAGTTGACTTAAGTTCAAACCGGGCTGGAACGGGGTAGTCCAGTAGGGTCAAGTTCGGGGCTTATATCTCAAAATATAATCATGCAAAGGAGATGAAACTTTTTTCATTAGAAAGCTTGTCCTGTTAGCTTTAATTTGATATAAATTTCGTATGATTTCACTTAGGTTTCTATTTTTACTGAATTTTTACTTATAAGAATCCAATTCTGGCTAAGAATAGGGCAGTCAGAGGTAAAATTCTTATATCTTGAGTTTTACAAATCAAAATGATATGGGATGAAAAGGGTTAGAAACTAGACACATAATGCTATGACATATCCAAAAATTAGATTCAAATGAGTTGAATTGCAATAAAGGTGGAGTATACCAAACTCAGGCAGAACAAGAGAGAATAAACCAAAAACCCAATTGCTGCTTGAATTGAAATTGATGAATGATGCTAAGAATATATATATTTGCTGGCCCATATTGAATTGCAAGTTTGTACATTTGTACTGTTGCCTGGCACTATTCATAGGGAAGCGGACTCGATCCGTTATGCTGCCGAAATTCCGGCAGAAATATGTGAATTATGTGACTGTTATGAACATTTATATGTTATGCTCATTAGATTCATATATGCAAGAATGATTTAAGTATAATACGAAGTATATGAATGATTGCATGTAGCATATGCATGTATAATCATGTCCAAAGAAGAATAAGATTTATGAGAACTTGCAAGAAAGACGTACCAAGCTACCACGTGAGGCATGGCATAGACCCAGCTAGCGTGGGCCAGAGCGGTACTGTCTAAGACTTGGGCTAGAGCAGTACTGTCTAAGACTTGGGCCAGCCCTCGACCAGATTTAAGGGGAATAAACCGGTGTGAGGGTTGGGGAAAGTAAATCCGTCACTCATGTATAGGTACGAGCTCGGACCTGAAAAACAGGCTATCACCCAGGGATGAGAGAGGCCATTCACCTCCGGGAGACCAAATACAGAATGGCAAGGTTAAGTTGCAAGTTAAAGAAGAGATAAATTAAGTCAAGTGCACTTGCATACATTCAAGTATAAGCATCTATATGTGCATCTTCAATTATCTAGTTAAGTCATAATGCTATTATAATCCTTGTTGAAGCATATTATACTATCCGTATTTCTATGTCTGTCATATGATATGGCAAGTGGTTGTTAAAATATAACCCGCTTCGAGAAAGGTGTTTTCAACTTAAAATTGAACCACTATTTGTTTATATGTGCTCATATTTTTATAATAAACCGAAACGGTTAGAATGTTTATGATGGCACTGTAAGATTTGTTTGAGTTTACCTACTGAGAACCTTAGGTTCTCACTACCTAATCATATGTTCCTCTTTTCCGTAAATATTCCAGCACCCAAGTTGGAAATCAAGTGCGAGGCAGAGTACAAGGCCATTCATTGAGCAAGAATCGGGCGTAAGCCAGACCAAGAGACTATTGAAGCTAGCTAACGACTAGTCGGAAGTAAACGCTGTGTATTATGTCAGTCACAATTTCTTTTAAAGTGTAATTATTTTGTTATCTATGTATCAGAGACTATTAGTCAGTAACAAAGTGAGCAGTTGAAGGGCCATGTATTATATTTTCCATATTTTAAAGATTTCTTAGCACAGTGACAACTTTTTAATATAACTTCATGGCTCGAGCATGACTTATATGATAGAGGTTGTTACAAAAAGCACCTGCATGGAACCTATCACACATTTCTTCATAACTAAACATTAATGGAGAATGGTCATCTGATGATCTTTATAAATAATCAGTATATACAATATTATTAATATTATGACAGCAATTGTAGGCTACATAGCTAGCAATAGCATGGCTAAAGGAATGATTAAATCAATCGTATCCGTTTAAGGAAATACTTCTATTTCTTGTAAGGGGAAAATTAACTAATAGATAGCATAGCATTTACTCATGCTTATCTCCCCTATGCAAAGTCGATATGACTGCTGCATGAGGAAACTGAGAATAACATCTCATGCATGAAATTATGCTGAACTTGTTCTAATATAAATGTTATTATATTCACATAGAAATAGATCATCACAGCAATGGTACTCACGAACTCCCAATTTTCATCATAAAAAAACTTGTTACCACTGCTTTATTGAAGAACTTCAATCAGAGTAGAAACATTTAGAAGTCTAACCTTAATAATCAGATTTAGAAGTCTAACTTTACCAATTAAGAGTCTAACAATTTAAAGTATAACTAAATAATAAAATAAACATGAGAAGAAAATAGTAAAAACTTTGCATTGATGTTTTATAAAAAAAAAAAAATTTATTACATATAGGATTGCTTTTGATCATGACAAAATTGCCCTATATAAAATCATTGTCATGAATAATAGACTTAGATTATCAACTAAAAAATGAAGCCATATTTTTCAAGCTGAACATCAATTTTCTAGCTCCTTTAAAAATAGCAGAAAAAAACTATAAACGAAAATCAAACAGCCACAACATTAGCCATCATGATAGATACATCATCAGCAATAACCTTAAACCTAACTACACTTCCAGCCTTCAATTTTTTTGCCCTTGCATATTTAATCTAGTTGTTGCTTAGACAAACCTCCCTTGATCTCCTTGGAATCCACCTCATGACCACAGGATATGAAACACCTTCATTATCCCTCAGATTGATCCTACAGATCCTTACTGGAAAAGCTTGTGCAATAAATTCAGATGGAAGAGTCTGTAGAAAAGTTTTTCATAACACTATGAGAAGATACTTTCATAGATAATATATTTAATGTCAAAAGGATAGAACAAAAAACCAAATGTATAAAAGATATGAAAATAAATAAACAAATAATTAATTCCCTTACCACTACACCACTTTTAGCCTGATAAGGGGTCATAACCTTCTCACATGTAAATACTTCAACTGCATGAGGTGGTTCATTAACCACTTTATTTTCAACAAGGGGATTATTGGGACCGCTATCAACTACAAGTTAGGCTGCATTTTCAGGAACAACATGTTCCACAGGGGGATGTGCATAAAAAATGTAGCTTCAAGAACAGGGTAGGGAATAAGAAAAGGACCATCGTAAGCTAGAAGGTTAAGTTCAGGTATAATCTCAAAATGAGTAGCAGGTACCTTAGGAGAAAGAGGTTCAAGTTTCACAGTTGCATAAATAGAAGGTTGTTTCATATCAACATCCATAGGATCAAGAGCAATAAAGGTATCAAAAATAGGATCTAGAAGATACTTTGCAGGAGTAGTAGGTTACGACACTTTATTGAAGTCTACGTCCCTTATCCTAACATAGAAAACATTGTCGCCTACATATAATGCCTTCATCCAACCTCCATATTGAAGATCATAAACCTGCATGATTCACTCATAACCAAGAGTAAAATAACCCCCTCGTAAGTCCATATGATGCTCGACCTTAATCTCATTACCATGATTATCTTTCAACATCACCCTGTTAGATAACTCATGCCAGAATTTCCTATAGAAGAGAGGAGGAAAATCTCCAATAAATTACAAATAATTGAATCAAATGAAACCATGAAAAATGTAAAAAAATTTATAATCAAATGAAGGAATAAGACTTAGTTACTGAATCTGGATCAAATGGCATGTAGAACAAATGGAAGGACTTCTTTGCTAAGACTTGTTTTGAAGAAGCAGCCATTGTAGCACAACTTGTATACCACATAAGACATGAAATACAAAAAAGAAGAAAGTAAGTTATTTTGTTTTAGGATATAGAAGCTATTTTATTTTAGAAAACGAAAAGATTGCAAAAGAAGCTACCAATGAGGATCAAATAGCAAAGCAGCAAAAAGGAAGCAAATTTTACTTTTGATGCTATGGTGAAAGAACCATCGTTGATATATATAAGGCTCATAAGGTTTAGGTAACCACATCTTCATTGAAGCATTCACATTCACCAATGAGGACTAGCAAAACGAAAAGACATTCGTGGTTTTCATTTCGGCTGTTTACATTACCAAAGTAGATATATAGACAACAAATGTTATAGGTTTAAATGTAAACAACAACACAACTCTTTAGACATAATCATTGATAGAGGAAGAGAATGACTGAGCATTTAATGTAAACGAATGCAATTGGATGAAATTGGTGGCTATTAGGAAGGCTATATGTTCTGAAGGTAGGAAGGAAAGAAGGATTAAGCGTACAAAATCAAGGACCTTTTACATACCAATAAATATAAATAAATAAGCTAAATTGTCATTGGCCAACATGCCTTCCATGCATTATGATTGATCAAGAAGCATAAGATCTATATTGTATCCATTAAAAATCATTTGTAGGGAAAGCAGAAGCATATTATGCTGCCAGCTCACATCTTCCACCATTGCATTTCCTTCTTTTAGTATTAGATATATGATATTTTAATTTTATATTTCTCATTTTTTATTCTAAAAATCAGATTAATTTTGATATACTGATAATGTAAAAAAAATTTATACATTCATTTAATTATATGCTTTTGAGTGTAAAATTTTTGAAATAGTGGATATTTGAGTTAAAAACATTTTACTAATGTGCCAATAGATAACGAACTATTTATTTAAATTTATTTTACACCTGTAGAATGTAAAAATAAATTCTTTAGAAATATGCTTCCTTTGTTTGGTTAATTTTTTTTTTATGCTAACATCATTTATTTTTTATGTTACTTTTTCTCTTCTTATTTTCTCTTGGTCATGTTCTTTTTTTTTTTGTCTAACTTTTTTTTTTCATCCTAAATGATATTATGGCCCAAGTATACTAATATGGAGGTGGACCCTACTAACCCAAGCAGAAGTTGAGTGTAGATAGGGATGTCAATGGAATAAGGCAGTGGCAGGGGATAGCCACCCATCCCCCACCCTGTAAGTGAAAATCTGCTCCCATTTTCACCCTATACCCACATGAGTATCTGTCTCTAATTTCTTCCACAGATATCCATGAGTATTCAATACATCACTAAAAATTTTTAGAAAGAGTAAAATATACTTAATCCCATTGAGGTATTAAAAAATAAGACTCCACTCCATTTGTTTACAAAATATACACTCCACCTCAATTCAATAGAGAGATGTTTGGATTTTTTATTTGTTTTTAGGGAAAAAACTCTTTTTAAGTGTTTTTTTTTTGAAAAATTGCTTTTGTAAATTTTAAAATGTGTGTTTGGATACAACTTAAAATAATACTTGTAGAAAAGGCCAATTTACCATTTTTTTTTATAAAAGTTAATAATATCCTCCTTTTAAAAAAAGCAGAAACAAAAGTGGCTTTTGAAAGATAATTTTGAATGCATTTAATTATTCTTTTAGCACAAAAAATACTTTTTTAATCCAAAATTTTTCAAAAAATTTACTTATAAAATTTTTAATGTTATTTGTTTGTGCTTCTTGAAAAAAGTGGAAGCAGAAAATAATCAATTTTCTGCATTTTTGAGAAATTGATAAGTGGCTGTTTGTCTAAGAAGAAGAAGCAATAAAAGAGAAAGAATCTTATTCTTTGAATTTAGGAAGTACTCCTTTTTCACTCTTGTTCTCTCTCTCTCTCTCTCTTTCTCTCCATGTCTCTTAATTATATTTTCAATAGAAAAATATATTTCTATATTTATCACATTCAAATAGTTTAATAACTTCTAATTTTGATAAAAAGTACTTGTACAATTATATATTCAAATATAGAACATTTTTCTGCTTCTGCTTCTAGTGTTGCTTCTACTTTTGATTATGAAAAAAATACTTCTCTTAAAATCTTAACCAAACAAACCCTTTTATTAAAAACTACTTTTGTTTATACCTTTTTTAGAAGCTATGTATTACTAATTTTTTAAAAAAGTGGCAAGTTAACTTTTTTTCTTTTTTTCTACAAACACTTTCTTTTAAAGTTGTATCCAAACACACTTAAAAACTTATAAAGGAACTTTTTTAGAAAAAGTGTTTTTCCTAAATAAAAGCCAACCAAACGCACTCTTAATGAATTGGGGTAGAGTGTATATTTTGTAAACAACTGGGGTGGAGTGTAATTTCTTAATTTCTTACTACCTCAAGGGTGTTAAGTATATTTGACTCTTTTAGAAACTCTGAAAAAAAAAAAAAGAAAAGAAAAGAAAATGAAAGCAAACTGTAATGTCTAAATTTCCAATAATTTGTCCAATACAACAATTGTGATATATGTTGTTTATGTGCAAGTATGACAATGATTATGACGAATATGTGCGGTGAAATGCATATTGATGATCGGTGATTAAAATCTCCATTTGGCAAATTTTGGGAAGCTCTGGTCTAGTCATTACGATTCTGGATTTTTGTCAAAATTATGGACTTAGCATAATTCTCGGCATCATATACTTTAACTAAGAAAAAATAGAACTAAGGGTGTAATCTTTCGATATGGGAAGGCGACCCTTGAAGACAAGATAAGAGCATGTGATCTTTCGGTGAGGGTAGGTGATACTTAAGCTTTGGGTGATCTTTCAATAAGGGAAGGAGAAGCCTATTTTCCTCTTCTCCCGCAAAGGTTCTAGGAATTAATAGTGGCGACGACCACTGTATAAGCTCATTACTATTCAAGTTTCAAGTATGGTAAATAAAAGACTATGATAAAGTTTAGTTAAAGGAAAGAAAAGGGCTAAAGTCCAACCCAAGGAAAGCAAAGAAAGAATGTGCATGTTATGTGTTTTCATGAGTAACCTCTAGTATGCCATGTTTGATAGTGTTATGCATGATGATATTGTCATAAAGAAGCATGTTTAAAATAAATCCACTTCGGCCAATTATATTTTTGGAAAAGCAACAAATGAATTACATGCATGATCACCTTGTTATGAAATCCCAAAGTGGCTGGGACGATAATGAAGGCACTTTTGTGTTGAGTTAGAGCCCTATTGAGAAATATTATTTCTCACATTCGTTTTTCAGTATTGTTGCAAGACTTTGATGGCATTTTTGGTGGAGTGGACCATGGATCCACCTGAGTATGAGTGGTATTATGACGGAGATGAGAACGTGATCGTGGTGACAACCAGCACTATCATACATACATTTTTCTATCTTGGTCGAATACATGTAGTGGACAAGTCGAATATTCCACCAGCCCTCGTAGTCATTCTTGAGCCACTACTTGCACCACTGCTAGATCCTTTGGATGTGCCATCGTCACCACTGTCTGACATCGAGATGGAGCCCAGGTCTCTTGGGCTGCCTTCTTAAAAGATCTTGCCCCGCCTACTATCCTAGTTATCAAGCTGAGTCCATCGACACTCTAGTTATGATGGTTGTATCTCTTCCGCACCTTGAGCACCATCCAGGCATTACCCCTACATATGAGGAGGACCTTTCCAAGGAGTCATCTATCGCTGCGAGTCATGCTCTACACACTGCTAAGCCCAGTTGTGTTCCTCCTGCAATTGTGCTTAGTAGGGTCCCTATTTTATTTGCACACCTTTTGTTCCCCAAGGATGAGGAGTTAGGGGACATAGCTATTTAAGATCTCGATGCATGTAGTGCTGGTGGACGTCATAGTGTGAAGTTTGATTAATGAGGTCATGTTCATACGATGGCCTATACCTCTAGGTAGCTGAAGCCTCACGAAGTGAACTACCTAACCCATGACCTAGAGTTAGCAGCCATAGTGTTTGCCCTGAAGATGTGGAGGCATTACCTATATGGAGTAAGGTTTGACGTGTTTTCTGATCATGAGAGTTTAAAGTACCTTTTTGATCAAAGGGAGTTGAATATGAGGCAGAGGAGATGGATGGAGTTCTTGAAGGGTTACGAGTTTGGGTTGAACTATCATCTTCAGAAGGGTAACATGGTGGCGAATGCTTTAAGTCAGAAGTCACTGCATGTGTCCTAGATGATGGTTAAGTAAGTAGAGTTGGTGGAAAGTTTTAGAGACCTTAACCTAGGAGTTTCCCTAAACCCCCTATCGCTTAAGATTGAATCAAATTAGGGTGATGAGCAATTTCAAAGGTCAAATTGCTCAAGCCCAAAGGAAGGATGAGGATTTTCTAAAGACCATAGCTTTGGTGGAAGAAGGAAGGCTGAAGGGTTTCGCTTAAGGTACAAATAGGTTATGGAAGTTTGAATAGAGTGTTTTCGTACCTGCGAGTGGTGATCTTAGAAGAAGTATTTTGGAAGAGACTTATAAGAGCCATTTCACCATACACCCCAGCATGATGAAGATGTATTAAGATGTCAAGAAGATGTTTTGGTGGCCAAGAATGAAGAGGGACATAGTTGAGTTGTTGAATAAGTGTTTAGTCTGCCAAAAGATAAAGATTGAGCACCAAAAATTGTCTAGTATGTTGCAACCATTGGCGATTCCTGAGTAGAAGTGGGAGAGTATCTCCATGGACTTGGTGATGGATTTACCAAAAAACGCAAGCTGGTTTTGATGCAATATGGGTGATTATTGACAGATTAACTAAGTTTGCTCACTTTTTCCTATTTGAGTTACTTATCCCTTGGGAAAATTAGCCCAAATATGTCCAAGAGATAGTGAGACTTCATGGTGTACCTTTGACCATAATCTCGGATAGGGAGGTTTACCTCTAGATTCTAAGGATCCTTGTAAATGGCATTTGGGATAAAACTTTATCTAAGTACGGCTTATCTCCCCCAAACTGATGGATAATCAGAGAGAGCTATCCAAACTCTGGAAGATATGTTAAGAGCATGTGTCTTGGATAATCGAGGAAGTTGGGATAAGTACCTACCTTTAATTGAGTTTGCTTACAATAATAGCCACCATGCAAGTATCAATATAGCACCCTATGAAGCTTTATATGGAAGAAAATGCCAATCTCCCCTGTGTTGGTTTGAACCCGATGAGCAAAGCCTATTAGGACCTGAAATTGTGAGACAAATCACAGAGCAAGTAAGGAGGATAAGGAATAAGATTCTTACGGCCTGAACCCAACAAAAAAGTTATGTTGACAAAAGGAAAGAGCCCTTAAAGTTCCAAGAAGGAGAACATGTATTCTTGAAAATCACTCCTATAGTAAGTATAGGTAGAGCCATGAGAATCATGAAGTTAAGCCCCCATTTTCTTGGTCCCTTCCAAATCCTAAAGCGTATAGGGTCAGTTGCTTACCAAATGGTCATTGCCCCCTAATCTGTCAAATCTTTATAATATCTATCATGTATCCCAATTGAGAAAATACAATTCCAATCTTATGTTGGATGGAATAGCATGAGAGGGGAAGTTGAATCGTGCTTTCGAGAATTTATAATATTTGAAAACTTTCGTCAAAAAGATCTATCTCAAGTTCAAACTTGGATTCGGAAGCGATTGTATTAGTTTACGAAATAGTTTAGTAATATGTAAAACAGAAGTAAACTTTGTTTCGGATTGAGTTTAAATAGAGTTGAACTCATATGATTAATTCAAATAACAAGATTAAAGATAGAGATAATCACACCAGAGATTTTTATATTGGTTCGGCTAAACTACTTGCCTACTTCCAGTCCCTAACTCTTTGTTGAGATTGTATGCTTTGAGTATTCTTTGTCTAAGCTTCTCCAAGCTTCTTACAAGCGAGTAGACTTTTTCAAGCCTCTCCAAGCTTTACAAACGAGTAGTATTTTCCTAGCCTCTCCAAGCTTCTTACTGACCACTACTAGGTCCAAATACAAATGATATGAATGATATGTACTGTTTAAACACTCACACTACCTTTCTCAACAAATATTTGGACAATGAAGTACTGTGTGTGAGACTTCTCTAAATTCTCAAAGAGAGAATATTATCTATTACAGGCCAGAAGAGA
The DNA here is from genome assembly GCA_031439585.1 of Pterocarpus macrocarpus. Classification (NCBI taxonomy): domain Eukaryota; kingdom Viridiplantae; phylum Streptophyta; class Magnoliopsida; order Fabales; family Fabaceae; genus Pterocarpus; species Pterocarpus macrocarpus. Next base: position 32,705,256 of record CM062516.1, read on the forward strand.
AGATTTACTTATATCCTAAAGTTACGATAAGTAACTTTCTGGTGCTTTAGAAACTTGAGAAGGATGAAGAAAGGAAGCTCTTTTTACATAGAAAATATTTAAACAGTCTAACTATTCTTTCTTCGATTTCCATCCTTATATAGACTTTGAAATATGACTGTTTGAAGCTTGCAAGCCTTGATCCTTCTGATCCTTTTGGTCTGTTGGTCTATGACTAGATAGAGAAGAAAATAGCCATCCTTTTTCCTATTCTTCAAAACTTATACAGAAGTAGAAAAGTGCCCATTTGTTGGTTTGCCAACTATTCAGACTTGTTAGCGCCTCTTCTGTATCTTGTCAAATCACCTTTTGGACTTTTTGAATTTGTCTATTGAAGCGTGCAGAAGAAGCTTTGAAGGTGTAACACTTCATGAGAAGTATGTTTGTGAAGATTTTCCCTTCTGGAGAAAGTTATCTTTCTGAATAAACATTATTCGCTCTTGAGAGGCACTGTTTTCCCTTCTGATGTTGCAGTTTCATCCTTCTGAACCTTCTTTCTTGTTTCTTTCATGATAATTTGAGAAGCATACAAAGTATATATTCCATATCAAGTATATTCAATTTAAAGTACCAATGGATAACCCAACTTTGATGATTCTCAAGCATAAAATGCACATGATTCACAAAGAAACACTTCTAGAAACAATTTGTTCATTTATATAGTAAGCGTAGCTTAAACTTTGATTTGGTATTTATCAAAACCTTAATTTTCATTCTAGTTTACAACCACAAAACAGTTTTTGAAGGGTATTGGAGCTAACAATCTCCCCTTTTTGGATGATGGCACATAAGTATTTAAGAAAAGTTCTTGTTAAAAAATAACGAGCGCGAATTGTTCTTTAGAGAAAATAATTAACTCACATATCAGCTCATATAAAGGTTCACACATAATATAGTTACAGAAAAATAATTGATTAAGAGATATGAAAGCATAAGTGACAGAAAAATAAATATAGCTAAATGTAAATTGAAAATGAACTGTAAACTAGTGATAAAGTGTTCAAACAGGAATAAAATAAAGAGTTGTTTTCAGAATGAATAAATAACTGTTTATGAGAAGCAAAAAAAAAAAAAAAAAAAGAATCCTAAAAATAATGTTTGCAAATTTTGTATGCTTGCATGCTTGCTCCCCCTCAGTGTATGCTCCCCTTCAGCTTAGACTTTTATGAAATATCTTATCCCCCTTTGACATCATAAAAAAAAAAAAAAATGAGAATGTGAGATCATGGAAGAACCATCACTGATTGCCTTTGCTTTTCTGAATAGTCTTCAGAATTTGTAACATGAGTTGCTCAATCTTACCCAATTTGCTGTCAAGCCTTCTTTGATGAGATTGAAGTTCAGCCTGATTGGCCATGATAGTATGCTGATTGGCCAATAGTAGATCCATTTGGACTTCAATAGCATTTAGAAGAACTTCAGTAGAAGAAGCATCTCCAGTAGGCATTTTTTTAGTGTACTTTGTAACATCCCCAATTTTATCTAAGCTAATTAGCTCGGTGTCTCCGGCTAATTAGAGGGGTTAGCGATTAATTAAGAATTAATCGGCTAATCTCGATGAGCAAGAGCTTAGTGAATTGAATCAAGTCAATAATTGAAACATAATGCATTAAAAGTTACAATTAAAAGCCTAATTGCCCAATCCTTATTAATCCATGATTTAGAACACAAAACTCAAGGTGATCTAACCTAATTAACTAAGAGCATATAAGTATCACATCTTAATTACATGAAGATTAACCCTCACCTCTTCTTTACATAATTAATGAGGAAAATCCTTCTCAATTAAAATGTGCTAATGTGTAATTTAAACCAATTGAATGAATTAGCATTTAGATAATTATAACAATTGTAAAAATTTAGAAACTTCCCTTTAATTATTGTTTGAAAGTTTGGTCAAAGCAAGAATCATATCCAACCATCCATTTGCCTTCTCATCATACACCACTAGATCAAGAGTCCATGTTAGTAGATTCCTTGAGTCATAACAAAAGATCTACTCTTCTCCATCAAGATTGTGACACTTGGAGTGATCACAATCATCCATTGCCAATCCTAGGATAGATCATGCTTTTAACCACTTGAAAAGAAACACTACAAGTTTTTACCCAAGTGCCAAGACTCAAAGGAAACACAACTCCCTCTTTTGCCCCAAGGTTTTTCCCACTCTCTTGCTTATTGTAAGAAGCAAAATCACATCACTCTCTTCCTTCATTTGTGCACTATTCAGCCTCTCCTCTCTCCCCCTCACTTCATTTTTCATTTCCTCACCCAAAGACACAAAGCTCTCTACTCTCTCCAAGTTCCTTTCCTACTCTCTTGTTCTTTCAATCTTCCTAGTTCTTCTTCCAATCTCTCTAACACTTCTCACCCCATTTCCATCACCACCATCACCATCCCTTCAAGGACTACCATTTTTGGTCCTTGGAGAAACAAAGCCACTCATACACAAGCCCCACTATCAAGCTCAAGGAGAAGGAGGCCATCTCCAACCATCTTCATCCTTCAAGCTTTCAAGAGGAACACATTTGGTAGTGACTCTAACTCTTCTTTCTCATGTATTTTTCAAGCTCTAGAACTCTTAAACTCTTTATAGCTAGGTGGTTTTAGGACTTGCTTCAAGGTCTCATGACCATTTCTTGCCCTATGAGTTTTCTTGTCTTATTGAAAGTGTTGTTTTAAAGTGAGAATATGTGGCATGATGGTTTTATGTATCTTGCTTTATTTTGGTTTAAAATACTGATTTGGTGACTAAAACTTTGAGTATGATGATGAGATAAAACATAAAAATGGTGATTTGAAGTGGTATAGCAACATTTCCACAAGATTGATATGTAAAACTTAAAAAAACTAGTTAAGTTGGAATTCTGGTAGTCTGTAAAGCGTACAGTATAACTCACTCCACAAAACTCAAAATGGAGTGAAACTAATTTTTTGTGAAAATAGACTCAAAGAGCTTTTCATACATATAAAATATGTGAGATTTGGCCTTAAAACGAGAGAGATATGAATTTTCAAAGTTTGCTGTTCCTGGATGGGTTTCTGTCCGGGCAGTGGGTGATAAAACGTGAATAACTCAAGTTATACATAACGTTTTTGAGTGGGACCAAGTTTTTTAGAAAGCTAAGACATAGAAGAACACTCCCATAAAACAGTTTTGTCAGATTCCATGTGTGGAACTCCCAGTGAAGTGGACAACCCACTGACCTGAGATGAACTTTCAATCCTGAACAGTCAGAATAAAATGTGCATAACTCAAGCTACAAAATGAATTGTTAAGTGGGTTTGTTTTGTTTAAAAATAGAATTAGAGAAGTACATCCACCCAAAAATTCGAAATAAAAGAGTAAAAGATAAAATTATGGTGAATTTTCAAAGTTACTGCCCCACTGTAAAAGTAAAAATTGGTTATGGTAAAAGTTAAGGAATAAGGAGAAATAAGCTCTAAATCATTAAGACCCCTACATTAAGCATTGGAAAAACCTTCATAATTCAACTTAAAAGTTTCAAAAAGGATAATGGATGAAATTGGCCTTATGCCTAATAAAAGAATTTATGCAAGAAGCAAATCAATTAAAAGCTTGTACCCAAGTTTACTAAGCTAAGCTCATAAGACTTTGTGTGATATGCATGCCTCTATGTGTCAATATGATGACAATGACATGATGATGATGATATGATATGTTGATGATATGATGCTTAATGATATGCATGAAAGGATTAATAAATATGAACACCCTAGGGACGGCGATACGTAACGCCTAGAGGTGATTGATAAAGGAACCACATTTGGGAACGGCGATACGTAACGCCTAAATGTGGAAAAGAATCAGAATAATTTTGTATCATAAGCTTTAATAAGAAGAGAAAGTAAACTAAGGGTGTGATCCTTCAAAAGGGAAGGTGACCCAAAGTAAGCCTCCCTTACCCACGACTCACATGAGGCATGGCATGACCCAGCTAGTGTAAGTACCGAAATTCTATGGTGGCGAAGGCCACAGTATGAGCTCATTACCACTTATGTTTAGTGGGTGAAAAGATAAGACTTAAGATAAAGTCAAGATAAGACAAGAAGAGGGACTTCGGTCCAAACCCTAGAAAGGGAAGAAGTTAAGAGAATCTTATAGCATGAACATGCATGTTTTATATGATTATACTTATGCCCATGTATGTTATGATATAAATGATTAGAGAGTATGTTAAAATTGAATCCACTTCGGAGATTCATGTTTTCAAAAACCTAAGAACTAAACCTTATGAATGCTCACTGTTTTCATTAATAAAACCGAAGTGGCTGGGACGATGGCGATGACGCTTTCGTGTTGAGTTTGAGTCCTACTGAGAAATTCCATTTCTCACCCTAGTTATTCTTCCGTATCGTCACTAGATCTCGATGGCACATCCGGTGGAGTGGAGCGTGGATCCCCCACACTGTGAGCAGACGTGTGATGTAGGACGCAAGACGCAGCTGTTTTGGGGCTTGTAGCAACCATCGTTCTGCACCTTCGCGTATTTCTTTTTGAGTTGGGCTTTGTCATTTAAATTTGTACTTATTATCTAGTATTTGGATCATGGCCCAACCATGAGCCTCCTTTGATGTAATACTGGTGTATATATATGTATATTTATATATTATGAACCCATATGAATGTAATGGTTAGTTATTTAAGGCAATGTATTGGTGAATTACTATTTATTTATTTTTCTCTTGTTTTATGATATTAGGTTATGTATCTTATGCGACACGCTCTTTCTTTGTCTATCTTCTCGCTCAAAGCTTTACTTTTCAAAACGCTACAAAGCGACGACGTATTTCAAAAAAAAAAAAAAACTTACCATATTTTCTGCGTAATTTAATTTCAAGCGAAGTTTAGTTTTCCACGAGCATAAGTAACAACTAATAAAACGCCGTAATACGACTTAAGCCTAGTATGGGTTTATTAGGGTGTTACATACTACTGGCTATGACTAGGTGAGAATTGTTGAGGCTCAGAAATAGTAGGAGTAGCTATTTTGTCATATACAGGTGTAGAGGTTAGCAGCAACAATGTCTGTCCAGTGACAGGAGTAGCGGGAAATTCTTAAGAGGCTGTGGTAGTAGTAGGTATGGGCATTAAAGTGCTCTGAGGTACAATATCGAATTCAGCTACAGCAGTCTAGATTCTGGTTCTGCTACCAAAACATGTGTCCTTTCTGGTGCAGCTTCAGCCAGTTGAACCAATGATTGTTCTTAATTTAAGGGAATCAAGGGTAGACTTGAAGGTGGGACGGCAGGCTATGCTGATCTTCTTGCAGACTCCTTTAAAGGCAAAATAACCCTTCTCATTTCAGAGGGTGGATTTACATCTTCAATGACAATGAAATCTTGTTCTACCTCCAAAGAAGTAGATGGGCTTCTTGTACCTCTGGTTGAGCCACCAACTCCAGCAGCTTTGTCTTTTTGCCTCTGCAGCCATGCTTCTATTCTCAACCTATCCTGAGCTATTTGAATCAAATCTTTTCTTGTAGGAGTGGGAGGAGATTCACCAGAAGGTTGTGTAGGGGCTTTCCTCACAGGTTTCTTCCTTTTACTTTTGATTTCAAGGTCCTTATCTTTATCTGAAGCTTCAGCTTCAGGTTACTTTGGTTACTTAAGAGGAGGTTGTTCTTTGATTATAATTCCTTTTTCTCTTGGTCTTGAGTGTCTTGGTACAAGTTTTACAGGTGCAACAGCAGTCACAGGCTGTGCAGCAATGGCTGAGGTGTTATCTTTTGCACTAGAGGAGAAGGTATAACACCCTAATAAACCTATACTACGCTTAAGTCGTATTACGGTGTTTTATTCGTTGTTACTTATGCTCGTGGAAAACTAAACTTCACTTGAAATTAAATTACGTGAAAAATACGGTAAATTTTTTTTTTTTTAAATACGTCGTCACTTTTCGAAAGTAAAGACTTGCGTGAGAAGATAGCAATAAACGAGCGTATCGCAAAGATTTCAGTATAAATTGAAGGAACAAGGGATAAATCAAAATACCATGCATTCAAATTACTACAATAACCATATAATTATAATTATAATTAGTCTCATAATATCCAACAAATACATAAAAAGGGAACTCATGGTCATGCCATGGCCCCAAAATCAAAGGTACACAAGTCTGACAAGGTCCGATACAAAATGAAATACAAAAGATATGGAGCAATAATGGAATAGGCCCACGTAGACATAGGCTGGCTTCTCTGCTCTTTCCACGCCCTTCAATCGGATGGACTCAGGTTCTTGAGTGCCTGATCCCCCTCGCTCCTCGGCCTCGGGGAACATGAGGAGTATGGATGATACGAGGGTGCCTGCTGCTCACCTCAACGCGACGGATGCGACGGCCAGGAGTATAGCTGGTGACTGAAGAACGTTCCTCGGAGGGATCCTCCTCAGACGCAGCACGGTGATACTCGGGGAGCGGTGGTGAAGCGGCTGCGGCCCTAGGAGTGGCTGTCGAACTCACTTCGATCACAGGGACCTCTGGCAGTGGCACGGGCTCGGCTGCAGGTAAACCCGGAGACATTGGCTCTATCTCGATTTCTGGCAATGGCTCAGGCGGGAAATCCCAAGGACCTAGCGGCAGTCCAAGGTGAGCCGATGAAACGTCCACAGGGGCTGGCGGGACTTCTGGCCCCTCTTGCTCAAAAATTCGACCCAGATAGAAATATGTGCGGACTACTGTGGTGGTTGTGGCCACAATAGCATGAGTATCCCCATCGTAGGCCCACTCATGGTGGGGAGGGTCCATGCTCCACTCCATGGGATGTGCCATGAGTATCTGGTGACAAGATGGAAAAACAACTAGGGTGAGAAATAAGATTTCTCAGTAGGACTCGACCCTGACACATAAGTGTCATCGTCATCGTCCCAGCCACTTCGGTTTTATTAATGAAAATAGTGAGCATGCATAAGGTTCAATTCTTGGATTTTCGAAATCATGAATATCCGAAGCGGATTCAATTTTAGGGTATCCTCTAATCATTTACATCATCATATACATGAACATAAATATAATTACATAAAACATGCATGTCCAAGCTATAAGATTCTCTTAACTTTTCCCTTTCTAGGGTTTTGGACCGAAGTCCCTTTTTCTTTTCTTAACTTGACTTTATCTTTTCACCCACTAAACATAAGTGGTAATGAGCTCATACCGTGGCCGTCGCCACCATAGAATTTCGGTACTTACACTAGCTGGGTCATGCCATGCCTCATGTAAGACCTATCCCCTATACTCACACTAGCTAGGTCATGCCATGCCTCATGTGAGTCATGGGTGAGGGGAGCTTAATTTAGGTCACCTTCCCTTTTGAAGGATCACTTACTTGAATTACATTTCTTCTTATGAAAGCCTATGATGCAAATCATTTCTAAGTCCATAATTGTAGCAGAATTTCGGCAGCATAATGGCTAGACCGAAGCTTCCCAAATTTTGCCAAACAGAGAAATCCAATATCACATATCATCATCATAATCATCATCATCGTGTCATATCATCATCATCATATCATATTATCATCATCATATCATATCATCATAGCATCATGCTTGCACATAAACATAGACATATTCTCAAGCAACAATTTATGAGCTTAGCTTAATAAATTTGGTGCAAGCTTTTAATTGAGATTGTCTCTAGTGTAAACTTCTTTTATTGGGCATAGGGCCAATTTCATCTATTATCCTTTTTAAAACTTTTAAGTTGAATTATGAAGGTTTTTCCAATGCTTAATATAGGGGTATTAGTGTTTTAGAGCTTATTTCTCCTTATTCCTTAACTTTTACCATAACCAGTTTTTACTTTTACAATGGGGCAGTAAATTTGAAAATTCACCATAATTTCATCGTTTACTCTTTTATTTCGAATTTTTGTGTGGATGTACTTCTCTGAGTCTATTTTTAAACAAAACAAACCCCACTTAAAAATTCATTTTGTAGCTTGAGTTATGCACATTTTATTCTGACTGTTCAGGATTGAAAGTTCACCTCGGGTCAGTGGTTTGTCCACTTCACTGGGAGTTCCACACATAGAATCTGACAAAACTGTTTTATGGGAGTGTTCCTCTATGTCTTAGATTTCTAACAAACTTGGTCCCACTAAAAAATGTTATGTATTTAGATTTCTAACAAACTTGGTCCCACTCAAAAATGTTATGTATAACTTGAGTTATGCACATTTTATTACATACTGCCCGGACAGAAACCCACCCAGGAACAGCAAACTTTGAAAATTCATATCTCTCTCGTTTTAAGGCCAAATCTCACATATTTTATATGTATGAAAAGCTCTTTGAGTATATTTTCACAGAAAATTAGTTTCATTGCATTTTGAGTTTTGTGGAGTGAGTTATACCATACTCTTTATAGACTGCCAGAATTCCAGATTTACTAGTTTCTATGTTTTACATGTTAAACTTATGGAGATGTTGTTATACCACTTCAAGTCACCATTTTCATGTTTTATCTCTCCATAATATTCAATATTTTAGTTATCAAATCAGTACTTTAAAACAAAATAAAGCAAGATACATAAAAAAACCATCATACCACAAAATTTCATTTCAAAACAACATTTTCATCAAAGCAAGAAAACTCATAGAATAAGATATGGTCATGAGACCTTGAAGCAAGCTTCAAAACCACCTAGCTATGAAGAGCTTAGGGGTTCTAGAGCTTGAAAAATATATGGAGAAGAAGGGTAAGAGTCACTACCAAATGTGTTCCTCTTGAAAGCTTGAAGGATGAAGATGGTTAGAGATGGCCTCCTTCTCCTTGAGCTTGATATTGGGGCTTGTGTATGAGTGGCTTTGTTTCTCCAAGGACCAAAAATGGTACTCCTTGAAGGGATTGTGAGTGTGGTGATGGAGATGAGGTAGGAAGTAGTAAGAAGGTTGGAAGAAGAATAAGAAAGATGGGGAAAACAAAAGAGTAGGATGAGACTTGGAGAGAGGAGAGAGCTTTTTGGTGTTTTAGTGAGAGGAATGGAAAATGAAATGAGGGGAAAGAGAGGGGGCTGAAGTGGGGCAAAAATGGGGGAGAAGAATGATGTGATTTTGCTTCTTACAACAAGCAAGAGAGTGGAAAAACCTTGGGGCAAAAGAGGGAGTTGTGTTTCCTTTGAGTCTTGGCACTTGGGTAAAGGCTTGTAGTGTTTTTTTTCAAGTGGTTAAAAGTATGATCTATCCTAGGATTGGCATTGGATGATTGTGATCACTCCAAGTGTCACACTCTTGATGGAGGAGAGTAGATCTTTTGTCATGACTCAAGGAATCTACTAACATGGACTCTTGATCTAGTGGTGTATGATGAGAAGGCAAATGGATGGTTGGATATGGCTCTTGCTTTGACCAAACTTTCAAACAATAATTAAAGGGGAGTTTCTAAATTTTTACAATTGTTATAATTATCTAAATGCTAATTAATTTGATTAGTTCAATTATACCTTAATACATTTTTATCGAAAAGGAGTTTTCCTCATTAATTATGTGAAGAGGGTGTGAGGATTAATTTTTCATGTGATTAGGGTGTGATGCTTGCCATTCTCTTAGTTAATGAGGTTAGGTTACTTTGATTTTATATTTCTAAGTCATGAATTAATAAGGATTGGGCAATTAGGCTTTTAATTGTAACTTTTAATGCATTATGTCTCAATTGGTGACTTGCCTTTAATTTACTAAGCCCTTACTCTCGAGATTAACCGATTATTTCTCAATTAATCGCAAACCCTTCTAATTAGCCGGGAACACCGAGCTAATTAACTTAGATGAAAATGGGGATGTTACAGAAGGATTTTTTAGCAAGTTTTAGTAATCTCCTCTTACTAACTCTCCTCTCCTCAGAGATAGGTGAATGACTCCTCTCATGCCTCCTTTTTGTTCTGACTTCTTCAGAAGGTTTGGACTTTTCCTTCTGAATAGGAGCTTATCTTTTCTTTGGCTCCTTTTTCTCTTTTTTCTTCTTTTTCTTCTTCTCTTCCTTTTACTTTTTCCTTTTCTTCTTCTCTCCATTAGTGTCAGGGTCTTGAAAATTTAACCCCATGATAGAGAATGTTTTCTTGGTGGTTGTAGGGCATTTCTTATCCCTCCTGTGACCATTTACAGGAAGTTGTGCTCTTGCAAAGATGTGTATAAGGAGCATCCCATAAGGCAAAGCAGCATGACTCCTTGAATCATTAGAAATAGATCATGATTGTACATACAATAATAGACATAGTGTATGGTTCAAGATTTGATCAAAAAGGAAGTGGAGGATAAAGAATATGAAAGGTTTCAAAATTTTTAAAGAAGACGGTTTCTGAATGAGAAGAAGGTAGATAAAAATTTGAGTTGATGAGATAAAGGGAAGTGGATAGTTGACATAATAGATGAGGACAATTTTTGGGGTGAGATAGATGGTTGAAGTAAGTGAAAGGTTTCAAATGAAACACTACCATTTTAGGTTAAGTGAGTCTTTTGGTTTTCCCATTTCTAGAGATCGTGGTAAAGGTGTAATCGTGGGGGCAACCAAAACAACGCACGTCACAATATAGTTTTATTTCTGCAAAAACCAGACATTGATGAGAACCTCTGATCATCATTTTAGAGAGATATGTCAAATTGTGCCCAATGAGAAAATCTATTTCTTGAATAAATCAATTTGAAACTATTTTTCTCAAACTCATCTTCACTTTGTTCTGAAGTAATCTTTCTGAAGTACATATGATCTTAACTTGAACTTGACTTCAAACTTTCTCAACTAAGTAGATTGCCAGTTCTGAATTTACTTTATGGTCCATTGCAAGAAAATATTTTGAGTTAGTTCTTTGAATCCTTTCTTGAATGTGATCTTTTTGAGCCACATATTTGAGTTGACAAACTTTCTCCAGCAAGAACATCCAGTAGGATGCGACAATCTCAATGTTTACTTTTTGCTCAAGAGAGAGTAAGGTACCAGAAGCAAAGAATATGAATGTTTTAAAAACTAATCATGTTTAGAAGGTTCCTTATATGATAGAAACGATATTCAGCTAAGGGTTTTGTGAAGATGTCAGCAATCTGATTTTCAGTGTTAATAAATCGTAGCTCAATATCTCCTTTCTGAACATGATCTCTTACGAAATGATGCTTGATGTCAATGTGCTTAGATCTAGAATGCTGAATGGAATTCTTTATGAGATTAATTGCACTAGTTTTATCACATTGGATAGGGATTTTAGTATACCTCAGATTGAAGTCTTCTAGTTGTTGCTTAATCCACAGAATTTGAGTATTGCAATTTGCAGCAGACACATATTTAGCCTCTGTAGTTGAAAGAGTAATAGTGTTTTGCTTCTTGCTTGACCAAGTTATCAATGACTTTCCAAGAAATCAATAGTAGCCACTAGTACTTTTCTTTTCAACTCTGTCTCCAATGAAATCAGCATCACAATAGCTTGTTATAGTGCAAAAGTACCTTCCTCATACCAGAGACCAAGATTAGTAGTACCAATTAAATATCTTAGAATGCTCTTGATAGTATTCAAGTGTGATTATTTGGGATTAGATTGAAATCTAGCACAAATTTCCACACTTATTTGCAAGTCAGGTCTACTAGTAGTAAGATACAGTAGAGATTAAATCATATCTTTGTAAAGAGTTTCAAAGACTTTATTACCATCTTCATCAGCTTCTAGAACTTGAGAAGGATGCATGGGGGTACTGATGCTTTTAGCCTTGTCCATGTCAAACTTTTTGAGCAAGTCTTTAGCATATTTTTCTTGATGAATCAGAATTCCATCCTTCTGTTGTTTGATTTGGAGTCCAAGAAAGAATTTAGGTTCTCCCATCAAACTCGTCTTAAATTCTCCCTACATAAGCTTAGAGAAATTCTTGCACAAATTTTGATTAGTTGCACTAAAAATGATATCATCAACATAAATCTAAACAACTAGAAAATCATTTTTGTCATGAAGAATAAATAAGATAGTATCAACCTTTCCTCTTATAAAACCATTTTTGATAAAAAAAAAAAGAGCTGAGTCTATCATACCAAGCTCTAGGAGTTTGCTTTTAACCATATAAGGCTTTTGAAAGCTTAAAGGCACGGTGAGGAAAATTTTCATTTTCAAAACCAGGAGGTTGATTTACATAAACTTCCTCCGATATAAAACCATTTAAAAAGGCAGATTTTACATCCATTTGAAATAACATAAAACCTTTATATAGGGGCAAAGGTTTTATCATAGTCGATGCCTTCTTGCTGATTATAACCTTGTGCCATCAATCTTGCTTTATTTATGATAATTTTTCAATTTTTATCAAGCTTGTTTCTGAACACCCATTTTGTCCCATAGCAGTTTGTCTTTTAGGTAGAGGGACAAGGGTCCAAACTGTGCTCTTCTCAAATTGAGATACTTCCTCTTTCCTTGCTTCAATCCGATTTTGATTCATCGGAGCTTCATCAATACTTTCTGGTTGAATTTCAAAGATAAGAGCAAGATTGGATTTGTTTTTGAGTGAAGATCTTGTTCTGATTCCTTGAGATAGTTCACTAATATTTGGTTTTGAGAGACAGCTCTCAAGTCCCTTATACCAGTGTATCTTCGATTCAAAGGTATATCTTATGGTTCTTCAGAAAGGTCATTAGAAACAAGTAGATGAGAAGGAAGTTCAGGAATATCATCCTCGTTATTACTAGTGACAATCTGAATGTTTTGTTGATTTTGGAAAGTGTCATTTAATGACATATTTTCCATTTCTTCTTCCAAATCTGCAACCTTTTGATTAAGGTCATTCTTCTTTTCCATGAAGTTTATATGGATGGTTTCTTTAACTACTTGAGTCTTCTTGTTAAACACCTAGTAAGCTTTTGAAACAAAAGAATATCCTAGGAAAATTCCAGGATCAGATTTTGGATCAAACTTTGAAAGTTTGTCCTCGGTGTTAAGTACAAAGCATTCAGATTCAAAGACATGAAAATAAGAAATGTTGGGTTTTCTTCCCTTCCAAAATTCATATGGAGTTTCCTTGAGAATAAGCCTTAAGAAAATGTGATTTTGAATGTAACAGGTAGTGTTTACTACTTCTATCCAAAAACTTTTTGATAAATCACTTTCATGATTCTGGCCATTTCTTGTTGAGGAGTTCTAAGAGAAGAGAAGTTATGAAAAATGCCATTTTCAGTGCAAAATTTTTCAGAAGAGAGATTTTCAAATTCTCCACCGTAATATGATCTGATGGAAGTGATGCAAAAACTTTTTTCATTTTGAATTCTTTTTGAAAAAGATTTGAAGGCCTTACAAGCTTCATCCTTATGGATCAGGAATATAACCCATGTGAATCTAGAAAAATCATTTACTCGAGTGTCGCAACTCAATCAAATTAAACTGAATACAACTATAGCATAGGATGCAACTTGGATCGTTTCCCAAATATGATTATACTAAATGAACAGAAATTGAAAGGGGATTGTTTAATCAAACACTTAAAATGCAATAGGTAGAAATCAAAATAAAACAGAATTGAGTGACAAACACAATTAAAAGATCTAATCCAAGACCCAAGATAAAAACAATTAACACTCCATCATTGGATTCTAACTATATGCAACACTCCAATTTGGTGATTAGACTTAGAACTAATTGAAGCCTCAATCTAACTCTAGCATTCACATGGCAACCTCCATGAATTCAACCAATTACACAATCAATTCGATTTAGAAACCTCTAGAACCAAATTGAATTGAATAAGTTTTGAACACTAATGCAACTAATCATATGTTCAGAACTGAAACATAATTCACACTCCTTCAGCAATCAAACCACATACATCAACCGAATCATATCTGACATGATTACATTCCTAATTAACATTCAAGAATGAAGAACTTCAATTCATGCATGAAATTAAGAATGAGAGAAGGAGAGATGAAACGGAATTGATGTCTCGCATCCGAATGATGCACCAATCCTCAAGAGTTTAATTGATTCACTTGATGTCTTGAATCAAAAGAGGATCTACTCCTCCATCAATAGAGGAAAAATGCGAGAGAGAGAGTGAGAGAGAGAGAGAGAAAGAGAGAGAGAAATTCTATTTTCAAATTCTAATAAAATGAGTCAAAAGTCAAATCTTAATTCGGGTTTCCTCCTATATATACCTATGATTAACACACTAATTGACTAATTACATTAATCCTCTCTTCTAAAGCTGCAAGTAGACTCCTCATTTTCATTAATTGGATTTGTGGAAGGAAACTTATGCTAAAAACACTAATTCAGCTTCACTGGATCCTTCAATGAACTTCAATTGCATGTTTGGCCTAGAAAATGCCGTTATTTGTGTAACATCCTCAATTTCATGTCGTGCTAAATTACCTTAGTAACCCTGAGTAATTAGGCATTTAATGAGAAATTATGAGATTAAGGCTTAATTAAGGGGTTAACGAAGAGTTTATGAGTTAACTCGGATGAGAAAAGTCAAGAGAATACTTAATCGGGATTAGATGATCTCTAATTAAGCAAGTTAGAGCCTCTATAGCTTAATAAGCACTAATCGCCCTTAATTAGCTTAATCGAGTTTAATTAAGGTTAATTAAGCTTAATCGCAAGATTAATTTTTGTTAATCATGTTCTTGCGTGTTAATCACTAATCCTTGCTTAATCATCTTAATTAAGTTGCAAGAGCACTTAATCACATGATTAAATTCAAACTTAGTCAACTAGATAATAAAGTAAAGAGTGATGTCATAAAAGCATAAAGCATTAGACAAGAGTGCTTTATGTAAAAGTTTGACCATGTTTTGTTCCCTCATCATCCACTTTGTCGCCTTAATCACTAATTAACACAAAATGAAGCAAAAATATCTCCCCCCCACCCTACTCAAAGTTTTGGCCACACACACACACACACACACACACACACACACACACTCACTTTTCATTTTTCAACTTCTATTCTCTCTTTAAGTTTCCTACTCCTCCAACTTCTCTCTAAAATTCTCTCTTCTTCTTCTTCATCTTCTTCTTCCTTTCTCCACCACCACCACCCAAAACGTCTCAGTCAGCCCTTCAAAGACCTCATCTTTGGGTCTTTGGAGACAAAATCTAAATACTACAATCTCTATTTTCACAAGATCTCAAGAGCTTCTCCTTCCTCCTTGCAAAACCACCACCATCATCATCAAGAGGAGCCATCACCTTCTTCTTCCTCTTCTCTTGTTTTTGCGCCATCTTTAAGAAAGGTAGTGATCTTCATCTTTTTCATTTTGTTTACTTAAGAAAGCTTGAAGCTTGGTTCTTTCATGAGCAAGGTCTCTAAGTGAAAACTTGAGAAAATCCTTCATGTTCTTCAAGAGCAAAAGTTTCCATTTTTAGCAAAATATGTTCTTGATATTCTTCAAGTGTTCTTGATGTTTCTACTTTTGGAAAAATATGTTCTTGTTGTTCTTTAAGTGTTCTTGATATTTCCCTTTTTGGCAAAATATGTTTTTGTTGTTCTTCAAGTGTTCTTGATGTTTCTACTTTTGGAAAAAATATGTTCTTATTGTTCTTCAAGTGTTCTTGATATTTCCCTTTTTGGCAAAATATGTTCTTGATGTTCTTCAATTGTTCTTGATGTTTCTACTTTTGGAAAAATATGTTCTTGTTGTTCTTCAAGTGTTCTTGATATTTCCCTTTTTGGCAAAATATGTTCTTGATGTTCTTCAAGTGTTCTTGATGTTTCTACTTTTAGAAAATATGTTCTTATTATTGAGTGTTCTTGATGGTATCTTATTTAAAGTTGTTCCTTTTCTTATAATGAGTTGATGGTTAGAAAAGCTTCATCTTTTTATGTTTCCATGATTAGATAAGACTATGAATATTCTAAAAGCTTAAAACTTTAAAAAGTTTGCTTCTTGATTCCTTAAAAGTGGCACAACTTTTAAGCTTTCATAAAGTCTTATTTTGTTTTGTTTTGAAGACAAGACTACACGTAAAAGTCTAAACTTTTTTTTTTAATAATAAGCCTTTTTAAGTTATAAAATAATATCTTGTTACTTTATATATTGGAAATCAAACCTTAAAGCTAAGACCTTTTATAAAGTTTCAAACTTTAGTCAAGAATGAGACTGTTAAGTCATAAAAGTGTTGTTTTGTAACATTTAATTCATAAAATTTAGATCTTAAACCAAAACAATGCTAAAAGGTGTTAACTTTTATAAAGATCAAGACTTTTTAACTTTAAAGTTAATGTTTCATATCACTAGTTGATAAAGTAGGAACCATTTTAATGTAGAGACAACTTTAAGTCATAAAGTTGAGACCTTGATGGTCTTAGAATAATTAAATGAGTCAACTTTCATAAAGAACAAGACTTTTTAATTAAAAAACTAGTAACTTGTATCATTATTTCATAAAGATCTAATTTTTAAGATAAGAGCTTAATGTTTAAGACACTTATTTTCATAAAGAATAAAACTTTATGACTACTTTATAAGAATGATAACTTTTATAATATTTAATATAAGATCTTGTTAGATTAGTGATAAAAGCTTGAAACTTTGTAACTTGGTTAAGTTAAAAATCACCCTTGGTGTTTAGTGAACATGGTGTTGTTAGGTTCATGATATGGTTATGCGTTGTCATGACCCAAGGATTAGAGGGATCTCGAACTCCTTGGGAACAGAAGTATGATTAGGGCCTCTGAGTATATCATGAATCTAGGAATCACTAAGTGCACTATCTCAAGGAAAGGAAACAATCACTTAACTTAATTAATTTGAATAAGTGTTCCATAAGATTTGAACTCAAGTAAAGAATAATTTCATATGAGAATTAAGTAACTAAAAGATCCCACACATATATCTTAATTATGTGATTCTCTCATGGGTAACTATGAGAAATCGTGTGATGATTCATAATATTCTTTACAAAGAATAACACAACTATGAACTCCTTTAGGGTATGAATATATGATGCCATTCAGCATGCTGAATGACAAGTTTGATTGAGCTCTGTCTCATGATTGAATGATGAGTATGATGATATGATATAGATATGATGGACTGTTGGTTGAAAGTTGATGATTGACATTTTGGGGAAGCTCTGATCTAGCCATTATGCTACCGGATTTTCGTCAAAATTATAGATTTAGTCATATCATTGCATGTGTCTACTCAAAGAAGAACTGTGCATGTAAGGTATAATGATAAGAAACAAAAGAATGGGACATGACCCTTTGATCACTACCGGGAAGTGAGAGACAGCGATCCACAAGGAACCTCTTTGAGGGAGGCAAGGGTGACATGGAGGATCCTCCAACTTAGAGGTAATCAATATCGGCTTAGTCTGATTTGGTCAGTATTGTGTGGCAACGGGTACGGAATGAGCTCATATCCAAAAGCAGTCTATTTTGAAGGTAAAGTAAAGAATGTTAAGCACGTGCTAAAAATGAAAGTAAAGTCAAAGTAGAACCATGGTCAAATTGATGAGTTTCATAGTCATGCATGTTTCTATATTTCTCATGCGTATTATGAATGTTTATACCATGCTTTCACATGTATATGCTCTTATATGGTAGCTTTGAGTTTCTTTATATTATGTTTATATGGGAAAGATTAAAAGAAACTCGCTTCGGGAACCTACGTTTTCAAACCCTTTAAAAATGGAACTTCTGCATGCGAACTATTTTCATAATTAAACCCGAAGTGGCTAGGACAGTGACGATGACACATTAGTGGTCTAGTCGAGATCTTACTGAGAAATCTTGTATTTCTCACTCCTACATTTCCGTGTTGTCTTCAGACGGAGCAGATGGCATCCTCAGCAGCACTCCCGTTGGTACCCCCCTAAATGAGATGAAGAGCTGCCATGTTTCTTCACCTAGCTAAGGAAGATTGAGATAGTAGCATAGTATTTTCATTTTGTTAAGAGCCCTGGTTGGGCAATTTATGTGTAATTAAGAGCATGTAGGAAGTCATGCTGCTTAATTTGACCTATTATATATGTGATACTTATTAAATGTAATGATGACTCTTGAGTATCTATGATTACATTCTTGGCTTATGGTATTGTGTTATGTTGTTTCAATTTTATCATACATCTTATTACTAATTCAACAATATGAGGAACAATGTCCATGTGTATATGAGTAAGTAAGCGCTTAAGGGCTCAGTTTTCAAGCATACAAAAAAACATTACATGGTATTTTCATATATTACGCTAATTTCAACGAGAAGAACTTCCGCTAGTTAAGAGTAACAATTAGTAATGCCATAGAATGAATTAAGCATAGCATGGTATTATTAGGGTTTTACAATTTGCACTAGTGATCTAAAGAAAAGCTGTAAGCCTGGAAGTCAGCTTTCGAACGGCACCGACTTGGCCTCAATTGGATTCCTGTAGCCTGAGATATAGCCTAATTATTACACTCTATTTAGGATCCGCGTCTACCTTTCTTGAGTCTACATGAAGGCCCAAATCTAGCTTAAAAACTCCCGAACTAGTCTTTAACCTCTTCATAAGAGTTGTAGGCCTAGCTCTCAGCTTTCCTACAAACCAAGAATCATGCCAAAATGAGGTATATAACTCAAGTTATGGCTCAAAAACCAAAATAATGTCAGAATAAGGCTAGTGCAGGAAAATTAGATCAAAGTCCAACCAAAGTCCAATTAATAGGAAATGGTCTAAGTCAATTCAAATATGCACAAAAGAGGGTTAGTGAGGTAGATATGAGGAAAAGTAAGTATATAAAGTTTCAATTCATCAATCATCCATAATGACTAAACTATATTTCTTACCACCAAGACTAGCAATTCTAGTTGGTCCAAAAAGATCAAGATGTAAAAGCTCAAGTGGTCTGGTAGTAAAAACTACATTTTTACTATGAAAGAATTTTTGGTATGTTTGCTTCTAAGACAGAACTCACAAGAAGAGTAATTTTCAAAATTGATTTTAGGCAAACCTTTTACTGGCTCTTTTTGAGAAATTTCAGAAATTAGTTTCATATGAGTATGACCAAACTTTCTATGCCATAGCCACTTTTCGTCCACAAAGGAAGCTATGCATTTTACACTTTGATCAAGAAATCATCTAGATATAATACATACGTATTATTGTGCCTTCTAGCAGTAAGAATGACTTTATCAGTAGTGGAATCTTTAATTATACACTGTGAAGGTTCAAACACAACTTTGTAGCCTTGGTCACAGAATTGACTAATGCTCGGGAGGTTGTGAGTTAGTTCTTCTACTAACATAACATTAGATATTAGGTTGGAATTGTTCTTACCAATATTACCTATACCAATGACTTTGGATTTGATTTTGTCAGCAAACTTAACTATTCCATCATCCTTGGGTCTGAGGTTTCTGAACCATGATTTATTTCCAGTCATGTCTTTGGAGCATCCACTGTCCAAATTCTACTTCTTCTCCTTTTGATGTACTGATTCAAGACACACCTGCATCAGAAGAAATTTTAACTTTAGGTACCCATATCTTCTTTGGTTCTTCTGTGTTAGTAGAGTTTTTGGGTTTTTTCACTTTTTGTTTGGCTTTCCTTCTGGAAAAGCATCTTTTAGAAGAGTGTCCCTTTTTGAAACAATATATGCATATAGGAATCTAATGTAAGGAATCTTTGGATGATTTTTCATCATCTTCCTTCTCAAAGCCTAGACCAGTTTTGTCAAGATAAGGCTTTTGGCCACCAAGCATCAAATCCAGATTTTTAGAGCCATTAACCATTTTCCCAAGATCTAATTTGAGAAGTTTTATAATTTTCTGAAGCTCAGAAACATTAGAAGATGACTTCGAGCAAGTTTCAGAAACTTGGATTTTTAGGGTTGTTACATCCTTCTGAAGAAGCATATTTTCAGTTTGCGACCTTTCTTTTTTGTGCCCAACCTTCTCCTTTTCATTCTTGAGTTTTTTGAATTCCAAAGATAATTTTCGAAAATCCTTTTTCAGATAAGCATAATGAGAAGCAAGAGACTTGGAATCATCTAAGAATTCATCATAAACTTCTTGAAGATTTTCAAAAGTAAATTCAGGTTTAGAATCATGTACCTTAGTTTCTTCATCAGAAACAATGTCAGCCATGAAAAATAGATTTGTTACAATTTCTTCTTCACTTTGTGATTTTGCATTTTCCTATTGTTCGTCCAAATCCTCCCAAGTAGCCATCATTGCTTTCTTCTTTGTGGTCTTCTTTTTGGAGGCTTTCTTCAATCTTGGACATTCAGATATGACATGTCCAGATTCCTTACACTCGAAGCAGATGATCTCATTTTGCTTGACCTTGCCCTTTTTGTCTTTCTTGGGAACAAGGTTCTTCTTCTTCCTTTTTATCCATGCTCTTGAAATCTTCCTTGTTTAATGAGCAATTTCATCACTATCATTATCATTAGAAGAATCCTTTTCTTCTTCTTCAAATTCTTCTGAGACTTTCAAGGCTTTGGGAGATTGAGTCATTCTCTGAGTGGACTTTAGAGCAATGGATTTTCCTTTCTTGACAGCCTCATCAGCGACTTCATTTAGCTAAATCTCATGAGTCTTTAATGACCCAATGAGATCATCTAAGCTAAGTATGTTTAAGTCCTTAGCTTCTTGAATAGCCGTGACTTTTGGACGCCAAGCCTTTGAAAGACTTCTCAGCATCTTTCTCACCATTTCTGCATGGGTGTAACTTTCTGCCTAAGGCTTTCAGCTGATTTATAATATGCATGAATCTGGTCGTCATTTCATCAATATTCTCGTGCTTTAGCATTTTGAACATTTCATATTAATGAACCAACATGTTGATCTTGGTTTCTTTGACCTGACCCGTTCCTTCATGTAGCACTTGAAGTTTGTCCCAAATTTCTTTAGCTGAGTCACAGGATATGATCTTGCCATATTCACTTTTACTCAAGGCACATGTAAGAAGATAATTTGCCTTGGCATTCATTAGGACCTTTATTTTGTGTTGATCAATCCATTCATTTTAGGGATGGTTATGAAAAGATGTGATCTTTGAAAGGCTAAGTGAAGAAAGTTTGGTTGTGGAGATGGAGAATAAAGAAGAAGAAGAAGAAGAAGAAAGTTTGGAAAGAAGTTAGAGAGTTTGAGGGTTTAGAAAGAGAATAGAAGTTGAAAAATGAAGCGAAAAGTGTGTGCATGTGGGTGTGTTAGACGTAACTTTCTAAGAGTGGGGGAGAGATATTTTTGCTTCATTTTGTGTTAATTAAAAATTAAGAAGACAAATTGGATGATGGGATAACAAATCATGTACTTACTTTTATATAAAGTACTCTTGTCTAATGCTTTATGCTTTAGTGACATCATTGTTTACTTTATTGTCTAGTTGACTAAATTTGAATTTAATTATGTGATTAAGTGCTCTTGCAACTTAATTAACATGATTAAGAAAGGATTAATAATTAACTCATGTGATCATGATTAACAAAAATTAATCTTGTAATTAAGCTTAATTACTCTTGATTAAACTTGATTAAGCTAGTTATATGTTATTAGTGCTTAATTAAGCTATTAAGGGCTTGACTTGCTTAATTAGAGATTCTCTAATCTTACTTAAGTATCCTCTTAACTTTTCTCCTCATAATTAACTCTTAATCACTTCATTAATCTCCTAATTAAGCATTAATCTCATAATTTCTCATTAAGTGTCTAATTACTTAGGGTTATTGAGACAATTTAGCATGGCAAGAAATTGGGGATGTTACACTTAACTCATATTATGTCCGATTATCAGTTGTTACTTATACTCATAGAAAACTTAAACTCTTTCGGAAAATATATTACGTCGAAAATAGGTTTTTTTTTTTTTTTTGAAATACATCATTGCTTTTGGAGCATTTAAAACTTGAGCTTTGAGCGTGAAAGAAACATCATGTAAACATTACATATTCGAATCCATCATAAATAAAGCATAAAGACAGTAAATAGAACATTAATACATAACAAGACTTAAGATTTGCATTCCACATAATTTGATCCATAACGTCATGAATTACATAAAAAAGGGCTCATGGTTATATCATGGCCTACGTACTAAATACAACTAATATAGCAAAGTTTCAACATAATATAAAGTATATGATGAAGCAGAACTTCAACCAACAACTGGACTAAAACAAATCACAATACCTAGTAGCTAGCATCTGTAACACCCTAGTAGTTCCATTCTATGCTTAAGTCATATTGTGGAATTACTAGTTGCTACTTTTGCTCGCGGAATTACCTTTTAGAAATTACTTTATACTGAAAATAGGGGTAAAATTTTTTTCTACAAAACAAGTAAACCATTTTTGAAATCAAGAGCCATGAGCGCATCGTGAACATATAAAGTAACACCGCTATCCCATACATATATCGCATTTAACAAGCATAGAGACCATAAGAGTAACCACAATTCTTAAATAATGTAACATTCATTCCACAGCCAACCATGATAATACAATAAGAGTCGTACCAGTTCATACATAAGATAATAATGGGTTCGATATCTATCGTCGGCCTTACACAAATGCCTACCAATACATAATAAAAGGAAATACATCAGAGAATCCTACTACCCAAGCATGCCACATAACAGAATGATAACCCTATAACTACTACCAAAAGGGGGCTATCCTCGTGCTCGGCTCCGCATGCAGTCGTCACATCAAGCATCTGGCGGGAGGAAACCGTTCCCATATCCACTAGGAGAAGTACTACCACGTCCTCCTCCTCGAGCACGTCCTCGCCCACGGGGCACAGCGAATGCGAATGAACCCACGCCGCAAACCGGGGTGAAAATGGGCCTAGCGGATGAAGCGTAAGAATCGGAAGATAGGCGAATCATCAAGGCTGCGGCGAACCCGAGCGGTGAGAACCCCAAAATGAGTCGGATAGCGGGGCTCGGACGGATCGGTCTCTACATGGAAGCTCGGATAAGAAGGCTCCGAGGGATCGGAATCGATCAAGCGATCGAGTCAAGCGGGTATCCGAAGTCGATCTCATCATCATCAGTGGGGTATCTCGGTGGCTGAAAGTAGAGGCGAATGTCATCCATAGTAACCTCGCCAAATGGCTGATGCGGTCGGAAAAATAGGCTCATCACGGAGTGCAGGCTGGCGGTCGTGGAAGATGTAGACCTCATCGCTGCGCTCGCCGGCGGCTGAGGCGTTCGACCGAGGTCAAAGCGCCAACGCCACATCCGAACTCAATGTAGATCACCACCGTGCGTTCGACGTCGACATCCTCTCAAGGCGACGGAAGCGTAGGAATGAGAAATACTAAATTTCTCGGTGGGATCGCTGACTAGACAAACACAAAGGTCATCGTCATCGTCCCGACCACTTCGGGTTTAATTACAAAAGCGATTGGGACGGATATAAGTTCAATTTTTAATGGTTTTGAAAACTTTAACTCCGAAGCGGGTTGCTTTTAAACTTAACATCATAAACACATCATCATGACTAACATCCGTAATAAAACATAGAATAACATCCATAATGCAAATGGGCCATATACTTTCATGCAAAGACACGCATCATCACAGATGTAACCATGGTCATACTTAGACTTTACTTTCATTTTTAGCACGTGCTTAACATTCTTTACTTTCCTTTGAAATAGACTGCTTTTGGACATGAGCTCATTCCGTGACTGTCGTCACGCAAAGACTAACCAAATCGACTAAGCCGATATTGGTTACCTCTAAGTTGGAGGGTCCTCCAAAACACCCTTGCCTCCCTCATAGAGGTTCCTTGTGGATCGCCGTCTCTCACTTCCCTTACCGAAGTGATTGAAGGGTCACGTCCCATTGATTCTTTTCTTATCTTTATACTTTACATGCATAACTCCTTGACTAGACGCATGCAATGATATGACTAAGTCCATAATTTTGACGGAAATCCGGCAGCATAACGGCTAGGCAGAGCTTCCCAAAATGCCAATCATCATCGACATTCAACCAATAGTTCATCATATCTATATCATATCATCACACTTATCATTCAATCATGAGACAAAGCTCAATCAATCTCATCATTCATCATGCCAAGTGGCATCACACATTCATACCCTAAAGGGGTTTATAGTTGTGTTGTTCTTTGTGAAGAATATTATGAATCATCACATGATTTCCCATGATAGAATCACATAGTTAGGATATGTGTTTATAGTCTTTTAGTTACTTGGTCCTTGGATGAAAGTATGCTTTACTTAAGTACATGTCTTATGAAACACTTGTTCAAATTAATTAAATTATGTGATTGTTTCCTTTCCTTGAGATAGCGCACTTAGTGATTCCTAGGTTCATGGTATGCTTAGAGGCCCTAATCATACTTCTATTCCCAAGGAGTTCGAGATCCCTCTAATCCTTGGGTCATGACAACGCATAACCACATCATGAACCCAACAACACCAATGTTCACTAATCACCAAGGGTGACTTTTAACTTAGTCAAGTTGCAAAGTTTTAAACTTTTACTAATAACATACCAAGGTTTTGCCTTAAACATTATTAAAGTTGTCATTCTTTATAAAGTAGTCATAAAGTCTTATTCTTTATGAAAGTAAGTGCCTTTGACATTAAGCTCTTATCTTAAGATTGGATCTTTATGAAATAATGATACAAGCTACTAGCTTTTTGAATAAGAAGTCTTGTTCTTTAGAAAAGTTAACACCTTTTGCATTAGTTGGGTTCAAAGTCTAAACTTTATGAATGAAATGTTATAGAACAACATTTTTATAACTTAATGATCTCATTCTTGAATAAAGTTTGAAACTTTGTGAAAGGTCTTTTCTTTAAGGTTTGATTTCTAAAGCCTAAAGTGACAAGATATCATTTTTCTAACTCAAAAAGTTTAGACTTTCACATGTATTCTTGTCTTCAAAACAAAACAAAATAAAACTTTATGGAAGCTTAAAAGTTGCGCCACTTTGAAGAAATCATGAAGCAAACTTTTTAAAGTCTAAAACTTTGAAAGGGTTCATAGTCTTATCAAATCATGGAAACATAGAAAGGTGAAGCTTTTCTAATCATTCACTCATCATAAAGAGAAAGGAACAACTTTAAGCTAGAGATCAATAAGAACATAGGTTTCCAAAAGAAGAAACTTAAGAACACATGAAGAACATCAAGAACATATTTTACTAAAAGAGGAAACTTAAGAACACATGAAGAATATCAAGAACATATTTTTCTAAAAGAGGAAACTTAAGAACACATGAAGAACATCAAGAACATATTTTTCCAAAAGAGGAAACTTAAGAACACATGAAGAACATCAAGAACATATTTTTCTAAAAGAGGAAACTTAAGAACACATGAAGAACATCAAGAACATATAAAGAGGAAACTTAAGAACACATGAAGAACATCAAGAACATATTTTTCTAAAAGAGGAAACTTAAGAACACATGAAGAACATCAAGAACACATTTTTCCAAAAGAGGAAACTTAAGAACACATGAAGAACATGAAGGATCTTCTCAAGTTTTCACTTAGAGATCTTGGTCATGAAAGACCCAAGCTCCAAGCTTTCTTGAGCAAACAAAATGAAAAAGATGAAGATCACTACCTTTCTTGAAGATGGCGCAAAAACAAGAGAAATGGAAGAAGAAGATGATGACTCCTCTTGATGATGAAGGTGGCGGTTTTGCAAGAAGGAAGGAGAAGCTCTTGAAATCTTGTGGAAATGGAGGTTGTAGTGTTTTGATCTTGTCTCCAAAGACCCAAAGATGAGGTCTTTGAAGGGCTAAGTGAGTGGTTTAGGGTGGTGGTGGTGGAGAAAGGAAGAGGAAGATGAAGAAGATGAAGAAGTGTTTAGAGAGAAGTTAGAGAATTTGGCTTGAAGAGAGAGAATAGGATGAGTGAAAATGAAAATGAATGAGGGAGGATGAGAGAGAAAGTGGCGTCCACTTTAAGGAGGGAGGATGAGATATTTTTGCTTCACTTTGTGTTATCTTGTGTTAATTAGTGATTAAGGGGACAAATGGGATGATGGGGAGACAAAGCATGGTCAAACTCTTACATAAAGTAGTCTTGTCTCATGCTTTTTGCTTTTATGACATCACTCTCTACTTTATTGTCTAGTTGACTAAATTTGAATTTAATCATGTGATTAAGTGCTCATACAACTTAATTAAGGTGATTAAGCAAGAATTAGTGATTAACACACAAGAACATGATTAACAAAAATTAATCTCACGATTAAGCTTAATTAACCTTAATTAAACTCGAGTAAGCTAATTAAGGGCGATTAGTGCTTAAGTAAGCTATAGGGGCTCTAACTTGCTTAATTAGAGATTATCTAACCTCGATTAGGCATTCTCTTGACCCTTCTCGTCCGAGTCAACCCCTTAATTAAGCCCTAATCTCAAAATTCCTCATTAAGTGCCTAATTACTCAGGGTTACTACGGTAATTTAGCATGACATGAAATTGAGGATGTTACAGCATCCATAAATATGTCCTTCAGCCCTATGAGCATCGTGATCCAAAGCAATTATATCCCCTAGCTCCTCGCTTTCCTGGAATGGGAGGTGTATGGATGATAGGGGTGCTTACTAAGCACCTCCACGTGGGGAGCGCGACAGCTGGACTTGGCCACATGCGAGGTACAACTGACAACAATAAATGGCTCCTCGGACGGGTCCTCCTCAAATGTAAAGGTGACACCCTGGTTATACTTAAGGTATAGGGGAAAGGCAGCTACCATCATACGAGTGGCTGTAGTGCTCAGCTTGATGATTGGGACTACTGGCTAGGGCATGATCTCGACTGATGGTAGCTTAAGAGACATGGGCTCTATTTTTAAGTCGGGTAGTGGCGATAACAGCAAGTCCAATGGTGCTAGTGGTGGTGTGGGTAGTTGATGCAACTCCGGCAAGTATACCGGGTTGTACAAGTAATAAAGTGATGAGAAAAGTATTGTTTCCACGAGGATAAATCAATTACCAAATAGTCTAAGGGATGACTATTTAGAAAGAATAAATTCACAGATGTAGGAGATTAAAATAAAAATCCAAGAAAATAAATAAGAAAAATAGTAATGTGACCGGATGCTAAAGGGGTAAACAAATGCAATGGGATGAATGCTAGGGCTAATTAATTTCACCTAATGTAGACACATTTGCTATGAACTTCCGTTAATTCGTTTCTATCCTAATTGACTCACGGTCGGTTACACTTAATTTATTCCTATCCTCTCTCAAGGTCAAGCAATACTCTTTATCCTAAACTGATTGCCTAATCTCTTAGCACAAACTAATCTAGGTAAAGGATGAAGCTCTGTGGGTTCCTACGTTGACCGCATGAATTGCATTTGTCTATCTCTAGTTTTTACTCAGCTCACGATGTTTATGCTAAGAAACTTTGCTTACAAACCCTATCTCTAGTTATTGCAAACCAACGAATCAATTGAATGGTGGCCAATCATTCAAAAGCATTAAGCACAAAAAAAACACTAAGTAATTAAAATAGAAACAAGATTAATTTTAATTCATAAGTAAATTTGTCATACAAAATGGTCCATTAACATCTTAGCAAAAGAAATTTAGTTCATGTCTAAAGAAAAGAAAACAATAAAAGAGTATAAAGATGAGGAAATAGAAGAATAAAGAGCCATAAAGAATTCTGGCTAGAGATAAGGAATTCAGAAAAATTTGGATCTCTCCGTGTTGAGATTGAGCTTTGGAATCCTTGAATCTTCACCTTCAATCTCTCTGAAAGGTTTCCTGCCTTAGGAAGTTTGTAAAATGTCGAAGGATCTTTCGTGATTTGTATTACTGCTTTTTATAGTGCATGGACCCCCTCTTTTTAACTCACTGCTCGACCTATTTAGTTGCTGCAGACGGGCTTCGCTCTCATTTGTGAAAAAATAGTGGTGCGCTATAGCCCAACAAAAATATGTTTGACAGAGTTTGCGAACACGAGAACATGCTACAACGTGCTCGGTTGCGCTATAACACAAGATAAAACCTTGGGAATTTGACAAAATGAGAGCGCGCTATAGCATGCTTGGTTGCGCTATAGCGCAACATGAATGTGGCCATTTTCTTCCTTTACGGCAATGTGCTATATAGTGCACTGGCTTGCACTATGGCATAAGCTGCTGAGTATGAATTCATGGCTTGGCCTCTTCCAACTTCTTCCGGGCCCACTTGCACCTAAAATAAGTCAAATAAAACCCAAAATAAGTATCTAATCACATAAGAAATTAACAAAAATTAAGAATACCAATTAATCCAAACTTTATACTAAAATACAACAAACCAAGAGCTAAATTGAACAACCATAACCTAAATTAAACGATAACTAACTAAAAATACAACTCATCAAAGGGAGTTATCATAACCGCCAACTCAAGAACTTGCTTGTCCCCAAGCAAGACTCAAACGAGGACTAACAACAGAAAAATAAAAGATTCAAACAAAAACAGTTAACCAAAAAGGACTCACTAAACAAAACAACCAGAATAGAAGTTCTTGCCTATGGGTTTCCTCATCACTGCTCCATAATTTAACTTAAAAGTTACCAAGAATCCAAGTCTAAGTACCAAGACCATCTAATTGTATAACCACATTGTCAAAAGAATAGATCTAGTGTGTGTGTACAAGGAAAAAGCAACGAAGAATTGACTCACCTTATGCTTATCCAATGTTTAAGGAAAGACAAAAAAAATATCACAATATCCACAATCCTCTTTCTCTATTTCTACATGAGTGTTACTTAGCCAAAGATTAGAAGAACTTTCTTTCAGCTTGTAGTGGTAAGCCAAGGTAAAAGGTATGTTGGAATAGTCATTTAAGCTCAATATTACCATCAACTTAAGGAGGCCTCACCCCTAATTCATTCTCCTTGGGGTACCCCCAACTTAGTTGCTTGGCAACCATCATGCTTTTCTTCTTCTTGAACCTTGGCATTATATTTTCCTTGTATTACCATCCTTTTCTCTTTTTCTTTCTTAACTGTTCATTCTTCTTTCATTCTTTCAGTCTTTTTCTCCTTTCTTTCTTTCTTTCTTTCTTTTTTTGCTCTCCACCTTTTACTTTAGCAAGCATGAGGTTGTGGTAGTGGAGGTATTACCTTATTCAAAAGATTTTAGAAGCTAAGGCTTGAGGGTAAATCAAGGGATGAAAGAGAGGAAAGAAATGAAGGGCATTAAGCTCATAATATGGTGTAGTCCAAGAATAGGTCTTAAAGCTCAAATGGGGAGACAAAGGGTCAATGATGCAGGGTAGGCAATAAGACTCAATTGTTGCTACCAAACATGGCCTAAATCATCTCTATGGCTAAGATTCACTCACATATAATTCAAGAAAGATTCATATGAATAAGAATGCATATCTCAACTTCAATAAAGCATAAATACATAAAGATCATCTATCCTAAGTTACTAACTCTTATCAAAGTGCAAGAATATAATCCTTCTCAATTCAATAATAAAAGCACAACAAGATTTTCAAGACTCAAATTAGGATTCAAAGTTACATAAGAGTTAACAAACAGAGCGGTCTTTTATATCATAGGCTTAGGCATTACATCCATTTGACTAACAAAAGACACTAAGAAAAAGACTAAAAATGAAAATCTTTTTTGTTTTTCTTTTTTCTTTTCTTGAAATAGAAGTAGGAAAACTAGAAGACTAGAAAACCAACAACTAAAGGAAAATAAACAGAAGCAAAATGAAAATGTATATTCATGGACTTTCCCAACCCCAACTTAAAAATTGTGCATTGTCCCCAATGCACTAAAATAAAATCAAAAAAGGAAAGGAAAGGAAAGGAACTCCCCAAATCTAGTCTTCCTCAAAATCCTCAACTGCTTCTTCTGCTTCTTCCTCTAGCTCCTCCTGTGCGTAGGCCTCCTCATCAGTGTGACACACAAGTTCTGGATCTGCTGGAGGTAGAGGTGGTATCTGCTGGAGGAGCTTTGGTGACAGTTACTGCCTCATAAGTGCCTCCAAACCCTGGATACCTCTATAAATAGAGGAATACTGCCTACTCGCTCTGTTTTAGAGAGTGGCCCCTGTGCTCCTCATGTACGCGAAGTTCATCAATTTGGGCCTGAAGCTGAAGCCATGGTGGCTAGGATGCATCAGTGCCTTTGACCTATGGTAGTGGTGGTGATGGTGATGATGCATCTCCTTGTCTCTCAGCCTGTCGGGTCCTCCTGGTCTTCGAGTCGTTCTATTCAATGTCATAGAGAGGCTCTCATCAGAGATCTTTGGACCTCTATCCATCATGCACTTTGCGGGATCTACAATAATACCCACCTGTAGGGCTAACGCAGTGATTAGGGATGGGTAAGGTAAGGAATAGTTTCTGCTTGGTATAGTCATCATCTAGTCCTTGATCAACTGCCCCAGGTTCACCTCCCTCTGAGTGATAAGGCAATAGAGTAGCAGGCACCTCTCCCTGGTGATAGAATGGGTGTGGTTGCTAGGCATGAGGCGAGAGAACATAATCTGGGCCCACACTCTGGCTGTTGGGTTAAGGTACCTGTTCAGCAAATGCTTTGGTCCAGTAGATGGAGTATCATAATAAGCCCACTCGCCATTCGGCAAGGCAATGGTCTGAAGTATCATGTCCCAATCTATATTTTGCCCTCTCAATATAGAGAAGTCATCCTGTTGGATATCAAAAGTGCGCATAAAAGGACGGATGTCTACCCATCGGCCTCTCACCTAGACGTGGCCTTCAGGTTGGTTGGCCCCACTAACCACCTTCAAGTTGGCATAGAATTATCTCACTAAGTTGAGATAACCCAATGGTGGCTCATCCAACAAGCTGTGCCACCCTCTCTTCTCTATTTTTGCCACATGTGCTCGGAATGTGCCAGAACTTAGTTGAACACCCTTCTATATCACTAACTCCTATTTGTGGAGGGAGGAAGTGTAACGATACTGATAGTTCGCCTGGAAAAATCGATGTCTGTCAAAGTCTACATCGGCATGAAAGGGCTAGGAAGAAGAGGAGGCTCTGGTAGTCTTGGTTCTCTTTCTAGATGCCATGGTCCTGAAAACACAATTAAAACAACCAAAAATCCAAAGGCAACTAGTCAGTAATCAACAAATCATAACAGAATATTCCAAGATAACGACCCCTAACTTACTTACTGGCACAGTCATAAATAATCCATAAAAAAAACTCATAATCCAAGCACTACAATTCCATCTAACATAATAGAGCATATGCAAGGATTCTGAAAATACTCAATGAGAACATGGATCCTAAGCACATTCAAATATCGACAATGTCAAGTAAAGCTTCCAATCCTAATTTAAAACCTAACTGTCTTAAATCAAATATGCATAAACACCCAAATGACTCATCTCATCTTCTCAATTCAAAGCCACGGACTCAATAACTCAAGCCAATAACATAATATAGCAATGATGATCACAACTAACTTAAGTAACTGTATTTAATCAAATGAAACAATGTCAATTCATTCTACCATAACAAAAGCACATGTTATTTATGATAAATCAAGGTGAGAACTAAATATGGCATTGTAGGTATCATATGCAACATCAAAAATCAAAATTGAAAGAGTAAGAAAATGCAAACCAAGTATGGATGACTCTCAACAACTCAAGGGAAGCAAACTTTTTCAAGAATGGAGAGAAAGTTGCCTTTTACCAAGAAATCCTAAATTTTGCGAGTAAGGGTTCAGAGAGGGGGAGATTATTGGCTATGGGTGTAAGGGAGTGAAAATGTGAGGGGTGACGTAGCTTTGAGGTGGGTGAATGGATTTGGGTGGAAGAAATTGAGTGGGAGAGTGAATATTTGTGTTTGGGCGTGTGAGGGAATGAGAAGGGAAGGGAACTGCGTATGTGTGTGTTTTCACTGCAACACGATTTTCAAACTTGTTGTGAAATGGGCTTGTGCTATAGCGCAAGTCAGCACGCTATAGTGTAGCCAAAATACTCTTTGATGCATCACTAAAACGGGCTTACACTATAGCACAAGATATCACGCTATAGCGCAGCCAAATGTTTTCTTAACTTTTTGCAGATGCTAGCTTGCGCTATAGCCCAAGGCAGCACACTATAGTGCAACCAAAATTTTTTAAATGCATATTCCCTTCGACAGTGCGCTATAGCGCAATACAGTGCGCTATAGCATGCTATTGCTGATGCAACTTCTGCATTTTCTCTACTGCACGCCTAATCTCATCTCTTCCTCCACTTATGAACTTCCTAATTGCTCCATAAACCTACAAAACAAAACAAATTAGACTTAAATAAATTAAATTGATCCCAAACAAAATTCTACCTAAATAATAATAATAATAATAATAAAAGTAAAATGATTCTAAATAAGAAAAATTAAAAGAAATCAAAGAAAAGTTAGAAAAAGTTGGGTTATCTCCCAACAAGCACTTTGGTTTAATATCTCTAAGTTGGACATGACTCTATTTATTAGTATGGATCAGAGAGAAGAGCTAAAGCCTTGAGTTTGTCATAGCTCCCATCAACATATAGATTCAACCTTTGGCCATTGACTTTAAAAGTGCCCTTTATAGGATGTATGACCTCAATAGCTCCAAAGGGGGATACTTTAGTGATCTCAAAAGGTCCTAACCACCTTGATCTTAGCTTGCTAGGGAATAGCTTCAATTTAGAATTAAAGAGTAGGACTTTCTGACCTACGTGGAAGTCTCTTCTCAGAATAATCCTATCATGCCACTTCTTGGTTTTCTCCTTATAGAGCTTGGCATTTTCATAGGCTTCCTGTCTAAACTCATCCAACTCATTAAGCTGTAACAACCTTTTCTCACTTGCCTTCTTTAGATCAAAATTGAACAGTTTTGTTGCCCAATATGCCTTGTGCTCTAACTCAACTAGCAAGTGACAAGCCTTCCCCAAGACCAATCTATATGGAGACATCCTAATGCGAGTCTTGAAAGCTGTCCTGTAAGCCCAAAGAGCATCATCCAGCTTAGCTAACCAATCCTTTCTTGAGGAATTAACAGTCTTCTCAAGGATTCTTTTCAACTCTTTATTGGACACTTCCACTTGGCCACTTGTCTAAGGGTGGTAGGGAGTGGCAACCTTGTGATTCACACCATATTTGGCAAGAAGGGCTTCAAATTGACGATTGCAGAAGTGTGTGCCTCCATCACTAATTATTGCTCTTGGGGTACCAAATCTTGAGAAAATATTCTTCTTTAAAAACTATGTGACAACCCGGGCATCATTAGTAGGAGATGCCATGACTTCCACCCATTTGGACACAAAATCAACCGTTACTAGTACATATTTGTTGCCAAAGGAAGTAGGAAAGGGGCCCATGAAGTCAATACCCCAAACATCAAACAACTTAACCACCAAAATGTTATTCAGTGGTATCTCATGCTTCCTAGAAACATTCCCAGTCCTTTGGCACTCATTGCACCTTCTCACATGGTCATTGGCATCTCTGAAAATAGTGGGCTAGTAGAACCCACACTAAAGGACCTTAGCAGCTATTCGGGTGGCTTCGAAGTGACCCCTAACTAGTGATGTATGATAATGGTAAAGAACGCTAGCCACTTCTTCTTAAGGGACACATCTTTTGATAATTTGATCTGAACAGTGTCTATAAAGAAATGGCTCCTCCTAGAAATAGTATTTGAGGTTAGAAAATAATTTCTTCTTGTGGAAGTATGAGAGGTCCTCAGGCAGAATTTTCTTCACCAGATAATTGACAAAGTCTGCAAATTATGGTGCTACTTGTGCTACCCATAGCTGCTCATTAGGAAATGTCTCTCTAATCTTTTCTTCCTCATGCAGAAAGGGAGAGGTTAGTCTGGAAAGGTGGTCAGCTACCAAATTCTCTGCTCCTTTTGTATCTCTAATCTCCAAATCAAATTCTTGAAGTAGTAGAATCCATCCAAGGAGCCTAGGCTTGGCATCTGTCTTATCCAACAAGAACTTCAAGGCTGCATGGTCCATGTAGACAATCACCTTAGCACCTATGAAATAAAAATGGAACTTGTCAAAGGCAAATACAACAGCCAAAAGTTCTTTTTTAGTGGCAGCATAATTAAGTTGTGCATCATTCAAAGTTCTACCAACATAATAAATAACATGCAATAACTTATTCTTCCTTTGTCCTAAAACAGCACCTATGGCATAATCACTAGCATCACACATGAGCTCAAATGGCAAATCCCAATTAGGTGCAACAAGAATGGGAGCTCGAACTAATTTGCTTTTCAAAAGGTCAAAGGCATGCGAGCATTCATTATCAAATTTAAAAGAAACATCTCTAACTAACAAATTACTCAAAGGCTTAGGAATTTTAGAGATATCCCTAATAAATCTTCTATAGAATCCAGCATGGCCTAAGAAACTTCTAACTCCATTTATATTGGTTGGTGGAGGTAGCTTCTCAATGACTTCAATTTTGGCTATATCCACTTCAATTCCTTTAGCTGAGATCCGATGTCCAAGGACTGTGCCTTCCTGCACCATGAAATGACATTTCTCCCAATTCAAAACAATGTTTGTTTCCTAACATTGTTTCAAAACCAATGATAAATAATACGAAAAATCATCAAAAGAAGAACCAAAAACTGAAAAATCATCCGTAAAATCCTCTATAAACCTCTCCACCATATCATGGAAATGGCCAGCATGCATCTCTGGAAGTTAGCTGGGGCATAATTCGAATGGCATTTTCCTATGAGCAAATGTCCCATATGGGCAGGTGAATGTAGTCTTCTTCTGGTCCTCTAGGACAATGTGTATTTGCTTGTAACCAGAGTAACCATCCAAGAAGCAATAGCAAGCATGGCTTGCTATCCTCTCTATCATTTGGTCCATGAAGGGTAGTAGGAAATGGTCCTTGCGGGTGGCATCATTAAGCTTCCAGTAATCAATACACATCTTTTACCCGGTGATCGTACGAGTTGGAATGAGCTCATTATTCTCATTCTTCACCACTGTAATTCCTCCTTTCTTGGGTACCACCTAAATTGGGCTCACCCAAACACTGTCTAAAATGGGATATATGATCCTCGCATCTAAGAGCTTCATTACTTCCTTCTTCATAACCTCTTTCATGGTTGGGTTCAGCCTCCTCTGTGGTTGGACCAATGGCTTGAAGTTATCCTCTATGAAGATTTTATGCATGCAAAAAGTGGGACCAATGCCCCTCAACTCTGAAATCTGCCACCCAATAGCTGTTCTATGATCTCTAAGTACGCTTAGCAGCTTATCTTCTTCTACACTACTCAGTGAGGCACTAATAATAACAAGATATGTGTCACCCTTACCAAGGAATGCATATCTCAGATGGATAAGAAATTGCTTGAGCTCTAATTTTGGTGCCTCCTCACTCATTAGTTATAGTTCCTTATCCTATGTTTGAGTGTCAGAAAAAAGGCTAGGAAACTACAGGTTGAGCTTCCAAAAGTTCATGGCATAGCTGCAAGTTGCTGTCCCCTAATTCTTCTGCCATCTTAGAGTTTACCAAGTATGCCTATAAAGGAATAGTGGTGGAAATAGCTCCAAAGGAGGAAGTCGCCACCTTTTCAATGACATCAACTCTAAGGCATGAATTAGCTTTAAGGGGAAACTTAGTTGCATCAAAAACATTGGAGGTAAGCTTCTCATCTTGTATCCGCAACTTTAACTTTCCCTCTTGGACATCTATCAGAGCTCTCCTAGTGGCTAGGAAGGGCCTCCCAAGAATGAGGGGGACTTTCCTCTTTTCCTCCATGTCAAGCACTACAAAATCCACTGGGAATATGAGCTTGTTCACCTTTACCAGAACATCCTCAATAATACCCCGTGGATGCTTGATTGATCTATTAGCAAGCTGTAGAGACATCATGGTAGGCTTGGCTTCTCCAACTCCAAGCTTCCTTAAAATAGACAAAGGCACTAAATTAATACTGGCACCAAGGTCACAAAGAGCTTTATTAAAACAAACATCACCAATCAGACATGAAATAGTAAAACTCCCTAGATCCTTAAGCTTGGGAGGCAGCTTATTTTGTAAGATGGCACTGCATTCTTCAGTAAGTTGGACAGTCTCATTATCATTGATTTTTCTTTTCTGTGAGGGGATCTACTTCATAAACTTAGCATAACTAGGCATCTGAGTCAATGCCTCCATGAAGGGTATATTAATTTGCAGCTTCTTGAATACTTCCAGAAATTTTACAAATAGTTTATCTTGATGCTCCTTCTTCAGTTGCTTCACCTTCTATGGATAGGGAATGGAAGGGTCATAGGCAAGTGGTGTCACATACTCTGGCGTCTTTTCTTTTTCTACCACACCCTTGCTACGCCTCATAGGAATCTCATATTTCTTCCCTTTGGTAGTTTGCACTTCAATCTCAGCAGGTTGCTCTTACTCCATTTCTGGCATCTCAGGTTCTTCTAGTTCTTTGCCACTTCACAGGGTAATTGCTTTAACTTGCTCTTTTGGATTTTTCACTGTATTGCTGGGCAAAGTACCCTATGGTCTCTCAACTAGTTGCTGGGATATCTGCCCCAACTAAGTCTCAAGGTTTCTAATGGAAGCCTACTGGTGCTTGAACTGTACTTCAGTTTTATCCACAAAATTGGAACAAGTCTGCATGAATTGTTGGAATATTTCTTCCAGGTTAGACTTCTTCTCTTGAATAGGTGGGTTATATGAATGCCAGGGAGCACTCTGACTCCCACGGTACTGACTAGAATGACCATAGTCTCTATATCCAAGAACATAACTGTTGGAATGGAAATTGTGCATCTGACCGTTCATGTAATTAACTTGTTCATTAGAAGTAGGCCCTGTGGCACACTCTCTATTCGGATGATTCCCTTGGCAAAAGTCACACTGCAAGATCGGTGCTGGGGAAGTGGTGCTAAGCATATCCAATTGCTTCTGAAGGGCTGGCTGTATTCTGGACAGAAAGGGCTTGCATATGGGCCAAAAAGGGCAGTGGCAGTATTAACTTCCAAGACTCCCCTCTTCTACATTCTCTCACTAGGCCTTTGGTAATTGTTGCTAGCTATTGTTTCAAATAGCTCCCATGACTGCTCTAGTGTCTTATTATTCAGAGAGCCACTAGTTGCTATATCAACCATGATCTAGGTGGACATGAGGAGACCATTGTAGAATGTCTGGATTTGCATCCAGAGTGGGATGCCATGATGTGGATACTTGGCCAATAATTCCTTATACCTTTTCCAGTACTATAGAAGGATTCTCTATCTGCTTAGGTGAAGGAAGTGATGTTATTTCTCATCTTGGCAGACTTGGTAGAAGAATAGTACTTCTTCAAGAATTTCCTGGACACCATGTCCTAGGTAGTGAATGTCCCCTATAGTAGAGACTTCAACCAAGCTCTGGCTTTGTCCGTCAATGAAAAATGGAACAGCCTTAATCAAATAGCATCACTCGTGCTACCATTAATTTTTATGGTGTCACAGATTTCTAGGAAGTTGCTGAGGTGTTTATTTGGATCCTCACTAGGTAGTCCAGCAAACTGGCAGTTTTGTTGTACATACTGAATGAGTGACATCTTCAGCTCGAAGTTGTTTGGTTTGATAGGCGGTCTCATAATACTTGATGAGCACCCTTCAAGAGTGGGTGCCAAATAGTCTTCATGACTCTATCATTATGCTCATTTTCATTGGCCATGGTGACTTCAGGGACTTCTTCAATTACTCTCCATGCTCTCCTGAGTTGACGCAAGGAACACTCAATCTCTGGATCAAAGAGCAAGTCTTCAATAGATTAGCTCCTTCGCATAAACTACAAAACGGAACACAAGAATAGGAGAAGGAATGACTAACACAAAATAACAAGGCTAAATAGAAATAAATAACATAAACAAAATATAAAATATAAAATATCCAATCTAGTATCCCGTTAACTAAGAATGATATTCATACTATCCTTAGCAACGGTGCTCAAAACTTGATGCGACTCCGACAAGTATTGTAAGGTCCTACTCTATATACTATATTTACTTAATTGTAGTATAGTATGTTAAAGGTTTTTATTTAAAATTTATTATTTATAGTCCCGACTATGATTTACACGATGAATCTTTCTTTTTATTTCACGTGCAGAAGAACTTAAGCGTATAACGTGAAACCATAATGTCATACAAACTGAAATAATGAAAGGAATGCAGTAGAAATTTTTCTGAATTTATGCACATATACTGAAAGGTAAATATATATATATCTGCATCCATAGAGGACATCCTCTGATATATACACTGGAAGGAATACATGTAGGGCCAGTACATACCAAAAAGATCCTGGCCGATATCATAAAAGTGCAGTCCTAAGAGTCCTCATAGGACATTTGAGTACAAGTCAAAGTCCTAACAAACTACTCCTATGGCCCAATACATCATCCTGTCAAAAGAGGGCCATCCTGTACAACAGCTAGCCAAATATATCTACTACGGGGTCAGGTACCCGTTGGCCATAGCAGGCCCAGTCGGGGAGGAGTCATCAGGTCCGGATGAGGAGGACGAAGAGTCGGTGGCCTAGGACGGGTCATCCTCGGCGTCCATCGAGTCTCCGGGAATCATCTGAAGAGGTGAGGCTGGTATGGGATCCGCCTGAGCCGCAGGTGCGGGGGGAGGTGCCGGATGCGCTACGGATATGGGGAAGGCGAAATATGGAACAGTGGGGTCGAACAAGGGGTGGAAGAGTGGCACCGTGAAGTCACTGCTGCTGAAAAAGTATACCCTAAATCGGCACGAGCTGACTATGTACAACGAGTCGTAGGTGGGGTTGTAATGAAGCTGCATATGCGGGACCTCAATGAACACCACCGCTGTCGCGTCCATCGTACTGATCTGAAAGTAAAATGGGTACTACATAGGGTGAGAATTCTTCAAACTCTCAGTAGGGTCTTATATTCCTAAAGTTATCTCATCTTAACCCCTAATGGCTTCGGTCTTTTATTATGATAACTATGAACATGATCGGAAGTAGTGAATAAGTCTAACTATTAATAGTAGAATAACAGATTACAAAATATACATGCATAACTCAAGTATACAATTCCACAACATTTAATACCCTTAATGCGTGTAAAAAGGGAATATACTCATAACTTTACTCTTATCCTTCCTCTAAGTTTGACTCTTTCTTAAAATCTTTACACCCACTCAGCATAAATGGTAATGAGCTCATACTGCAGTGCCGCCACCTTAAATATTCGGTACTTACACTAGCTGGGTCTAATGCCATGCCTCATGTAAGACCTATCCCCTATACTCACACTAGCTGGGTCTAATGCCATGCCTCATGTGAGTCGTGGGTGAGGGGAACTTAAATAAGCTTATCCTCTTACTCGAGGATTATATATGTTCCAGCTTAAACTTATAATCTCATAATCAATCATAATGCTTACCGAAATTTGGGCAGCATAGCGGATCACATCCGCTTCCCCATGAATAGTGCCAGCAACAACAATTCCAGTAATTCTCAACAATAGTTCAATAATTTCTATAACAGTATATACAATGTTCATAACAATATAGGATTCTCATAATAATACTGGGCATGCATACTTGTTATAATCAAGAGAAGAGTAAACTAAAAATTTGGGTGCTGCCACCAAATGCTTCCTATTCTGCCCGGTTAGTGTTTCCTCTGAGTTTATTGCTACACAACTCCAATGGATCTAAAATTTTAATATGTTGAAGCCCTATGTGTCTAGTTTCTAACCTTTTTAGTCCCGTTCAATTTTGATATCTACAACTCAAGATATTGTCATTTTGTTCTGGCTTGGTCTATAGCTAAACTGAACAGCACTCTAAAATGTTAAAATCTGTTAAAATTCGAATCCTAAGGGTATGGCTACCAAACCTATGTCGTTTTGAAGCTAGGATATGAAATTTTATCCTCCAAGAAGTCCCACATCATTTGGCCAACTACAGCTTAAGTAATAAAACCTCAAATTCAGGTGTTACAAACTGCCCTGTTTTGGCCTAAGCAGAATCAGGGGTGACTTTAGAAAATTTCTGGGAGTTACTCAAATTAGGTCTGAATCCGAAATTTTTATAGCATAAACTACTGGATCTTAGCTTTCTATAGAATTTTGTTCCACCTAAATCCAAGTTATATGGAGTGAGATATGGCTCACGTAAGCTTCCCTGCCCGAAATCAAATTCTGAAACTTAGGTCAAACTTCAAAAATTCATAACTAATTCTATACTGATCCAATGACTTAATAATTTATATGTATGGAAATCTCTGGATGTCTAGTTTCATTAAAAATATTTTCATAGAATTTAAACGGTGGGAACTGAGGGACAGAGGGCATTTCATACGGAAACCCTAAGAGAACTCTGTTTCCAGACTTGCTGATTTCTCTCCTTTCTTGATCTACCCCATTGATCTATCACCTCTTCACTCATCCCATCATTTTTCCACCCATAATTCATCAAGATCAGCAAGAAGACAGATCAGAAACCATATCCAATCCAGATTTAATCAACAATACAAACATCTATTCAAAGCTTTAAACCCTACCTCCTTTGAGTTCCAACTTGATTCTTCAAAAGAACTTCAAATCTCCAAAGTGAAGAGTGTATGAAGTGAAGAGAGATGAAGAAGAGGAAAAGAAAAAATGGAGGAGGGAGGAAGAAGGAGGGTGGCGGATGAGATAAGGAGAGGAAAGTGAGAGAGAGAAGATATTTTGAAGTGTAATAATTGAAGGGGGAGTTGTCGCGGTATGATTGGTCCTTTAATCTTGTGGCCTCAATTGAGCCACAAGGTGAACTGTGGACCGTCTGATGGTGGTGGGGTGGATGGCCTCCCCATCTTTGGATCCAGGGCCATTAATATTATTTTATTCCAGTAGTTTAAGTTATTGAAGTTTTATCGGATCTTCCCCCAATCGGAGATTCGGTATTTGCCCGATTTCGCATTCGCCTTTACCTTAGTTTCTACTTTAAATTTTCCATTCTAATCTACCTAACTAACATCCATTTGAATCCTAATAAATCTTAAATGGTTCATAGCTAATCTTACTCGCGTGAATTAATCGAGAAAATTGATTAATAACAGGCGATTGAATTTTCGGACGTCACAAGTATACCGAGTCGTACAAGTAATAAAGTGATGAGAAAAGTATCATTCCCACGAAGATAGATCAATTACTGGATAGTCTAAGGGATGACTATTTGGAAAGAATAAATTCACGGATGCAAGAAATTAAAATAAAAATCAAAGAAAATAAACAAGAAAAATAGTAATGTGAACGGATACTAAAGGGGTAAACAAATGCAATAGGATGGATACTAGGGCTAATTAATTTCACCTATTGTAAACGTATTTACTATGAATTACTATTAATTCGTTTCTATCCTAATGGACTCATGGTCGGTTCCCCTTAATTTATTCCTAGCCTCTCTCAAGGTCAAGCAATACTCTTTATCCTAAACTGATTGCCTAATCTCTTAGCACAAACTAATCTAGGTAAAGGTTGAAGCTCTATGGGTTCCTATGTTGACCAAATGAATTGCGTTTGTCTATCTCTAGTTTTCGCTCAGCTCACAGTGTTTATATTAAGAAACTTTGCTTACAAACCCTATCTTTAGTTATTGCAAACCAACAAATCAATTAAATGGTGGCCAATCACTCAAAAGCATTAAGCACAAACAAAAACACTAAGTAATTGAAATAGAAACAAGATTAACATTAATTCATAAGTAAATTTGTCATACAAAAGGGTCCATTAATGCCCTAGCAAGAGAAATTTAGTTCATGTCTAAAGAAAAATAAATAATAAAAGACTATAAAGATGAGGAAACAAAAAAATAAAAATCCATAGAGAGTTCTGGCTAGAGACAAGGAATTTAGAAAAATTTGGATCTCTCCGTGTTGAGATTGAGCTCCGGAATCCATGAATCTTCACCTTTAATCTCTCTGAAGAAGTTTTCTGCCTTGGGAAATGTGTAAAGTGTCTAGGGATCTTTCGTGATTTGTATTACTGCCTTTTATAGTGCATGGACCCCCTCTTTTTAACTCACTGCTTGACCTGTTTAGTTGCTGTAGACAAGCTTGCGCTATAGTGCAAAGGGTTGCACTATAGCGCAAGCCCAATTCTTGGCTCATGTGTGTAAAAACGGTGGAATTCTTAGCTCAATTGTGAAAAAAGGATGGTGTGCTATAGTGTACTGGGTTGCTCTATAGCGCAACATAAAACCTAAAGAATTTGACAAAATGGGAGCACGCTATAGCGCAACATGAACGTGGCCATTTTCTTCCTTCTATGGCAGTGCGCTATAGTGCACTGGCTTATGCTATGGCGTAAGGTGCTGAGTATGAATTCATGCCTTGGCCTCTTCCAACTTCTTTCGGGCCCACTTGCACCTAAAACAAGTCAAATAAAACCCAAAATAAGTATGTAATCACATAAGAAAATAAAAAAATCTAAGAACATCAATTAATCCAAATTATATACTAAAATGCAACAAAACAAGAGCTAAATTAAACAACCATAACTTAAATTAAATGAAAACTAACTAAAAATATAACTCACCAAAGGGAGTTATCAATAGTGCCTCCAGAATATCTGCAATGGCTAGTGGAACATCAGGTTCTGCTTCCTTATGCATACGACCAAGATGGAAATAAGTGCAAACAACTGTGGTGGTCGTTGCCATGATTGCATTGATACCCGCGTCGTAAGACCACTTGTACTCAGGTAAATCCATGATCCACTCCACTGGATGTGCCATTAGAGTCTGGTGACAACACAAAAAAATGAAAGTAAGAAACAATATATTTCAATAGGACTCTAAGTCAACACGAAAGTGTCTTTGTTATCGTCCCAGCCACTTTGGGTTTGTCCAAAAAGAATTAGTGAGCATACGTATGGTTCAATAATTTGGTTTTCAAAAAACATAATTATTCAAAGTGGATTTACTTTTAGACATACATTCTCATCATGATAATTACATCAGCATAT
The DNA here is from genome assembly GCA_031439585.1 of Pterocarpus macrocarpus. Taxonomy (NCBI): domain Eukaryota; kingdom Viridiplantae; phylum Streptophyta; class Magnoliopsida; order Fabales; family Fabaceae; genus Pterocarpus; species Pterocarpus macrocarpus. The sequence continues at coordinate 32,748,166 of CM062516.1, forward strand.
GCACAAGAGGGATATAAATAGATGCATCATGCATGAACATCTTGAAATTTTCTTTCCTTATCTTTTCTTTTTTTGGGTTGAACCGAAGCCTTTCCTTCCTTAAACTTGAATTTATCATAAATCTTTTATTTACCACCCTCTTAGCTTGAATGGTAATAAGCTCATACCATGATCGTCGCCACCATAAATTCCTAGAACCTTGGTGGGAGAGGGGGAAAATAGGTTTCACCTTCTTTTACCGAAGGATCACCCGAAGCTTAAGGTCACCTTCCCTTTTGAAGGATCATATCCTCTTATCTTGTCTTTGAGGCTCACCTTCCATTTTGAAGGATAACACCCTTAGTTCTATCTTATCTTGATTAATGCATATGTTGCTAAAAATAATGCTAAGTCCATGATTTTCACGAAAGCTTGGTAGCATAAGGGCTAGACCAGAGCTTCCCTAGAATTTTCCAAACAAAGAATTTTAATCATCAAACATCATTATGCATCTCACAACATCATATTCATCATAATCATCATCATCATCATCATCATTATTATCATGCTTACACATAGAGGTATATATCACAAACAAAGTCTTATGGACTTAGCTTAGTAATTTAGGTGTAATATTTTAGTTAAAGTTTCATCTTGTTAAGTTTTTTTTATCATCTTTGGGGTAAGTTTCTTCTGCTTCTCTTTTTAAATCTTTGTAAGTTGAAGTATGAGATTTCAATGTTTTAAGTTGGGAGTTTTGGGGTCTTCAAGTTTGTTTTTCACTTTGCCTTGAAGTTAGTCTTAATCGAATTTATGTTTTTATTGTGGGGTAGTAATTTAGAAATTTCACCATAATTTTATCTTTTACTGTTTTAACTTGATTTTTTGTAGGACTATACTTCTCTAGGCCCTCTTTTAAACAAAAGAAACCCCACTCAAAAATTCAAAGTTTAACTTGAGTTATGCACTGAATAATATTATTATTCAGTTATTATGTTTACCTAGGTAATAGTAACTTGTCAAATTTACTAGGAGTTACACAAAAAAAAAAAAAGAAAAAAAGAATCTAACTGAGATATTTTATGGGATTGTTCCTTTATGTCTTATCTTTCTTACAAATTTGGTCCTACTAAAAAATATTTTATATAACTTGAGTTATAAAGATTTTAGTGCAAGTTGTCCGGACAGAAACACCATTAGGTACAACCCATTTACAAAATTTATATCTCCCTCATTTTAAGTCCAATGCTCAGATATTTTAATGTCTAGAAAGATCTGTGAGTCTATTTTCATTTAAAATTAGTCTCATTGCATTTTGATTTGTGTAAAATGAGTTATTATCTTTGCTTAACTGATTGCTAGAATTTCAGTATTTCAAGATTTCATTTTTCTTAGTTTGTTCTGTAGAAACATTAAGGTTTTTCCTCAAGTCACCATTTTTATCTTCCATTTTGCTTTCGTACTTTGAATTTTCAATGATAAATCAGTATTTAGAGTTTAAATAAAGTTTGATTCATAAAAGTGTTTGCACAACATTATCATATTTCAAGAGAATGCCATAACACAAGGAAATACTTCTTAGAAAAAGAGCATGGTCATGAGATCATAGAACAAGTCCTAGAACCACCTAGTTATAAGAAGTTTAGGAGTTCTAGTGCTTGAAAACATATAAAGAAGAAAAGTTAGAGTTACTAGCACAAGCAGCTTTTTGAAATGCTTGAAGAGTAGAAAGGTTGGAGACGGTCTCCCTCCCTTGGAACTTGAAAATGGAGCTAAGTGTATGTTTGAGTATGTTCTTCAAAGACCAAAGAGGGTGGTCTTAGAAGGGCTTATGAGAATGGCAGTGGGAAATGAGGTTAGCTGGAGTAGGAAAGGTAAGAAGAGCAAGGAGAATAGGAAGAACAAAGAGGAAATGGTGTGATGTTTAGAGAGAAGTGAGAGCTTCTAGCTTTTAGTGAGAGAATGAGAGTTGCAAGAATGAGAGTGGGGGGGCTAATTTGGAGTAAATTGCATGGCATGGGTTGAGTGCTTTCTTGCTTCATTCACTTAGGAATAGGCTTTGTGACCTTAAGGTGAAAGAATGATTGCTCCACTCTTGAGTCTTGGGTGCATGGCTCAAGCCCCTTTGTGTTTTTCTAAGATGGTTAATGGCTAACTCCATGCCATTAATGGGTTGATCTACTTTGATGGTTTATACCAAATCAAGTGTGATCCATGTGAAAGATAACCTTCTTCTAGTTAATCTCACTTTAAGGTGACTTAACCATAATAAGCTTTAATCTTATGGAGTAAGATTAGGAGGCAAATGAATGGTGGATGATGTGCTAGCATTGGCTGAAATTTTCTATCATGATTAAGGGGAATATTTTGAATTTTCATTGTTATTAGAATTATCTAAGTCTTAATCAATTAGATTAGTTTAATTGGTTCTTAAATAATTTTGGTTAATTACACCTTCAAGACTTTTTCTCCCTAAAAAGAATGATTCTCACTAATCTTGTATTTAGTGTGTGAGGATTAATTTATCACATTTGATTAAGGTAGAATATTTGTCATGTACTTAATTAATAGGATTATATTGCCTTAATTATGTTCTTAGTCACAAATTAGCAAGATTTGGGTGATTAAGCCTTAATCAATTTATTTAGGGTGTCATTATTCAATTGTAGACTTTTCTTATTAATTATTAGCTTTTAGTTGGCTTGTTGACTTTCCCTAATTATTAAGCTTTTGCTCTTGAGATTAGTTAATTAATCCTTAACTAATCACTAATCTCTCTAATTAGTCAATGACACAGAGTTAATTAACTTAGGCAGAATTACGGATATTATAGGTTGAATTTTGTGCATTTTTATACAATTTTATAACTTAATTACTTAATTAATTAATTAACTATAATTTATGTATTAATCTTTTTCTTCATAAAAATATCATCCCATGTGAAAATGTGATGAGGATGGCATGAACTAGGGTTGGAATAGGCTGAATGTGTTTTTGACTCATTAAATATCGTAAAAGAAAATCTTTGAATATTCAAAACTTATCTTAAACTTACTTGATTTTCTTAAACTCTTAATTAATAAAATATTACTATTCAACATGTGGCTTTTCTAAGCATAAGGTCATGATGATGTCATGGTGATAGTGAGTGATTAGTGAGCTTAATTAAGGTTTAGTTAGTTATCTTAGTAATTAGGAAGTTAGTTAGGTGATTTATGCTTAATTAGGCCCAAAATCAACTACTTAGGCCGATTAGTGTTTCAACAATTATTCATGGCCCATTGTGAGGTCCAATCTCGTGGTCCTCCTGGGCCATGGCCAGAACTACACTGAAACATTGTCTTACTGCAAGTTTGAGGGGTTTCATTGGGCTTTTAGTATCTATTATGTATCCCAGTAAGGTTATTTTTGTGTGTTATATAAATATTCTTGAAATTTACTAAAAATTGGTATTTATCTTCAAAATTATTTTAAAAATATATTTATAATTTTTTGAGATCTTTCAAGTAGTTTTTGGCCTTCCGTAGGTCCTTTAGTTTTTTGGTCTGTTTTCTATCAGAGTTTCTACTATATTTTCTGTTTTTTATAACTAATGGCATTTTTGTAATTATGGGTAAGTTTAGGGGCATCCCATGTTATTTGACACGTGGATACCTCTATGGGTTAATTGGCAGAGATTTGGGTTTCTATGGCTCAACCAGGTTACTTAGCTCCGCTTAAACACCTATTTTGCTATTTTTATTGTATAATGACCTAAATGTCATTTTCTTAAAAGTTATGGGGCCTAAGAAGAAATAATTCCTTGGGTTTGAGTGTAATTACAAAAAATATTGGGGTAATTCTGTAAATAATGAAAATTTACACCTCAAGGGCATTTTCATCTTTTCTTAATTTTTGTTATACGCTAATGCAATGTTTTCAATGGCAGTGTCTGTAACATTCTCAATTTTCTTTAATGCCAAATTACCTCAGTAACCTTGAGTAATTAGGCACTTAATGAGAAATTAAAGCATTAAGGCCTAATTAAAGAGTTTATGAGGTAATTTTGAAGAGAAAAGCTGTGAGAACTCGTAATTAAGATTAGAGAATCTCTAATTAAGCAAGTCAAACTCTTAATGGCTTACTTTGACACTAATTACCAATAATTAGCTTAATCAAGTTTAATTAAGAATGATTAAGCTTAATTAAAAGTTTAATTTTTGTTAATCATATTCTTGTGAGTTAATCACTAATCATTGCTTAATCAAGATAATTAAGTTGCAAGAGCAATTAATCACATCATTAAAATTCAAATTTAATCAACTAAACAATAAAGCACTTAGCGATGTCACTAAAGCAGAAAGCAGAAGACAAGTTTGCTTTTTGTAAGAGTAGTATACTCTTTGTCTCCCCTATCATCCAATTTGTCCCCTTAATCCTTAATTAGCACAAAAACAAGCAAAAGATCTCATTCCCCAAGCTATGAAGCCTACGGCCATTCACTTGCACACACACACACACACACACATAGTCACACAGTCATTTTCATTTTGTGACTTCTTATTCTCTTTCTAAGTCTCTCATTCTCTAATTTCTTTCTATGCCTTCTTCTTTCTTCTTTATCTTCTTCTTCCTTTCTCCACTACTATCATAACCAAACCTTCTTCACTAAGCCCTTCAAATATCACATCTTTTAGTCTTTGAAGAGAAGAATCAAACACTACAACCCCTATTTCATCAAGAACTCAAGAGCTCTCTTCCTCTCCATTCAAAACTGCCACTACCACCCTTGGAGGAGCCATCATCTTCTTGATCTTTCTCTCTAAAGAAGACATTGCTTTCATCTTAGGTAGTGATCTTCACTTTTTTTTCTTTTATTTACTCAAGAAAGCTTAAAGCTTGGCTCTCATCATGGCCAAGATCTTCAAGTGAGAACTTGAGAAAAACCTTATGCTCTCTATGAGATAAAGTTTCCATTTTTAGCAAAGTATATTCTTGGTCTTGTTCATGAGTTGTTTCTTGTTTATTTGACATGTTCTCTCCTTGAATGCTTCAAAGCTTCCATTTTTCTTTCTTGATGCATGAGTTCATGATGTTTCTTGTGAGTTGAGGAAAAAGAATGATAACTCTTGGTGATATTTTGTTTAAAGTTTGTTTCTTTCCTTATATTGAGTTTATGATTGGAAAAATTCTCACTTTTACATCTTTTTCATGATTTTGATAAGACTATGAAACATTCCAAAAGCATAAAACTTTAAAAAGTTTGCTTCTTAATGCATAAAGGTGCCGCTATATTTCATGCTTCATAAAATTTCATTTTGTTCTTCTTGAAGACATAATATATGTAAAGGTCCAAACTTTCTTGAGATATGAAGCTTTCAATCATAAAAGTAAGGTCTTGTTGCTTTATGTCACACATATTAAATCTTGTAGATAAGACACTTCATAAAGTTTCAATCTTTCTTCAAGAATGTTACTTTTAGGTTATAAAAATGTTAACGTGCAACCTCTAACTTGTAAAGCTTGAATCTTTAGTCAAAATAATGAGTAAAGTATTAAACTTTCTTCAATAAAAGAATCTTTTAAACTTTAAGGCAAACTTAAATCATAAAGTTAGAATCTTGATGGTCTTATAATGATTAAAAGTGTCAACTTTCCTAAAAAATAAGACTTTTTAGTCATAAAGCTAGCATCTTGTATCCTTTTCTTATAAAGATTGAATCTTTGAGACAGGAATATAATTTTAGAGACTTATATTTTCATAAAGGATAAAACTTTATAATCCTTTTCAGAAAGAATGATAACTTCATAATAGTAAAGGTGAAATCTTGTTGTGCTAATTGTAAAAGTTTGAAATCTTGCAACTTGGATAAGTGAAAAATTACTTCTTGATCATTATCAAGCATATGGTGTTGTTAGATTCATGAGTGTAGTTATGCGTTGTCATGAGCCAAGGGACTAAAGGGATCTCGAAATCCTTTGGGAACAAAAGTATGATTAGGGCCTCTGAGCGTACCATGAAACTAGGAATCACTTGTGCATTATCTCAAGGGAATTTAAGAAGTTTTGAATGAAAAACTTTGGCTAAAAACTCTATAATAGGCTTCGGTCATAATGGCGTAAGTAAGAGAGAAATATGTGTTAAGGGAAGAAAGGGAAGGTAAGGGAATGAAATATGTGTTAAGAGAGAAATATGTGACTATAACAAAAGAAAAGAAATAATTGGATATGATCCTTCGATCACTTCGGTAAGGGAAAAAAGGGAAGGTGATCCACTAAGACTTAAAGACCCTCGATTGAGGAGGCAAGGATGAAAAGGAGGACCTTCCAACTTAGAGGCATGAAAAGTCCTTATCAGCTCTGTCTGATTTGACTTTGTGTTGCGTGACGACGATTACGAAATGAGCTCATATCCAATAACAATCTATTCTAAGGGATAGTAAGGAATGTTGAGCACGTATATAGAATGAAAGTAAAGTTAATGAAAGACTTTGGTCAAGTCCATATACATGAAAGTGCATGCATCTTTATTTTCTCATATGCATGATCATGACTATTGGTGTTATGCTTAGTTCATATGGTTCTATCCTATGTTTTTATGTTGCTTATGCCATGTTTATGAGATTAAATCTAAAGGAAAACCGCTTCAAAACTTATATTTTCAAAATCATTAAAATTGAATACATGCATGCTCACCATTTTTATAAATAAACCCAAAGTGGCTGGGATGATGATGATAACACAGTAATTGTCTAGTCGTGATCCTACTGAGAAATCTAGTATTTCTCACTCCTATGTTTTCGTGTTGTTTTCAGTGGATGTCAGTGTCGAGCACTATGGTGATCTTCATTAAGGTCGTAGTCATGCATTAGCACTTCGACCCAATGCTGAATGCATTTGTGCTAGTAGCTCGAGCAACTGTGAGGGTCTATATGTTTCACAACCATTAGTTCTGTGCACCAGTTATGAGCCCATTTTGCTGCCCCATGATCTACATGAGGATATCACCTTGGATGACATACATCCACCTTTTCACTCGCTAAGGTACCCCATTGATGGAGAGTCTAACTCCGACACCCACCTGACACCAACGTATTCGGTGGAGTCCAATCCTTTGGAGTCAACTTACCCGACGTATGTTGTGGAGTCCAATCCATCTAAGCCCTACTACCCCTTCGGTGATTCATCTTCATCTTTTACGACTCCTAGCCATACACCACCCCCGATTTATGGTTGTGGATTCATTCGTACCCGTGCTGTACCCCGCGGAGGAGGATGAGGAGATGATGCCCCCGTTGGATTCGGGAACAGATATCTCCTATTTGATGGATGACAACTGCTGAGCTGGAGCGAGGATAACCCTTTTTGGTTTAGGTTATAGGGTTATCATTTCTTGTATGGCATGTGTAAGCGGTAGAGATTCTGATGTATTTCTTTTCATATTGTATTTGGTTAGGCTATCTTGTAGGGCCAATAGTAGATCTCGAACCCCTAACTTATTATGTTGAACTTGTCATGCTACTATTAACCATATCTGACTATGATGGCTATGGAATGGTATTATAGTATTATGTTTATCCAAGATGATTGCTCCTTATGACAGCTTATTTATTTTATCGCACCACATGTATAAGATATCGACGTTTAGCATTATACATTGGCAATGCACTCATGGCTCTCATTGTTTTCAAAAGGTTTATATCATTATTGCTTAAAAAAAAATTTACCCTTATTTTCAGTATAAAGTAATTTCAAGTAGTAGAGTTAGTTCTGTGAGCAAAAGTAACAACTAATAATCCCATAATATGACATAAGCATAGTATGAGACTATTAGGGTATTACATTTTGATATTAGAGCAGTTCATCCTTGAAGAGCCTACGAATGGACTGACTATGCGTCTAAGCATATATATTAGTTAAGTCATGCTTTGAGTCTCATCTTTATGATGAGACATAAGTATTAGACATGCATGATCGCCTATTCTGAATGAAGTTAGTTGCTGGTTCACTCAGCATAAATATTGAGTCTGATCAACTCAATATCTTCTATTTTGTGCACCAAGAACTAATGGCATAAGAAAGGTGTGGTAGGCCCGATAGAAAACTTGAAGGTCCCGAGGAAGTTATGGGGATGCTCCACAAAATGGTTGCTGCCATTATAGAGCAGGCTATTGCTGCTCATTGTATGATGGAACAAATGGAATAGAAGGATGAGGAAAATTCGGAAGAGCCCAATGGAAGGGTTGTAGTAGACCTAGAATACTGCAAGTTTGCTGAGTTCAGGAAGGCGAATTCGCCGAATTTCAGAGGAGCATACAACTTGGATCAAGCTAATGAATGGATTAAAGCCATAGAGAAGATTTTTACTATGCTAGCTTGCATCGAGGAGCAAAAAGTAGCCTTTGTTGTAACATCCAAAGAATTTTATCATTTTTCGCCTAGTTATTCGATTTTTATCGAATAATTGAGGTTAATTAAAATTCGATTAAATATTTATTTAAGGTTAATTAATTAGCAATTAGAGAGGTTAGATGTGAGGGAATTAGATTAGAAGCATAGAAGATTTCATAGAAATTTTCCTAAACCGATTTACCAATTTAAAGGAATCCGGTAAGATTTTGGTATTTTAAGTTGTCAGAACCGAATCAATAGAATTATGTACCCAAATTCTATTATGTCAAGGCTGAATACTCAGCCACTTATTCCTCTATGGGTGGCACAACAAAGGCCACAAAGAGAGGGAGAAATGGATGAAATATGGCTACAAAATTTCAGCCAATGACAATACAAATGGCCAACCACTTATTAATTGTTTGGATCAAATTTTTCTCCTCTCATTCAAGGCCGATTATGTCCTCTCCCTTCCCTTCCAGCCTCTTTCATCTTTTCTCCCTTCAATCTACTCCATCAATCTTCAAACTTTGATAAGATTCTACCCACCGAAACTCAAAATCTAGCAAGATTACATACAAAGGAGGTAGAGATTCAACTTTATTCTTATCTTCTTGGCTATGGGTGGCTATTTGGGGCTTTCATTTTCTCACTTCTTGATGCGGTGTTTGGATGTATATGATGATTATTGGTTGGTTTGATGGTTGTTTTTGTGTTTAAATCGAATAAGAAGTAAAAAGGGATGAGAATAAGAAGAAGTGAGGGGCTAGGTGATCAAAATCCCACGGTAGTCCATACGGTGGAGTGTACGGCTCTGCCTACAGCTGTTTAAATTTGATGAAACTATTTTTAGGTGAAACTAAACATCTAGTGCTTTCCAACCATATAAAATATAAGGCCATTAGATTAGTATTGAGAGAGATATGAATTTTGAAAGTTTGACCTAGGTTTTTGAGTTTGATTCTGGGCAGACGGGGTTGTTCAGGGCAAAACTTGCCCTATACAACTTGGAATTAAATGAAACTAACTTTTTTAGAAAGTTTACACATAGGAGAACATTCCATAAAAATTTTGGAGTTAGATACAATCCTGTTTGCTCCTAGTGGTTCAAGGAAGTTGCCATAAGTTCAAACCAGGCTAAAATAGGCCAGCTCAAAAAGGTCAAATTTCGAAGCTTATAACTCAAGCTATACTAGAGCAAATAAAATGGGACTTATGGCAAATGAAAGCTTGTCCTATTAGCTTTAATATGATAAAATTTTGTATGATTTCAACCAGTTTTCAATGTTTAGTGGATTTTTACCTTTAAGCAGGCTGAGATAGAACTTAAATAACTTGAACTACATTTATCAAAATTAGATGGGACTAGAGAGATTAGAAAATAGACACATAATACTTCAACATATCCAAAATTCAGGTCTAAATGAGTTAAAATGAATTTATGGCCTAAGGTACAAAAATCGGGTAGAATGAAAAGGAAGTGGCGGAAAACTAATTCAAAATCAAAGTTATGAAACTTTGTTTGATTATTCGAGCATCTATACCTTGCATTGATTTTTCTATATGAATGACTGTCTTGTTGATTGGTACTATTCATGGGGAAGTGGACTTGATTCATTATGTTGCCGAATTTTTGGCAGAATTTTATGAAATTATAATAGTTTCTGTTATAAAAATTTATGATATGAACATGAAATCCTATATGCAAGAATGTTGGAAGGTAAGTGCACTAAAATGCATATAAACTTTGTATATGATGATATGATCATGATTATGTTTATGAAAGTATGCATATTTGCATGCAAATAAAGAAAATATATGATTATGAAAAGTTGGATTCCTTTACCTGGAAGTAGTTATTTGAATATCTCCTTGTGAAGGCAGTTAAAGCTATAAGATCCCTCTATCTTGGAGGCACGTGGCCAAAATGAGATCCCTCCAAGACTAAAGGCACATGGATCCCCTTGTAGGTTAGTTCTATGTGACGACGGTTACGAGTTGAGTTCACTCCTAGGTCAGACTACCCAAGGGCAGTAAAGATGAAATACAAAGATATATGCATGCAGACACTCTAGGGATGGCGATACGTAACGCCTAGGCATGTCAAGTAAAGGAAGAAAAGAAAGTATAAGTGCATTCACATGAATTCATGATGAGTCATTGTACATGCACAATCTACTATTGTTATTATTACGAAATCACTTACAATCTGCTATGCTTATGCTTTAATGCTTACTCTGTTTATCAAATGTATGACTAAAATGAACCTTGGTTTCAAACTATAAAACTGAAAGTATTTATATAGTATGTTCACCTTTTTATAATAAACTAAAACAGCTGGAGATAATAACGATGACACAACATAAGGTAGCTTAATGGATCCTATTAAGAATTTATAATTCTCACTCCTATATTTATTTTCGTGTTATCTCTAGATAGTTCAAAAGTTCCAAAGAAGGTCCTCCGAGACGAAGTTGACTAGTAAGATTAAAGGTGGCCGAAGGTTGCTGCTAGACAAGGTTCGATTAAGTGACAATAACAACTCCTATGTGAGGTATTATGACTCAAGCATAGTACCATACTTGGGAGGATGTTACATTTGCTACCTATATGCTTGAAATAGATGCTGAGTTTTGGTGAGTAGGCACCAAGAGGTTGTTGGAAGGAGCTCAAACCCACATCACTTAGGATGTGTTCAAGATGCATTTTTATGAGAAATACTTTCCAGCTTCTGTGAAGAATGCAAAGGAGATAGAATTCATGAGTCTGCATTATGGGACTATGAATATTGCTGAGTATATTGCCAAGTTCGAGGAATTATGCAAGTTCTTGACAATTTATCAAAGGAACCCGGATGAGGAATGGAAGTGTGTCAAGTCTGAAGGAGGAATGCGAGAGGAGATCTAGGTACATTTACTTCAACATCTGAGTTGTTCCAATTTCCGAGTTTTGAGCTGATGATAGAGCTTACATTCTATCCCCATATTCCAAGTTCGAAGTTAATAAGGAAGTTTACTTCCCCTTGGTCCTCGAGATCTAGGTACCGACTTCAAGAAAGAGTTCACTTCGTCTCCCTTGTTTCCATGATACCAAGTTCCGAATTCATGAGTGCTCACTATTTCCGTGTCTCTAAACATCGAGTTTCAAGTTCATTAAAGAATTCATATCTTCGTTGTTCATAAGGGTTCCGAGTTCCGAGTTCCGAGTTCTTGGTTAAACGTCCACAGTACCGAAAACCAACCTCAACACATGCAGAACCAGGAAAAGCTTTCCTCAAGCTTTTCTTTCTACCCTAAAGGACCATAATTAATCATTGATAAGTTTACCTTCACTTGCATTTCAGTCATAGAAACACGCATTTCAGCTAATTGAGCCACAGAGATATCCAAGAGTGAAAAGACATAGGATGCCTCTGGACTTGCTCATAATTAAGGAAATACTATTAGTAACAGAAAATAGAAAATATAATTGAAACTTCAATAGAAAACAGACAAGAAACACTAAAAGGCTTACAGAAGGTCAAAAGCTACTTGAAAGACCCCAAAAAATTCCAGAAAATTATAATCACATTTTAATATATTTTTGAAGATAAATATCAATTTTTAGCAAATTTGAGCAATATTTGCATAATTATAAAAAAAATAACCTTACTAGGGTGCAAAACGAGCCCCGAAAACCCAATAAGACCACTTTAACTTGTAGTACGGTAAAGAATCGGTGGACTTCCTGGCCTGGGCTTGAAGGACCACGTGAGTGGGCCTCTAAATGGGCCTTGGTGGTTGTAGCTTTGGACCTTGTAGTTTTGAAATAACTTTGGGCTAATTTGTATCAAAAAGGCCATAATTACCTCATAAAATATAAAATAAAACTAAATAAAAATATAAAGTGCTAACCTCATAGCCCATGGATGCCCCAAATTGCTTCTCCAACCCCTTGATTCAGTTTGGGGCATAATGTGAAAAGGATTAGCTGAAATTTTACTAATGTCATTATCAAAGTTGCTATTTTAATGATTAACTTTCAGTAATTCCTTAACTATTTGACTATATAAGATTTTTGAAGAATTCTTGTCCCCCAAATCTGCTTAGTTGCTCAACTTGCACATGGGGTTGCCTCATAATTTTTATTCTTTAATTTATAGATATTTAGTTATGTTAATTAACTCCAAAAAGAGCATAATTAAGGTTAAAACTCGCTAAAAATAACTAAAATTATAGATAAATTCTGAAAAAAATTCAGAATATCATCTAACACATAAATAAACATGGATTTGATGATGGGTTATAGAAATTTAATTGCTTGCCAATTATTTTATTGATTAAAGCTTAAATTGTTTAATCTAGATTTTTGAAAAATTGCTAATTATACACTAATTAAGCCTTAAACCACTTTAATCTTTTCTTAAACCTTAAACAATATATAATGAGTATTATAACAGTTCTAATTGATGGTTAAATTAATTAATCATTGGTGGCCTAATTAACTAACTAAATTACCTAATTAAGCCAAAATTAATCCTATAGTTTAGAATAACCTAATTAGCCTTTTTCTTTATAAAAAGACCATCATAGGCTGATCACACCGCACTTTAGATACTCTTGGTTCAGCCCCAAACACACCCAAACAACTGCAGCCTTCATTTTCTTCTTCCTCCACAATCTTCTTCCAAAAACTCGACCAAAACTCCATTAAAATATCACCAAGCCCTTATCCTTTCTAATCACCCTCAGACAGCATCAATCCTCACATTCAAGCCTTGAAAAAGAAGCAAAAAGTTGAGCTAAGCTGCTGCCTAGGTCGTGGTGATTTCGAGTTTCATCTTCATATAACATGCATATAACATGTAGGGTTTGTCTTTTCACCCTTTAGGTTTTATACTTCTGTTCTATGCACTTTTATGTGTTGTTTGAAGTTTAGATCCTCTAATTTTAGAACATGAACTCGTCTTTTAAGGTTCTGAATTTTTATGTTTGGTTGGGCTCTTAATGGTTTCATCTAAAGATTTGGAGCTATAAACTTGTGCTTTTGCGATTTGAAGCCTAAAAGCATGATTTCTTGCATGTTTGTGAATTAAACTCTCTCGCTTATGCACATGTAACTCACGGCCATGACTAGAGGTTGTGGGAAACTTGTGTTATTTTGGGTGATGACGATAAAGGTCATGCTATTTTATATGCATTTTGAGTTCTTGTATGAGTTTTCATAGATCTTCATCATTTAAGCCAAAAATCTTTTCCTTCATGCTTCAAGTGGCTCACGGCCATAACAAGGTTAGTGGGCAATCTTGGTTTTTCTTGTGTTTTAGGGTTTATGAATGATGAAATAATGCCTTTATATGTTGCACTAAATTTATAGAAGCTTAATCCTCTTGTAGATGTAAATTTTAGCATGAGACTTGTAATCTTTATACGGTAATGGTTGCTGTTCTATTTTGTGTGTAGTGTTTCAACATGTTCTTGAGTATTTCAAGTGTGTAAAATTGTTATTTTCATGTCACTTAACCTATAGTTTAATGCTATGTGCCTATATGTTGATTTTAAATGAGTTTGGGTGCATGAAAACTTATGTTTTAGTTGGTTTTGTAGGCTGCCTTGTTTTGGGCAGCAACTTAATTCCATTTACCTAATGTATTTTGAACAACTAAAAGGTTGGTTTTGAACCTTAAAAGATGCACTAATACTTGTCTAAGCTTTTGGAATTGGTATATGCAAGATACATATTATTTTCTAACTTGATACACTTAGTGCACATAAGCATATTCTATAACATCCCCATTTTTCTTAATATGTCATAGCATAAACTTTGAATTATTTCACTTAGATAATGTGAGAATTTCTTAGGCAGTGCTGTCATGATGATCCTCACACTTAGAACCATGCACTATCGTTGAAATTATGGCACTATTGTATACAAAAAAAATAGAAAATGATAAAAATGCCCTTGCATTGTAAACTTTTACTATTTACAAAATTGGCCCAGAATTTTTGGTATTTACACTTAGACCACAGAAGTTATTTCTAGTTTGACCCTAGAGCTTTTTAGAAAATGACATTTAGATCCCTGCATTAATAGAATTGGTAGAATAGGAGTTTAAACGGAGTAGAATAACATAGTGGAATCGTAGAAACCTAAATCTCAGCCAATTAAGCCATAGAGGCATCCAGGTGTGAAATGACATGGGATGTCCCTGGACTTGCTCAGAATTACAGAAATGCAATTAGTTATAGAGAATAGAAAATACAATGGAAACTCCGACAAAAACCAAACAGAAAATACTAAAAGGATTATGGAAGGCCAAAACCTACCCAAAAGACTCCGAAAAATTCCAAAAAAATTATAAATATATTTTTAACATAATTTTACAGACAAATATCATTTTTAGCAAATTTGTGCAATATTTGCATAATTATACAAAAATAACCTTACCGAGGTACAAAATGGGCCCCGAAAACCCTATAATGTAACAACCTCTATCATATAAGCCATGCTCAGGTCATGGAGTTATATTAAAAGATTGTCACTGTGCCAAGAAATCTTTAAAATAGAGGAAATATAATACATGGCCCTTTAATTGCTCACTTTATTACTGACTAATAGTTCATAAATTTCATCATCTCTAATACATAGAGAATAAAATAATTACAATTTAAAAGAAATTGTGATTGACATAATAAACAACGCTTACTTCCGACTAGTCGTCAGCTAGCTTCAATAGTCTCTTGGTCTAGTTTATGCCCGGGTCTTGCTCAGTGAATGGCCTTGTACTTTGCCTCGCACTTGATTTGCAACTTGGGTGCTGGAATGTCTACGGAAAAGAAAAATATACAAGCAAGCAGTGAGAACCTAAGGTTCTCAGTAGGTAAACTCAAATCAATCTTACAGTGTCATCATAAAGATTCCAGCCGCTTCGGTTTATTATGAAAATATGAGCAAATATACGCAAATAGTAGTTCAATTTTAAGTTGAAAACATCTTTTCTCGAAGTGGGTTATATTTTAACAACCACTTGCCATATCATATGATAGACATAGAAATACGAATAGTATAATATGCTTAAACAAGAATCATAATAGCATTTTGACTTAACGAGATAATTGAAGATGCACATATAGATGCTTATACTTGACCGTATGCAAGTGCACTTAATTCATATCTTTCTTTAACTTGCAACTTAACCTTGCTTTTATGTACTTGGTCCCCCGGAGGTGAATGGCCTCTCTCAGCCGTAAGTAATAGCCTGCTTTTCAAGTCTGAGCTCGTATCTATACATGAGTGACGGGTTTACTTTCCCCGACCCTTACATTGGTTTATTCCCATTAAATCTGATTGAGGGCTGGCCCAAGTCTTAGATAGTACCGCTCTAGTCCATGCTAGCTGGGTCTATGTCAAGCCTTATGTGGTAGCTTAGTACGTCCCTCTTGTAAATTCTTATTATCTTTTTCTTTCCATATCTTATCATGCATGCGGATGCTTTGCGCATTCATGGATATGTCTCACACCTTACTTCTCATATCATATTCTAATTATGCTTGCATGCATGACGTACTTGAACATGACATGTAAATGTAACTATATTCAAAGCATAAGTATCCATAGCATAAGTTCTCATAACTTCATATCATACTTAAATCATTCTTGCATATATGAATTTTATGAGCATAACATATAAATGTTTATAACATTCATACGATTCACATATTCCTACCGGAATTTCGGCAGCATAACGGATCAGACCTACTTCCCCATGAATAGTGCTAGCTCCCACAGACAAATCAATTATAGCAGTATAATCAATCTAACATATCTATCAATGTAAAACTTGCAACCTTCAACCCAAGCCTTATATGTACACTAATACTTGTGAAACCATCAATTTGGTCATTTCTACCAATTCTGTTTAGTTCTACCCGAATTTTGCATAATCCACCTTTAGTCCAATTCAACTCATCTAAACATAAATTTTGCATATGTCATAGCTCTATGTGTCTAATTTCCAACCCTTTTAGTTCCATCTCATTTCGATTTGTATAACTCAAGTTATTAGTATTTTACTTCAAACTGCCCTGTTCTTAACCAGAATTGCACCCTTGTGAGTGAAAATTCACTAAAAATAGAAATCTCGGTGAAATTATACAAAATTTGTGTCAATTTAAAGATAACAAAACAAGATTTCAAATGAAATAAACTGCATATCATTTTCATGAGTATATTTTGAGATATAAGACCCATAACTTGACCCTACTGAACTACCCTATTCCAGCCTGGTTTGGACTTAAGGTAACTTCATTAATGTGCTGGGAACAATTGGCAATGAATCTGACTCTAAAATTTTTATGGAATGTTCCTTTATATGTTAGCTTTCAAACAACATTAGTTTCACCCAATTTAGAGTTGTGTAGGGTGAGTTACACCCTTCTCAACTCATACTGCCTAGATGAGAATCCAAATTTCTAGGTCAAACTTAAACAATTCATAACTAACTCTATACTAATCCAATGGCCTTATATTTTATATATATGGAAAGCTCTGAATGTCTAGTTTATATAAAAAAGGATTCATCAAATTTAAACGGATGTAAGCAAAGCCGTACACTCCGCCATACGGACCACCATAGATTCTCCTAGGTTTTCAGATTCTGGTTTGCTCTCTATCTTATGCTCTATGCAAGATTCAATCTCAATCCCTCCAAATACTTAATAAACCAGCCATAAACCATCACACACATCAAGTATATCATCAAAGAAGTGAAGAGAGTTGAACTATCATACAGCTTTAATCCATGAAAACAAGAAGCAGAAAATAGAAATCCTACCTTTATTTGGATGCAAAACTAGCTAGTCTTGAGTTCTAGTGAAAGATATGGGTACAAGAGACTTGAGGGAGGCTAAAAATGGAAGAAGGAGATGAAGAGAAGAATGAGAGAAGCCTGCTGGAAGAGGGAGGACGAAAGTGGGTGCAGAAAAAGAATTAAAGCAAGCAGAATTTTGGGGTAGTTAGAAAGAGAGCATCCCATTGGTTGAAGAGTCTTATGGCTCAATTTCAGCCAACCTTCCCCCATTCTTTGTGGCTGTCTTGCACCACTTTGATGGGATAAGTGGCTGAGTTTTAGGCCACTTGATTTAGGGTTTTGAGTGTATAATTTTGTTGATTCGATTCCGACAGTTCAAAATATTGAAATCTTACCGATTTCCTTTAAATTGGTAAATCGGTTTAGGAAATTTTCTATGAAATCTTCTATGCTTCTATTCTAATTCTCTCCTATCTAATCTCAATTATTTTCTAGTTAATTAACCCTAAATAAATATTTAGTCGAATTTTATTAATCTCAATTATTTAATAAAAACTGAAGAACTAGGCAAAAAACGATAAAAATCCGATGGAGGTGAGGCCAAGTTTCTCCACTATCTTGAGCAACACTTGGCACCACTCATATGTGGTAGGGGTGGCTGAATTTCAGCCACTTAAGTGAGGGTTTCCAATAGAAAATTCTATTGGTTCGGTTCTGGTGGTTTAAAATACCGAATCTTCGCTGATTTTCTTCAAATCGACAAAACTTTTCTAAATGACTCTGAGAGAATTTCTATATCTCTATTCTAATTGTTCCTAAGCCTAATCTTTCTAATTAACATCTAATTAACTCCTAATTAATATTTAATTAACTTCTAATTAACCTTTCTTAGTCAATAAGAGCGAATAAGTTGATTATTAACGTGAAATAAACGTTTTTACAAATTCAAAGCTTTTCTATTTTCTATTTTCCATAACTAATGGCATTTTCATAATTTTGAGCAAGTCCAGGGGTACCCCACGTCATTTCACACCAGACTGCCTCCATAGCCCAATCGGCAAAGATTTAAACTTCTATGGTTTCTCCACGCGATTCTGCTTTATTTAAAATCCTATTCTGCTAATTCTACATATGTAAGGACATGAAGGTCATTTCATGAAAAGTTCTAGGGTTATTATGGGAATAAATCTTTGGAGTCAAAATATAATTTCTAAAAATCTTGGGCATCACTGCAATTAATAAAAGTTTACAGGGACATTTTTGTCATTTCTTAATTTTTAACATATGACAGTGCCATATTTTAAACGACAGTGTTACACTACCCTATAATTCCAAGTGTAAGAATCGTCATGGCATAGCACTGTCTGAGAAATTCTCACACTGCCTAAGGGAAATAATTCAAAGTTTCCATTACATTCTGTTTACGAAAGTGGGGATGTTATATTCTACCCACCTTAAAAAGAATTTTGCCCTCAAAATTATAGGATTAAGAAGGGTCAAGGAAAAATCCTTTTAACTTATAGGGATATTCCTCTTTTCGAGTTTGCATCTTATCTTGAGATTACTTGTTGATGGCTATGAGTTATTGTCTTAGTACGTACAAAGGATCCATAAGGGTTATGTTAGTGTCCAAGCTTGTCTTGTCTCTATGACACTCTGAATCATGGTTTAGTTTATTGGAGACTCTTACTCATCTCCCTTACTCTATATTT
Source organism: Pterocarpus macrocarpus (assembly GCA_031439585.1). Lineage (NCBI taxonomy): Eukaryota > Viridiplantae > Streptophyta > Magnoliopsida > Fabales > Fabaceae > Pterocarpus > Pterocarpus macrocarpus. The sequence continues at coordinate 32,767,015 of CM062516.1, forward strand.
TTCTACTGCTTTGTGGTAGCTGCTAAATCTTCTGCCACTTGTACATGAGACCCCAGATATTCAACTCATGAAGATTTGCAATTGCAAAGATTAGTAGTTATCATAGTAAGTGACGTTAATATATAGTAATGATAATGCCTATGTCAAGGAGGTCCGTATATTCTTTCCCAAGATTCTTATTCACTCAACTACCCTTAGTTCATTAATAAATTCGCCTTCGATATGGTTCTTTAGAAACATAGGCTTACGCCTTTTCTCAAAATTATAACTAGGAGCCTTATCTTAAAACTCATTCTTCTTGGTAAAATTTGCCTCGTGCCTTATGCCTGTAGGAAAATTTCAGGTCGCTCCCACTATAAGGATTAAGTTCTAAGACTCATGACTCTTTCTATTAGTCTGATATCCTCCTTGATTCCTAGTTATTGAGATACAGGCAATTTAATGAAAACCAAGGTTAAAAGTCAGATTCTTTTATCGAAGCTACAGGGTTTCCTTACCATATTGTCTTACAAGTGCCTTTCCAATATCTATGCAGAGAATTGTCATGGATTATATGGGTGCCAAAATATACTTTGTTTCGCTGACGTTCTGATCCATCATCAAGTTCATCGAGTAAATTCCTCATCCTCCTTGTCATGTGTCTGACTACTTATGTGCTATGTTTTTCGGTAAACTTTCTAATACTTGTGCCTTGGGCCCTAAATACCAACTGAAGAAGTTCTACTATTACGAAAACTATTAGCTACAGCAGCAATCAACTTCGACAAATAGTGGTCATAGTGGCTTCGCCGGAGTTTTTCGAAAAATTGATCAAGCCATATCCTAACTCTCGCCCACCTGATCCTCTTTGATCAGTGATGAATCCCCTCCCGTTAGGTTTCAGGTGTAAGGCTAGAGCTCCCTTCTAAACTATAACTATGGTCCTTGCTTCAAAATCTCTCCTTGCTCTTGCGGACTTTATTCCATTTCTCATTATTTGCTAATTGGATCTCATGCCATTCTTGTTGAACTTCTCAATAATTGTTGCAATACTTGTTCCCTCAAAATATGATCAACTTCACATAAGGAAAGGATTGTGGGACAGCCGAAGTCCCTGCCACTCTTCTACTTTCTTCAATTGGTTAGCATGAAGATTCCTCGACTATTGTGTTGATGTCCACCTCCCACTTTTATGGGCACCAATATTACTAATCTCGTTGGGGGTTTGTCCTAATACAATATATAGAGGTGTGTTAGTTTTAGTGGCAAAATCTCATATTACCCTAACTGCTAAGCCTTCTGGCTATTCTTCATAATATCTTGCCCTTAGGATGTAATCTATTTGTTGTGAGATATGGGAATAATGGTCTTGCTTCCCTGTTGAAGTTACAATATGAGGACTTCCCAGATGGTCACCCATCTTAATATTACTCTCGTCCAAGCACACTTAACTACGGAACTCTGATAGAACCTAGTGCATTAGTGATGATCGCATTTAATCTGGCCCAAGGTATAGAGACTCTTCTGACTGCCTTTAATTCCGACATCGTAACCTTGCCCCTCATGGGGCACGTTTCCAAATCCTTTTTGATCTTATATTGGTGCATCATCCGGTCTTGCTTAGGGTGCATTGGGTTTGTTGCACTTATGACCGGTTCCAAGGCAACCCTACTTAGTATTTCATACACAATCTTATCTACACCGTAATCTCATACTAGATAGCTTTTCTCTTTTTAATGGGCCAGTCAGAAATCCAAACTTCCTCTTTTCCTACCTCGTTCCTACTGTGTTCTATTGTTGCTGAAGAAACTTCTCTATTTTCATTCGTTAGAACCTACCTTGCTATTGTCCCTCCTTTGGTCTATCGGGATTAGTTGCATACTTTAAGTCTGTATTACTCTCGCCTGAATCTGAATACATTCCTCATCGAGTTACTCCACCCATAGCATATATAATGGTACCTAAAGGCGATTGTTCGACTTTGCCTTTCTTCCTTGAATAGCCTCATTCCTCTATTAATAACATGTTGAAGATGATTCCATCATCTAGTTCCTATGGTGGCTGAGGTCGATAGAATTTGAACATGACTAGATTTTCTAGCACTTCCTTTATTTCTAAAAGGTAGGAAAAATTACATTTAGTTCGTATGCCACATCTAGTCTGAAAGTGTTCCTACTTCAGGTTAGTAGGAGATATATTGCCTCTCTCTCTTGTTACACTTATAACTCCATCTACTTTCCATACCGTGTATAGCCGTATCTCCATCTTGATTCAATGTACAGTTAGATGGGTCTCTTTACAGTTTGCTCAACCATTTCCCTTTCGAAGCCAAGATTCCACTGAGTATTCTTCCAATTCGCAATCGCTACAAGGTTAGTTCCCTATACCCTTAAGGGAGAAAACCACTTCATTCTCTAGATGGGGACTTAAAAAGGTCTCTCGTATACCTAACCGAAGCTTCTACCCTTAGCTTCTTTCACTAATTCTCTACTTCATCCGTCCACTCTACAAGTTTCTTAGTGAAGGATCAGGTCTTTATAATGTGGTATTATCACAATCCAAAATAAAAATCATTGACTGAATTTGTTGGCGAGGTACCTTCGGGGTAATCTCATTTATGAAGAAAATAAGGGCACTATCCATGCCACATAAGATAACCTCATCAGCGGATAATCACCTTACTCCTATCGAGTATTAAAGTTACAAAATCAGGTAGAAAAATCCCCTAGATTCAAGCTAGAGAAGATAGTCTAGATTAGGTAATTGCAATGACGCTTGAAACAAATGCCATCAAGATGAAGAAGATTCTTACCCAGCTCGCCTCCAACTAAGATCCTGCCCTTGATGATGGAAAATCTTCAGCTACCTAGCAATACTTTACAAACAACCTTTTTCGATATAACTAGGTTTATTATGTCCATAGCAAACTGTCTAACGCAATTCCTTTAATTAAATCCCCAATTCTCTGCACTCCTTAACTTGCTCAATTGTCTACCCCTTTATTCCATCGCTACTTCCTAGGAGTTTCGCCCCTTATAATTATGTTTAGAAAGTTCCTAATAAGCCTGCTAGGTGTTTTAGGCTTCTGTTTACACAAAACCTTATATTGAGGTGATCAGGCTCAATATTCAGTCAAGTGCAACAGGTAGTCCACAACACTCACAACAAGGCTACCATGCATAATATTTCTACGTCTTCTTCACACGAGGACCTAAAGCATGGTGCATTTAGATTCTCAGAGTATGCATTAGAAGCATAATCAGTCCATCCACGGGCCTATACAGGATGAATTGCTCTAATACCAAAAATGTAACAGCCTCTATCATATAAGCTATGCTCGAGTCATGCAGTTATATTAAAAGGTTGTCACTGTGCCAGGAAATCTTTAAAATATAGGAAATATAATATATGGCCCTTTAACTGCTCACTTTATTATTTGACTAATAGTTCATAAATTTCGTCATCTCTGATACATAGAGAGTAAAATATTATAATTTAAAAGAAATTGTGACTGACATAACACACAACATTTGCTTCCCACTAGTCGTTAGCTAGTTTCAATAGTCTCTTAGTTTAGTTTACGCCCAGGTCTTGCTTAGTGAATGGGCCTGTACTCCGCATCGCACTTGATTTCCAACTTGGGTGTTGGAATGTTTATGGAAAAAAAAAACATACAAGCAAGCAGTGAGAATCTAAGGTTCTCAGTAGGTAAACTCAAACCAATCTTACAGTGCTATCATAAACATTCCAGTCGCTTCGGTTTATTATGAAAATATGAGCACAGATATGCAAATAGTGGTTCAATTTTAAGTTGAAAACACCTTTCTCGAAGCGGGTTATATTTTAACAACCACTTGCCATACCATATGACAGACATAGAAATACGAATAGTATAATATGCTTAAACAAGAATCATAATAGCATTATGACTTAACGAGATAATTGAAGATGTACATATAGATACTTATACTTGACCGTATGCAAGTGCACTTGACTTAATTCGTATCTTTCTTTAACTTGCAACTTAACCTTGCTCTTCTGTACTTGGTCCTCTAGAGGTGAATGGCCTCTTTCACCCCTAGGTAATAGCCTGCTTTTTAGGTCTGAACTCGTACTTCTACATGAGTAATGGGTTTACTTTTCCCAACCCTCACATTGGTCTATTCCCATTAAATCTAGTCGAGGGCTGGCCCAAGTCTTAAACAGTACCACTCTGGTCCACACTAACTGGGTCTATGCCAGGCCTCACATGGTAGTTTAGTACGTCCCTCTTGCAAATTCTTATTATCTTTTCCTTTCCATATCTTATTATGCATGCGGATGCTTTGCGCATTCATGGATATGTCTCACATGTTACTTATCATATCATATTCTAATTATGCTTGCATGCATGATGTACGTGAACATGACATATAAATGTAACTATATTCAAAGCATAATCATCCATAGCATAAGTTCTCATAACTTCATATCATACTTAAATCATTCTTGCATATATGAATCTTATGAGCATAACATATAAATGTTTATAACATTCATACAATTCACATATTCCTACCGGAATTTCGGCAACATAACGAATCAGACCTGCTTCTTCATGAATAATGCCAGCTCCCACGGACAAATCAATCAATGTAAAACTTGCAACTTTCAACCCAAGCCTTATATGTACACTAATACTTGTGAAATATCAATTTGGTCATTTCTACCAATTCTATTTAGTTCTGCCCAAATTTTGTATAATCCACCTTTAGTACAATTCAACTCATTTTAATCTAAATTTTCGATAAATCATAGCTCTATGTGTCTAGTTTCCAACCCTTTAGTCTCATCTTATTTCGATTTGTATAACTCAAGTTATTAGTATTTTACCTCAGACTGCCTTGTTCTTAACCAGAATTGCACCATTGTGAGTGAAAATTCACTAAAAATAGAAATTTAGGTGAAATCATATGAAATTTATGTCAATTTAAAGATAACAGAACAAGCTTTCAAATTAAATAATCTCATATCATTTTCATGAGTATATTTGGAGATATAAGACCCATAACTTGACCCTACTAGACTACCCTGTTCTAGCCTGGTTTGGACTTAAGGTAATTTCATTAATGTGTTGGGAATAATTGGCAATGAATCTAACTCTAAAATTTTCATGGAATGTTCCCTTATATGTTATCTTTCAAACAACATTAGTTTTACTCAATTTAGAGTTGTGTAGGGTGAGTTACACCCTTCTCAACTCATACTGCCCAGATAAGAATCTAGATTTCTAGGTCAAATTTCAAAAATTCATAGCTAACTCTATCCTAATCCAATGGCCTTATATTTTATATGTATAGAAAGTCCTGAATGTCTAGTTTCATATAAAAATGGATTCATGAAATTTAAACAGCTGTAGGAGGAGCCGTACACTCCGCTGTATGGACCGCCAGAGATTGTCCTAGGTTTTTAGATTCTGGTTTGCTATCTATCTTATATTCTATGCAATATTCAATCTCAATCCCTGCAAATACTTAATAAACTAGCCATAAACCATCACACACATCAATTATGTCATCAAATAAGTGAAGAGAGTTGAACTCTCATACAGCTTTAATCCATGAAAATAAGAAGCAGAAAATAGAAATCCTACCTTTATTTGGATGCAAAACTAGCTAGTCTTGAGTTCTAGTGAAAAATATGGGTACAAGAGACTTGAGGGAGGCTGAAAATGGAAGAAGGAGATGAAGAAGATGAAGAGAAGAAGGAGAGAAGCCTGCTGGAAGAGGGAGGGCGAAAATGGGTGCAGAACAAGAATTAAAGCAAGCAGAATTTTGGGGTAGTTAAAAAGGAAGCATCCCATTGGTTGACGAGTCTTGTGGCTCAATTTCAGCCAATCTTCCCCCGTTCTTTGTGGCTATCTTGTGCCACTTTTATAGGGTAAGTGGCTGAGTTTTAAGCCACTTGATTTAGGGTTTTGAGTGTATAATTCTGTTGATTTGTTTCCGACGGTTTAAAATACCGAAATCTTACTGATTTCCTTTAAATCGGTAAATTGGTTTAGGAAAATTTCTATGAAATCTTCTATGCTTCTAATCTAATTCTCTCCCATCTAATCTCAATTATTGGTTAGTTAATTAACTCTAAATAAATATTTAGTCGGATTTCATTAACCTCGATTATTTGATAAAAACCGAACAACTAGGCGAAAAATGATAAAAATCCGGTGGAGGTGAAGCCAAGTTTCTCCACTATCTTGAGCAACACTTGGCGCCACTCATATGTGGTACGGGTGGCTGAATTTCAACCACTTAAGTGAAGGTTTCTAGTAGAAAATTCTATTGGTTTGGTTCTGGCGGTATAAAATATCGAATCTTCGCTGATTTTCTTCAAATCGGCAAAACTTTACTAAATGACTCTGAGAGAATTTCTATATCTCTATTCTAATTGTTCCTAAGCCTAATCCCTCAATTTAACATCTAATTAACTCCTAATTAACATTTAATTAACTTCTAATTAGTCTTTCTTAGTAAATATTTAGTCGGATTTCATTAACCTCAATAAACATTTTTGCAAATTCGAAACTTTTCTATTTTCTATTTCCCATAGCTAATGGCATTTCCATAATTTTGAGCAAGTCCAGGGGCACCCCATGTCATTTCACACCAAACTACCTCCATGGCCCAATTAGCAGAGATTTAAACTTCTACAGTTTCACTACGCGATTCTGCTCTGTTTAAAATCCCATTCTGCTAATTCTACATATGTGGGGATATGAAGGTCATTTCATGAAAAGTTTTAGAGTTCTTGTGGGAATAAGTCTTTGGGGTCAAAATATAATCTCTAAAAATCCTGGGCATCACTGCAATTAACAAAAGTTTACAGGGACATTTTTGTTATTTCCTAATTTTTAACATATGGTAGTGCCATATTTTCAACGGCAGTGTTTATACTACCCTATAATTCCAATTGTGAGGATCGTCATGGCATAGCGCTGCCTGAGAAATTCTCACACTGCCTAAGGGAAATAATTCAAAGTTTCCATTACGTTCTGTTTACGAAAGTGCGGATGTTACAAGAAGTATATTTTTTTCCCTACACTTGGTTGGTAACTTGGGCTAAAAAGCTGGTAACTTCAGCTCAAAAGCTAGTAACTTCTCGAAAAAAAGGGTAACTTTTTAAGTCATGGGAATTTAGTAAGTATTGGAATTCTCAAATAAATTTATGTGACCAAACAAATTTGAAAGACTTTTTATAATTATAGATTGATCAAGAGAGCTTGAACAAAGGATGAAAGTAGATGTACAATGCCTAAGAAGTATATTTTTTTCCTACACTTGGTTAGTAACTTGTGCTCAAAAGGTAGTAACTTCAGTTCAAAAAACTAGTAACTTCTCAAAAAAGCTGATAACTTTTCAAGTCGTGAGAATTTATGAAGTATTGAGGTTCTCGGATAAGTTTATGCAATCAAACAAGTTTGAAGGACTCTCTATGATTATACATTGATAAACAAAGCATGGAAATAGAGGTTTAGTACCTAAGAAGTATATTTTTTTTCCCTGCACTTGGTTGGTAACTTGGGCTGAAAAGCTAGTAACTTCAGCTCAAAAAGCTGGTAACTTTTTTAAGTCATGGGAATTTAGATAGTATTGGAATTCTTAGATAAATTTTGTGACCAAACAAATTTGAAAGACTTCCTATGACTATAGATTGATCAAGGGAGCTTAACAAAGCATGAAAGTAGATGCGCAATGGCTAAGAAGCTTATTTTTTTCCTGCACTTGGTTGGTAACTTGGATTCAAAAGCTGGTAACTTCAATTCAAAAAGTTAGTAATTTCTCAAAAACACTAGTAACTTTTCAGGTCATGGAAATTTAGGAACTATTGAGATTCCTGGATAAATTTGTGTGGCCAAACAAGTTTGAAGAACTCCCTATGATTATACATTGATAAAGGGAGCTTGAACATAGGGAGTCCTTCAAACTTGTTTGGTCTCACAAATTTGTCCGAGAACCCCAATACTTACTAAATTCCCATGATTTAAAATGTTACCAGCTTTCTCAAGAAGTTACTAGCTTTTTGAACTGAAGTTACCAACTTTTGAGCCCATGTTACTAACCAAGTGCAGGGAAAAACAGATAAAAAATAAAACATTGATATATTTCCATTAATTAAAATTTAACCCATCATTCATATTCATAAAATATACACTTGTCGAAATAAAACATCCACTTCTCTTTGATCATAAACCATCCTCATCATTTCAAAAGATGAAAATAAGGGATCATGTATATGGGAATCACCAACTCTGCACAAGAGATTTCTTTTAGCCTTAGGTTCCTTAGGAAGGGCTAGATATGTAGGCCACTTAAACAAGGCTGTTTCTTGCTGACTAACAGTAAAATTGCATCCTTATCACTTCCACCCGCTACACTTGATCCTTTCATGCCTTCCATGGATGCTGCTAGAGCTCTATGAATTTCCTTATCCTCATCTTTACTCTTATTTGAATCCACCATGGCTGCAACATTGAACAAGTTATCATGATGATATGAAAAATATGCCAATGATAACAAGATCAAAAGTTGAACATAGGGAGTAGGCAACTTCCATCTCAATTAATTCAGAGTATTGATAAATAGGAAGAAGTAAATAAGTAAATATTGCGATAAAGATACCTTAAATATCAAGTCATCCTAACACTAATAGAATGCAACACAGATAGAAACTAGCAACAACCTTTGGTTTTAGGTGGGCTAGAACTGCCTCTAGGATGCTTGTAGATAAGGACCATAAGGTCTTGTGATGATCCTTGGGGCCTGCATCAAGAAATGTTAATAGACCCTAAAGCAAAGCACAAGGCTCTTCAAATCAATAATTATAACAAGACAATTGTGTCCAAGGTTAATAATTTGAATAATGTTTGAGTTTCCCTAGTAAAAGCTGCCATCATTGTAAGGTATAAGGTTCTATCACATACTTCTAATAAGCTTTTAGGTTGAACCATTCCAAACCAAGATCGCATCTTTTGACTAGTGATGGGATCTATTATAAGCACTACAGGAATTGATGCCAATTTGTAATAGGTGTAGACTTTTCTTCCTTCAGTTGTATCATCATATACCTATATGCACAGAAAAATAATTAACAAAAAACTACATATAAAACGAAAATATAACATAACTTCACATGCATGACATGCACAAAATCAGTAGCAAATGCTGCTACAAATATCACAGTAGGACTTAACTGCAAACACATCTACTCTCACTTTAAACATTTAAAATGCTGGGGAATTAGAATAGTCATCTTGAGCTAATGGTGTGCAAATGCAAACATGTATTCAAAATGCTGCACAAAGAGCATTTAGCTAAAAAGCATAAGTAAACCAAACATGTATTCAGCTGGCTTTCATGTTATCTTATTTATTGTGGTTGGGTAAATTGTTAAATCATTGCTATTAGGGAAAACTAAGTGACACTTGTACAAACAATTTCACAAATTCAATCACAACTACTCTAACTAGTCCAAGATCAAACCATGCAACCCAAATATACATACATACATACTTACATACATACATATATATATATATATATATATATATATACACATACATATATATATATATATATATATATATGTATGTATGCATAATATCATGCCACAAACTACTGCAAATCAAAACCCAAAACAAAGACAAGGGAAATTTCAAAAAGAGAAAATCATTAACCAAAAGGCTAAAAATAAGAACTAACATAAATGAACCACATGACATCACCAAATTTCTAACAAGAGAAAAAATCATTGACCAAAAAAGGGTCAAAAAATAAAAGTAAAATAAATATAAGTGGAAAATAAGAAATTTACTTGAAATTTCAGCAACCTGCTCCAGAGTAAACTTAATAGAGAATCCATTATCTGCAGACTTGTAACTTACAACAAAGTCTCCTTTGCAGCCTCCTCACTACAATCAACAACCCAATTATAAAATGAAAAAAACATCAAATTCAATCACAAGATCAATGATACCCAGCTTTTTATCTTCATTTCTATTTCACTTAATTATCTCACAAAAAAAAAAAAAGAAAAAAAGGAACCTAGGCAAAGGACTCATAATCACGCACCTGCCAAGGACAGCGGAGAGAGTTCGGATGTGATAAGCCTTAGGGCCCTTGTCCTGAGCCTTCTCAATGTAGACAATGTGAACTATAGTCATGGGGAAAGAAGTGGAGCGTGAGAGCTAAGGGGTTTGACAGTGGAACTCGACATGGCAATGCAAATCAAAGGGAACAATGGGAAGAAGAAAATGAGGAATAGTGATTGAGGTTGAGAGGGTTTTGGTCTGCGATGCTTGATTTTGCCCTCCATTTCAGAGTAAGGTAAGAGGTGAGATGAAGGTAGGTTTGAGAGTGAGAGTGATCGTTTGACTTGGGGGGGAAGAGGGTGTAACACCCTATCAACTTGATGTTATGCTTAAGTCATAGCATGAAATTGGATAGGTTATGCTATCGTATTAGCTCATTGCCTAAAGTTGTATTCAAGATTTTATATCCCCGATATATATGTATATAATCGACGTAAAGAATCTACAAATCGACGCTCCATATAGTAAACGTGATTAACATAGAAGTATCATTAGTTGCTTATATATACATATACATATGTAAGTTGGAAGCAGGCTTCGTCCATAAATATACATATCAAGAGTAGAGTAGGGAAAAGGCATAACAAAAATGGCGGAAGCGCTAGAACAGCGAATCCAACTCGAGGTCCCTTGCATTGCAGGCTCCTGAACCTCAATGAAGAGGTAGCTGCCGAGTCCATTGCCCACGCCTGAGAATGAGGCGGAAAAGCAATCGAGGTGAGAATTTAAGAAAATTTCAAAGAGGTTGTGCACGACGCTTGGTCGACATCGCGTCATTCTCAGTCTGCCTTCGGTTTTATTTACTTATGAAGACATGAGATTAAACTTAACTATTCATACTTAATAAGGTTGGGAAAATGTCCGTCCGGTAAGGTCCAATTTACTTAAGACATATAAGGCGAGCATAAACCAATATCGACAATAAATGTAATAATGAGCATATGGCAAGACGTGAATGCAAAGATAGAAACTATAAATGACATATAATAACCATTCGATGTAAGTATGCAATCATGCGTACTTGTTTGAATCTTCTTCATAAACTTTCTCATAAACTTTTCTATTACTTGTCATCATTTTCCATCTCTTGGTCCCCCGGGAGTTCTTGGCCATCTTAGACTCCTGGGTAATAGTCTCCGCTTTATCGTGATCGAGCCTGCTCTATACGTAAATTGCCGGGTTTACTTTCCCGACGCTCCCACCGATCTATTCCCCTTAACTTTATCCGGTCGCCCAAGAAGCATGGAACTTTCATAGTACATAATCTTTTTCATAACTTTCATAACTTTCTTAAGGATGCATATGCATTTACATAGAATTCATAACTTGTGCATGGGTCTTACCGTAATTTTGGCAGCATAACGGAACGTGTCCGCTTTCCCATGAATAGTGCCAACATACCAGAACATCAATTTATCACAAGGATCACAATATTACATTCATATTCCAATATTGAACTCATATCCACATCAAATTCATTAAGGCAGAGTTTCTGCCTTAGCATATTCAATCAACCCGATTTTTATAATTCAAGCCATAATTCCTACTTAACTCATCTGGACCTCAAATTTGAGTATGTAAAAGTGTTATGTCTCTATTTTCTAACCCCTTTAGTCCCATCTAATTATGATATCTATAGCTCAAGATATTCAGATTTTATCTCGGCATGCCCAGTGGCTTGCCAGAATCAGGCAACTAAAAGTAAAAATCCACTAAAAATCAAAAACTGACTCAAATGATATGAAATTGGACTCATATTAAATTTAACAGGATAAGGTTTCATTTACAAAAAGTCCCATCCCATTTGGCTTGGTAGGGCTCGAGTTGTAAGCCCCGCAACTTAACCTTCTTGAACTGCTCTGATTTGGTTCGGTTTGGACATCGGTTAACTTTTTCAAATCACTGGGAACAAATAAGATGGTAACAAACTCAGAATTTCTGGGTAGGATGTTCCCCTATGTGTAAGCTTTCCAACAAAATTGGTTTCACTCAATTTGGAGTTATATAGGGTGAGTTACACCCTTTTCAACCCATACTGCCCGGGTGGATGTCTGGATTCCTAGGTCAAACTTCAAAAATTCATATCTCCCTCAATATTAATCCAATGGTCTTATATGATATATGTATGGAAAGCCCTAGATGTCTAGTTTCATATAAATATGGTTTCACTAATTTTACACGGCGGGAGGCGGAGCCGTACACTCCGCCGTACGGACTGCCGAGGGTTTTGAGTTTCCTGCCTCTCAACTTCTTCATATCTTCATCCTTTCTTGTTTCCAATTCAATCTTAATCTCACAAACAGCCAATCAATCAATTATAATTCATCATAATCAGTCAACTAACATATCCAATTCAAGGAATTAAATCAACACCAAACATCCAAGAGTCGAAAATCAAGAAAGAAGAAAACCCCTACCTCTTACTATGAGTGATTTGGCTTGAGTTTGTAGTGAAACTTGATTGAATCTCAACGCTGGGTGGAGTTGGGGGAGGAAGAAAGAAAAGAGGGAGCTGAAGTGAAGAAGAAGTTACGAGAAGGGGTCTGAATCAGAGGAGGAGTGTGTTATAGGCATGAGTGGAGCTAACTCTGGAAGGTTTTGATTGGCTCAAACATAAGGCTGAGTTTCACCAAATTTGCTCTCCACGCCGCCTCTCTTTGTGTGGTAGAATTGTTTCCACGTTGTCTAAAGTGGGACTAGCTTCTAGTATATTCTGAAATGAGATCTAACTTGTGCTATTTATAAAGCGAACTCGTGGAACATCCCGCACGTGAAGTCGGAATCCGGGAAACATGTCCAGCTATTCAAACTTGAAAGAAACCTGGTTACGCAAGTCAAGACTTAAAGCTCAAGTCGTGAATTATAGGACCTCGATATCGGAAATCGAGAATAGGAAATAAGAGCTATTGGTATTGATCTCGAGATCGAACTCGTACATTGTGAACATGAGGTCGGAAATTGAATATAGCCGCTCATTTGAGCCTTAGAGACGTCGAAATCGGAAATTTTGATCTTTAATCGCTAAGGTCGGAAGTTGTAAATTGCGCTGAAGCCAAGACTAACTTCGAAGTCGTAGTATCAGTCACTCCATTTCAGCTCCTCGAAATCGGAAATCGGAAAATGCAAGGCAATCCGTCTCCGACCTTCCTAAGCTCTGAATCGAATTTTTGCACCGAGTCGGAATTGTAACTCGTTGTCCGTCCAGTCTAGATGAATTCGGAAGTCGGGAATACTAATGGGATCGGAGGGCGGAAGTTGCGGATGTTACAGAGGGGAACAAAGACGCCATTCTTTTTCCTTGTTTTCAAAATATTTATTTTCATTTTTGTTAAATTGAAGACATGAGTATTTTACCTATTATGCGATACAATAAACTTTATTGTTTTGCATTTTCCATATGGTGTCCACCGTATATGTCAGGACAGGAGTGGGCAAAATAACATTTCTCTTTAGTTTTTGTCATGCCACATCTTGGACTCTGATAGCATGTATGTGCGCGAGTTCGCAGCATCGGTACTCAACAGGAAAATGTGTGCGCTTTTTTTGTCCAAAAAAAAAATACTTTTTTATATTTGAAAACGATACTGGGAATCCTCTTCTGGCGTGCTTGCAAAGTTTAAATGAACTTGAGCCCAACCCAATAGGGGAAGCCGTTTGAATTCACACAGTTGGCGAGATGGGCTAAGGCTTACGCACAATGCGCAAAAAGCTCAATGAGTTCAATGCTTGGTTGCCAAGTTGTTTACTAAGCCTTTCCAGAAAAATTGACTCTTTACTAAGCCTTTCTTGAAATTCACGCATTGTGAATAGTCCACCAAGAACAGTACAATCAAGCCCAAGAACGTGGAGGGGAAAAAAAAGGGGGTGAAAACTCCATTCAAAGTAGCTTTTTCCGCTAACCAAAATTAAAAAAGATAGCCCTTTTTTTATGTTAATTAAAAAAAACGATATCCTCTTTTGGCTTTGGCACTCAAGAGGGGTCATAACCCTAAATAATTATTCACAACCAAAAAAAAAGGACCATAAATTCTAGGCTCTAAACTTTTTTTTTTATAAAAAAAGGAATTTGAAAATAGTCGGACCTACAAAAAAGTATTCTAAAATAGGATTAGGATAAATTATTAGGAGTAATCTAATAATAAAGGGTTTGGATAATATGCATAACGTCTTAAGCTCAAATCTCATTATCACTGATATACTAAAATTAGATCACGATTTTCTACATTTTTATTGTTTAGAACTCAACAAGATTTTTGTTATTAAAAATAATCTTTTATTATACGAAATACTAAAGAAAAATATGACATATTGAATGTAGGTTTAGATCATTAGATCTTGAATTGCATCACCAAAATTTCATAAAGAGCCGTAAGTGATCTAGATCTCTCTAAATATAATTTCTTATTAAATTTTTTTGTGTTCTCACTTTTTTAAAGGTGATATTATTAGATAACTAATGAATAAATTTTTATTTATAAATTTATTAACTTAAGAGAATAATTTACATATATTGATAATATAAAATAATTTTATACTATTAACCAATAGAATCTTAAAAAATTTCCACATCATGGAAGATTACTATCCACTATAATAACTGCCCACTATAATTTATCACTTTTCTAAAATTTTATTAGCTGATAGTGTAAAATTATTTTACACTATCAGTGTATGATATATATATATATATAGAAGTTAAATATTATTAATAGTCACTATTATCAAAGAACATCAATGCTCTATACAAAAAAAAAAAAAAGGAGAAATCTCCTCCAAAATAATTAGATATAATGTATTGCTTATTTTATGTATCCGTCATCTATCTATAACTATCTTTTAAGATTTTTACATTAATATTTAATATTTTAAAATAAGTTTAAATATAGAGAAAATATAGTTTATTTGACCAAATATTTTTTTCTTTACCTATATTAATTGTAATTATTAGATTAGTTAAGGGAATGAAAAATGAGAGTAAAGTTGAAAAAATAATTAATACTTTTTTTAATATTTTTTGAGACAATTGTTATTTTCTTAAAAAAAAAATAGTTATAAGTGAATGGGTGTAATATTGGATAAAGAGAAACAATAATTTAATTTGTCAAATATTTCTTTAAAAAATAAATTTTGCATTATCACACTAATTATCAATTCTCTTATTTTACTAATTATCAATTCTATTAATCTATGACACATTTTTTTTCCTTTTATATGACACGATATTCAAATATTTTCTCTTATGACATTGATTAATGCTTCAAGTAAAAGTTTAGCTAGGACGTGCTTTTTGGTACATGTTTTATTCTAGCTAATGCAGATATTTATTTATAAATATTAGGTGCTGTCAGACTTCAAAATCAACTAACAAATTTTCAAAATCACATGTATGATGCATCTAAAAAGATGAGAGGTGGTGTGAGAGGGGGAGTGAGAGGTGGTGCGAGAAGGGTTTGGAGGAGGAAAGCTGATCCAAATAATGAGAGTAGCTAGCGGGTGTTGAAGGTGATGTAGGGAAGGAAAAAGGAGAAAATGAGGTCCAAACTGCATCAAAGGTTTCCTTTAGAGACAAATTTTAAAGGGAGCACCATCCACTCAGATGCAGGTTCTGGAAGACTTGATCCCAAAGAAGCTAGCTCATCTGACTCTAATGAATGGGGACAGGATGCTTCCAATGGTTTCTATTAATGAGTCAATTCTGAATGAGTTGCCTAGCCATGGAAAGATGCATTGGTGATCAAGCTCTTGGGGAAACAAGCCAACTTCCTAGCTTTGTGGGATCGCTTGGTGCAACTCTAGAGACCGCAAAGGGGGTTTGATATGATGAGTGTCAATAATGGGTACTACATGGTAAAATTTGATTTTATGGCTGATAGGGAGAAAGTGATTGGAGGAGGCCCGTGGATCTTGTTTGATCATTAATTAGTAGTCAAGAAGTGGACACCAGACTTTAATCCCTAGTGATGATTGTTTCAGGAGGACCATGGTGTGGGTGAGGTTATCTGGTTTGAATATCTTGTATTATCATGTTAATGCTTTAAAGGTTACACTATTACAGCATTTGGCATTGGGAAGCCTATGAGAGTGGATGTCATTACTGATCAAGTGGGCAGAGGGAAGTTTTCTCAGATTTGCATTCAGGTGAATCTTAAGCTATGTATTGTTCAGAATGTCTAGATACAAGACCATTTGCAAAAAGTAGAAGTGGAGAGCTTGCATATGGTGTGCTCCTTGTGCAGATGCTTTGGACATTTTCACCGGGATTGACCTTCGGCAAAAGAGGATAATCTGTTAGAATTTTTTGGGTTTGGGCTTTTATTGATTGATGGACTTTTTTGTTTAATAAAACGGGTTGAATAGATAGCCTGATGTTTTTCCAAGAGACCCATGTCATTATGTGATCAATCATGGGCTTGGGATTCACCATATGTTATTAGACTTGGGCTTAATAATGAGTATGCTGGAAGATGTAGAGGCCCAAAGTAACCTAGGTCTTTGATGGATGGAACTAGGGTACTATATATATTCATATTATGGGCAAGATCCCTACTTTAGTCTTGGTACTCTTGATGGCTACTGCTCCATCGATATGGCCATCTGAAAAGAGAAGGAAATAGAGTAAGTTCTCCTGTACCTGACATATACATATGCATGCATTTTCTCTTTGCAATAGGATTCATAGACGATGTTCCTCGATAATATGGATCTGACAGGTACGCAATGTTATTTATCTAAATTCTTATTATGATTGGTATTCTAAATTTCTAGTATAGATTTGGTAAAATCTTACTGTGGTATCAGAGTTAATTATATTAGATTAGAATCCAATTTGAAAAAACTCTTAAATTGATGTAAAGTGAGAATTTCTCTTAAATTGATTTGGGATAATTTCTAAATTAATTTTGAAATAGGAATTTAGGATTTGCAATCCCTTTTTGATCTTGTATTTATTTTTTGTTAGATCAAATAAAATTTTGCATTGTAAATAATTTTAAATCTAGTCTCATTTAAGAGACGTGAGGTTTGTGTTATTTGACATTTTGTTAAATATCAATGTCTAATTGGAACCAAGATTGTTAATTTTTGGTTCTGAATTAAAATTCGGATAGACTCCTGATATTTTAAAACGTGATTTGATAGCTTTCGATCAACAAAATTGAGAATTGTAGTTTGTAAAATAACTTTTTCGATCCGGAATTTTGATTTTATTTGATCGAAGAAAATTTATACTCTGAAATTAAATCTGATGGTGGGTGGATAAGAGAGGGTTTTGCTGTTTGATTTTTCCTTTCTTTACATTCTGAACAGTACCACAACGATGAGATAGGGGAGAGGACTTCTTGCACATTTCTTTTCTTCCATCGCCAGCCACTAGAGAACCAACCAAATGCCAGTTGCTGGAGAAGCCTCGGACCAGCCGCTGTCGTGCACAGTCCTTCGCCACCGCCACATCCCTTCATGGCCATTAGTATGACTTGCCATCGCGGGTAACCACCAGATCGAGGAAGACGTGTTGGCAACCACCTGGTGTCATCGCAAATCCGCCACAAAGGAAGAGGCCAACCCCCACTTGGCTTGGTTGCAATCTCCATGGTTCTATTGAGCCACCGGTTATCCATGTGAAGGGCGAGGATGAGAAATGCCACCGTTGTCCAAGCGCCTGCCACTGGTCCATGTTGCGTGAAAGAAGATGGGTCCTGTCATGGTTGCGGGAGTTGCAGCGCCGCGAAGAAGAGGAGAGGCACACTGCGTTTTCGTGATGAAAAGGAAAGAGGGGTACGCCCTATGTGTTCACCCACGTGAATGGCTTGTCGCGTGTTGCAAATTTGCCGCTGCCATGGATGTTGTAGGGCGCATCTCGCTTTTGTGCAAGGGAGATGAAGAAGAAAGGGGCTGTGCCCCAAGTGGCTATGTCCAAGCATTTCTTGCGCACGTCAAGAGCACGCATGGGTCAAGTGTTCCGTTTTCACCACATACATGGCCTAATAATAATAATAATAATAATAATAATAGTAATAACAATAAAATAACGGGGCAGAAGTGAGATGAGAAAGGAGCGTAGGTGATGATGACCTAGTGAACTACTCATGGGTTAAAATTGACCCGATTCACCCAATTTCTTATTTATTTAAAAAAAATCTAAAAGTGCGAAAGGTGGGAAAAGAGAGAAATTAAATTAAAATATTTTTTCTTTCTTTCTTCCAATAAAATTTACAATCATTAAAATATTGATTTAAAATTCTATAGTTATATATAATTTGAGATATTTTGTGATTACTAAATTGATTTGAAGTCTATAAGAATTATAGAATTGAAAAATACCTATTTTTGGTTATTGAGTGTCATTGATATATTGTCAAAAAGTGTTTAAAAAAATTGGAGTTGAGTTAAAATTTGATTATTTGGACAATTATTTATCCTTATTAAGAGCTCTATTAGCGGAGTAAGTTTTTACACCACGGTGGGTTACTTGCAAAACTAATGGAGTTACTTGTTTATTTATTTGCGATATTTTGTCACTTTGGTTGGTTATGAGTTGGCTCACCCACAAGTAGTTAGCTTGTAACATCCGTTTTCCGAGCTCCGACTTAGCCAAGGGTGATTAATTCCGATTTCCGATTTCGTCTTTGAAAATGGACAGAAGGGTTGTTTACGAGTTCCGAGTTCATTCATGTCATAACGATTTCCGATTTCATCCTATTCTCAACTTCACGTCTCAAGTCATAGACCCGATTTCCGATCTCGTACTATTGGAATTCCCGATATCCGACTTATGTTTCAAGGAAAATATACACGGTTCCGATCTCATCAAACACACTGTATGTAAAGTACCGACTTCCGGTTTCGACTGAGTTTGATTGTTCCTGATTTCCGACTTCGTAATAAGAGGCTTCAGAGTTCCAATATCCGACTTGATGAGGTTCCGATTTCCGATATCATACCTCATGCTTCAAAATAGTGTACGTGGTTTCCGACCTCAGAAGTAATAGTTTAACACCATGGTACAAGTACCGAACTCCGAGTTTGGTAACGAGTTCCGATATCCGAGTATACATCCATCATTGACATTTCCGAGTTCAAATAGGGAATTCCGAGGTTATATGATTGTCAGCTGCATGACTTCCGATATCCGACCTTGATTCAAAGTATCCGAACAAACAAGATTTCCTCAAGTCACCAACAACATGGTACGAGTTCCGACGTCCGGTTTCAGCTTCAAGCACTGTAAAAAAAGGTCACGAGTTCCGACTTAAAGTAATATATGTACGAGTTCCGATTTCAGGTAGAGCGGAAGCATATCCCAGTTCTTGGACGACGTGGAGAGCAACTCAGCCACAAAAGCAGGCGACATGGCCGAACTTCAATCACAAAACTTCAACCAATCAACACCCACAATTCCAACTACCCCCATCTATTTAAGGCAGACCCTTCCCCTCATTTCTGGCTGATCTACGCCACTCTCCCTCTTCCTCTGATTCCAGCCTCCTCCTCCCCTTCTCTCAATCAACTCCATCATTCCTCCAAGCTTAGCAAGGTTCTAACACTCCAAGTTTCAGCACTTAGCTCAAGTCATACTCCAAAGAGGTAGGATTCCATTCTGTCCTTGAATTACTTGCAATATGATTGCATGAAATTGTATTCTTCTCTATGTATTCGATGAATTATTGGCTGTATTATGATGGATTATGATGAATTATGATTGAAGTAACAGGAGATTTTGAGTTAGGATTATGATTAGAAGGAGAAAATTAGAAGGAATGGAGAAGTGGGATGCTATCTGAGTGAGAATTCCACGGCAGTCCTTACGACGGAGTGTACGGCGCCGTCTACAACTGGTTAAATCCAATGAAACCATTTTTAGATGAAAGTAGACATTTAGGGCTTTCCATAGACATATAATATAAGGCCATTGGATTAGTATTGAGAGAGATATGAATTTTTGAAGTTTGGCCTAGGGTTTAGGATTTTCATCCGAGCAGGGTGACTTGAGGAGGGTATAACTCGCCCTATACAACTCCAAATTGAGTGAAACTAACTTTGTTAGAAAGCTTACACATAGGGGAACATCGCAATATGAAATTCCGAGTTTGTTATGGTCCCAATTGTTCCCAATGATTTGAGGAAGTTACTCCATGTCTAAACCGAGCCAAAACAGGGTAGCTCAGGAAGGTTGACTTTCAGGACTTATAACTCGAGGTATACTCAAGCAAATGGAGTGAAACTTGTGTCAAATGAAAGGTTGTCCTGTTAGCTTCCATATGAGGCCAATTTCGCAGGATTTGAGCTTAGTTTCGATTTTTAGTGAATTTATAATTCTAGGAGTGTGATTTGGGCTAGAGACTAAATAGGCTGAGGTAAAAGTAAAATATCTTGAGTTATATAAATCAAAATGATATGGGACCAAAGAGGTTAGAAAGTAGACATATAGAGCTACGACATCCAAATTTCAGATTTAAATGAGTTGAATAGAGATAAAGGTGGATTATACAAGATTCGGGCAGAACTGAATAGAATTGGCAGGATGGCCAAAATGATAATTTTACAAATGTTAGTGAAACCTATAAAGTTTGAGTTGAGGATTGTCAGCTTGACTTTGATATATATGTGTTAAGTTGATTTATGTTGCTATGATTGAACTGTCTGTGAGAGCTGGCACTATTCATGGGGAAACGGACCTGATCCGTTATGCTGCCAGATTTACGGCAGAAGTCTAAGAAGCTATGAATGTTTAGATGTAAGGATAAATTTTAAAATGATATGAGTTATCAAGGAAGAATTAGACTATGAATGGGTATATAGAAACCCTATATTGAGGATGACATAAGTATGATAAGAGATATATGAGAATAAACTATGAAGCATATATGCAAGAATGACACAAGTACGACATGAGACATATGAGAATAAATTATGAAACATGTATATATGAGTACATCCCACATGTTTATGCTGGATTATGCATGAGAATGAAAGAATGTAAATGTATTGAATGTGGGTCCCTTCACTCTGAGGCAGTTAATTGAGGTCCCTCCCTGTGAAGGCAGTTAAATGATAAAGACATAGGTCCCTTCACCTGGAGGCAGTTGCACATTGGATCCCTCCTTGTGAAGGCAATAAAGACTTGGGTCCCTCTATGTTGGAGGCATGCACATTGGGTCCCTCCAACCTAGAGGCGATGGGTCCCCTTGCGGGTGAGTCGGTGTGACAGACGGTCACGGTGAAGCCGACGAGCTCACTCCAAGGCCGAGCTACCCAAGGGCAGTAATAGCACCCTAGGGACGGCGATACATAACGCCTAGGTGTGCCAAGTAAAAGCTAAAGATTAAAGACTAAAGACTAGAGATTAAAGCTTAAGCAGGCACCCCACTCACATGAGGCATGGCATCGACCCAGCTAGTGTGAGTATCGGGGACAGAATTTACATGAGGCATGACATGACCCAACTAGTGTAAGTACCAAAGAAAGATCCCACATTCCTAAGGAACGTGACATGGCGATCACACTCTGATGGGGTATGACATGGCGATCATACTCTGGAATGTGGCACGTAAAGATTTTATGATGAAAAAAGAGATAAAGAAAGAAAAGCAAGTTCTATGTCTATGCATGAATCTAAAATACAAGATAAGTTATGTGCAGATGTTATGTTCTCAGCATATTGATGCCATGTGCGCATCATCTTAATATGATGTAGTTCCAGTAAAGTATATGTCGAAGTTATGCCTCTAGTACATTGATGCTATCGTACTTATTGTATTTCAGTCATTAGTCCCAATATGATTCATGACATGAATTTTTATGGATTCTCTCAAATGCCAAGTGTATGATTAAAATGAACTTTGCTTCGGATAAGACATGCTTTTTCGAAATGTAAAATTAAACAATGTGCAAAGATGTTCACCTTTTTCATAACAAGCCGAAGCAAACTGGAGATGACAACGATGACATTATATGTGTATTATAGAGAATCCTACTGAGAATTTATAATTCTCACTCCTATTTCCGTGTTGTCTCCAGAAATTTCAAGAGGTATCAGAGTAGCGCAATGAAGTTCTTTGTCAGATAAGGTCCGTTCAGGTAACCGTAACAACTCCAGGGTGTGGTACTATGACTTAAGCATGGTACTGTACTTAGGAGGATGTTACATAGCTCATTAATTGATCCTGATGTGGCATGTTTTGTCACCTAGTTAGTTATGGATTGACTCATCTACAGGTAGTTAGTTCATTGATTAATTTAGTGTGGCATGGCATTTGGAAAGACTTTGACAGTAAAATCCTTCTGCCCACAGGTGTTGGATTTTTGTAACTGTTGTTTTATATAGTATATTCTCCACCCACAGATGAGTTTATATTATATGTTAAGTCCATATTTATGGTAATGAATATTACTATTGATTGCCCATGTAAATAATCAAATTCTTGGTATTTTTTAACTCCTGTGAATTTTTCTATAAATAGCATTAACAATCAAGTCGAGCTCTTAATTGAAATCATTACCTTTTGGTAATTATTAATATTATTTTGTGGAATCAACCTTATGAGAAAATTAGATATTTTCCTTGTTTTGATTTTGATTTTGTAAGCTATGATTTGTCAACATTTAAAAATAAATATGTTTCTATCTTTGGAAAAAATTTTGAAATTTTTAAGACAGGTGAAGAAAGTCAATAGGCTAGAAAAATCAAAATTATTAGGTTGGGATGGTAAAATTTTCTCTGAAATAGGCATGATAATAGTAGATAATTTATGGAGTTATATGCTGAATATCTTCTGGGTTAGAATGATTATGTTCCCAAATTTAGTATGTTAATGACTCTGAATAAAATGGGATAGTTGAGTAAATAAATTTTATTTTGTGTTAAGTCACATTAACTTACCTGAATCCCATTGAAAAGAAATCTTAAAATAGTTGTTTATATCTTAAATAAAATACTCTCACAAAATACTATTTGAACTACTTAAGGATTACAAATTTAGCCTCAACCATACTTTGTATATGGAGTGAAGTCATTGAATGTGGGTATTTAAAGTGAAGATTATAATGAATGCGCTTAGTATTTAAAGTGGGTATTGTGGTTGAATGTTTCCTTAAAAAGGAAGGACATGACTATTGCTATTTACGACTATGTAATAGTCGAAGGGGAGAGTTATAATAGTCATAGTTAATTTGCATTAGTTTATGCATGAATTAAGGGGCAACTATGCCTAATATTCTTAGTTGAATGAAATTTTATTTATACCATAGTTTTCGCTGCACGGTATAATGTTCTGTTTCTCTTAATAAAATTCTTTTATAAGAAATATTATGGTAATTATTAATTATCATTGTTTTGTGGCACTTGGTTGTTTATTAAGTGCATGGAAAAGGAGAGTTATCTTATTGTCATAATATAATTTTAGAGAGCATGAATAAGTAATTATTAAGACTGATGAATTAGTTAGCATGGTAAATGATGGACTACAAAGTAATTTGTTTACTAAGCAATGGAATAATTCATGGAAATTGCTAAGTGCTCTCAACCTTGGTTTAATTGACCTGTAAACTCTCTGTGTTAATTAAATTATTGTCTAATGCTCATTATTTTGATTTGCATGGTATACATGTGAAAATTTACTTGTGTGTAAATTAGTATTCATTACTTGAGTGATGTGACTTTATGAAGAGTATTTCATATTGTATTTCTATGAAAAACATATTTTAGGGAAATTCATCCATGAAAGTTGAAAATAGTTTAATGGACTGAATTGTCATCCCTGTTTTGGAGCCCATTTACCGATTTGGATGTTTATCACCATAGTGACTCATTCATGAAGTTAGTGGAGCTACTTGTTGCTTTAGGGATGGTTTTGTTATTTAGACTAATTAGTACATTTACTTACTCACAGGTGGTTACATATGAGTTGGTTCAAATAGCACGAAAATTAGGGATTATTTGATGGTGAAAATTCTTCTACCCACAGGTGTTGAATTTTTTGAGACTATCATATATGATATATTCTCCGCCCACAGACGAGTTTGTATTCATGTTTTAAATCCCTGTTATGGTGACAGTTGTCACTGATTGTTGTCCATTGAATCAACTAAAGGTTGATTGTATCTATTTTCAACTTCATGTTGTATTTCTCCTTAATAAAGTAATGAGACTATAATGTTACAAATTTTGGCTAGCTTCTTAAAAGGATGAAAATTGTATATAGTAAGCAATGGTATTTGGGCATGATGGATATGTAAGTTTATCTATGAAATTATGCTTGAATTCGTGTTTAAGTGGATTTTCTTCTTGAAGAAAATGTTGATTGTTTTAATGAGTGGGAGCTATGGTATATATTGTGCATTCTGCCTGCAGGTGATTGTACAATCATATGCCAAACCTTCCATGAAAAATATGACTTTGCCCAAAATTAATCATATTATTGTAATTGCATAAGGTTGGTGGGAGCCATTGTTTGGTTCTGTTGCCATGCTATATATATAATTTTGAGAATCCTTGATAGTCTGAGTTATGATAGCTTGTTTTGTTTTTGTTAATGTTATTTAACAGTGGAGCTATGATAGTTTTATTGAAATCAAATGTTTAAACCTTGGTGGTTTATGTCTTTTAATGTGATTGGTCAGTGAAAGCTGATGAGATTGTGATTGCACTGGAATTGTGCAATTAGGGCCCTCATAAGTATATTAGCACTGAGGTGGTGCTTGTTGAACCCCTAACAAAAGGACTTAGGCCCATAGTGTTTATGAAACATGTTGTGAATATGGTTTTTGTAAGGTCTTTTGATGTACTTGATTAGTAGGAGTTATATTGTTCATTTGATTACATTAGGTTTATGTAATTTATTGATGAATATATGCGCATATTATAAAATTGGTTTTGATACCATTTGTATATCTTAAGATATGATGTTTTCTTAGGAAGATATTGGTGTTTCGTGAGAAACATGTGATCTCCTTATGGGACATTGATTGTGTTTTATCGTGAAAACACAATGAGGATCCATACACAGTAGCATTAAGGATCACTTTGAACACTCACGTTATTGTAATGCCACGATGTGTATATCTATACCTTGCACACTCATGGTTATTGATCATTGTTGATGAAGTTATTGGTTATGTGGTTGTGGGGGAACTAGACACTTTATAGTCTATCATTCGCTTATGGTTCTTAGCTGGTAGCCTTGTTGACTGGAGTGATCTGATTTATGGTGAATTGTTTTTTAGGCTATAGTTTGTGGCCACAATTGTTCAACCCAAGAGTCGTTTTCAAAATATTTTAGAAACTGAATAAAACCCAATCAATATTGCCCAAGTAGGAGAATATTAGAATTTTCTAAGTTTGGGCTTTCATTGATTGATGAACTTTTTAGTTTAATAAAACGGGTTGAAGAGATAGCCTGATGTTTTTCCTGAAGACCCATGTTATTATGTGATCCATCATGGGTTTGGGATTCACCATGTGCTATTGGGCTTGGGTCAATAATGAGTATACTAGAGGGTGTAGAGGCTCAAAGTAACCTAGGCTTTTGATGGATAGAACTAGGATACTATATATATTCATATTATGGGCAGGATCCCTACTTTAGTCTTGGCACTCTTGATGGTTGCTGCTTCATCTATATGGCCATCTGAAAAGAGAAGGAAATAGAGTGGGTTCTCCTATACCTGGCGTATATGTATGCATACGTTTTCTCTTTGCAACAGGATTCATAGATGATGTTCCTCGGTAATATGGATCTGACAGGTATGCAATGTTATTTATCTAAATTCCTATTATGATTGGTGTTCTAAATTTCTAGCATAGATCCGATAAAATCTTACATAATCAAGTTGCTGATGTTTAGGGCGGTGGAGTCACTTTGTTGATTGCTAGTCCGCTTATTGCACGCAAGGATTCAAATTCTTTGAAAGAGAATCTGGTTAGTAGAAATCTCAAAGATCTAGTAACGGATGCAGATAAGGAAAGTAATGATTGGACAGTGGTGAAAAATAAGAAGCAATGCAGACGAGATAAAGGGAAATCGATGAATGATTCTCCTATTTTTCGTTAGGAAATGTTAGTAAAGAAGAACCAGGATGTTCATAAGGAAAAGTCTCACATGACTTCTAATGTAAAGTCTCAGGTACATGCAAAAGGTAACGTGCATAAGGAGAGTCAAGAGCAGCCAAATGAGAAGCACGTGACCATTCCTAAAGAGCACAGGGCGTAGCACGTGATCATTAAAGAAATGAGAAAACTGAAATCGGAACCTAATTTTAACTCGATGGTCTTTAAGGTAGTAGGTGTAGATGGGCTAGTCAAAGGGGATGCATGGTGCATTTGCTCAATAAAGAGTTTATTTCAAAGTCGGGTTCTATAAACACTAAGGATACGAGGAAAGTGAACCAACTAAGATCAAATAATGAGATAATAAGAACGTAACAAGAACAATCACAGAAATTTCTCTTTTATATTGATTGATCCTTCTCAATTATAATAACGATGCTTTCTCTCTCTAACTTTTCTCTAGCTTCAATCTAAAAAACTAAGAAATGAATCTCCCCCATGTGAGTAGTAGCATCCCTTATTTATAAGCAACACTAAAGGATGTAATCATCTTTTCTTATTTTAAGTAATTAGAGCTAAGGTATTATGTTTTGGTTGGTACTCCATCATTGGTCCATGGGCCTTTGGATGCCTGGCCCAAATCCATTTTTGCTTTAGGGTCTTGGAGACACCCTTTGTTAGTCCATGGTGCCTTTCTTTTAGGCTCCAGCGCCTTGGGGGGCTCTTCTCCATGGTTTTGGTGCCCTCCGTGTAATATCTCCAATTTTTGTCTAAGCTAATTAGCTCGGTGTCTCCGGCTAATTAGAAGGGTTAGCGATTAATTAAGAACTAATCAGCTAATCTCGAGAGCAAGGGTTTAGTAAATTAAAGGCAAGTCAACAATTGAAGCATAATACATTAAAAGTTACAATTAAAAGCCTAATTGTCCAATCCTTAATAATTCATGATTTAGAACATAAAATCAAGGTGATCTAACCTAATTAATAAGTATCACATCTTAATTACATGAAGATTAACCCTCACCTCTTCTTTACATAATTAATGAGGAAAATCCTTTTTATTGAAAATGTGCTAAAGTGTAATTAAGCTAATTGGATTAATTAGCATTTAGATAATTGTAGCAATTGTAAGAATTTAGAAACTTCCCTTTAATTATTATTTGAAAGTTTGGTCAAAGCAAGAACCATATCCAACCATCCATTTGCTTTCTCATCATACACCATTAGATCAAGAGTCCATGTTAGTAGATTCCTTGAATCATGACAAAAGATCCACTCTTCTCCATCAAGATTATGACACTTGGAGTGATCACAACCATTCAATGCCAATCCTAGGATAGATCATGCTTTTAACCACTAGAAAAAAAACACTACAAGCCTTTACCCAAGTGCTAAGACTCAAAGGAAACACAACACTCTCTTTTACCCCAAGGTTTTTCCCACTCCCTAGCTTGTGTAAGAAGCAAAAATCACATCACCTTTCCCCCCATTTGTGCGCCACTTTCAGCCCTCCCTCTCTCCTCAATTCATTTCATTCCCTCTCTCAAGAATACACACAAAGCTCTCACCTCTCTCTAAACCTCTCTTTGTTCTTCCTACTCTTCTTCTTGTTCTTCTTGTTTTCCTACCCTAAGTCCTCACTTTTCTACCACCATCACCCTCATCTCCTATCACCACACTCACAATCCCTTCAAGGACTACCATTTTTGGTCCTTGGAGAAACAAAGCCACTCATACACAAGCCCCAATATCAAGCTCAAGAGGAAGAAGGCCATCTCCAACCACTTCATTTTTCAAGCTTCCAAGAGAAACTCATTTGATAGTGACTCTAACCTTCTTCTTTTATGTGTTCTTCAAGCCCTTTAACTCCTAAGCTCTCCATAGCTAGGTGGTTCTAGGACTTGTTTCCAAGGCCTCATAGCCATACTTGTTGATATGATGAGTTTTATGTGTTGTATCCTTCTCTTTGGCATGAGATTTTCGGTTGGTATGTCTATTGCTGTTGAACCAAATTTTTAGAAGTTAAAACATTGAGTTAATACCAAGATCTCAAAGTATAAAAGTGGTTTGGAAGAGAAAAGTGGTCACTTGAGGAAAAGCTTTAATGTTTTTACAAGAAAACCCATTGAAACCAAAACCGTGGAAGCTGAAAAATTCTGGCAGTCTATATGGCGTGACTGATAACTCCTTTAATATACCTCAAAACGCAATGAAACTAATTTTCTGTGAAAATAGACTCAAAGAACTTTTCATACATATAAAATATGTGAGATTTGGCCTTAAAACGAGAGAGATATGAATTTTCAAAGTTTGCTGTTCCTGGATGGATTTCTGTCCGGGCAGTGGGTAATAAAACGTGCATAACTCAAGTTATACATAACATTTTTGAGTGGGACCAAGTTTGTTAGAAAGCTAAGACATAGAGGAACACCCCCATAAAACAGTTTTGTCAGATTCCATGTGAGGAACTCCCAGTGAAGTGGACAAGCTACTGACCCAAGATGAACTTTCAATCCTGAACAGTCAGAATAAAATGTGCATAACTCAAGCTACAAAATGAATTTTTAAGTGGGGTTTGTTTTGTTTAAAAATAGACTCAGAGAAGTACATTCACACAAAAATTCGAAATAAAAGAGTAAAAGATGAAATTATGGTGAATTTTCAAAGTTACTGCCCACTATAAAAGTAAAAACTGGTTATGGTAAAAGTTAAAGAATAAGGGGGAATAAGCTCTAAAACATTAATACTCCTACATTAAGCATTGGAAAAATCTTTATAATTCAACTTAAAAGTTTCAAAAAGGATAATGGATAAAATGGACCCTATGCCCAATAAAAGAATTTATACAAGAAGCAAATCAATTAAAAGCTTGTACCCAAGTTTACTAAACTAAGCTCATAAGACTTTGTGTGATATGTATGCCTCTATGTGTCAATATGAGGACCATGACATGATGATATGATATGATGATGAACATGATGATGATATGATATGATATGACGATGATCATGATGATGATGGTATGATAATGGTGATGATGATATGATATGATGATTATGATAGTGACATGATAATTATGATAGTGTTATGATGATGATAAGGATGATAATGATATGATGACGATATTATGATGAATCATGATGATATGAATATGATGCTTAATGATATACATGAAAGGATTAATAATTATGAACACCCTAGGGACGGCGATACGTAACGCCCAGAGGTGATTAATAAAGGAACCACATTTGGGGACGGCGATACGTAACACTTAAATATGGAAAAGAATCAGAATAATTTTGCATCATAAGCTTTAATAAGAAGAAAAAGATGAACTAATGGTATGATCCTTCAAAAGGGAAGGTGACTCAATTTAAGCTCCCCTCACCCACGACTCACATGAGGCATGGCATGACCCAGCTAGTGTAAGTACTGAAATTCTATAGTGGCGACGGCCACGGTATGAGCTCATTACCACTTATGTTTAGTGGGTAAAAAGATAAGACTTAAGATAAAGTCAAGATAAGATAAGAAGAGGGACTTCGGTCCAAACCCTAGAAAGGGAAGAAGTTAAGAAAAACTTATAGCACAGTCATGCATTTTTATATGATTATACTTATGCCCATGTATGTTATGATATAAATAATTAGAGAGTATGTTAAAATTGAATCCACTTCGGATATTCATGTTTTCGAAAACCTAAGAACTAAACCTTATGAATGCTCACTGTTTTCATTAATAAAACTGAAGTGGCTGGGACGATGGCGATGACACTTTCGTGTCGGGTTCGAGTCCTACTGAGAAATTCCATTTCTCACCCTAGTTATTCTTCCGTATCGTCAACAGATCTCGATGGCGCATCCGGTGGAGTGGAGCGTGGATCCCCAACACCTTGAGCAGACGTGTGACGTGGGATGCAAGACGAAGCTGTTTTGGGACTTATAGTGACCATCGCTCTGCACCTTCGCATATTTCTTTTGAGTTGGCTTTGTCATTTAAATTTGTACTTAGTATCTGGTATTTGGATCATGGCTTGACTATGAGCCTCCTTCGCTGTAATGCTGATATGTATATGTATATTATGAACCTATATGAATGTAATGGTTAGTTATTTAATGCAATATATTTGTGAATTATTATTTGTTTACCTCTTTCTTGTTTTATGATATTGGTGTAAATTTTATGCGACACGCTCTTTCCCTAGCTATCTTCTCGCTCAAGGCTTTACTTTTCAAAACGCTGCTAAGCGACGACGTATTTCAAAGAAAAATATTATCGTATTTTCCGCGTAACTTAATTTCAAGTAAAGTTTAGTTTTCCACGAGCATAAGTAGCAGCTAATAAAATGCCGTAATACGACTTAAGCGTAGTATGGGTTTATTAGGGTGTTACACTCCGTCCTTTGGCTCCTCCAATATGTTTAGCTCCTCTGCCCCCTCTGGCCCCTCTAATGCTTCTGGTTCCTCTAGCCCTTCTGCTCCTCTACCATCTCTTGCCACTTTGACTCTTCTAGTGCCTCTAACTCCCCATTTATGGGGCTCTAATCTCTAGAGCCCTCCATCTCTAAGCCTTTGGTCTTTAGAACCTCCCATTTCTAGTATCTTGTGGAAGGTACCTCACCTTCCCTTAGGAAGCCCCCTTAGAATACTTTTCTTCTTCTTGCGAGAGTCCCTTGGAGGACGTCTTTCCTTCTCATGGGAGCTCTGTTGGAAGGCTCCTCTCGCTCTTATGGGAAGCCCTCTTGGAGGGCACCCTTCCTTTTCACGAGAGTCCCTTGGAAGGCACCTCCCTTTCTCATGGGAGTCCTTGGACGATGTCCCTCCTTCTGGCAGGAGCCCCCCTTGGAGGGCTTTTCTCCTTCTTGCGGGAGCCCTTTGGAGGGCGCCCCTCCTTCTCGTGAGAGCCCCCCTTGGAGGGTTCCTCTCCTTCTTGCAGGAGCCCCTTCAAAGGGCACCCCATGGAGAGTGCTCCACTTTCTCACGGGAGCCCCCTCTTGGAGGTCATCTCTGGGTGGTTCCAAAACATTAACCCCTTGCTTAATGGGGAGGCGTGGCTTTCCATTGATGGATGATATTTTCTTGAATGTTATAGTGTAGGGTGGTGTTTGCTCTTTCTTTATTGTCAAGCGCCATGATCGATGGTTTTTAAAGACAATGGCGAACTTTAGAGGTGGTGGAGCACTTAGGTCCCTAGGACACTTAGCTTCTTGTAATACTTGGACTTTTACAGTGCTTCCGCTTTAATGTGCTTGAGTTTTCTCTAATTTGGTGATCCTGTGTTGTGTTTACTTTGGGGTGCTTTTCTTCTATTTTTGCCTTGCCTCTCATCTTATCTCACCTTGCTTCTCATCTCATCTCTCCTCGTTTCATCTTGCCTTGCCTTACCTCATCTTTGCGTGGGCTTTCTCTATTCTTTAGCCTCATGAGTAAGCTTCTTCTTCTTTTGCTTCTTCATAGCCCCCTACTCGATAGGGAGCGTTGATCTCTATGGAGCATACTTCAAGCCCCACTTTAGTCTTAGTAGCTCCTTCCACTCTTGAAGGGCAAGGCCCCTACTTGGGTGAAGCCTCTCACCCAGCAATTCTAGGGCCAGGCCTCCTGCCCAACAATCTTAGGGTGGGTTGTCTTCAATATTTCTAGCCAACATCTAGCAATAGGGTAAGGCCTCCTACCCAGCAATCTTAGGGTGTGGTGTCTTCCATTTTACTAGCCACACCTAACAATTCTAAGGTAGGTTATATTCAATGTTTTCCTAGCCATGCCCAACAATCTTAGGGCAAGGACTCCCACCCAGCAATCCTAGGTAACAAGATGAGGGGATGGGAGTATTGTACCAAGATTATGTGATAGATGTGAATTGGAAGAAGGAAGTTCGACTAGAAGAGATTTTGATGCATATTGAGGAATAGGTAACAACAAGTGTAGTGCCTTAGGGTGGTGCAAGTGTGGGTCCTCTTAATGAACCCAAAGACACTTGAGAGATACTTCTCTAATCCTAACTCTCATTGTTTAATCAAGATGAATTATTTTAGTGATTGTTCAGTGTTGAGTTGGAATATGAGGAGGGCGGGCAGTCGTGAAGGAAGACGTCATGTTAAAAATCTTGTACATATGTAGAGATTTACAATTTTTATTGTTATCAAAACCCATCTCCCTTTTAGTAAGGCTATGAATTTTTGGAAGGGTTTCAGATATAAAAAAATGGCAATTTTTGAAACTAATGGTCACAGTGGGGGGATTTGGGTGTTAGAAGATATTAGAAGTAATTATTGTGCTGTGGTGGACATCCATAACTAGATGATGACTTGCAAAATTTCCAAAGGATAGATGTCTTGGATTTGTAGTGCAGTTTACGCTTCTCCTATCCCTTCAGTCAGTGAGAATTTCTGGAGCTATGTGACAAGCTTTAGCAATAATGTGGAGTCTCCTTGGCTACTTATTGATGACTTTAATGAAATCTTGCAAAGTTTTGAGGTTAGAGAAGGTCCTTTTTCTAGTCATCATGCTACCTTGTTTTGAGAAAATGTTGATTGATTGCTCTCTTTTAGATTTCGGGGTGGTGGACAGTATGTTTACTTGGTTCCACCATGCAACTGGCTCCAAGCGTCTGTTGAAAAGGCTTGACCATGAGCTATCTAATGTTTCTTGGTGGCACATGTTTCCTAAAGCTTATGTTGAGACACTGGCTCATGTTCATTCTAATCATGTCCCTATTCTTTTGCGATGTGGAAGGAAACCATTATTGAAGGGTGATAAGCCTTTTGATTTCTTGCACCTTGGACTACTCATCCTAATTATGATAAGGTTGTTGATAATGCTTGGAATTTGGGAAGGCGAAGTGTTATAGACTGTTTGTCTCTTGTTAGATGAGAGTCCTTGTCGTTTAACAAAAACCAATTTGGTAATATTTTTAATAGGAAGCAGAAATTGGAAGCCAAATTAAAAGGTATTAAAAAAAAAAACTAGAGATGGTTGATTTTTTTTATCATCAAAATTTGGAAAAGGAGCTTCAGAGGGAATACAATCTTGTTCTTTATTAGGAGGAAATTCTTTGGTTTCAGAAGTCTAGAGATAATTGGATCAGATTGGGTGACAGGAATACTAGTTTTTTCCATACTCAGACGATTGTTAGAAGGAAGCATAATAAGATACATGGATTGCAATTAGATGATGGTTCTTGAATAACAGAGGAAACTGACCTTTGTCATGAGGCTTTAAGGTTCTATCAGAACTTGTTCTGTGGAAATGAGAAAGTGAATCTACATGCATTGGAGATCCAGAACTATCCCACAATTAGTGGAGAAGTAGCTGCTACTTTGTTGGCACTCATTTTTAAGGAGGAGGTCCTTGTTGCTGTTATGAGCATGAGTTCTTTTAATGCTCCCCGCCTGAATAGTTTTCAGCCATTTTTCTTCAAACATTATTGGAGCCTAATTGGGGATGATCTTTGGAGCATGGTTCCAAGTGCTTTTAATTTTGGAATTTTTTTATGCTTGGCTTGCTGAGACATTGATAACTTTAATTCCCAAAGGTGAAAATCCTTCTCATCTTAGGAATTTTAGACCAATTAGCTTGTGCAATGTGGCATACAAAGTTATCAGTAAGGTTCTAGCTAATAGATTACATCCATTCTTGGAGGATCTTATTGGCCTTCTTCAAAGTAGCTTCATTCCTCATAGAAGTGCTAAGGACAACATAATTATTGCCCAGGAGATTCTTCATTTTATGTAGGAGACGAAGGCTAAGCAAGGCATCATTGCTTTTAAAATTGATCTTGAGAAGGCTTATAATTGAGTTAACTAGAATTTCCTAGAGGCTACACCAGGATTTTGGCTTCCCTTCAATGATTGTTAGGTTAGTGATGTGCTGTGTTTTGGATGGGATAGCACGAGAAGGGGGGTTGAATCGTGCTTTCAAGAGACTTTAGTATCTGAAAATTTTAGTAAAATGATCTATCTCAAGTCCAAAACTTGGATTGCGAAAGCAATTGTGTTAGTTTATAAAATAATTTAGCTCTATATAAAACAAAAATAAACTTTGTTTCAAATAAAGTTTAAACAGAGTTGAACCTGTGTAGTAAAATCAAATAACAAGATCAGAGATAGAGATAATCACACAAAGGATTTTTATATTGGTTCAGCCAAACCACTTGCCTACTTCTAGTTCCCAACTCTTTGTTGAGATTTTATATACTACAAGTATTCTTTGTCCAAGCTTCTCCAAGCTTCTTACAAGCGAGTAGTCTTCTCCTATGCCTTTTCAAGCTTCACAAATGAGTAGTATTTTCCTAGCCTTTCCAAGCTTCTCACTGACCACTACTGGGTCCTGATACAAATGATGTGAATAATATGTTTTGTTTGAACACTCACATAAACTTTCTCAACAGATAATGGACTATAAAGTACTTTGTGTAAGACTTCGCTAAATTCTCACAGAGAGAATATTATCTATTATAGACCAAAAGAGAAGATTTTCTTATAGACTAAAGTTATGATGGGTAACCTTCTGGTGCTTTAAACAATTGAGAAGGATGAAAAAAGGAAATTCTTTTTACATGGGAAATATTCAAATCTAACTATTCTTTCTTCGACTTCCAGCCTTATATAGTCTTCAAAATATGATCATTGAAGCTTGCAGGCCTTGATCCTTGTGATTCTTTTGGTCTTCTGGTCTACAACTAGATAGAGAAGAAATAGCCTTCCTTTTTCCTGTTCTTCAAAACTTACACAGAAGTAGAAAAGTAGTCGTTTGTTAGTTTACCAACTATTCAGGCTTGTTAGCGCCTCTTTTGCATCTTGTCAAATCACCTTTTTGACTTTTTGAATTTGTCTATTGAAGCGTGCAGAGGAAACTTTGAAGGTGTAACACTTCATGAGATGCATGTCTCTGGAGATTTTCCCATCTGGGCTAAGTCATCTTTCTAGATGAATAGTATTTGCTCTTGAGGCACCATTTTCCCTTCTGATGTTGCAGTTTTATCCTTCTGAACCTTCTTTTCTATTTTTTTTCGTGATCACTCAAGAAGTATACAAAGAATATATTTCATATCAAATATATTCAAATTAAAATACTAATGGATAACACAGCTTTGTTGATTCTCAAGCATATAATCGCATGATTACGAAAGAAAACACTTCTAGAAACAATTTGTTTATATATATAGCAAGATTAGCTTAAACTCTTATTTGGTATTCATCAAAACCTTAATGCTCATTCTAGTTTATAACCATAGCATGGTTTCTGAAGGGCATTGAAGCTAACAATCTCCCCCTTTTTTGATGATGGCAAATCAGTATTTAAGAAAAGTTCTTGTTAAAAAAAATAACAAGCACGAATTGTTGTTTAGAGAAAGTAACTTTCTAAAGAGTAGTAACACTCATGATATCAGAAAGATTGAATCCTTTTTCAAAAATAGATTGTTGTGATTATATTCTAAATAAAAGTACATGGGATTCTTATGTCATATTAAATTATCATTGAAGCATAATGATGTTCCTAATCATATCAGAGCAACTATTTAAATAATTCAAATTAGATTCAAATAATCAGAAAGATTATGTATCAAGGAATTATATCCATACATATTCCACATTCTTGTAGCAGAGTCATCTCAAAGTAACTAAGCAATTATCATCTTAATCAATTTAGATATCATAGCAAGTATCAGAGCAACTATCAAAGCATTTAATAACTCACATATCAGATCATATAATAGCTCACACATAATATAGTTACAGTAAAAATTGATCAAGAGATATGAAAGCATAAGTGATAGAGAAATAAATATAATTGAACATAAACTGTAACTGAACTGTAAACTTATGATAAAGTGTTCAAACACGAACAAAATAAAGAGATGCTGAAAAGAAAATGAGTCCTAAAAGCTAATGTAAAATGAGTCCTAAAAACTAATGTATGCAAACTAATGTATGCATGCTCCCCTTTAGTGTATGCTTCCCCTTAGCTTAAACTTAGATTTTTCTGAAATATCTTCTCCCCCTTTGACATCATCAAAAAAATGAGAATGTGGGATCATGGAATAGCCATCATTTATTGCCTTTGCATTTCTAAAGAGTCTTCAGAATTTGTAACATGAGTGCTTCTAGTTTGGCCAATCTACTCTCCATGTTACTTTAATTTACCATGATGGAATGTTGATTTGACATGAGAGTGAACATATTTTCTTGAAGCTGTTCCAATTGAATTTGGATTGGATCAAGAGTTCCTTATACTCTAGATGGAGATTTTGAGAGAGAATGAGCAGAATGATCATAAGATACTAAAGCAGGAATGGGTGTTGAAGTAGGAAGGGGTGCAGTTTCTGGTACTATCTCTGTGTCTTCAGATACAAGTTCAAGAACAAGGATTTTGTCTGATCCTGATCTTTTTGGCAAATATCTTTGTGCAGTATGACAATTGATTTCCAATGAGGTAGCGGGCCTTCTGAAATTTTTAGATGAAGCATCTATTCCAATAGCTCTGTCTCTCTACTACTGCAACCATTCTTCTTCTCTGAATCTGTGTTCTGCAGCTTCTCTTATTTCTCTTTTTAGAGTTGAATGAACTGAGTCTTTTGTAGGATCATCAGCAAAAATATTCCTTTTCCCTTTTCTTTTGTAGTCAGAATTTATATTTTCACCATGAGTTTTTGCATCAGCTTGTACTCTTGAATGAGTCTAAGGAAGAGGCTCTCTGATTGTAATTCCTTGTTTGAGAGGTCTTGAGACTCTTATTTCTGGTTTACCAAAAGAAGATTCCACTGAGTCTGTATTAGTTATAAATGTTGTATCTTTAACACCAGAAGGAACCAATTGTCTCTTCTTATTTGAGAACTTCTATTTAGAAAAGCGAGATAGATTTTTTCTTGATTTGTCTATGCTTTTCTTTCTGTTCTTCTTTCTCTTTTTTGTCATAGTATAAAGAACACAGGAGTTGATCTTGAAGCATCAAAGATAGATAATGATTGTATATACAATACTAGACACAATGTATGGTTTAAGATTTGATCAGGAAGGAAGTGGAGCATATAGAATATGCAAGGTTTCAAGAAAATGTGAGAAATTTTTAAAGAAGATAGTTTTTTAATGAGGAGAAGTAGGTAATAATTTGAGTTGACGAGATAAAGGGAAGTGGACGGTTAAAGTATGTGAAAAGTTTCAAATGAAACATTACTATTTCAAGTTAAGTGAGTCTTTTGGTTTTCCCGCTTTGAGAGATCGTGGCAAACGTGTAATCATAGAAGTAACCAAAATGATGCACGTCACAAGACAATTTTATTTCTCCAAAAACTAGACATTGATGAGAAGCTCTGATCACCTTTCTAGAAAGATATGTCAATTTGTGCCCATTGAGAAGATCTATGTCTTGAATGAATCATTTTGAAACTATTTTTCTCAATTTCATCTTCACCTTGTTCTAAAATAATCTTTCTAAAGTACTTCTGATCTCAACTTGAACTTGACTTCAATCTTTCTCAACTAAGTAGATCACTAGTTCTAAATTTACTTTCTGAATGATACAAGGAAATATTTTTAGCTGGTTCTTTGAATCCTTTCTCGAATGTAATCTTTCTAAGCCACATATTTGAGTTAAAGAACTTTCTCTAGGAAGCAAATCCAGTTGGATGCAGCAATCTCAGTGTTTACTTTTTGCTCAAGAGAGAGGGAGGTATTAGATGCAATGAATATGAATGATTAAAAGCTAATCATCTTAAGAAGGTTCCTTATATGATTGAAACAATCTTCAGCTAAAGGTTTTGTGAAGATGTCAACAATCTGACTTTTAGTGTTAATAAATCTTAGCTCAATATCTCCTATCTGAATATGATCTCTTATGAAATGATGATTGATGTCAATGTGCTTAGATCTAGAATGTTGAATGGGATTCTTTGTCAGATTAATTGCACTAGTATTGTCACACAGGATAGGAATTTTAGTATACCTTAGATTAAAATCTTCTAGTTGTTGCTTAATCCATAGAATTTGACTACTGCAATTTGTAGCAGACACATATTCAACCTTTGTAGTTGAAAGAGTAGCAATGTTCTGCTTCTTGCTTGACCATATTATCAATGACTTTCCAAGAAAGCAACAGCAGCCACTAGTACTTTTTCTTTCAACTTTGTCTCCAGCAAAATTAGCATCACAATAGCCTATAACAGTGCAAACAGTACCTTCTTGTACTAGAGACCAAGATTAGTAGTACCAACTAAATATCTCAAAATTCTCTTGATAGCATTCAAGTGTGATTATTTCGAATTAGATTGAAATCTAGCACAAATTCACACACTTAATTGCGAGTTAGGTTTACTAGCAGTAAGATATAATAGAGATCCAATTATACCTCTGTAAAAAGCTTCAGAGACTTTTTCACCATCTTCATCAGCTTATAAAACTTGAGAAGGATGCATGGGAGTATTGATGCTTGTAGTCTTGTCCATGTCAAACTTTTTGAGCAAGTCTTCAGTATATTTTTCTTGATGAATCAGAATTCTATCCTTCTGTTGTTTGATTTGGAGTCCAAGAAGGAATTTAAGTTCTCCTATCATATCCATCTCAAATTCTCCCTACATAAGCTTGGAAAAATTCTTGCACAAATTTTGATTAGCTGCACCAAAAATGATATCATTAACATAAATTTGAACAATCAAAAAATCATTTTTGTCATGAAAAATAAATAAAATAGTATCAACTTTTCCTCTTACAAAACCACTTTTGATTAGAAAAGAGTTGAGTCTATCATACCAAGCTCTAGGATCTTGCTTTAAATCATAGAAGGCTTTTGAAAGCTTAAAGACATGGTGAGGAAAAGTTTCATTTTCAAAATCAGGAGGTTGATTTACATAAACTTCGTCAGATATGAAACTATTTAAAAATGCAGATTTTACATCCATTTGAAATAACATAAAACCTTTATACGAGGCATAAGCAAGTAGCATTGTCATTACTTCCAATCTTGTTAAAGAGGCAAAGGTTTCATCATACTCAATGCCTTCTTGCTGATTATAACCTTGTGCCACCAATCTTGCTTTATTTCTGATAACTTTTCCATTTTCATCAAGCTTGTTTCTGAACACCCATTTAGTCCCAATAGCAAATTGTTCTTTTGGTAGAGGGACAAGGGTCTAAACTTTGCCCTTCTCAAATTTAGATAGCTCCTCTTTCATTGCTTCAATCCAGTTTTGATCCGTTAAGGCTTCATCAATACTTTATGGTTGAATTTCAGAGATAAGGGCAAGATTGGATTCAATTCTAAGTGAAGATCTTGTTCTGATTCTGTAAGAAGGTTCACCAATAATTCAAGTCTCTTATACCAATGCATCTTCGCTTCAAAGGTGTACCTTCTGGTTCTTTAGAAATATCATCAGAAACATGTTGATGAGAAGGAAGTTCAGAAATATCATCCTCATTATTACTAATGATAATCTGAAGGTTTTGTTGATTTTGGGAAGTATCATTTAATGACATATTTTCCATTTCTTCTTCCAGATCTGCAACCTTCTAATTAAGGTCATTCTTCTTTTCCATGAAGCTTATATGAATGGTTTCTTCCACAGCTTGAGTTTTCTTGTTGAACACCTTGTAAGCTTTTGAAACAGAAGAATATCCTAGGAAAACTCCAAGATCAGATTTTGGATCAAACTTTGAAAGTTAGTCCTTGGTGTTGAGTATAAAACATTCTGATCCAAAGACAAGAAAGTAAAAAATGTTGGGTTTTCTTCCCTTCCATAATTCATATGGAGTTTTCTTGAGAATAGGCCTTAAGAAAATGCGGTTTTGAATATAGCAAGCAGTGTTAACTGCTTCTGCCCAAAAACTTTTTGATAAACCACTTTTAAGAAGCATAGCTCTGGCTACTTCTTACAATAACCTGTTCTTCCTTTCCACTACTCCTTTTTGCTGAGGAGTTCTAAGAGAAGAGAAGTTATGAGAAATGCCATTTTTATTACAAAAGTTTTTAAAAGAATGATTTTTAAATTCTCCACCATGATTTGATCTGATGAAAGTGATGTAAAAATCTTTTTCATTTTGAATTCTTTTTGAGAAATATTTGAAGGCCTCACAAGCTTCATCCTTATGGATTAGGAATATAATCCATGTGTATCTAGAAAAATCATCCACCATGACAAAACCATATTTCTTACGACCAAGACTAGCAATTCTAGTTGGTCCAAAAAAATCAAGATGTAAAAGCTCAAGTGGTTTGGTAGTGGAAACTACATTTTTACTATGAAAAGAACTTTTGGTCAGTTTGCCTCTAAAACAGAACTCACAAGAAGAGTTATTTTCAAAATTGATTTTAGGAAAGCTTTTACTAGCTCCTTTTGAGAAATTTCATAAATCAGTTTCATATGAGCATGACCAAACTCTCTATGCCATAGCCACTTTTCATCCACAAAGGAAGTTAAGCATTTTACATTTTGATTAAGAAGATCATCTAGATATAATACATAAGTATTATTATACCTTCTAACAGTAAGAATAATTTTATCAGTAGTGGAATATTTAATTATACACTACGAAGGTTCAAACACAACTTTGTAGCATTGTTCACATAATTGAATAATACTCAAAAGGTTGTGAGTTAATCCTTCTACTAACATAACATTAGTTATTGGGTTGGAATTGTTCTTACCAATATTATTTATACCAATGACTTTGGATTTGATTCCATCAACAAACTTAACTATTCCACCATCATTGGGTCTGAGGTTTCTAAACCAAGATATATTTCTAGTCATGTGTCTGGAGCATT
Organism: Pterocarpus macrocarpus; assembly: GCA_031439585.1. Classification (NCBI taxonomy): domain Eukaryota; kingdom Viridiplantae; phylum Streptophyta; class Magnoliopsida; order Fabales; family Fabaceae; genus Pterocarpus; species Pterocarpus macrocarpus. The sequence continues at coordinate 32,807,914 of CM062516.1, forward strand.
CACTGTCCAGATACCACTTCTTTTTCTTTTGATGTACTAATTTAAGACACACCTGCATCAAAGGAAATTTTAACTTTAGGTACCCATATCTTCTTTGGCCCTTTTGTGTTAGTAGAGTTTTTGGGCTTTTTCCCTTTCTATTTGGCTTTCCTTCCAAAGAAGCATCTTTCAGAAGAGTATCCCTTTTTAAAACAATATATGCATGCAAAAATCTAATATGAGGAATCTTTAGATGATTGTTCATCATCTTCTTTCTCAAAGCCTAGACCAATTTTGTCAAGATAAGGCTTTTGACCACCAAGCATCAAATCTAGATTTTTTGAGCCATTAACCATTTTCTCAAGATCTAATTTGAGAAGTTTTACAGTTTTTGAAGCTTAGAAAGATCAGAAGATGACTTAGAGTGAGTTTCAGAAACTTCGGTTTTCAAGGTTGTTACATCTTTTTGAAGAAGGATATTGTTAGTTTACAATCTTTCTTTTCCGTGCCCAACCTTCTCTTTTTCAATCTTGAGTTTTTCAAACTCCGAAGATAATTTTCGAAAATCCTTTTTCAAAGAGGCATAATGAGAAGCAAGAGACTTGGAATCATCCAAGAGTTCATCATAGACTTTTTAAAGATTCTCAAAAGTGAGTTTAGGTTCAAAATCATACACCTCAGTTTCTTCATTTGAAAGAATGTTAGCCATGAAACAGAGATTTGCTACAATTTCTTCTTCACTCTGTGATTCTGCATTTTCTCGTTCTTCGTCCAGATCCTCCATGTAGCCATCATAGCTTTCTTCTTTGTATTTTTCATTTTCGAGGCTTTCTTTAGTCTGGGATATTCAGATCTGACATGTCCAGGTTTCTTGCACTCAAAGCAAATGATCTTATCTTGCTTGGCCTTGCCCTTTTTGTCTTTCCTGGGAACAAGGTTCTTCTTCTTCCTTTTAATCCATGCTCTTCAAATCTTCCTTGCTAAGTGAGAAATTCTATCATTATCATCATCGTCATCAGAGGAATCCTCTTCTTCTTCTTCAAACTCTTTTGAGGCTTTCAAGGCTTTGGGAGATTAAGTCCTTTCTGAGTGGACTTTAAAGTGATGGATTTTCCTTTCTTGACAGCCTCATTAGCAACTTCATTTACCTCAATCTCATGAGTCTTTAATGACCCGATGAGAGCATCTAAGCTAAGCACATTCAAGTCCTTAACTTCTTGAATAGCCGTGACTTTTGGATGCCAAGGCTTTGAAAAACATCTTAGAATCTTTACATTTTGCCTAAGGCCTTCAGCTGATTTATGATATGCATGAATATAGTTGTCATTTCATCAATATTCTCATGCTCTAGCATTTTGAACATTTCATATTGATGAACTAACATGCTGATCTTAGTTTCTTTGACCTGGTCCATTCCTTCATGCAACACTTGAAGTCTATCTCAGATTTCCTTAGCTGAGTCATAGGATATGATCTTGTCATATTCACTTTTGCTCAAGGCACATGTGAGAAGATACTTTGCCTTGGCATTTATTTGGACCTTTGATTTGTGTTGATCAATCCATTCATTTTTAGGGATGGTTCTGACTACCATAGGTGGAGATTGTTCTGGATTAGCAACTACTTGAGGTGCTGGTTACTCAACCGTGGGTATATAGTCATCATTTTCTATAATCTCCCACATATCCAAACTTGTGGACTCTATGAAGAGTCTCATTATATCCTTCCAAGAAGGATAATCTTCACCATTGAAGTAAGGAGAACAATTTATAGAGTGATCTTCTGCAATGTGATTTATATGTTGAGCCATCTGATAGGATCTTTGACCTCTACAACCATTAGAAAGCTCTCTAATGCCAATTGTTGGATGGGATAACACAAGAAGGGGGGTTGAATTGTGCTTTCAAGAGACTTTAGTATCTAAAAACTTTAGTAAAATGATCTATCTCAAGTTCAAAACTTGGATTATGGAAGCGATTGTGTTAGTTTATAAAATAGTTTAGTTCTATTTTAAACAAAAATAAACTTTGTTTCAGATGAAGTTTAAACAGAGTTGAACCTATGTAGTAAAATCAAATAACAAGATCAGAGATAGAGATAATCACACGAGGGATTTTTATACTGGTTTGGCCAAACCACTTATATACTTCCAATCCCAAACTCGTTGTTGAGATTTTATATATTACGAGTACTCTTTGTCCAAGCTTCTCCATGCTTCTTACAAGCGAGTAGTCTTTTCCCAAGCCTTTCCAAGCTTTACAAACAAGTAGTATTTTTCTGGCCTCTCTAAGCTTCACAAATGAGTAGTATTTTCCTAGCCTCTTCAAGCTTTTCACTGACCACTACTGGGTCCTGATACAAATGATGTGAATAATATATTTTGTTTGAACACTCACACAAACTTTCTCAACAGAGAATAGACTATAAAGTACTTTGTGTGAGACTTCTCTAAATTCTCAAAGAGAGAATATTATCTATTACAAACCAAAAGAGAAGATTTTCTTATAGACTAAAGTTACGATAAGCAACTTTCTGGTGCTTTAGACAGTTGAGAAGGATGAAAAAAGGAAATTCTTTTTACATAGGAAATATTCAAACAATCTAACTATTCTTTCTTCGACTTCTAACCTTATATAGACTTCAAAATATGATTGGTGAAGCTTGCAGGCCTTGATCCTTGTGATTCTTTTGGTCTGTTGGTCTACGACTGTATAGAGAAGAAATAGCCTTCCTTTTTCCCGTTCTTCAAAACTTACACAAAAGTGAAAAAGTAGCCGTTTGTTGGTTTGCCAACTATTCAGACTTGTCAGTGCCTTTTTTGCATCTTGTCAAATCACCTTTTTGAATTTTTAAACTTGTCTATTGAAGCGTGCAGAGGAAGCTTTGAAGGTGTAACATTTCATGAGAAACATGTCTCTGGAGATTTTCCCTTCTAGGCTAATTCATCTTTCTGGATGAACAGTGTTTGCTCTTGAGACACTATTTTCCCTTCTAATATTGCAGTTTCATCCTTTTGAACATTTTTTCCTATTTCTTCTATGATAACTCAAGAAGTATACAAAGCATATATTCTATAATAAGTATATTCAAATTAAAATACCAATGGATAACACGGCTTTGTTGATTCTCAAGCATATAATGCACATGATTACAAAAGAAAACACTTCTAGAAATAATTCGTTCATATATAGCAAGATTAGCTTAAACTCTGATTTGGCATTCGTCAAAATCTTAATGCTCATTCTGGTTTACAACCATAGAACGGTTTCTGAAGGCCATTGTAGCTAACATTGTGTTCATTCTTCTTCTTTATCGTTGTTATTGAATGGCTATCGGCTTGATAGTTTTGCTTCCACTCGAGGTTTATGCTAGGGAGACCTGATTTCTCTGTATCTTTTTGTTCTTTTATGGAGAAATTTGCCATTTATATCAATCAGTTGGTTCAAGAGAAGAAATGACTTCCTATTCATATCTCTAGTCGAGTCCTAGCATTTCTCACCTATTCTTCGTAGATGATGTGTTGTTTTTTTCGCGAAGGAAAGAATTCCCAGGTGTGGGTTATGATGGACGCTCTCCGGCAATTTTGTGAAGCCTCTAGCCTTAAAGTGAACATAGAGAAGTTTAAAGCAATGTGTTCAAGGAATGTTAATAGCAGAAGAAGGGATAATTTTACTAGTATTTTTCGCCATTCAGTTTACTTGTTATTTAGGTAAGTACTTGGGACTTCCTTTGATTCAAGGTAGAGTGTCGAAATCATATTTTTCTGAGCTGGTGGATAAAATTAAAAATTGCTTGGCTAGTTGGAAGGTAAGCTCCTGAATCATGTAGGTAGAGTTTGTTTAGCCAATTTTGTCTTGGCTTCAATTCCAGTGCATCTTATGCAAACTCTGTGGCTTCCTAAACAAATTTGTCAATCCTTGGATTCTTGTTTGTAACATTTTATTTGGGGTGGTAAGGAAGGTCACAACAGTTTTAATTTGGTTGGCTGGAATGTTTTAACATATCCTAAGAGATTTGGCGGTTTAGGTATTTGTGATGCTAGACTCACTAATATCTCTTTGTTGGGTAAGCTTGTCAGAAATCTTGTAGTTTCTGCTAATAAACCTTGGGTGCATATTCTTGGGCATAAATATCTTCATAATTGTTCTATCTTTCAATGCCATGGTGCATCTTATGTGTGGCGTAGCATCATAAAGGCTCTTAAGGAAGTTCGGGAAGGTTGGGGCTTTAAGCTTTATGATAGCTCCTCTCTGTTTTGGTATGATGATTGGACTAGCCAGGGGTCACTTTGCTAGAAAGTGGATTTCACGCATATTTCTGATACTCTCTTGAAGGTTAGTGATGTTTGGTAGGACGATGCTTGGAGCCTGAACCTTCTTGCTACTTGGCTGCCCCCTCATTTCGATAGCTTTATGCAAAACTTCCAACGGCCATCTAATCACATGATTTTGAATGGCTGGTACTAGTTGGACAAGGGTGCTGGGAGTGTCTCCGCCTCTAGCATTTATCATTGGCTGCTTGCTAGATCCAAGAATTGGGATCCCTCTGTGGATTGGCGCTAGCTTTGGAAACTAAAGTGCCTGAGAAAATTAAACTCTTTCTTTGGTTGTTGCTCCATAATGCACTCCTTACTAAAGCTCTTAGATTTCAGGGAGGTCTGGCTGTGTCCTCTTTGTAACACCCTAATAAACTCATACTAAACCCAAGTCGTATTCTGACGTTTATTAGTTATTGCTTATGCTCGTCAAAACTAAACTTCACTTAAAATTAAGTTCTGAAAAATATGGTAAAATTTTCTTTGAAATACGTCGTAAACACTTAGTTTTGAAAAGTAAAGCCTTGGCGAGAAAATAGCTAGAGAAAGAGCGTGTCACGTAAAATATATATTCGATATCATAAAAGCAAGAAAAAGATAAACAAATGATAATTCACAAATATATTGCATTCAACAACTAACCATTACATTCATATGGGTCCATAATATATATATATACATATCAGCATTACAGCGAAGGAGGCTCATGAATCAGGGCCATGATTCAAATACTAGATACTAAGTACAAATTTAAATGACAAAGCCCAACTCAAAGAAGTATCACGAAGGTCGAGGCGATGGTGGCGACAAGTCCCAAAGCAACGTCTTGCATCCCGTCACGTCGCTCCGATCTTTGGGGATCACGCTCCATCCCAGGATCGCCCTCGAGATCTGGTGGCGATCACGGAAGAATAACGAGGGTGAAAATGGAATTTCAGTGGGACTCGAACTTCGACACGAAAGTGTCATTGTCATCATCCAAAGCGGTTTTATTAATGAAAATAGTGAGCATGCATCTGGTTCAATTCTTGCATTTTTGAAATAAATCGTGAATATCAGGAAGTGGATTCAATTTTAACATCTCTCTAATCATTTATATCATGACATACATGGGCATAAGTATAATCATATAAAATGCATGGTGTGCTATAAGTTTTCTTAACCTCTTCCCTTGCTGGGGTTTTGGACCGAATCACTTTTTAACTTTAACTTAACTTATCTTTTCACTTGCTAAACATAAGTGGTAATGAGCTCATCTGTAGTTCGCCACCATAAATTCGGTACTTACACTAGGCTGGGTCATGCCATGCCTCATGTAAGACCTATCCCCTATCTTCACACTAGCATTTGGTGTACCATGCCTCATGTGAGTCGTGGGTGAGGAAACTTAAATTAGGTTCATTAGCTTTTGAAGGATCAACTTACTTGAATTAAAGCTTAACTTCTTATTTAAGCGTTATGATCTGCAAAATATTTAAGTCATAATTCTTACAAAATTTAAAGCTATGCTTGACTAGACCGAAAGCTTAAAATTTTGTACAAGCGGAGAAACCAATATCATGTAACATTAAGCATCATATCATATCATCATCATCATTATCATAACATCATGCTTGCACATAAACATAAGGCATATTCTCAAGCAAAGTTTTATGAGCACTTAATAAATTTGGTGCTGCCTTTTAGTGAGATTTAGCCTCTTGTGTAAACTTCTTTTATTGAGGCTTAGTGCAATTTTATCTATTATCCTTTTTGACACTTTTAAGTTGAATTATGAGGGTTCTCTAATGCTTAATATAAAAATTAATGTCTTAAAGCTTATTTCTCCTTATTCTTTAAATTTTACCATAACCAGTTTTACTTTTACAGTGGGGCAATAACTTCAAAAATTCACCATAATTTCATCTTTACTTTTTCATTTCGAATTTTTGTGTGGATATACTTCTCTGAGTCTATTTTTAAACAAAATAAACCCCACTTAAAAATTCATTTTGTAGCTTGAGTTATGCATATTTTATTCTGACTGTTCAGTTTCTAAGTTCACTCCCGGTACAGTGGATTGTTACTTCTCATTATAATTACTCAGAAGGAATCTGAGAAAACTGTTTTATGGGTTTGTTCCTCTATGTCTTAGCTTTCAATTAAACTTGGTCTCACTCAAAAATCATTTTGTAGCTCAGAGTTATACACATTTTAGTGTAGACTGCCCAGACAGAAACCAATCCGAGAACAGTCCACTTTGAAAAATCATATCTCACTCATTTAACTCCGAATCTTATGTATTTTATATGTATGGAAAGCTCTCTGAGTCTATTTTCAAATAAAATTGGTTCCACTAATTTCTGAGTTCTCTGGAAAAAGTTATACCGTTCGGCTTACAGACTGCCAGAAAATCCAGATTTCACGTTTTGATTTTTCGCCATGTTTCTCCCAAAACACTCAACCTCACTTTCAAGAAAACGTTCTCAAGTTATAAAACACTCATATACATGAAAGATTAGTGAAAAACTAACATGTTGGAGTTCAAAATATTGAGTTCAACCATGCATCACACCAAACCGAAAACATGTTTTTCAACAAACATGCATCTGGCAACAACATCTCATTTTTATGACAAGAATGGCTATGATGCCCATAATCAAATCTTTAAAACCACCTACTTCTGAAGAGCATAGGAGTTCTAAAGCTTGAAAAACAAGAGAGAAGAAAAAGTTTAGAGCCACTACAAGAGAGTTTTCTTGAAGGATTTTGAAGGTGGAGAAGGTTGGAGAGCCTTCCTCCTTGAGTGCTTGGGAATGGGGCTTTGTGTATGAAGGTGATCTTGTTCTCCAAAGACCAAAATGGTAGTCCTTGAAGGGGGCTTGTGAGAATGGTAGATGGAAGGAGTAGGAAGTAGTATGAGGGTTTGAAGATCACAATGAAACTTGGAAGAAGAAGAGAGTGAGGCTTGATGAGGAGGAGAGAGGAGAGCTTTGTGTGTGTGTGTCTTGAGAGAGAGTGAAAAATGAAATGAGGGGAGAGAGAGTGGGTGATTAGGCGCAAATGAGAGGGAATGAGGTGACTTTGCCTCTTGCAACAAGTAGAGAGTGGGAAAAACCATAGAGCGAAAGAGTGTGTTGTATTCCTTTGAGTGTCTTGATTGGGTAAAGGCCTATGTAGTGTTTAACTTTCCCAGTGGTTAAAGCATGGTTCATCTAGGATTGGCATTGGATGGTTGTGATCAATCAAGTGTCTACAATTTTGATGGAGAAAGTACAACTCTTGTCGTGAGCAAGGGATCTCTTAATGTGAATTTCTTCTTTCTTGTGGTGTATGATGAAAGTAATTGATATGGTTGGATGTGGCTCTTGCTTTGAGCAAACTTTCAAACAATAAAATAAAGGGAAGTTTCTACATCTTTATAATTGTTGAAATTATCTAAATGTTAATTAATTCAATTGGTTTAAATTACTCATTAGCACATTTTAGCTAAGAAGGATTTTCTCATTAATTTTGTAAGAAGATGTGAAGGTTAATGTGATTAAGTTTTGAGACTTATGTGCTCTTAGTTAATTAGATTAGACCACCTTGATTTTATGTTCTAAATCATGGATTAATAAAGTTGAACAATTAGGCTTTTTAATTGTAACTTTTAATGCATTAAATCTCAATTGTTGACTGCTTTAATTTCAAAGCTCTTGCTTTCGTGAGATTAAGCGATTAATTTTTCGATTAATGTCGTTAGCATCTACAATTAGTGGGATTATTGAGTAATTAGGCATTGAAACCAAATTGGGGATGTTACACTCTTGCTGTTCTCGTTGTGGTGAGTTGGTAGAAGATGACATGCACTATTTATAGAATTGCTATTTTGCTACCTCGGTCTGGAGTGCTATCGGTTGTAATTCCTTTGAGTCTGGGAAACAAGAATATGTGGAACTGGGTCAAAGGAATGATTAAGCATGATCAATTCTCCCTATTCTTGGTAGGAATTTGGTGCATTTGGAAGTAGTGGGTAATTCAATTTTTGATGAGGCTCAATGGAGTTTATTTCATGTTATTCAGAACATTTTCGAATTCAACAAGACTTCCCTCTTATGGAGTCTCCTATTCAGCGGTTCAATTGGAAGAGGATTTTTTGGCAATCTCCCCCGACAGATTATGTTAAATTGAATGTGGATGCTAGTGTTTCTGAGACTTATGAGAATAGTCGATGCGGGGGGGTCTTCGGAAATGATAAAGGAGAGTGGTTGCTTGGTTTTGAATGTAGGAGCTTCTCTCTTCTTATCATCTGAGTGGAACTTCATGCTTTACATATTGGCTTGAGGTTAGCATGGGATTATGGCTGTAGATAGCTGATTGTTAGTCTGACTGTATTCAAGCGGTTATGTGTGTGGCTAGCAGAATTGAAGACATACTACCTGAAGTTCATGCATCAGTTGCTGAGATTAAAGAGTTACTTCGTAAAGCGTTGTATGTCCAGCTTCTTCACATTCCTCGCTCTGAAGATATGATGGCTGACAGCATGGCAAAGAATGGGGCTTATGCTCAATGTGACCTGCAGGTGTTCCCTTCACCCCTCCGGAGCTGCAATACTTGCTAAACGCAGATTTGGCTTCTGCGGTGTAGTTTGTCTTTTGTTTCTTTTTTCTATGTCTACCAAAAAACATCACGTGTATGATAAATACAAAAAATTGAAACAAAGGATACACGGAAACAGGCGGGTTCCCTGCCCAGCTCCCATACAAACTTTATCTCAAACGCATCAATGTTTTCCCTTACATCAAGTTGAAATTACATTTTATCGCAAAGGAGTGATAGGTTGATGTGGTAAACTTCTCATAAATTAAATTTATTAAAAACCGCACCATGAAAATTTCCTAAATTTATTAAAAATTTAGCGCCCAGAGAGCACGAACACCCCGTCCTTGAATTTGTTTGTTATATACATTTGTTGCATTGACTAAATTTATCTTTATGAAGTTCATGTATTTAAGAGGGAATTTGTAGACAACATGTATTTTTTATAAAGATAAATAATCCTAGATATATCCTGCGGCGAAGAGTTAAGATGACAATTAAGATGACAATTAATAAAATGGTTGAGATTATTTAATTGAAATTTAAAACAAAATGAAGAGGTTGTTGTGTGAAGGGAGGTGCTTGTGGTCAAAACACGCACCGTTATTGATATTTCTTCATTTTTATTTTCCGCGGATAGATGGAGGGGGACAGCCTAAGAAACCACTAGGCACTAGGCAGGGAAAACGTGTTGCTTCCTGGAAAGTGGTAGAGAAATGTTTTCATTACATTTATTTTTTTTTTTATATAATTGACACTTTTTTTTATCTTTTTTCTCTTTTTTTTTGTTTTTTTATTTTTTTATTTTTTATAATTTTTTTTTACTTATTTTGTAAGTAAATGTTGGAGATTGTCCCACTTTACAGTGGTCCAAATAACAATATTCCACTTTTATTACATTGATGGTGATATGTGTGCTTTCAATTTGGATAATACTATTAGAAATTGCCAGGAAGGAACATGGTTAGGTTTAGTAATGCTAATGCTCATTGTCATTCGACAAGTGCGACAAAACAAAAGCTTCCATTTTCAACGTCGGTGAGGCTCATTTCTCCTCATGTATCACGTTGCATTACAGTGGAATATCATTTGTTTCACGTAAATTCGCCTACCCAAAATTATGGTATTTTTCTTTTTTAGAGTGTGTTTAGTTATGGGTAAAAATAGAATAAAAAATTTTATGAATGAATTTTATATGTAATTTTACATATAAAACTTATTCAAGAAAACTTCTACCTCATTTTTAATCTCCAATCAAGTATTATCCCTGCAGGAAAAATTTTAAGTGAATTTAATATTAATCATCCCATCAGGGTCAAAACAAAATCCTCAAGCTTATAAAACACTTATAGGATCACTTACTAAAGGGGTCCTCACATCGATAAAAGGAATCGAACTCGCATATTTGAGGATTACGAAATTGCGTCCTACCAATTGCACCAACCTTCATTGGCATTTATGGTATTTTTCAAATCTTAAACCCAAAATTATGTGAGTAAAATTATATCGCAAAATGTCCCCCCAAAAAGAAAAAAGAATTTACATCACAAAATTTTTTAAGAATTAATTTATATACACTATCAATATAAAAAAATTTTATACAAATATCTAGTCATGTATTGTCACATCAGTAAAAGTGTGTAATTCAATCATTCCACTAATATAAAAATCTTATAAATATAAGTATTTTATTATATGATAATGTAAAACTCTTATATTGTCAATACATAATAATTAAACTCTAATTTAAATGAAAAACTTTTTCCCAAAAAAAATCTAAGGCATCATTTCTGTTATAATATTTTAAGCAGGTTTCTTTGATTTTCGATCGCTACATCTCATTCAATTAAAATGTAAAATACAATAAGTTATTTATATATTTATAATTCGATAAAATAGGGCATGTGATTAAAATTTAATGGTTAATTACTATAGATAATAATGATGTCTTCATACAAGTCAAAGCCTCCTTTGCCACCACCATTAAATTTTAAGTCAAAAGATCTAGATCTTTAAAATTCAAAGGTTCTATGGCCACCAACGCCACCATCATTTCCATTCTTACCACCATTATCATCATCGATATTATCGTCAAGTTCTTCATATGAACAAGCTTCTTCTTCACCAGTTGTATCAATCAAATTCAAATTAATCCTAATTGAGTTATGATTATAAGCCTCTATATTGAACGTAGTTGGGGTATTGCCGTGAGAGCTCTCATGATCTTTTTACGATGGATTTGTGTTCGGTCTGTTGCGATGGGAGCTACTAGTTGCCATGTCTGGAGAGTCTCTCATTTTCTCACCTGTTTGGTCTGTCTTTAATTCTGTGAGCACTAATTTGTCAAATTACATGTGAAATGCTCCAATGAGAGATTCTTGTAAGGATAGTAGTATAAAAACCCATATTTAGGTATATTCACAATAAAAGTGGATCCTACAAGCTTTAATCAAAATATATTCACTTGTTTATAGGTCCATCAATTTTATTATTAATATATCTAAATAAGAATTGATAGATTTATATCTATTCAAGAATTTTTTCTACTTTATTGTAGCACTTATGAAATTAAATTCTAATTAAAATAGTAAATTTGCAGATTTATACTAATTTATCCAAGATTACATGGATTACAAAGCGTGTTGGGTTAATTTGAGGACTTAAACTCATTAACTAGTATCTCTTTTATGAGATAACACTTAGGAATCATGCTTATAACCTCGACATGATATAAATGTCAAAGACCAGAAAAATTTTAAGGGAGTGTTACGAATACAAAATTAACAAACTATCACATTTAAAATTAAATCTATTAAAATCCTATATCACTTAAAAATATAATCAAGATAATCTTTTATCATAAACTAACTTTTGGGATTAAATTCAATTAAACCTACTCAATTCTAAAATCATATCAAAAATTATCTTATAATTATTGTTAGATCAACTATATCTAATCTTTCAAAACTTCGCACTTTATATGTCCAATTCTAAGCGTATAAAAAGTATATTAAAATTTCATACTATTTAAAAATATAACCAAGATAATCTTTATAAAATTTTGTACAACCCTACTCATATAAAGTTAAATTAAGGTCATTCAATTCTTAGAAAATCCATGATAATGGTCATTCTCGTTCATATTTCAATCCATTATCGCCTGGCCAATATTGGAGTTATAAAAAAAACATCATCAAAATACTCTCATCCGTACTACACCCAGAAACAACAACAAATGATGAAGCAGATAAATCGGGAGCGCATGAAAAAGAAAACCTGGCATTCACTAAAAATGATAAAATAATGCACACAAATACTTGGAATTTTCTGAAACTAATCAATCTCGGTAATAAAACTAATTTTTCTTTGGTTTGGTCCACGGCATCGGACCTAATCGATAAAATAATACAGATTTATATTATAAATATATGTATGAAAGGCCCCCCAACAATCGGCAAAAGGCCTATATTCATGTAGTTAGGAGAAGCTTTGGCTGGCCATGGTCTGTATAACCTAAATTCACGATGAGCTACACCACTATAAGTTAAGGTCAAAGTGTTTGGAGCACTGATCTTCAGGTATACCTCCTGAACTGCTTCCCTCAAGCTTGGGATTGGGGCTGTTTATTTGGCAAGGTTCACCTCCTGAACTGCTTCCCTCTTGCTTGGGATTGGGGCTGTTTATTTGGTAAGGTCCTCTAGCAATGACCCTGCAACAATTGATAGCATTCAGTAACCAAAAGGAAAAATATATAAAATAAAATAAACAACAAAAAATAAAATAAATTAAAATAAACAAGATGGTACATATAAATCTGTTTCTTATCAATTACCTTTCTTTTCTCTTCTCAAGGAATTTTAGAAGTGAAGCTCTCCTTGGATACCTCATATCTGTTTACACAAAAGTTGTAACCTATATTTAATTAGTGTATGAACTTCTACATAGTTGAGAATAGTGTTTCCTATTCAGATTTTATATGATAAATGGGGGTCATAACATGCCTGAACCAACAGCTTGGTTTCCTGGTCGAAGGGTTTCAGAGGCAGTATTTGTCTGAGGCACCTTGTCCTTATTCAATTTTTCAGAAGCAACCGGAGCACTGGGGGGGCTTTCTTCAACGCTGGAATTGTCAGAGGCTAACTTGGTGGCTAACTCCATGATCTCTGTGGCCTTGTCAGGTGGGAAAGCATCAAATACTAACATTTTTCCGGCATAGAATATGGTCAATTGTGGAGTTCCAGGCCCTGATGACCTAAAATAGGAGGAAACAAAAGTTCTTTTAAGAATAAGACCATGATGCTAAGAGGTAAAAACAGTTCCATGATCAAATGGGGGTGAGGCAATAGTGAAGGAAAAGTCATGCTCAAGAAACAAACAGATCTAGCTAGGCACATATAAATGCTGGATTTTCTTGAATACCATTTCAAAACAAAAGGGTATCACCATTTTATCACCCATGCCTTCGTTCCTCTATGAACCTTTTCTTTTTTTTTTCTGTGGGTAAAAATATGGGCATCTCGGTAATTAAATTCATGGGGCACAGAATTTGGGAGGTAATTTTTATCATTCTATTGAATAGTCTTGTTCATGAACCAAACAGATCTAGCTAGGTATATATAACAGCTGGTTTTTCTTGAATAACCTTCGAAGCAAAAGTGTATCATCATTTATGATTTTTTTTATTTTTAGTTTTGATAAATCATCATTTATGATTTATCACCCTATGTCTTCGTTCCTCTTTGAATTTTTTTTTTTTTTGGGGTGTAAAAATATGGGCATCTCAGGAATTTCATGGGGCTCAAAGACTTTAGGAGTTAATTTTGATCATTCTCTTGAAAAGTCACACTCATGCTCATGAACCAAACAGATCTAGCTAGCTATATATAAATGCTGGCTTTTCTTGAATACCCTTCAAAACAAAAGGGTATCACCATTTACCACCCTATGCCTTCTTTCCTCTTTGAAATTTTTCGTAAAAACATGGGCATCCCGGTAATTTCATGGGGCTCAGACTTTGAAATTTTTTTTTGCCCTTTTTTTTATAAAAAAATTATCTTGGCTTAAAATAGTAAAATACAGAAAATTAAATTGCAGAAATTAAAATTTGTCACACACCTAGCATTAGACTTCTTAATGCAGGGATTTTCCACAAGCTGGGGAAGGGAATCCATAGCCGAAGCATCTATTCTCAAAGCCCCATCTGAATTTTGAAGGCTGGCTAAAAAATCCTTGGTACTTGCTGAAATTTCCAGAAACAAACAAACAACATTCCCATCAGCAATTTTCACAGGCAATTTCAGAAACTCTCCAGACACAGGGAATGAAAATGGGAAGAAATTTTCATCAATTAGATTTATAAGTAAAGTTAGATATAAAACTAATCTCTAAATTTCTTAGCTCCATTGTTATACCCACAGCAAGCTCACCCTTAATATGCAAATAATCTTCCGGTAACAAAACATCAATTATGAGCAAAAGGGGGAAAAAAAAGAAAAAAAAAAGAAAAGAAAAGGGCCTACCCACAACAGAAATTGGATTCACAAGTCACATACTGAAAAATTGTGCAATGATTAAAAAAATTAAGAATTAAAAGATGCCAAATAAGAAAAAAAACAAGAGAGAAAAAAAATATATATTGTGTACCTTTAGGCTCCATTTTCCCACCCATTCCAAGGGTAGATGCTCCAGAAGTGCGCTTATCCTTCAAGAACTGGCTCAAGAGGCTGCAAGTCTGAGAAAAATTGGACTTCTCCGGTGCCTTGCCGGACCTCCGGCCATCTGCCATCGCATCAGGGAAATTTGACATTTTTAAGGGACCCCCACCAAGAATATTCACAGAAAAACCTGTGAGGTTAGATGATTGTGGCTGAAAACGATCTATTTGTTGCTTGGTAACCCTGTTCAGTTCATAGTTAGTAGTTTAAGAGGGTGAAATGGCGAGAGAATATGGAAGAGTCTGGCAGTTCTCTAAGCATGTTCGTTGAATCTGCTTTTGTTTGAGGAGGAGGTGGAAGACCATGTGGTCTTTATCTTCCTAATTAATATTTTTTAAAATATTTCAATAATGTTATAATATTGAAACATTATTATATTTTTTTTGGTTTAAAGCACGTGTTTTTTGTGTGGCATAAAAGGTGCAGGCGAATCCGTTCAAACTCTCACAGCTCCAAATTGGCTAGCGGAAAGTTCCGCAAAAGAAAAGGAAAAAATACTCTAAATAACAAACAGTGGACCAGTGGTCCTTGGAGCACGGGCAACTCGATGTTTAATTACAAGTAAAGCTAATACCCCCTTCAGTTTCAATAAATTTGTCTGTTTGATATTGAGATATATTAATTTTTGAGCATATTATTTTGATCAAATTAATAGATATATTGAAAGAAAAAAAGTATTGTTAATTATTTTTTTAATTTTAAAATAATTATAAAAATAAAAACTTTACAAATTAAGAAAAATAATAAATTAATTTTAATAATAGTGCAAAATTATATATAAATAGATAAAATTATTTCTGTTTAAAATAAAAGAAGATAAATACATATAATTAATACTTATTTAATCATCACAATTAAATTAAGAGTATTATTAAAAAAAATAATTAATATTATTTTGATATCATAAATGAATAAATATTCTAAAACTCTAAAATATTTAAAATTTGATAGATATATTAAAATGGAGTAAATATTAACAATGTTTTTGGTCTTTGGCCTCCCATTAAGAAAAAAAAAATGTTCGCCAATTATTTTATTTAAAAGTTCAAGAAAAAGTTATCAAAACATATTTAAGATTGAATTTAAAATCTATTTTGCAAAATAAAAAACTGAAGAGCAATAATTATCAAAGTTTTTTAACTCATTGAAAATAAAATTACATTTTCAAATAAATTAAAAGGACCTTCTTTTATTTATTTGTTTTTTATTTTTTGAGGATATTCCTCTTCTTATTATCAAAGGAGAAGACTAATCTCCTTCGAGTACAGTTAAATTTGTCTTCCGTTATTGGTGTTCTCTTCAAAAACTAAATTGAGCTCATTTCTGACACTATACTATGTCTTTATATCACTACATCAACTCCCTTATTGATTCTTTCATTTAAATTGTGTATATAAAACTTTTAATTCATTTGAATAACGTTAAAAACAAATCAAATGATATTGAGTGATATAATTATTAAATTCAAGTAATTCCTCATTACCATATGTAATAGTTTTATCAAGTATTAATCACTACTAGTCTAAACAAGTGTAAAAGTTTCTTGAGTGAGATGTAATCGATGACACTAAATTTATTAAGATTGTACATTATTAATTTTTAAAAAAAATTAAGAAAAAGTTTATGAAAATATAATTAAGATTGAGTTAGGAAAGTAATTTATAAAATGTAGAAAGGTAAAACATAAAAATTATGAAGGTTTTATACAAATAAAAAGCTCACTTAACATGTCAAAATAAATACAATAATTATCGTTTCTTTTTAAATTGTGTATATAAAGTTAAAAACTCCATTTAAATGCGGTTACTACTAACAAACAAAACATAATCAAGTAATATAATTATTAAATTTTGAATATTATTCTTCTTATTATACTTTATATGATGGTAAGTACTAACCAATGCTTTGTTAGTTTAAGTGATTCGACACTTATTCTACTTTAGCAAGGTCTTGGATTTGAGTCATATGGATGGAAAAACAACTAACACTAAGGGAGCTTTACCTCCATAATGGTCCGACTCGGCTCGAACTAAATTAATCGAAAGTTCAGTAGACTTTTGGATATTAGTGGTCCATACAAAAATAATGATAAGTGACTTGGTTTATTGTACACAAAAAATTAATCAAATATATGTTTTTTGAAATATTTTGATGTTACTTTTCTTAAAATAAAATAGATTAACCTAAACATACATTAAATAATTTTGTATAAATAAAATCTCAATTATAGATAGCAACGTGGGTTGAGTCTAGGGCTCGTTCTCAGGTGGGTATCCAAAAAAAAATCCACCCATGCTAATGTAAGGTGTCACTCTTAGATCAAATCAATTAAGAGTAGACCTTACTTTTTATGCTCCATGATAAACACAGCTTCACCTTCTCCCTCTCCCTCCCATCATCTTCTCCGCCACCTCTATGTTTACTCTCTCCCTCTCCCTTCCATCCCATAGCCCCTTCCTCTTCTTATACCAGCCGCACCACTGCACCCACACTCCCTCACCATTATTGAGACCATGTTGTCTCACACCTCCATCATTGTTGAGCTCAATCACCACCACCCCTTGCCACAGAACAACCTAACAACCCTCGCGTGAGCGCCTCTTTCTCCGCCGGCCATCGTGGCCCTATCCCAACTGCAGCCACCGTCCACCTTGTGTGGCCAGCCTCTTCTACTAACTATAGCCTCACCGTCACTACTGCTCCCTACTGCAAGACCACCGTGGGCTTCTCCCTACATCGCCGTAGTAGCTTAACAATCATCTTAACTCACTCTTCTGATTCATTTTTATTTTTTATTTTATTTTTCTTTACATTTTATTTTCTGTATTCTTTGTAACACCCTACTAATTTAATGTTATGCTTAAGTCATAGCATGAAATTAGGTAGTCTGTGTTACCGTCTTAACACTTCACTTAAATTTCGTGAATAGTATCACAAAACAGTCGAAACGGCGCGCTGTCATATAATAGACGTGAATAGCATTATAAAACGTAATAAAGTTTAATATAATATAATAGAAAAGATACGAATAAGTGATATATTATCGACTGTTTATGTACATATGTAGGTCAGAAGCCAACGCTTCAGTCTATACATATATATAAATATATATTAACAGCAGATGAAATAAGGAACAGCAAAATTCCTATTGCTAAAAGCAGAGGCAGAACTAGCAGGAGCAGACTATGTGCAATAAGTCCAACTCGGAGTCATAGTGAAGCTGCAGGTCTAGGATCTCAGTGAAAAGAGTGGCCGTTGAGCTCTTCGCCAGCGTCTGAGAATGATGCGGGAAATACAGAACGAGGTGAGAATTTAAAGAAATTCTCAGTAGGGTTATGTTTAGTAGTTATCTGTCGTCACATGCATTCTCAGTTGCCTCAGTTTTTACTTAATTATAAAAACATGTGCTCAAACTAAAATATCTATTTTAATGAGTTCAAGAAAATGACTAGTCTGAGGCAAGGTTCATTTTTACTTTAAACGGCACAAGAAACATAATAGATTACTAATAATGATACATAGAACGATAAACAGAATAAATAAATAAACAGCAGTAAACGAACATAATAGACAACTATAAGCATCTTGACATAACTATTCCATGTATTCATACATTCATATAATCATGCAGATTCATACTTGAACTTTCCTTCATAAACTTTTCATTTCCTTTCATCATTTTTCTATCTCTTGGTCTCCTGGGAGTTCTTGGCCATTCAGACTCCTAGGTAATAGTCTGCTTATCAGAATCGAGCTCGTTCCTATACAGGAATGCCGGGTTTACTTTCCACAACCTTTCCACCGATCTATTCCCCTTAACTTCTTATCCGGGGCTGGCCCAAGTAGCATGGAACTTTTATAGTAACATAATTCTTAATATAACTTTCATAACTTTCCTTGAAATGCACATGTATTAACATGTAATTCATAACTTATGCATGGATTCTACCGAAATTTCGGTGGCATAACGGAACGTGCCCGCTTTCCTATGAATAGTGCCAGCATACCAGAGCATCAATTTATCACAAAGAACACAACATCACATACACATTCTAATATTGAACTCATATCAACATCAAATTCATTAAGGCAGAGTTTCTGCCTCAGCATATTCAACCAACCCGATTTTTATAACTCAAGCCATAATTTCTATTTGACTCATTTGGATCTCAAATTTGGGTATGTTAAAGGGTTATGTGTCTATTTTCTAACCTCTTTGGTCCCATCTCATTTTGATATCTATAGCTTAAGATATTTAGATTTAACCTCGGCTTGCCCAGTGGCTAGCCAGAATTAGACACTTAAAACTAAAAATCCACTAAAAATCGAAAACTAACTCAAATGATACGAAATTGGACTCATATTAAAGCTAACAGGGTAAAGTTTCATATGCAAAAAGTTCCATTCAATTTGATTTAGTAGGGCTCGAGTTACAAACCCCGAATTCTGACCTTCCTAAACTGCCCTATTCTGGCCCGATGTGGACATAGGGCAACTTTCTTGGATCACTGGGAGCAACTGGGAGCTTATCTAATTCTGAAATTTTTATGGGACATTCTCCTATGTGTAAGCTTTCTAAAAAAGTTAGTTTCACTCATTTTCGAATAGTATAGGGCGAGTTCTACCCTGAACAACCCAGTCTGCCCAAAATCAGAGTCAAAATCCTAGGTCAAAATTCAAAAAATCATGTCTTTCTCAATATTAATCCAAAAGCCTTATATGATATATATATGAAAACCTTGGATGTCTAGTTTCATTTAAAATTTGTTTCACCAAATTTAATCAGCTTTAGGCGGAGTCGTACACTCTGCCGTACGGACTACCGAGGGGTTTTGGGTTCTCCAGCTCTCCATCTCTGCCTACTTTCATTCTTTCTTGCTTCAAATTCGGTTTTAACCAAACAAACAGCCCAAAACCAATCACATATCATCATAATCATTCATTTAACACATCAAGGATCATGAAAATAATCCAAGCTCAACCAAGACCACAGAATTGATGTTAAGAAGAGAACTCCTACCTTTGCTCTAGGTGATTTTGCTAGATTTTTGAGGGCTTGGATGAGTAGAGCTTGATGTTGGCTGGAGTTATGTGTATGAAGAAAAGAGAAAGAGAGTTGAAAGAAGAGGAGAAAGTGGTGTAGAAGTGTGGGTCTGAATGGGTGAGAGAAGGAGAGAAAAATCTGATTACATTGAGTGGTTTTAATTGACTCACTTTGGCTTTTGATTGGTTGGATTTGCAAGGCTGAAATTCAGCCAAGCCTTCCCATGAGTTGTGGCCACTTTTGCGCCACATTTGGGTGATAATGTGGCTGAGTAATCATCTTTAGGTTCTAGGGTTTTAAGCTTGTAATTTTATTGGTTCGGTTCCGACAATTTAAAATACGGTAATGTTACCGATTTTCTTTAAACCGGTAAATCGGTTTTCAACAAAATTTTATGAAATCTCCTATACTCTAACTTAATTCTCTCTTATCTAAACTCAAGTAATTGCTAATCAATTAAGTCTAATTAATTGTTTAACCAAATCTTGATTATTCTCAATTATTCGATAAAACCGAATAATTAGGCGAAAAACGGTGGATGTTACATTACCACCCTGCTTAAAAAAATTTTGTCCTCAAAATTTAGTACCTGAGAATAGTTCAGGATACTCCTTCCTCATATCTGATTCCAGCTCCTAAGTGTAGTCCTCAGCATCTCTTTTTCCCCATGCTACTTTTACTAGCTTGCATGGTCTTGTTCCGAAGTTTTCTGCTACTTCTATCCACGATCCGTGCTGGTTGTAAGCGGAAGGTAAGGTCCTCCTTTAACTGTATTGATTCGGGTTCCAAAAAGTGTGTAGGGTCAGGTTGATACTTTCTGAGTTGGGAAACATGAAAAACATCATGAAGGTTTGATAGATGTGGGGGCAAAGCGACTTGGTATGCAACTGATCTAATTCGCTTCAAGATTTGGAATGGACCAATAAAGCAAGGATTTAGCTTCTTGACTTTGACTGCCCTACCAATCCCTGTTGTAGGAGTAACCTTCAGAAATACATGGTCTCCTTCCTGAAATTCCAGAGGTTTCCTCCTGGTATCCGTGTAACTTTTCTGGCGGCTCTAAGCGGCAAGTATCTTGCTCCTTATTTTCTTGATTTGCTTTGTGGTCTGCTCGACTAAGTCAGGCCCCAATAGAGTTGACTCTCCTGTCTCATACCAGCACAAAGGAGATTGACACTTTCGTCCATACAAAGCTTCGTAAGGAGCCATGCCGATGCTAGCGTGATAACTATTGTTGTATGCGAATTCGGCCAACGGTAAGTATCGATCCCAATTTCCGCGCTGCTCCAGTATATAAGCTCGTAGCATATCTTCCAAGGTTTGAATTGTCCTTTCAGTTTGGCCATTGGTTTGCGGGTGATATGCAGTACTCAAGCACAACCATGCCGAGCATATACAGAACCCCCTAGAACCATGAGGTAAATCTTGGGTCTCGATCCGAGATAATAGTTGAAGAGGTTCGATGTAGCCTTGTAATCTCTTGAATGTATAGTTGTGCCAATTTTTCCAACGGATAATTTGCTCGGATGGGTAGAAAGTGAGCAGATTTGGTCAATCTATCCACAATGACCCATATAGCATCATGTCTTGTTGGCATTCTTGGTAATCCCATCACAAAATTCATGGAGATACTCTCCCATTTCCACTCAGGGATTTCCAAGAGTTGAAGCATCCCAGAAGGTTTCTGATGTTCTGCTTTCACCTTCTGACAAGTCAAGCATCTGCCCACGAAGCTTGCTACATCTGACTTCATGCCTGGCCACCAAAACATTTTCTTGAGGTCTTTATACATTTTGGTTATGCCAGGATGTACAGCGAAATCACCTTTATGTGCTTCTTCTAAAATTCTTCTTTAGAGATCGTTCCTTTCGGGAACACATACTCTGTCGTGGCACTGCCAGATGCCCTATTTATCTTGGGCAAAACCCGTTAGTTTCCCTGACTGCACAAGATTAATCGTATGTTGAAAGTCAGCATCCTGCTGCTGTGCTTGTCGAATCTGGTCCTTAAAGCTACTGGTTATCTTTATTTAGTGTAACTGAAGAGTCTTGGGAGTTGTAAGGATTCCCAAATTAAGATTTTGGAAACTTTCAATAAATTCCATCTCCTTAATCATCATCCAGGCTATAGTTAATGATTTCTTGCTCAACGCATCCACCACGACGTTTGCTTTGCCTGGGTGGTATTTCAATTCAAACTCGTAGTCTTTAAGGAGTTCCATGCATCGTCGCTGCCTCATGTTTAATTCCTTCTGATCAAAGAGATACTTCAAACTCTTATGATCAGAAAAGACCTCGACTCCGTACAGGTGATGTCTCCATGTCTTCAACGCAAATACTACTGCTGCTAATTCGAGATCGTGCGTAGGATAGTTCCTTTCGTGTGGCTTCAATTGCTTGGAGGTATATGCGACCACCTTTTCGGTTTGCATCAACACGCACCCTAACCCTTGCTTGGAAGCATCACAATAGACCTCAAATGGTCCATAAGAATCTGGCAAGGCTAGCACTAGTGTTATAGTCAACCTCCTCTTCAAATCCTGAAAACTGTGTTCGCACTCCGGTGTCCACTCAAATGGGACATTCTTTCTGGTTAGCTTGGTTAAGGGCAAGGCTATTCGAGAAAAATCCTTAACGAATCACCTATAATATCCAGCTAAGCCCAGAAAACTCCTAACTTCAGAGACTGTGGTCGGCCTTTCCCAGTTTAGAACTGCTTCTACTTTGCTGGGGTCGACAGAGATTCCTCTAGACGACACTACGTGGCCGAGAAATTTTACCTCTTTCATCCAAAATTCGCATTTGGATAATTTAGCATAGAGTTTCTTTTCTCTTAAAATTTGCAGAACTAATCGCAAGTGTTCCACATGCTCTTGCTCTGTCTCCGAGTAGATAAGTATATCGTCGATGAAGACCACTACAATCTTGTCCAGATATGGGCGAAATATTCGATTCATGTAATCCATGAATACTGCTGGTGCGTTCGTTAGTCCAAACAACATCACGGTATACTCATAGTGTCCGTAACGAGTTTGAAAAGCTGTCTTGGGGATATCTTGTTCCCGAACTCGAATTTGGTGATATCCAGAACGCAAGTCGATCTTGGAGAATACCGTTGCACCTTGTAATTGGTCCATGAGATCGTCAATTCTTGGCAGAGGATATTTATTCTTATTGGTCACTTTGTTCAACTGCCTATAATCTACGCATAAGCGCATGCTTTCATCTTTCTTTTTGACCAATAAGACCGGAGCTCCCCATGGCGACGCGCTTGGCCGTATGAATCCTTTTTCTAAAAGCTCTTCGATCTGTCTTTTTAGTTCCGTTAGCTCCATAGGTGACATTCGATATGGAGCTATAGATATTGGTCCCGCACCTGGAACTAACTCGATGGTAAATTCAATCTCTCTTTCCGGAGGAAATTCAGGAATATCTTCTGCGAAAACATCAGGATATTCCTTGACAACCGGGATCTTTTTAGTTCCTGCTTAGCTTCTGTCATATTAGTCGACAAGAGGATATATCCTTGATTCTTTGACCCAAAAGAGTTTAGATAAAAGAGTGTTGCGGTCTGGGATTCAGAAAGTGAGACAGAGGGGAGTACCACCGTCTTATCAGAGTAATTGAGTACGACTCGATTGGCAGAAAGCCAATCCATGCCTAGAATTACGTCAAGACCAAATAGGGGGAGACAAATCAAATCGGCGGCAAAGGTCCTACTCTCAATTCGAAGAGGAACATTGATGTGTAACACCCTAATAAACCCATACTACGCTTAAGTCGTATTACAGTGTTTTATTAGTTGTTACTTATGCTTGTGGAAAACTAAACTTCACTTGAAATTAAGTTACGTGGAAAAATACGGTAAGATTTTTTTTTTTTTAAATACGTCGTCGCTTTGCAGCGTTTTGGAAAGTAAAGCCTGGAGCAAGAAGATAGCTATCAATGAGCGTGTCACATACAATACATACTCCAATATCATAAAATAAGAGAAAGGTAAATAAATAGTAATTCACAAATACATTGCATTAAATAACAAACCATTACATTCATATGGGTTCATAATATATATATATACATATCAGCATTACATCAAAGGAGGCTCATGGTCATGCCATGATCCAAATACTAGATACAAACTAAAATCGACATCGTTCGTTACCAAAGAAATGAATGAAGATGCAAAGCTACGGCGACTACAAGTCCACATCAGCATTGTCTGACATCCCACGTCATACGCCCGCTCACAGTGTCGGGGATCCATGCTCCGCTCCACCGGATGCGCCATCGAGATCTGGTGACGATACGGAAGAATAACTAGGGTGAGAAATGGAATTTCTCAGTAGGGCTCGAACCCGACACGAAAGTGTCATCGTCATTGTCCCAGCCACTTCAGTTTTATAAATGAAAATAGTGAGTATTCATAAGGTTCCATTCTTAGGTTTTTGAAAACATGAATATTTGAAGCGGATTCAATTTTAACATAATCTCTAATCATTTATATCATAACATACATGGGCACAAGTATAATTACATATAACATGCATGTCTATGTTATAAGATTCTCTTAACTTCTTCCCCTTCTAGGGTTTGGACCGAGGTCCCTTTTCTTCTCTTAACTTAACTTTATCTTTTCACCCACTAAACATAAGTGGTAATGAGCTTATACCGTGGCCGTCGCCACCATAGACTTTCAGTACTTACACTAGCTGGATCATGCCATACCTCATGTAAGCCCTATCCCCTATACTTACACTAGCTGGGTCATGCCATGCCTCATATGAGTCGTGGGTGAGGGGAGCTTAAATTAGGTCACCTTCCCTTTTGAAGAATCACACCCTTAGTTCATCTTCTTCTTATTAAGGCTTATGATGTAAAATTATTCTGATTCTTTTCCACATTTAGGCGTTACGTATCGCCGTCCCCAGGGTGTTCGTATTTATTAATCCTTTCATGTATATCATTAAGCATCATATCATCAACATATCATATTCATATCGTCATTGTATCATTATCATAATCATCATCATCATGATCATGATCATCATATCATATCATAATCATCATCATCATCATATCATATCATCATCATTGCTCATCATCATCATAGCATCATGCTTGCACATAAACATAGGTATATTCTCAAGCAAAGTTTTATGAGCTTAGCTTAGTAAATTTGGTGCAAGCTTTTACTTGAGAGTGTCTCTTGTATAAATTCTTTTATTAGGCATAGGGCCAATTTCATCTATTATCCTTTTTGAAACTTTTAAGTTGAGTTATGAGGGTTTTCCAATGCTTAGAGTAAAGATCTTAATGTCTTAAAGCTTATTTCTCATTATTCTTTAACTTTCACCACAACCAGTTTTATTTTTACAGTGGGGCAGTAATTTTAAAAATTTACCATAATTTCATCTTTTATTCTTTTGTTTCGAATTTTGGTGTGAATATGCTTCTCTGAGTCTACTTTTAAACAAAATAAGCCCCATTCAAAAATTCATTTGGTAGCTTGAGATATGCATATTTTATTCTGACTGCTCAGCTTTTAAGTTTATTCTCGGTACAGTGACTTTTAAACTTTACTACGAGCTCCTCACAAGGAATCTGCCAAAACTGTTTTATGGGGATGTTTCTCTATGTCTTAGATTTCTAGCAAACTTGGTCCCACTCAAAAATGTTCTGTATAACTTGAGTTATGCACGTTTTATTACATACTGTCCGAACAAAAATCCATCCGGGAACAGCCAACTTTGAAAAATCATATCTTTCTCGTTTTAAGGCCAAATTTCTCGTATTTTATATGTATAAAAAGCTCTATGAGTCTATTTTCACAGAAAATTTTGTTCCATTTGGAGTTATATTGAAAGAGTTATTGGTTGCGCCATACAGACTGCCATAATTTTCCAGTTTTCACGGTTTTGGTTTCAAGGAGTTTTCTTGTAAGAACATTAAGTCTTTTCTTCAAGTGACCATTTTACATTTCCAAACCACTTTTATCCTTTGAGATCTTGGTAAAAATCAATACTTTGAGTTCTAAAAAGTTGGGTTCAACATAAAACAAAATGCACATCCAAAGTCATTTTCCAAGAGAAGAGCAACAATCACAAATAACTTATAACAAGAGCATAGCCATGAGGCCTTTAAAGCAAGTCCTAAAACCACCTAGCTATAGAGAGCTTAGGAGTTCTAGAGCTTGAAAAAAATATAGAAGAGAAAGGGGTTAGAGTCACTACCACAAGGATTTCTCTTGACAAGTTTGAAGAATGAGAATGGTTGAAGATGGCCTCCTTTCTCTTGAGCTAGCAAATGGGGGCTAAATGAGTGTTTGTTTTGCTCTATCAAAGACTAAAGAATGTGATCCTTGATAAGTTAGTGAGGGTGGTGATAGAAGATGAGAGTGATGGTGGTGGAAAAGTGACAAGAACAAGAAGAGAAATAGGAAGAACAAGGAGAGGTTGAGAGGAAAAGGAGTGGCTACTTGGTATCTTTGGGAAAGAATGGAAATCACAAATGAGAGAGTGATGGAGGGGCTGTTTTTGCGCAAGAAATGGAGTAAGGGAGGGCTGATTGCTTTGCTTCCCCAGCAAGCAAGAGAGAGTAGGTGAGTCTTACTTCTTTTTCAAGCAAAAGGGCTAGGAACCCTGAGGTAAAAGGGTGAGTTGTGTTTTCTTTGAGTCTTGGCATTTGGGTAAAGACCATTTAATGTTTTTTCAAGTGGTTAAAGACATGACCACTCTTGGGATTGACTTGGGTGGATATGATCACTCCAAGTGTCACAATCTTGAGGGAGGAGAGTACATCTCTTGGCTTGACTCAAAGAATACTACTAGCATAGACTTTTGATCTAAGGGTGCATGATGAGAAGGCAAATGGATGGTTGGATTTTGCTCTTGTCCTTAGCCGAAATTTGGTGCATCAATTAGGAGAAATTTGTAAATCTTCAAAGCTATTAGAATTACCTAAGTTGTCAATCAATTTGATTAGTTAAATTGCTCTTCAACCGATTTCGGTTAATTACATCTTTAAGACATTTTTCCTCTTAAAAGAATTGACTTTATGAATTATGTAATTAGGGTTTAGAATTAATCTATCTCAATTGGTAAGGTAGAACAATTGTCTTGTACTTAATTAATAAGATTGGATTAGCTTAATTATATTTCTAAGTTATGAACTAATGAGGTTCGAATAATTAGGTTTTAATTAAAACATTTAGTGCGTTATGATTCAATTATTGACTTGAATTAATTCACTAAGCTCTTGCTCATCGAGATTAGCCAATTAATCCTTAATTAATCGTTAACCTCTCTAATTAGCCAGGATCACTGAGCTAATTAGCTTAGACAAAAATTGGGGATGTTACATGATGCATATTTGACAAGTTCTAACAGGCCCATTTGTAGGAGTAGAAACCAATAGATCATAAGGTAATTTAGAAATTGGCAATCGCAAAGCAGCTACACAGCTATGAGAAATAAACGAATGTGAAGCACCCGAATCATAGAGTACATTTAGAGTCTCACCGTCCACGTCACAGGTGCCTTGGATTAGTCCTTCCGACAGGTCAACTTCTTCTGCGCTCATTGTAAAGACTCGTCCTTGTCGTTGGGGTCGAGGCGGCTGTAATGGATTTCTGGTTGGACACTCATAAATTTTGTGGTCTGGCTTGCCATATCCGTAGCAGACATTCTGGCCTGCCAAGCACGGCTGATCGCCATGATTCTTGCCGCATTTTGTGCAAGTTGGATTTGGAAAATGCCTTTGGGGCTGCTTGCCTTTGTTACCTACCGGCGGAAATCTTCGCTGTTGTTGTACGTTGGGCTTGAATCTTGGGCCTTGCGGGGCCAACCCCCTCTTGAAATTCCCACCAGATGCCCTGGCTGCAGCTAATTTCGAATTGCAATCCTCCACAAGTCGGCATTTGTTCACCAACGTAGGGAAATCCCTAATCTCCATTGGCCCTATCGCGGTAAGAATGTCTTCTTGTAACCCTCCTTCAAACTTAACGCACTTCCAAGCTTCATCCGGGTTCCTTTGATAAATTGTGGAGAATTTGCATAGCTCCTTAAATCGGGCAATATATTCAGATACTGTCTGATTTCCTTGACGTAGCTGCATAAACTCGAGTTCCTTAGCATTTCGAACGGAAGCTGGAAAGTACTTCTGGTAAAATACATCCCAAAACATTGCCTAAGTGACTACCATCTGAGATTCTTCGAACAATCTTCGTACGTCGTTCCACCAAAACTCAGCGTCTGCCTCGAGCATATAGGTGGCAAAAGTCACCTTCTGATGATCTGAGCAATCTAGGACAGAGAAAATCTTCTCCATAGCTTTGATCCATTCGTCAACTTTATCCGGATCAAACGCCCCTCGGAAACTTGGTGGATTTGCCTTTCTAAACTCAGCAAACTTGAGATAGTCCAGGTTAGCCTCTGGGCCATGAGGGTTCCTTCCGTAGCTTGCCTCAGGTTGTCTGCCAGTTGATCCATCATCTGATGAGCCACTGTGGCTTGCTCCCGCATCGCATGGGCCATTTCTCGCATTGTGGCCATAAAATCAGTCGAGCCCTCTAGAGCAGGTTCTGCACGTGGTCTGCCTCGCCTTCCGGAAGCCATTAAGTTCTGAGCACACAAAACAAAAGTTATTGAGCTGATCAGGCTCAATACTAAGTCTAATGTGCTAGTAAATAACAGCTCACACTGTCAGGCACTTCATACACATGCACAACTATATCTCAATCGTACAGGCGAGATCTGGTGCATATTATCAGCTAAACGTACAGAATATGCGCGAAGCATAGTCAGTCCAATCCTTAGGCCTTAGCTAGGATGAACTGATCTGATACCAAAAATGTAACACCCTACTAATTTAATGTTATACTTAAGTCATAGCATGAAATTAGGTAGTCTGTGTTACCATGTTAACACTTCACTTAAATTTCATGAATAGTATCACAAAACAGTCAAAATGGCGCGCTTTCATATAATAGACGTGAATAGCATTATAAAACATAATAAAGTTTAATATAATATAACAGAAAAGATACGAATAAGTGATATATTATCGACTGTTTACGTACATATGTAGGTCAGAAGCCAACGCTTCAGTCTATACATATATATAAATATATATTAACGACAGATGAAATAAGGAACAACAAAATTCCTATTGCTAAAAGCAGAGGCAAAACTAGCAGGAGCAGGCTATGTGCAACAAGTCCAACTCGGAGTCATAGTGAAGTTGCAGGTCTAGGATCTCAGTGAAAAGAGTGGCCGTTGAGCTCTTCACCAGCGTCTGAGAATGATGCGAGAAATACAGAACGAGGTGAGAATTTAAAGAAATTCTTAGTAGGGTTATGTTTAGTGGTTATCTGTCGTCACATGCATTCTCAGTTGCCTCGGTTTTTACTTAATTATAAAAACATGTGCTCAAACTAAAATATCCATTTTAATGAGTTCAAGAAATTCTCTAATCCGAGGCAAGGTTCATTTTTACTTTAGACGGCACAAGAAATAGAATAGATTACTAATAATGATACATAGAACGATAAACAAAATCAATAAATAAACAGCAGTAAACGAACATAATAGACAACTGTAAGCATCTTGACATAACTATTCCATGTATTCATGCATTCATGTAATCATGCAGATTCATACTTGAACTTTCCTTCATAAACTTTTCATTTCCTTTCATCATTTTTCTATCTCTTGGTCCCCTGGGAGTTCTTGGCCATTCAGACTCCTGGGTAATAGTCTGCTTCTTAGGTCGAGCTCGTTCCTATACAGGAATGCCGGGTTTACTTTCCCCGACCTTCCCATCAATCTATTCCCCTTAACTTCTTATCCGGGGCTGGCCCAAGTAGCATGCAACTTTCATAGTAACATAATTCTTAATATAACTTTCCTTGAAATGCACATGTATTAACATGTAATTCATAACTTATGCATGGGTTCTACCGAAATTTCGGCGGCATAACAGAACGTGTCCGCTTCCCCATGAATAGCGCCAGCATACCAGAGCATCAATTTATCACAAAGAACACAACATCATATACACATTCCAATATTGAACTCATATCAACATCAAATTCATTAAGGCAGAGTTTCTGCCTCAGCATATTCAACCAACCCGATTTTTATAACTCAAGCCATAATTTCTATTTGACTCATTTGGATCTAAAATTTGGGTATGTTAAAGGGTTATATGTCTATTTTCTAACCTCTTTAGTCCCATCTAATTTTGATATCTATAGCTTAAGATACTTAGATTTAACCTCGGCTTGCCCAGTAGCTAGCAAGAATCAGACACTTAAAAGTAAAAATCCACTAAAAATCGAAAACTGACTCAAATGATATGAAATTGGACTCATATTAAATCTAACAGGGTAAAGTTTCATATGAAAAAAGTTCCATTCAATTTGACTTTGTAGGGCTCGAGTTACAAGCCCCGAATTCTGACATTCCTAAACTGCCCTATTCTGGCCTGATGTGGACATAGGGCAAATTTCTTGGATCATTGGGAGCAACTAGGACCTTATCTAATTCTAAAATTTTTATGGTACATTCTCATATGTGTAAGCTTTCGAAAAAAGTTAGTTTCACTCATTTTCAAGTAGTATAGGGTGAGTTCTACCCTGAACAACCCAGTCTGCCCAGAATCAGAGTCAAAACCCTAGGTCGAAATTCAAAAAATCATATCTCTCTCAATACTAATCCAAAAGCCTTATATGATATATCTATGAAAATCCCTGGATGTCTAGTTTCATTTAAAATTTGTTTCACCAAATTTAATCGACTGTAGATGGAGCCGTACACTCCGCTGTACAAACTGCCGAGGGGTTTTGGGTTCTCCAGCTCTCCATCTCTTCCTACTTTCATTCTTTCTTGCTTCAAATTCGGTTTTAGCCAAACAAACAGCCCAAAACAAATCACATATCATCATAATCATTCATTTAACACATCAAGGATCATGAAGATAATCCAGGCTCAGCCAGCCAAGACCATAGAATTGATGTAAGAAGAGAACTCCTACCTTTGCTCTAGGTGATTTTGCTGGATTTTTGAGGGCTTGGATGAGTAGAGCTTGATGTTGGCTGGAGTTATGTGTGTGAAGAAAAGAAAAAGAGAGTTGAAAGAAGAGGAGAAAGTGGCGTAGAAGTGTGGGTCTGAATGGGTGAGAAAAGGAGAGAAAAATCTGATTACATTGAGTGGTTTTAATTGACTCACTTTGGCTTTTGATTGGTTGGATTTGCAAGGTTGAAATTCAGCCAAGCCTTCCCATGAGTTGTGGCCACTTTTTCGCCACTTTTGGGTGATAATGTGGCTGAGTAATCAGCCTTAGATTCTAGGGTTTTAAGCTTGTAATTCTATTGGTTCGGTTTCGACAATTTAAAATACGGTAATGTTACCGATTTCCTTTAAACCGGTAAATTGGTTTTCAACAAAATTTTATGAAATCTCCTATACTCTAACTTAATTCTCTCTTATCTAAACTCAAGTAATTGTTAATCAATTGAGTCTAATTAATTGTTTAACCAAATCTTGATTGTTCTCAATTATTCGATAAAACCGAATAATTAGGCGAAAAATGGTGGATGTTACATTCTTCGTGGTGAATTAATTACTTTGTCGCTAGAGTTGTTTCTGAAGTTAGTTCTTGATTGTCATCGCCTGCTTCTTTATTGTTATTCATGGAATTCTATTTATGGAGTTACCTTGCACCTTATTGTAAAAAGGGAGGTGGCTGTGGTGACATGAAGACCCAAAAAAAAAAAAAAGATGGAGAGCAGAGGTATAATGGCAGTGATGGAAGCAAAGGAGCGCTGGTGAGATTTAGAACACCCCGATTTAGCAATGTGTATAATTAACTCTATCACATGCTAAATTCTTTATGAAAATTTTAAAAATAAAGAGGAAATATAGAATAATACAAGAAGTAACAGTGTACGGTTAAAATTTTGAAGAGAACAAAATATTAACTACATGGTACGAATCTTACTAATAGTTTCTTAGGACACAAGAAATTGGTCTGGTAGGAACTTAAAATATAAGAGAGTTTGGTCATCAGGAGATCACATATATTATATATGGCTTAAAGTGGGTCACACAGCCAAAATTCACAAAGCAATGTGGGGCCACACACCTATGGCGAGTCACCTATGGTAGGTCACCCTTACTTTTTTAAATATCTCCTTAAGAAAACCCTAAATCTCATCATTTTCTCTCCTTTTCAACCACTTCTTGGCTAAACTTCCTCTTTCCCTTACTTTCCTCCATTTTTGCTCACACAAACTCAAATCCTTGATTTCTTCTTGTTTCCTCAACATCTACCTAACTCTTGAGCTTGTTTGTAACTTTCTAAACCATATAGAAGCCAAAATCTCTTCTCTTTGAACCATATCAAGCTTCAGCCAAAAAGGAGAAAAGAAGAGCTTGGGTGTTGTTTTGCACTTCTAAGAGAGTTTTAGAGTTGTTGGAGGTAAGATTTGAAGCATCCTTGAGCTTGGAAGTGAAGTAGGCTCCAAAACTACCTTATATGTGGATATATGACTAAATGAGCTAGGGTTTTCATCTCTTTTCTTTTTCATGAATCTTGGTTGAAAATGATATTCTTCAGGCTTATATTAAGGAGTTAGAACTAGTGAAAGTTGAGTTAGTAAGAGGAAAAAGCTAGGAACTCAAAAACCTTCATAAACAAGAAAAAATGGGAAAATTAGACAGTTTTGGGCAATAATAGATCCGTGAATCATATCTTGACACAGATTTTATTTGAATCCTAACTCGTAGGAGAGTATAGCCACAAAATTTGAGATCTATTGGACTTAAGATGAATAAGTTATGAATTTTTGAAGTAGGTTGTAGGCGGAGTAACATGGACTAGAGTAGTTTGTATTCTAACAAGCACAACTTGCCTCATAGACATTCAAATTGAGTGCAAACAAGCTTGTAAATTTTTAGGTTCAAAATCCCAGTGAATTGCTCTCGGTAATTCCACGAAGTTACCCCATGCTTTGTGAGAGGCAAAATAAGGCAACTTTAATCTAGAGCTTATACCTTAAGCTCTGCTTAGCCAAATTGAGTGGGACTTAGATGTTTTTTTAAGAGAGTTTAAATGAGTATAAGCATGTAAAATTTCAGGACAAAATGATAAGGAATGAGTTTTTAGTGATTTTTCACTTTTAGGGGTACAAGTCTGTCCTAAAATAGAATAGGATTGGATCAAACCTAAATTACCTAAGTTATATTTATCAAAACTTAGTGGGATCAAAGAGTTTTAAAAATAGATTAGTAGAGAAACATTTCTGTAGAATTTGAGCTTCAAAGAGTTTAGATTGAAATTTTAGTGTAATTTGAAAGTTTTGGCAGTATTGAGGAGTCAAGACCTGCTTTGTAGCCAAATTGCAAATAACTTAATTTGGTGGTCTCCAAACTACATACTGTTGGGTAGGATAGCACAAGAAGGGGGGTTGAATCGTACTTTCAAGTACGTTTCGTATCTGAAAATTTTTGGAAAAATATCTATCTCAAGTTTAAGACTCGGATTGTAGAAGCGAGAGAGTTAGTTTAAAAATAGTTTAGTTCTATATAAAACTAAAATAAACTTTTGTTTCTGATAAAGTTTTAAACAGATTTAAACCTAAGTTATAAAATCAAATAACAAGATAAGAGATAATCACACTATAGATTTTATACTGATTTGGCCAAATCACTTGCCTACTTCTAGTCCTCAACCTTTCGTTGAGATTTTATATGCTTTGAGTATTCTTTGTCCAAGCTTCTCCAAGCTTGTTACCCATGAGTATTCTTTCTGCAAGCCTCTCCAAGCTTTCAATCGAGTAGTCTTTTCCTAGCCTCTCCAAGCTTCACAACCGAGTAGTATTTTCCTAGCCTCTCCAAGCTTTACATTGACCACTACTGGGTCCAGATACAAATGATGTGAATGAAGAATTTTGTTTGTACACTCACACTAACTTTCTCAACAGAGAATGGACTATAAAGTGCTTTGTGTGAGACTTCTCTAAATTCTCAAAGAGAGAATATATCTATTACAGGCCAGAAGAGAAGATTTTTATGTCTGAAAGTTACAATAAGTAACTTTCTGATGTTCTAGACAATTGAGAAGGATGAAGAAAGGAAGCTCTTTTACATAGAAAACATTCAAACAGTCTCTATTCTTTCTTCGATTTCTTGCCTTATATAGATTTCGAGATATGATCATTGAAGATTGCAAGCCTTGATCCTTGTGAACCTCTTAGTCTGCAAGTCAACAATTGGATAGAGAAGAAATAGCCTTCCTTTTTCCTATTCTTCAGAACTTACATAGAAGTAGAAAATAGTCACTTGTTAGTTTGCCAACTATTCAGACTTGTTAGCATATCTTCTACATCTTGTCAAATCACCTTTTTGACATTTTGAATTTGTCTATTGAAATGTGCAGAGAAAGCTTTGAAGGTGTAATACTACATGAGAAGCATATCTCTGAAGATTTCCTTTCTGGACAAGGTCATCTTTCTGAATGAACAGTGTTTGCTCTTGAGCCACCATTTTCTCTTCTAATGTTGTAGTTTCATCCTTCTAAACCTTCTTTCTTGTTTTTTGCATGATAATTAAGAGAAGTGTACAAATCATATATTCCATATCAAGTATGTTCAATTTAGAGTATCAATGGATATCCTGACTTTGGAGATTCTCAATCATATAATGTACATAATTTACAAAGAAATGCTTCTCGAAACAATTCATTTTTATATATAGTAGGATTAGCTTAAATTCTGATTTGGTATTTATCAAAACCTTAATTCTCATTTCAGTTTACAACTACATAGGACCAAAACTAATTGAAAGATTGAAGAATATATGTGGGTTTTAATGCTATATTGAGATATATGCTATGGTACCGCTACTCATTGAAATCCTTGTGACTTAGGGCAACCCTTGCCTTATATAATTATGTATGTAATAGAGATCTTAATCCATGTGTTAGAATTGTTTTTTTCTATAACTGGCTATTTTATCTACTATTGTAAATTTTGGGGACCCTCACATTATAGCTGTCATACTACCAAATTTTCAGTAGAAATATTTTGAAAGTAAGCATATAGCATAAGCATAGATGCATTGAAACATGCCCATATATCATTATGACCAAGGAATGCATATGAGCATATGAAATAAGAAAGTATATGAACACATGAGCTCCATGATTATGAATCTGAATTACTTAGGCTGGAGAAAGTAAATTTGGTTAAGTCAAGGAAAGTATATTTGGCTCCCTTGAACTGAGTCGGGAAAGTAAATCGGCTAAGAATAAGTCTGTGTGACTCTCAGGGAAAGTAAACCCGGCAATTACGTATAGGAACGAGCTCGATCTTGATAAGTAGCCTATTACCCAGTTGTGGAAAAGGCAATCCACCCATTTCAAGGGTACCAAGTGTAGTTGTCTATGTCAAGAGTTTAAAGAAAGAATAAGAAGACAAGTGCACTTGCATAATTTATTGTCTTTGCATAAGCATATGCATAATCTATTATATCATCATATTATCCTTGATATTATGATCAGATCCTTAATTTCAAATGTGTAAATAAAATGAATCTATTTTAGATAAAGGGTTTTGAAAGTTATCAAATAAACCTTATCTCCTTTATTTATTGAAACCATGTTTTCTTGAAAATAAATTGAAGCAGCCGATGATGATAATGAGGACAATGAATGTGATAGTTTAGGAAACCTACTGAGAATTTAAACTCTCACCCCTATTATATGTATTTCGTATTATCCTTAGACAACGACGATGGCATTGGTGGTGGTTTATTTTGAGGCCCTAAACTGGCAGTAGCATTACAACCATTGTAACATCTTGAACTTTGAGGATAAACTATCAAAGGAGAAGCTTGGCCTCGAGGCAAGGGCAAAATTGTAATTAGGTAAACCATCGTAAAAGTATGGATGAAATTGTAATTTTTAGATTATAATGGCAAAGTTTTAATTAAAGGTTTATGGTTGTCAAGAAGGACAATCATAGAAAAATTCTGATTTTATGAGATTATAGGCCCTATGACATCGGTAGATAACTAAAATATGTGTAAACTTTATGTTAGAAATGGTAACGTGAGAAGGGGATTGAATCATGTTTTGGACAAAAAAATCTATTCTTGAAAACCTTGAGCAAAACAACTTTCTCAAGTCCAAGACTTGGGACATGGAAGCAATTTGGTTAGAAATAGAAGTAGTCTAGCTTACTAAAATATGTTTAAGTAGGATTATAATAAACACACAAAGTTGTATCCTAAGTGAAGATAGAAAATAAAGTAGATGAGATAGAGAGATCACACAGTGGAATTTATCTTAGTTCGGCCAAACAAATGCCTACGTCCAGTCCCCAACTTTTTGTTGAGATTTTTATATCTTTGAGTATTCTTTTTCCCAAGCTTCTCCAAGCTTTTACAAACAAGTAGTATTGTCCTATCCTCTTCAAGTTAAACAAGTAGTATTTTTCCTAACTTCTCCAAGCTCACTCTGACTACTATCGGGTCTGGTTACAAGAAGTTGAAAAGATAGTTTGTGTTTGAGCACTGACACTAATCTCTTTTAGAGTATGATCAACAACAAATTGTGTGTGTGACTTTTCTAAATTCTCGATATAAGAATATTATCTATTACAAATCAGTAGAGAAGATTTTGAATTAGAAGTTATAATAAGTAACTTTCTGTTGGCTTAGAAAGTCGAGAAGGTTGAAGATTGAAACTTTTGCAGCTTTGGAAAAATTCAAATAGCATCTCTTTTTTCTTCTTCATATTCCAGCTTTATATAGACTTCAAGGTGTTACCGTTGAAGCTTGCAGATCTTGAGCCTTGTACTACTTTGATCCACTGGTCTATGATTGGAAAGAGAAATTGCAGTTTTTTTTTTAACAAGTAGAGATGACGCAGAAGAGGAAAAATAGCCGTTGAAGAGTTCATCAACTTTTCAGATTTGTGAGTGCTTCTTTTGTATCTTGTCAAATCATATTTGACTTTTTGAATTTACCAAAGAATTGTGTGGAAGAAGCTTTCAAGGTGAGGTACTTCGTGGAAACATGTTTATGATAATCACCTTTATGGACAATATCATCTTTCTGAATAAAGCGTGATCTTTCTCGTGGCACATTTTCCCTTTTTGATGCTATAATATCACCCTTTTGAAATTTTTGTTTGCTTCTTGAGTGAGAAACATGTAGAACACAAAGTGGTTGATCCAATATAAGCATATTCAAGATAAGTATAATGGATTAAGATGCTTTGTTTGGTTCAATAAACATTTACGCTCAAGATGAATGACTTTTCTCACAAAAGAACGCATTTAGTTCTAACAAATCATTCATTGTCAAAAGATTGACTTAAAACTTGATTTGGAGTTCATCAAAACCTTAATACTTGAAACGTCTTCAGTAATGAGATGGTTTCAGATGGGCATTGGAGCTTACAATCTCCCCCTTCTTGATGATGATAAATCAATATTTAAGAAAAGCAGTTGTTAATAAGATCATTTCAGAGGAATAGGATTTGTTGTATGAAATATATTACTTTCTAAAGTAAGTAGAAATAGACGTGACATCCAAAAACTTCAATAGTAAATCGAATTAACTAGAGTCATCAAAATGAAATCCTTTTTAAACAAAATAGCTTCGTGCATATGTTAAACAAGAGTTGCACAGGATCTCAAGGACTGATAAAACCACAATTTATGCTAAGCATTCTCAAGTAGATGTAAGCATAAAGTATCAAAGCAAGGATACAAAATATTCAGTTAATATTTAGCTTAGAACCATTATAAATTGTGAGTGCAAATATGTTGAAGCAGATTAATAAAGGCACTTATATAAAAAAAAGAACTAGTTAATAGGGATAACTATAATATCAGAACATCCAATAACACACAAGTTTCTTGAGTAAGTATTGTACACAGAAATGTATGATATCAGATTAAAAAAGTACTGATAGAGATAAGGGATTAGTTCATAAGATATCGGTACATGACCATTAGAGAAATTATAGTAGAGCACTAATGTGATAATGTAATGAAACTGAAATGATATTGACTAACATAAGGTAATTAGTTTAGAATGATATAAAGATAACATGAAATGATAATGTTTCTGGAATACTAAACAATAAAAAATTTAGACCTGGCTCCCCTTAAAAATGTGCTCCCCCTTATGATGAGGACACAAAGGCCCAAGCCCAAGTCCAGACTCAAGCCCAAAAAGAAGCCCAAGATCCAATACAAGGCCTAAGAGGACCCATGACAAGAGCTAGAGCAAAGAAGGCCCAAGAAGCTGTCAAACATGTGATTATCTCCTTGTTGGAAGCCCAAACACAATTTGAAACCCAATATCCAAATGAAGTCCAACACATAAATCTGAGGATTTACACATGCATAGCCCACTTGGAATGAGAGGAAAAGAGCCCAAAGAGTCAATCTGAATTAGCAAGACTTTAGTTGTTTTTTTTATTTTTCTATTGTTATGTTGTGATAAAAAAAAAGAAATACAAATTATTTGTAGCAAGAATAGAACCCAAGCACTTGAGGCTGAATATGTCTCCTTAACCACTGGAACATATCAGTAATGCTTATGCTAAGGGGTTTTGGTTTTAATTTTGTTAAGTCTCAGGGGCAAACTCTTAAACTGATTTGTATTAAAACATTTGAAGATCAATAGACAGCAGAATACGTATGTTTCAGAAATTGAGTTTTTCTCTGCTAGGGTTCTTCCTTGCATCATTTGATCTTATCAAGAATCCTCCAATTCTTGTGGTGATTCTTCTTGGCTTATCAAACTAGGTTTGTGGCGCCATTGTTTTCTTGTTTCTTTTTTATCAATTTCGCGTCAATTTTCCCAAAATTCGTCTCAATTATCTCTTGATCATATCTCGAGTTATACGCATCCTTTTTCGAAGATTCTTGAGTCTAAATTGTGTTTCAAAATGCCAGCTTTCTTTTCGTTTCTGAATCATTCAATTCTGAGGTCTGTAGCGTGAGATACGAAACCTTTTTAACAAGACGTTTGGAGCCCTATTTTCTGCATGAACTTGTTTTTAATTTGATCATATTTCTTGTGTCCAAGTCCTAGATAGATCTTAATTCAAGAAACTTAAGATACAAAACTCATCACCTTAGCTTAAGCTTTTCTTCAATTATCCAATCTTCTTTCCTTTTGACACCATCAAAGAAATGAATATGTGGGATCATAGAAAAGCTATCATTGATTGTCCTTTTCCTTTTTGAAGAGCTTTCAGAATTTGCAATATGAGATTTTCCATTCTGTCCATCCTTCTTTCTACAGCTTGCTGATGAGCCTGAAGTTTGGACTGGTTAGCCATGATTGTGTGTTGGTTCGCTAACATTAAAGCCATCTAGACTTTGGCAACATTAGGGAAAGCTTTTGCATTTGAAGAGGCTCCAAAAGGTAGTTTCACAGTGTGTTGACCGTGACTAGCTGAGGATAGTTGGGGTTCAAAAATAGGAGGAGTAGCTATTTTGTCAAATTTTGGAGTGGAGGTCAGCAACAGCAGTGTTTGTGTAATGATAGGGGTAGTGGGGATTTCTTGGGAGGTAGTTATAGTGGCTAGATGGGGTATTAGAGTGCTTAAAGATGCAACCTTAGATTTTGAAATAGCAGCTTCATTTCTAGTTTATGTCTCCAGAATAAGTGTCCTATCGGGCTCTGTGCTCTCTAGCGCAGTCTCGGCCTTTTGAATCAATGGTAAGCTTGAGGGTTGAGCAGCAGGCTGTTCTAACCTCCTTTCTAGTTCCTTAGAGGGTAAGACAACCCTTCTCATCTTAAAAGGTTGATTTACTTCTTTAATGAGCACATATCGTTGGTCTACCTCCAGAGAAGTTGATGAGCTTATAGTACCTCCAGCTTAGGCACCAACTCCAGCCGCTTTATGTAACATCCCTACTTTCATAAACAGAACGTAATGGAAACTTTGAATTATTTCCCTTAGGCAGTGTGAGAATTTCTCAGGCAGCGCTATACCATGACAATCCTCATACTTGGTATTATAGGGTAGTGTAACACTACCGTTGAAAATATGGCACTGCCATATGTTAAAAATTAGGAAATAACAAAAGTACCCCTGCAAACTTTTGTTAATCACAGTGATATCTTGAATTTTTAGAAATTATATTTTGACCCCAAAAACTTATTCCCACAATAATCCTAGAATTTTTTATAAAATGACCTTCATGTCCCTACATCTATAGAATTAACAGAATGAGATTTTAAATGGAGCAGAATCACATGGTAAAATCGTAGAAGTTTAAATCTCTGCCAATTGGGCCATGGAGCCAGTCTGGGGTGAAATGACGTGGGGTGCCCCTAGGCTTGTTTAAAATTACGAATATGCCATTAGCTATGGAAAACATAAAACAGAAAGGCTTTGAATTTGCGAAATGTTTAATCTATGCTATTAATCGATCTATTTGATTTTATCGATTAAGTAAGGTTAATTAGAAATTAATTAAAGGATAATTAGAAGTTAATTAGATGTTAATTAGAGAGATAAGGCTTAAGAAAAATTGAATAAACATATAGAAAATTTTATAGAGTTATTTAGTAACGTTTTACCGGTTTGGAGGAAATCAGTAAATATTCGGTGTTTTAAATTGCTGGAGCTGAATCAGTAGAATCACACACCAAAAACCCTAACATGAGTGGCCAAGATTTAGCCACTCTTCCCCCCACGTAAGGCGCCACTTTGCTGCCCACTTTGTGAGAGAAAGTGGCCAAATCATGGCCACTAAAACCAACTACTTCAAGCTACCCTTATCTATGTCATAAGGCTTAGAAAATTCCACCTACCTCCCTCTTAATTTTCACCCTCCACCATCTGCAGCCTTCTTCCATTTCTTCTTCTTCTTCCTTTCTTTCCTTACCTCCATGACCAAGAGCTTCAAGCTCAAGATTGGAAGCCTTCTTGACCTCAAATCCTCTTGCTCCTTTTATGAAAATTAATCCTTATCATCTCTTCTACAAAATCCCTCTAACAATTTCATGATTTAGTATCAAGTGGTGTCCCTCCACCACCATTTATGGCATTGCCATGAGAAGGGAAGAAGGTTAGGATGTTGCTCTTGCCTTCCTTACATCCATGGTTTCAAAGATTTTGAGGTAGGTAGCTCAAATCCTTAGTTATTTGTTGTATCATGTGACTATGTGGCTGCTGTGTTCCTCTTATGCCATACTTGTATGATGGTGTTTTGATGTTCTTCTAGTGATTTGAGATGAGGAATGTAACATTCGCGATTTTCGACTTCCGACCTCATCAGTAAAGGTTAGAAAGTTCCTGATTTTCGATTTCATTAATGCTCAAATAGACTGCCTGGATTTTTTCAGTTTCTGACCTTATGCACGTAATACACGATTTCTGACCTGACATAAAATCCGACATCCGAGTTGATCTCAACCAGAAATGGACGCGAGATCAGATCTCTGAATTGGTCTCTAAGTTCTAGCAAAATGCACGAGTTCCGATATTCGAGTTTATTACCAAGAGCTCTTTACTTCCATTGATGTTCCCGAGTTCTGAGATTAAAGTTGGAGTTCCGAGATTCTATAAGTTCCGATTTCCTGGAATATAGGATTAATGATTTTGAATCCCGATCTCCGGTGTTATGCTTAGAATCGAGTCAAATTTATCAATGTCCCCGACTTCCGGATTTAAGTGCTTGGTTTCACATCCGGCTTTGCTTTCAAGTTTCCAGTAAACCAGACAATATTTCCGAGTTCTGATTTCATCTCCAAGATGTGCACGATTTCCGACTTTAAGAAGAGTACGAGTTCCGATGTCATCTTCAGAATACACTGGAAACGAGTCCCACTGTTAAGCGACGTAGAGAGCAATTCTGTCACAAAAAGAGGGCGATGTGGAGAGCAATTCTGTTACAAAAAGAGATCGACATGGAGAGCATTTTGGTTGCAAAAAGAGGGGAAGGTTGGCTGAAATTCAGCCTTGTGTTTTGAGGCTAATCAAAACCTTCCAAGTTGACTACCACTTATGCCTATATAACACACTCTCTTCCTCTCATTTAGACCCCCTTCTACGTTACCTTCTCCTTACTTCAGCTCTCTTTTCTCTTCTCCACTCACCCACTCCCTCCAACCTTCAAGTTCAAACAAGCACCATTCCCAAACTCAAGCTTAATAACAAGAGGTAGAGGTTTTCTCCTTGCTTGATTTTCTAACTCTTGAATGATTGGTAGTGATTTAATTCCTTAATTTTGATATATTGATTGACTGATTATGATGAATTATAGCTGGTTTATTAGCTGTTGAGAGATTAAAACTAAATTTGGGAACAAGAAAGGATGAAGATAGGAAGAGTTAAGAGGTTGGAAAACCCAAAACCCTCGGCAGTTCGTACGGCGGAGTGTACGGCTCTGCCTCTTGCCATTTAAAATTGATGAAACCATTTTTATGTCAAACTAGACATCTAGGGCTTTCTATACATATATCATGTAAGGCCATTGGATTAATATTGAGAGAGATATGAATTTTTGAAATTTAACCTAGAAATTAGGACACTCACCTGGGCAGTATGGGTTGAAAAGGGTGTAACTCACCCTATACAACTCCAAATTGAGTGAAACTAATCTTGTTGGAAAGCTTACACATAGAGGAACATCATCCAAAGAAATTCCAAGTTTGTTATGATCTCAGTTGTTCCTAGTGATTTGAAGAAGTTACCCTATTTCTAAACTAGGCCAAAACAGGGTAGTGCAAGAAAGCTAAGTTTCGGGGCTTATAACTCGAGCCCTACCAAGGCAGATGAAATGGAACTTTTACATATGAAAGTTTGTCTTGTTAGATTTGATAAGAGACCAATTTTGTGTAATTTGAGCTAGTTTTCGATTTTTAATAGATTTTTACTTTTGAGTGTGTAATTCTGGCCAGCCACAGGGCAGGCAGGGATAAATCCTGAATAACTTGAGTTATGGTTACCAAAATCAGATGGGACTAAAGAGGTTAGAAAATAGACACATAACACTTTAACATGTCCAAAATTGAGGTCCAAATGAGTTAAGTAGAAATTATGGCATGGTTTACAAAAATCGGGTTGAATGATTTATGTTGAGGCTGTAACTCTGCCTTACGGAGACTAATGCTTCTATGAGTTCCATGATGAATTGTGCATGCAATATTGTTGTTTCTATGAGAAATTGGTATTCTGATATACTGGCACTATTCATGGGAAAGCGGACACATTCCGTTACGCTGCCAAAATTGCGGTGAAGTATATGCATGAGTTATGAGATACATGTAGAGGCATGTGCATTTTCAAGAAAGCTATGAAAGTTATGTTATGATGAACCCAAGGAATATGTTATGATGAAAGTTCCATGATACTTGGGCCAGCCCCGGATAAAAAGTTAAGGGGAATAGATCAGTGGGGACGTCGGGGAAAGTAAACTCGGCAGTTCCTGTATAGGAACGAGCTCGATTCTGAAAAGCAGACTATTGCCCAGGAGCTAAAATGGCCAAGAACTCCCAGGGGACCAAGTGATGGAAAATAATGAAAAGTAATGGAAAAGTTTATGAAGAAAGGTTCAAGAGCAAGTTTGCATGACTGCATTAAATGCATAATTACATTGAATGATCACTATAAGTCATTTACAGTTTATTTGTTACATTCACTTATTGCCGTATGCTCATTATTCTGTATTTTGTTGATATTAGTTTATTTTGTTCCTTATGTTGCCTTAAGTAAAACTGAAGCTTGCCTCAGACTAGACATTTTTCCCAACCTTATTAAATATGAATAAGTTAAGTCTGATCTCATATTTTTATAATTAAATAAAATCTGAGGCAACTGAGAA
The DNA here is from genome assembly GCA_031439585.1 of Pterocarpus macrocarpus. NCBI lineage: Eukaryota > Viridiplantae > Streptophyta > Magnoliopsida > Fabales > Fabaceae > Pterocarpus > Pterocarpus macrocarpus. Next base: position 32,851,382 of record CM062516.1, read on the forward strand.
TGAATGCGACGTCAGATAAGCCCCACATGTGAACCCTACTGAGAATTTCTTCAAATTCTCACCTCGTTTTGCATTTCCGCCTCATTCTTAGACGTGGGCGATGGACTTGATGGCTACCCTCTTCAGTTAGATTCCAGACCTGCAGCTTCACCAGGACCTCGAGTTAAACTCGCTGTACTTAGCTGGCTTCCGCCATTTCCAGCTCTACTTTTAACAATAGGGATTTTTGTTGTCTCTTTACTTCACTCTGCTTTTGATATGTATATTTATAAACTGAAGCTTTGTCTTCCAACTTGTATATGTATATATATAACAAATGATATTTCTATGCTAATCACGTTTATTATATAGAACGCTCTGCTTTGTAGGTATATACGTTAGTCATATATATATATATATATATATATCAGGATATAAAATACTGAACACAGCTTTAGACAGAAGACTAACACGGTAACACAATCTACTTAATTTCATGCTATGACTTAAGCATAACATAAAATTGGTAGGGTGTTACAAGGAAACTTGGTTTAAGTTGAGGAATTTATCAAAAACT